>CM077081.1:48943086-49543086 GCA_039513925.1 Platanthera zijinensis
CGATGGATCCCCGTCTCCCATTTCTGGGAAAGGGTTCATTCCTTTCTCCTCTCTTATTCTCACTTCGGTGCTCCATGTGCCTAAATTTACCCGTAACCTGCTTTCTATTAGTCACCTCATTAATTTTATGAATTGCTCTGTAACGTTTTTCCCACCTCGTGTGTTTTTCAGGATCTGAAGACAGGGAAGATGATTGACTCTGGTAGAATGCGGGATGACCTCTACCTGTTTGACCCCTCCAGCTTCGTCGTTTCTCCTCATGCTCTATCTGCTGCCCAGCTCTCTTTGGACTCCTGGCACTGTCGCCTTGGCCATCCATCTCCTTCTACTATGCATTTTTTTATTTCCACAATTGTCGAATACATCTTTGCAAAATTTTAAATGTGTTGTGTGTGCTCGTGCTAAACACCATCATGCTTCTTTTACTCATGTATCTACTCCAGTGCTACTCATTTTATTATGGTTCATACTGATGTTTGGGTCCCCTGCCCTGTAGCCTCTATTTTGGGTTTTTACTGATTTGTTACCTTTATCGATTGTTTCTCTCGTTGTACGTGAGTTTACTTGATGAAACATAAAAATGAAGTTTTTCCATTATTTCAACGGTTTCATAAAATGGTCACTCAGTTTAATGCCACTATCAAAGTTTTGCAGAGTGATAATGGTCGGGAGTATCTCGATTCTTCCTTTGAGCCTTACCTTAGTGATCATGATATTATCCATCAAATATCTTGTGTCTCTACCCCGGCTCAAAATGGGGTGGTCGAGCGCAAGAATCCTCATTTCTTGGAGGTCGCTCGCTGTCTCCTCCTAAAGATGCATCTCCCTAAGTTCTTTTGGGGTAATGCGGTTCTCACTACGGCGTACCTCATTAATCGGTTTCCGACTCGTGTCCTTTGCCACAAATCATCTCTCCAAACCCTTTCTGTATCCCCCTCTACTCTTCTACCTCAGATATTGGATGTGTGTGTTTTGTCCATGCTCATCTCACATCCAAACTTGATGCTCGTGCTCTAAAATGTATCTTTATTGGGTATTCTCCAACCCAGAAAGGATACAAATGTTTTCATCCAGCGTCAAAAAAAATCTTCGTTACTATGGACGTCACCTTTCGGGAGTCCGATGCCTACTATGAGTCCTCTCTGCAGAGGGAGTCCTCACTTCAGGGGGAGTTTCACCCAATGAAAGTGAGTTCTCTTTCTCTTCCTATTCCTCCTACCGTGACTATTTCCACTTCTACCACTCCTTCGATGACCGTTGTTGTGCCCACTCCTCCCGTGACAACTCCTGTGATGGATTCTCCTTTACAGCTGTATACTCGGCGGAAAAGGGGTCTAGGTGCATCATCATCTCTCAAGCTACCCGCGCCAACATCGGATCCTTCTTTAGGCTCTCAAGGTATATCTACCTAACATCTGATGTCCCATTTTGTGTCCTATAACTCATTATCTCTTCATATAAGCTCTTTGTTGCCTCTCTTTCTTCTATTTCTATCCCCTCAACTTGGCAGGATGTTATTGCTCACTCAAAGTGGCAGGATGTTATGCATGAGGAGATGGAGGCCCTGAAAAAGAATTTCACTTGGGATTTGGTTCCCTTGCCACCTGACAAAACTGTAGTTGGATGAAAATGAGTGTTCTCCGTCAAGTATAACTCTGAAGGTGTTGTTTAGCGGTACAAGGCTCAATTGGTCGCCAAGGGTTACACCCAGACCATAGGGATTGAATACCAAGAAATCTTTGCTCCTGTGGCGAAGATGAATTCTATAAGAGTTTTGTTCTCATGTGCTGCCTGCAAAGGATGACCCCTAACTCAATTGGATATGAAAAATTCGATTCTTCATGGAAACATGAAAGAAGAAGTCTATATGTCTTTACCGCCTGGTCTTACCCTGACAGGATCTGGGGAAAAGGTATGCATGCTGAATAAAGCCTTATATTACCTAAACCAATCTTCTCGGGACTGGTTTGGGAGATTTGATAGAGTTATGGTCGCATTGGGATACTCGCAAAGCGACTCTGATCACACCTTATTTGTAAGGCGCAAGCATGAGAGGCTTACTGCCCTTATTGTCTACGTGGATGATATTGTTATCACGGGTGATGATACTAAGGAAATCCAGTCTCTGAAATAGAGATTGACAAAGGAGTTTGAAGTGAAAGACCTAGGAAATATCAAGTACTTCCTTGGAATTGAGGTCGCTCGATCAAAGCATGATATATTCATATCCCAGAGGAAGTATATCCTTGACTTGCTTCAGTCGTGTGGGTTGAGCGGGTGCAGACCTGCTGACACTCCAATTGAAGTCAACCATAGACTGGGTAGAGATGATGGAGAAGCGGTTACTGATGTTGCTTGATTTCAAAGACTAGTCGGTCGCCTTATTTATCACATGCTCGTCTGGATATTTCAAATGTTGTGGGTGTCATTACTCAGTTCATGCATTCACGTAGAGCATGCCATGTAGAAGCGGCCTACCGTATCATACGGTATCTCAAGTCCTCTCCTGGAAGGGGTATCCTGTTCTTTCCTGGCAAAGAATTGGCAGTTGAAGTCTATACAGATGCTGATTGGGCAAGTTCTGTTGATGACAGGAGGTCCACTTCTTGTTATTGCTCTTTTGTTGGTGGTAACTTGGTAACGTGGGGAAGTAATAAACATGTGATTGTCAGATCAAATGCAGAGGCAGAATTTAGAGCTATGGCTCATGGGATCTACGAAGGAATGTGGATTAAATCTTTGTTGAATGATCTTGGTATGGGGAATAAAAACCCCATAAGACTCTACTGTTATAGCATAGCCTCCATCAGCATAGCTCACAATCCAGTCCAACATGACCGCACAAAGCATGTTGAGGTTGATCGCCACTTCATCAAAGAAAAAATATAGAAACAGGAGTTGTGAGCACACCATTTGTTCCCTCAGATCATCAGCTTGCAGATATTCTCTCCAAGGGTTTAAGTCCGACCGCGTATGAAAAAATTATGTGCAAGTTGGGCATGCACAATATCATACGCCCAACTTGAAGGGGAGTGTTAGATTTACTAATATTTTTATGATTTTTTTCCTCTATTGTATTCCCCTCATATATAGAAGGGGAACCCTCTTTATGAAATCACACTTTTCATTCTCTCCGTCAACACAAATCAACTTTCAATAACTCCAAACAGGAAATCACCTCCAGGACTTCAACGCCAACAGAACTCCACAAGAGACAACCAAAGTAATTAGCATCAACTATTTTCCAAACTCCTACAGCAACGTTAAATTTCTTCTACCACAACCTACAACGGGACTAAAGAATTGAACAACAAACTCAATCTTTCATTCCAGAGAAGAAACAGAATCAATTCTAACTCAACATTCAACCTACGGTTCTCAATTGAAGTAAACAACACTTACAGAAAATTCATCAATCTACCAAACCGGCTACAGGACTCAAGAAGCAAGCTAAGACAATCATCAATACATACATATTTTTCATCATTTGACCCCCTCAAAAATGCGGGAAGTTCCCTTTTATAGAGGGCAACCGCAAACCAAAACCCAAAAAGAATTTACTCAGTTTTTGCGTAGGTCGGCCATGACAGAAGCTTGTGACCGAGGTGGACAGATGCAGCAAACCGCCGGGGAAAGTGGCTCAGGGGGTGTGATTGTGGCCATCGTCGTCTCTGATGTCGTCGAAATGCGGTGTCGGGCGAGAGGTGGAGCGGGAAACACGCCAGGCTTGAGGCCGGAAATGGCGGAACAATGTTTGCGGGCTCGGCAGGGAAGATGAACAATTGCACGAGTCGCTTGAGGAAAGCTGAACCGATCTGTTTGCGACACAAATAAAATGATGCAAGACTCAGAGCCGAAAGAGGTCTGGTCGGGTGCGGCGTCGGTACTTTTGCGATGTCCAGATCGGGGCTAGTCTCCACCATTTTGCTTGCGGTAAACCCTATTTTGACCGAAATATCCTTCTGGTTTTTAATAAAAACAATAAGAAATGCAAGATATATAGAAGGGGGTGCAATGTGCCAAAATAAAAGCATAAGGGTGCAAAGTGCCAAATGCCACTAATTTGAGAGTGCAAAGTGGCAAAAAATTTTACTATATCATATTTAATTTTTCCTTTTTATGATAATCGAGCTACTATGCATATTGCATAAGATCAAGTATTTAATGAACGGTAAACACAAATATGTTGGTTGTTACCTTGCTTAAGATGCGTGGGGGAAGATGGTGATTTCATTTACTATTATGATGTGGGACGACTCTATAGGAGGCACCTTTGCATTTACTATTATGACGTGGGACGACTCTATAGGAGGTCGGCGCTGATCCACTATCAATGAAAATGCAAATATAAACATGCACACAATCAATTAACAGATTAGATGACTAACTGAACCCTAACACTAATGCAACACAATTGATTCATCCACGTGATTATGTCTAATGCATAATAAATTAAGCCTCCTCTTGCTATACGCGGGAGAATGCTTCAATGCCTTTTGGAGTGATCCTAGGCTTCAGAACTTGGATACGTCTGAATGCTCCTTCAGAAGCCAACCATCAATGTTTATCATAGTGTATCTCATGTGTTGCATATAAGTGGGATTAATTTAACTATATTTGACACCGTCTTATCATATCAGTTTACGTACTTCATAATACGTACGTCCCTCAAAAAAAATAATGCAAAAAATATATAGAAAAATTTAGCCAATGACATTGATACTCCTTGATGGTCTCACATGATGATCCTAAAGTCAGCGATATGGTATATCGACCCTAACCAACCCCAAAAACTTATGCTCCGAAAAGTTAGGTGGATCTTCATCATTTTTCTCGACTTAGAAGAATTCATATCTTGATGAATGAAGATGGTTATCTTTCTATTGTAGGCCAAGTAAGAATTGATATAGCTTCTTAAATGCGACCCAATTGTCAGTTGGAAATGGGAGTCCTGTCTAATGTAGCAAATAGCAAGAAGCAATTTTGTCTGGCGTAACCTCAAACTTTGATGTCATTTCAATTTTGTAGCTCCTAGTGGATGTCATATCCATTGAAGGTCGTCTTGTGTGTTACTAATTGTGCAAACTGATGAGGAATGGGAGGGTGTAGTTGCGGTGGAGTTGAGGCTGGTGGTATAGGTAAAGGTTGATGCAAAAGTGGGAACTACAGTTGGGGTTGGTTGTGAAAGTAGCATTGGTATGGGCATGGGAGCTATTTTCAAGGTGAAGATGAGGTGGCAGTAAGAGTTGTGGTGGAGGGTAAAGGTGGAATATGCAGAGGGTGGCAGGTAGAGCTGTCACAGTTTCGGTTCTACTAAAATCATGAACCAAACCGCTAAGATAACAATTCTTCAAATTGAAACCAAAACCTTATTTGATTTGATTGGTTCCGGATACGGTTATAGCATGATTTTTGGAACTGACATATCGACTGTTTTAGTTCTGATTCAACAAGAATCAAAACCAAACAAGACATTAATGATTCGGTCTTGTTCTATGCGGTTCGGTCTGGTTCCAATCAGTGTTGTGTTATAGTTTTAATTATTTTATAACTCTAAAATTTGAGTCATTAGCCACATTCACAAAGATGTATATTTGAAAATAAGATTGAAATTCAAATTGTTGAAGCAATAATTTCATAATTTCTTAAGTCTAAATATGTTAAATTATATTAATACAGACATGCATGCAATAATACTTGATTTGGCGCACTGAATAAAAAAAGAATGAGTAACATTGTATGATTACAATAAACATGATCCAAAAAATAATTAACATAAATATGGCCATTAATATAAATATGGTTATTAGCATGATGTACAATAATTAACACTGTAATACTCGATGCTCAGCAAAAACAGTCGCAATACCGAAGTAGTTGAGAAATAGCATCCTTAAAATGCACAAAATAGGTAATATAATCATCAACAAAATAAATAATAACAACCAAATAACATTTGTGTATGTTGGCATGGTCCATCATTAAGTACGGCTGCAATCGGACGGTGCTACAATTGGCAATGTTATAATCAGACGACTGAAATAGGTATAGTCGTATAGATAATAAATATATATTATTAATATTGTTAGAAAAGCCTATGTAAATGGCCCATTATTGGGCCCTTGTTCTATTTTATTTCCTTCTCCTATTAGTCCCACACCATTGTATATGATTTCTTCTCTCTTTTTCTCTCCTATATATTTGTATTCTCTCCTTGTATTTTGATACACAAGCAATACATACAATTTTTGAGCTCACTCAACATGGTATCAGAGGACACAGTTCGGTCCTTGCGGTTTCACTTCCTCTAACCGCCTAGCCCGTCTTCCTCTTCTGTCCGCATTTCCTCTGCGACCTGCTCTTCTACTCGCACCGGGTAGAGGACACTTCTTCCCGCCCTTTCTCTCCGCGGCTTCTCCATTTCTAACCGCTGTCTGCTCTCCTTTCTCTCCCTCCCTCCCGCCCATGGATCCACCCCTCAGTGCCTTTTAAAGCCTCTCCTCCCAACCCATGGTCCCCACTTCCCGCTGCCAGCTCTGTCTTCCTCTTACCGCGTGGGCTCCTTCTTGCCCGGTCCCTCCTCTTCTTGTCGCTCGAGTAGTCCTACTCGCGGCCTCTTCTCTCGGCGTGCCGTTTCGCGCGGTCTCTTTTCTCGCTCGTCCATCTTCTCCTTGCCGCTCGAGTACTCCTACTCGCGGCCTCCTCTTGCGGCTTATCTTGCCGCTTGCGGTTTCTCTCTCTTGCCGCTCGAGTTCCTACTCGCGGTCTCTTTTCTTGCCGCTCGAGTTCCCTACTCGCGGCATCTGCCCTCTGCTTCCTCTCGCTGCTTCCCTCTTCTAGTCGCGCGGTCTCTATATCTAACCGCTGAGACTTCTCCTCTCTTTAGAGCCGTCTTCTCTTCTCGCTCTTGTTTGGCCGCTGGTGTTCTCACAGTGACCGTGCGGATTGTCCTTGCTCTCTCTCCACACCTGGTCGCGGCCTCCTATCGCTCTCTCCCCTGGGCTTGTTGTTGTGACTTCCCGTTGCGGCCTCTTATCTAACCGCGTGGGCTTGTCGTGCGTCTCTTCTCTGGCGACCTCCTCCTCTTCCCGCAGCAGACGTTCTGTCTAACCGCGCGCTCTTCTATTCGCTGCGGCCTCCCCAGGCTCCATGGGCTCCTCCATCGACTCTACCGGACAGGCGGCTAATCCTCCTGCTGACCGCCTGGCTTCTCTTCCACTCTGTTCGGCATTTTCTTCAGGCCAAGGGTCTTGTGCTTCACCTTACTAACGAACCTCCTTCACCTACTACTGATGACTGGCTACGAAATGACGGCCGCGTCCAAACATGGCTCCTTAATTCGCTGGAGGGTGAGCCATACCAAATGGTCATGTACCATGAGACCGCCAAAGCTATGTGGGAGGAGCTTCACTCCTTATACTCTGGAATGGATAGTCTTCAGCACCTCTATGATATTATTATCGACCTTCAGACTCTTGATGCTGGCGGGGCTGCTGACATGACCTCGTTTGTTGCTCGTGCCAAGACTCTTGCAGAGGCCTGGATCCAGCATCAGCCTTCTATCACCGACCTTGCTGCTCAGCGCGCGCAAAAGGAGGTTGTCTGCATTGCCATGATGATGGCTCGTGTCCCGCCTCACCTTCAGAGCATCCGGGCTCAGGTGTTGGCCTCGGCCTCTACTCCCTCCCTCTCTGATGTCTGCTCTATGCTCCTTCGAGTATCACCACCCCTGGATTCTCCGGCACCCTCTTCTCTGGCCCTTCTTCAGCAGACCCTTCCCCCCTTGCTTCCCCCACCGACCTCTGCTCGTGGTGGACGTTCCGGCTCTCGCGGCAGGGGGCGTGGGGGTCGGGGCATCCCCAAGTGTTCCTATTGCGGCCGGGATGGCCACACTGATGCCGTATGCTACAAGAAACATGGCTATCCTCCTCGCCCAACTGCGGCTGCTACCACTGATGGCTCCTCCTCCACTGGTACCGACCTTGAGGTCGTTCGCCTCCAGCTACAACAACTCCAAGGGCTTCTTAGCCCTCCCTCTTCTTCTGTTGCCTCCATCTCTACCGCAGGTATTACTTGTCTTTTCTCCAGTTCGCGTTGGATCTTAGACTCAGGTACTACTCATCACATCACCCGATGCGGCCACTCAAGTACTCAGATGTTCCTCATCTGCAATCTATCACTATCGCTAATGGAGCGACTGTTCCGGTATCCGGTTGCGCCGACATCTCTCTTGCCCCCTCCCTCTCTCTTCGCCCGGCTCTTTATGTTCCAGGCTCTCCATTTAATTTGCTTTCTGTTGGTCGCCTCACTCATGATATGGATTGCTCTATCACATTTACTCCATCTACTTTTTTGATACAGGATCGGCGGACGCGGACTACCATTGGTAGGGGTCGACTGCAGAACGGGCTTTACCTTCTTGATGCCTCTCCTCTTATCCTCTCCTCCGTCTCCGCTGTTGATTGACATCGCCGTCTTGGGCATGCCCCTCTACCCGTTCTCCAAAAGGCGCTGCCTGATGTATCTTTTCCTGCTTTCAAATGTGATTCTTGTATTTACGGCAAACAGCCGCGCACCTCTTTTCCTGCTCATTGTACTAGGAGCTCTGCTCCGTTTGATTTACTGCACTCCGATGTTTGGGGTCCTTTCAAAGTTACAAGTATCTATGGCTATCGATATTTTATTACTTTCATTGATGATTATTTTCGCACAACATGGCTTTACCTACTTCGTAATTGCTCCGAGCTCCCTCGCATATTTCGCGATTTTATACAAGAAACTCGAACGCAATTCTCCACAACAATCAAAACTGTGCGCACCGATAACGCTCGTGAATACACCGGCCATGAATTTGCCAATATATGTGCAGAATTTGGTATTATCCATCAAACCTCCTGTGCCTACACCCCCCAACAAAATGGCGTTGCCGAACGAAAGAACCGCCACCTCCTCGACGTTGCCCGCTCCCTCATGTTTCAAATGCATGTTCCAAAAATTTACTGGAACTTTGCGGTCTCCACTGCGTGTTTCCTCATCAACCGTCTCCCCTCCTCGGTTCTCAACTCTGTCACTCCATTCAGCCTCCTATTGCCCTCTACTCCGGCCTTCCCTATCACACCAAGGGTCTTTGGCTGCACTTGCTTCGTTCACCTCCTGGATCCCTCCTCAGATAAGTTGGATCCTCGTGCAGCTAAAACTATTTTCGTCGGCTATTCTCGCACTCAGAAGGGCTACCTATGTTACTCTCCGGTAACCCGTAAGGTCATCGTCTTCGCAGATGTTACCTTTTGGGAAGATCAACCTTTCTTTTCCCCACCTCTCGCTCCTTCCTCCCCGACGACATCTCCACCAATGCTTATACCTCGACCCGTCATCCCTACTACTGCGCCTGTTTCCCTACGTCCTTTTAACCCTGCTCCTGCTCCTGCACCCTCCAAGCCACCAGTTATCCAGGTTGACACTCGCCGCCTTCCTCCTCGTTCCACTACCCCTCTGCAGTCAGCCTCATCCTCGGCTACCCCGCGCCCTGCTGATCAGGTATCTCCCTCCACCGCCCATCCTCTGGCAAATTATGTATCCCTGCATCGTCTCTATCCCCAACTGCACACCTCTGTCACTTCTATTTCCTCCATTTCGCTTCTTAACACTGTGCAGGAGGCGCTACAACATCCTGGCTGGAAGGCTGCCATGGAGGAGGAAATGGCTGATCTCTGGGCCAACCATACCTGGACTCTCACACCACTTCCCCCGGGCCAGCAACCGGTTGGGTGTAAGTGGGTCTTCGTCATCAAACATACCGCTGATGGGACGATTGACCATTTGAAAGCTCGGTTGGTCGCCCGGGGCTTCATCCAACAACAAGTGATGGACTATGAGGAAGCTTTCTCTCCGGTGGCCAAACTCAACACCGTTCGAGTTCTTATCTCGGTGGCTGTCCATCGTCGGTGGCCCTTACTGCAACTGGATATTAAGAATGTCTTTTTGAATGGCGACTTGCAGGAAACTATCTATATGCAACAACCTCCCGGGTTTGAGACCACGGGGGACTCTCAGGTTTGTCGCCTTAAGAAAGCTCTGTATGGCCTCAAACAATCACCACGGGCATGGTTCGACAGGTTTAGTGTGGCTCTTCGGGAGGTTGGTTTTTCTCACAGCACGGCAGACTTCTCGATGTTCACTCGTCACCAAACAACAGGGATGGTTCTTCTGTTAGTGTATGTTGACGACATCATCATTACGGGAGATGACGCAAGGGGAATACAGGAGGTCAAACAACATCTCGGTACAGTTTTTCAAACAAAGGATCTGGGACCCCTCCGGTATTTTTTGGGCCTTGAGGTTGCTAGACGGCCAGATGGTCTCGTCCTTTCTCAGCGGAAGTATTGTCTCGATCTTCTTCATGATGCGGGTTACTCTGGTTGTAAGCCGATCAATACCCCAATGGATGTGAATCACAAGTTATGTGGTCAGGCTTCCGACTCAGATCTATTACTCGAGAATCCTGAATACTATCGCCGTCTAGTTGGAAAATTGATCTACCTCACGGTAACTAGACCGGATATCTCTTTCGCAGTTGGTATTGTCAGCCGGTATATGCATTCCCCGCGAAGATCTCATCTTCACGCCGTTGAACGCATTCTCAGATACCTCAAAACGGCCCCTGGTCAAGGATTGATCTACAAGACCTCATCTTCAGCTCCTACATTGATAGCTTACTCAGATGCTGATTACACTGGTTCTCTTTATGATCGACGGTCAACCAGTGGGTTTTGCACATATTTTGGAGAACATTTGATTACGTGGGGGAGCAAGAAACAAGCTGTTGTGGCTCGATCATCTGTTGAGGCTGAATACCGGGCAATTACGTCTGTTGTTTCTAAACTAACGTGGCTGGAAAGTCTTCTTACCGATCTGGGTATAAGACTTCCTTCTCCAGCCCTTCTCCTTTGTGATAGCCAAGCGGCTATACATATTGCCAAGAACCCGATATTCCTTGAAAGAACTAAACATATTGAAGTTGATTGTCACTTCATCGGAGAAAAGGTTCAAATGAAGAAGATCGACCTGAAGCATGTTCCCGGGACAGAACAAGTTGCGGATGTGCTCACTAAGGCTCTTCCCAGTTCACTCTTCTATTTGTGCTTGTCCAAGCTTGGCGCATACGATTTGTTCGCTCCAGCTTGCGGGGGAGTGTTAGAAAAGCTCATGTAAATGACCCATTATTGGGCTCTTGTTCTATTTTATTTCCTTCTTCTCCTATTAGTCCCACAACATTGTATAGGATTTCTTCTCTCTTTTTCTCTCCTATATATTTGTATTCTCTCCTTGTATTTTGATACACAAGCAATACATACAAGTTTTGAGCTCACTCAACAAATATTATATATAATAATAGTAATAATAAAAAATATATATTATAAATAATAATAATAATATACGGATTGTGGTTCGGTTCTGCTTCGGTCCGGTCCGATTCGAATCGGGTCTAAAACTTCTGAAATCGCTCAAGACATTTATGTTGCGATTCCGGTTCCGGTCCGAAGAATTCATTGAATTTATTTTAGGATATACATGACTAAGTGTTTGTGAACTTGTTATTCTAATTTTTTAATTTTAGAACATATAAGTATATGTGGACTGTAGTATACATAAAAATACTAGGAGATGAAAATCTGATATTTAAAAATATCTCTGACATGTCTCCGATTTTCTATATTCGATATTTAAAAAGTCAATCTGACATGTCATCGATATTTGATATTTACAACCTTGCATTGAGTAAAAAATGAATATTCCTAGTACTATCAAGCTTATTTGAATTTGTCCTGATCACTCTCTTGATTGTGTAATCACCTATTTACCTAGCACCCAGATTAAAATTGGACTACAATGGAAATCTCTTAGGTCAAGGGTTAATCATCACTCAATCACATTCATTGAATATCCGCTCTCTCCTGTGTTTTTTTGCACAAGTTTTAAATGTTTCGTTATTTTATATGACCATACATCAGAATAACTTTTGCAAATCATGTAAAATGTGCAAAATGTTGAACACCGAACATGACAAACTCCTTGAATTGAGACTCTACAACGCTATGAATGTTTTTCAAAAAGAGCATGTCTGGAGGCTTACCTGGCATGATGTAGAAGTATTCTGTGAATGTGACAATCATCCAATAATCCCTTGAGACATTGACACTAAGACGCGATTCCATGGTGTGTCGAATGTCTCCCATATAGGGTGATTCTTTGCATGGCTTTGTCGGGCGGAGTGTAGCAAAATTTGTCGCATTTTTATTGTTACCCAAGTGACTATGCCTGGCATCAGCAAAGAGAAACCATTGCAAAGCTTATTGAATTTCTCCCAGAGTGGTTGATTTATATGGCGGCTTGTTGGGTGGGATATCAAAGAAATCAACATGACTGTGAGGAACAACATAATAGGATCTTGACACAGAGAGTGTCCTCAGGAGTATATGAGGCAATCATAATATTATCAACTCCCGATTCCGGACTCTCCCAAATAAACTTACTCGTTGGTATGACAAGAAGAGACTTTGCGGATCTTATACTTATAAGAGAGTCTCTCACCTGAATCTCATCCTGATTAAGATAGGGTGTAGATAATTAACAGTTCATTATGCTTAACTCTATAGTTCTATATTCATAACTCTCTATAACATCCATGACAGTCAAACCAGTATTTCTCATAGCCTTTATCACCATAATCCAATCAGATTCATCTTCACATTGATTTGTTTATTGTCCGCAGGGCACTTGGCCATCACATGCCATATATTAAGACATCTAGTACATTGAATTTTAATATGATAAGATGAATCAAAGTTTGAGGTTGGGCTTCTTGTATTGGTGAGAACACACACATGTGCAACGGTCATTGGACATACCATAATAATGGACAGGTCATGTTTGTCCGATTTCTGCGACATCTACCATTATTATTTGTATCTACACGTAGCTATCATTTGGATTATACTCATGATATAACTCACCATCTGTCAGAGTAATCTCGCCAGGCCTAAAACCCTCCAACTGTCAGAGAGATCTCGTCAGGCTTCCTGCAGAACTTATCATCTGTCAGAGTGATCTTTACAGGCTTCCACTATAACTTACCATTTGTCAGAGAGATCTTGTCAGGCTCCCACCAGTGCTTGCCTGCTGTCAGAGAGATCTCGTTGGGCTTCCTGTAGAATTCACCGTCTGCCGGAACAATCTCAAAGGAACTCACCACCCTGTTATTGTCCCTGTACTTAGCATTTTTTCTTTACTATGCCCACTTTGTAAACAAGCAACCAATATTTCTAGAGGCTGCCCATGGGCATGCCCCTCATTCCCTATAAATAAGGCATGAACATAGCCATAAGAGCATTGAAACTTACGTTGGAGATTCTGCAGTATCGCTCATCCTAAAATGAGTTTTGCGAGTACTCTCTTGGAACAACAAAAGAGCTTGTAAATCTTCATGTAATTAGAATTCTCAATCAATCAAATCACGCACAACTAAATATTCGCGTGGTGCGAAGCCCGACCTCATTGCAGATAGATCTTTTCCTCGTCTGGATATTTGTGATTCAGAGTACCCTTCCACTCGCAGCACACCCTATCTTTTCTATTTTTTCCTTAGTGTAGAATTGAGGTGCTTCCGACCTTAACAGAATGAACACGCGACTTTCAAATTTATGTGTTTGGTGAACATCAAGTCGCAATGTATGGACGAGATATAGCTGGGAAGTTGCCTAAAGGATCTCACAATAACTTAAATTAGGCGATTATGAGGGTTGAGTTCAACATGCCGATGACTGTAGTTACTTGAATCTTTTAACAGGTGGCATCTCTCACCAGAGAATTCGCAACACTTGATATTTAACCACTAGTTTTGCAAATTGCCCCCTGGATGCTACCTCGAGATGAAGAACTCGCTTAATCTAGAGACAACTTCTACAAGGTGGCTGCGATTCCTAGTCCGTCAAGATCCCTAGATTTTGAGGAGCTCGTAGGACCTGGAGGGGACGAAGCGGAACCCTCTCCTTTCTCTGATGCAATCCGATGGGAACCTGCCCCAGTTGGATTTTGAGAGCCCCATCTCTATTGATTCACCAATAGAGAAGATCATGTTCATCATTTGCAGACTTTTGAATTTGCAGTCTCTTTGAGGAATCTCCCGTCAGTATCCGCTGCAAAGTACTATTCATGACCTTTGATGGAAAAGCCGAAAACTGGTTCTACAACCTGCTTACCCGATCCATTAACTCTTTTGGAAAACTCTAAAGAGAATTATTTTTGGGATTTCCAACCTCAAAGAAGCGAAAGCGCGGTTCTCAAGCGCTCTTCCAAATCAAGAAAGGGGTGTCTGAAACCCTTAGTCATTACATCAATAGGTTCCAAGAAGAAAATCTTGAAATTTATGATTTAGATCTTGTCATGTATCAAGTGGCCCTTATGTGTGACTCTAGGGTGAATTTTTCAATTTGAAGTCAATCGGAGGCCACTGGGCTCTTATGCAAAGCTCATAAACATGACAAATCACTTCATTGAGGGGGAGATGATCAATCTTGGATTTTTCTCGTCCCTTACCAAATTGGTGCAATGACAATAGATGGAGAATCTTCTTATCCAACCTCCTATTAATCCTCATCACAACCAAAAAGCACTGTCTAGAAGTCATCCCACCTCAACTACAACGTGGGAAGAATTTTCATCAATGCCCGCTTTCCTCTCGTGATTCTCAACATATGAGGCCTCCACGACCTCGTTCTCCTCTACGGAATAGCCCATGCCACCTCCACCACAAGCTTTTCCATCCATGTCGTCATAGACCCATCTTGTTCAATTATGTATACCTCCTCGAGAAACTATATTTGATGATTCCCAAGAGAAATACATCGAGTAATTTCTTCCAATTGAGGAAGTCGTTCAAATTCGTTAGAAACAACCCGGCTTCAAAAGACCTCTCCCTCTTAAGGATTCAAAAGACCTCTCCCTCTTAAGGATTCAAAAGACCTCCCCAGGAGGAATACACCTAGTTCTGTTAATGTTCTATTTAAACCCGCATTATAAGCCATGAATATGGGAAAGAATCTTTAATCCTCTGATGAACCTCTTTACAAGTTCGCGGGAGAGAAAAAAGTTATCGAAGGAAGCGTCACCCTTCCTGTCACCATTTGAGGAGAAACCTGCCAAGAAAATTTACGGCGGTTGGCGTTCCTAGTAGTTACAATGTCATCTTCGGGAAGCCACATCTCAACAAATATCAAGCCATTATTTCAACTTATCACCAAGTTATAAAATTCTTCATGGGAGGGAGACATTCTAGTGTTACGAATGTATCCAAGTTATAAAATTCTCGAGAATGTTATGTTAATTCAATTAACATAATCCACGCTCGCTCCCTTTGAGAACAAATGTCAGAGAGAACAATGAATGCTGCCAAAATATGGTGGAGCCTGAAGTACATACAAATACCGCTAGTTGTATTTATGGTTCCTAAAATTTTCTTTTCTAAAAAACACACAAAATTTCTTTTCTAAAAAACACACAAAAGTCTTTTGTTAACTTTAGAAAAACATCTCCATCAAAATATGCAGAACAATCTGGGAAGTCCAAGTGTATCCACAGACTAGAGTAACAGGTGTATGCGCCGAGTATCAGGTACGTATCAGTACCGGATACGTGGCTCTCAAGGAAGTATCGATGCTTCATAGATTACGTCTTTAAAAATCAAAAGGAACAAAATTTGGAAGTATGCTTGATCATATCAAAAGTCAAAAATTCGATGAACATATCTGTGATCTCGTCGAGACATTTTCAACTTTGAGAAAATATAAGATGAGGCTCAATCCGATAAGGTGCATTTTTCGGTGTCCACAATGGAAAGTTTTTAGGGCATTTATTAACACTCCAAGCTATTGAACCAAATCCTGACAAAGAAAAAGCGATTTTGAACATGTCATCTTCCCAAACCCCAAAATAAGCACAACAATTAGTGGGACGAATTGCGGGGCTCGGTCATTTATTCGTGATCTGTAGATAAGTGCACATCATTCTTCATAACTCTTCGAGGTGCCACTTCTTTTGAATAGATCGAGGAATATAACAATGCTTTCAATGAACTTCGACCCCACTCTTGTAAAGCCCTTGAGAAGGGGAAGATTTGTTGTTATATCTTGGAGTTGGTCCAAAAGCTATAAATACAGTGTTGGTAAAAAAAGAAAAAGGCAATTTCTTATTTGTTATGTAAGTAAGATATTGAAGGATGCGAAAATTCATTATCCAATTCTTGACAAGCTAGCCCTAGCTTTGATCATATCAACATGAAGGATTTTATCTTATCTCAATGGATATTCAATTCAAATTGTGATAGTTCATTCTTTGAAAGCAATCCTGGATAAATCAGAGCACTCGGGAAGATTAGCAAAATGGGCAATTGAACTCGAAGAATTCAACATTTCATACGTGTCAAAGATGGCCATAAAGCTCAAATTCTCACTGATTTCCTAGTAGACTTTGTGTACGAAGCTACTATCAAGTGAGAAACAATAACCCCTTTATCTTGGGTCTTGTTCATGGATGGAGCCTCTAGAAGGAATTTGTCGGCAGTTGAGTAATATTGTTAAAACCAAATGGCGTAGAAATCAAGGATTCCGTCATGTTGTGTCTTTCTACTACAAACAGTCAAGCGAAATATGAAACACTAATCACGGGATTAAGGTTGGTTCAGGAGTTGGGCGTGGAAGATGTTAGAGAAGCCCATTTAATCTAGGCCCATTATGTATTTTTTATTGTTATTCTCTCTCCTATTTAGTCCCACATCATGTATAGGACCTTCCTCTCTCTTTCTCTCATCTATATATTTGTACTCATTCTTTGTATTTTATACAAGTGAACATATATACAAGGTGGTTTTTCCCTTCTCTACATGGTATCGGAGCCACCGGTTCTCCTTGGGCGGATTCCCCCTTCTTAACCGCCTATCCCGCGTGGTCCTCTTCCCTGCCTGCGGCTTGCTGCGGACTGCTCCTCTGTCCGCTGCCCGCCCTTGCCGCTCGGTCTCCTGTGGCCTGTCTTGCATGTCCGCTCTGCTTCTCTTCTTCTGCTTCCTCTTCTTCTCCGTGGTTCCACCCTCCCCTTAGGCTTCTTATAGCCTCCCCTCTCTATACCGTGGGGTCCACCTCTCCCTGTTGCTCCTGGTTCAGACCGTTTTGATCTCCTCCAGACCGCACTCTCTTCTCGCGCGGCCTCCCTCTTCTTCCCGCCGCGAACTACGGTTCTTTGTAGTCCGTCGCGGTCTCCTGCTGTCCGCCGCGACCTCCTGTCGTTCGCTTTCTTCCTTAAGCGCTTCTACTAGTCTAGACCGCGCTCTCTTCTCGTGGCTTGCTCCTGCTCGCCTCTAGCGGCCTGCTCCTGCTCCTGCTCTTCTGGCGGACTGCTCCAGCTCGCTGCGGCCTGTTTCTACTCGCCACATTCTGCCTCGTCTTACTCGCGGACTCTTCTTGTCCGCTGTGTTCTGCTAACCGCTGCCTTGTCGCTGGAGTCCTACTCGCGACCTTTTCGTCGCCGCGGCCTGTTCCTGATCGCTGCGATCTGATCTCTCTCCGCTTGAGTCTTCTTTACTCGCAGTCTCTTCTCTCTGCCCGCTCGTGGCCTCCTTTTTACTCTGACCGTTGTTGTGCTCAGCCAGACCGTTCGGACTGCTGCCTTCCCGCATTTAGGTCGCGATCTTCTCCTCTCTCCTATCCGCGCGGCTTGTTTCTGTCCGCTGCTGCCTTTTCTTTCTACCGGGCTCCGCCTTTGGTCGCGGTGTCCTCCTGCCGCTGGTGTCTTCACATCGTGTCCAAGCGGTCTCAACTCTAGTCGCGCGGTCTCCTCTGGTGCCGGTCTGTTCTCCTAGCCGCAACTTTTCTTCATGGCCTCTTCTGCTGATTCTACCGGAACAACGATTCCTCCTGCAGACCGCCCGACCTGTATTCCGGAAGTACGCGACGAGCTCCGTATTACTACTATCTCTCTGACCGGCAAGAAGATTTTTGTGGAATGGGCGCACTCTGTCCGCAGGGTCCTGCAATCGAAGGGGTTTCTTCATCACTTGACCCAGGTCGTTACCGACACTCCTACTGACGACTGGTTACGCAACGATGGTCGTGTGCAGACATGGATCCTTAATTCTCTTGATGGCGAGTCTTATCGTGTGGCCATGTACCACGAGACGGTCAAGGGCATGTGGGATGAGCTCCATTCCCTTTACTCCGGCAAGGATAGTCTCCACCATTTGTATGACATTATCACTGCTCTTCATGCCCTTGATAGTGGTGGCGCGACTGATCTGACCTCCTTTGTTGCCCAGGCTCGGTCTCTGGTCGAAGCTTGGATCCAACATCAGCCTCCTACTGTGGACCTTGCTGCCCAACGTGCCCAGAAGGAAGCTGTAGGTATCGCCATGATGATGGCTCGGGTACCCCATCACCTTCACAGTGTACGGGCTCACATCCTCTCCTCTACTGTTACCCTGTCCTTCTCGGATAAGTGCTCGATGCTTCTCAAGGTTTCCCCGCATCCGGATTTGTCTGGACCTCCTTCTCCGGCCCTTGTCCAGCAGGCACCTGCTCCTTTACTGCCTCTCCCTTCGTCAGCTCGTGGGGGCCGCTCTGATTCTCGGGGACGTGTTTGGGGTGGCCGGCCTCGGCCTAAGTGCTCTTTCTGCGGCAAAGACGGGCATCTTGAAGCCACGTGTTATCGCAAGCATGGTCGTCCTCCTCGTCCGCAGGCCTCTGTTGCTGCCACCGACTCTTCTCCCACTCGTACTGACCTCGACGTGGTTCGCCTTCAGCTCCAGCATCTTCATGGTCTGCTCAGCCGCCCACCAGCCTCGGTTGCCTCCGCTGCCTCCATTTCCAATGAAGGTATCGCCTGTCTGTCCTCTGGCCCGCGACGGATCCTCGATTCTGGTGCCACTCATCACATCACCTCTGTTCAACCGCCTCAGTACTTGTCTTCCCCTCACTCGAAGTACATTACTGTTGCCAATGGGGCATTGGTCCCTGTCTCTGGATGTGTTGATATTCCTATCACCTCCTCCCTTCTCCCGCGCTCGGCTCTTCATGTTCCGGGCTCTCCTTTCAATTTAGTCTCGGTTGGTCGTCTTACTACTGATTTAAATTGTTCAGTGACCTTTACTTCCTCTTCTTTTCTGATATAGGATCAGCAGACGCGGACTATCATTGGTAGGGGGCGGCTGCAGAACAGGCTCTACCTTCTTGATGACTCTCCTACTCTCCTCGCATCTGTCTCCTCTTCGGATTGGCATCGACGTCTTGGTCATGCTCCTCTCCCAGTCCTACAGAAGACTCTCCCGGGTATATCTCTTCTTGCTTTTCAGTGTGAAACATGTATTTTTGGCAAGCAGCCTTGTTCATCTTTTCCTTCTCATTGTACTCGGAGCTCCGCTCCTTTTGTTTTAGTACACTCCGATATATGGGGTCCGTACAAGATTATTAGTATTTCTGGCTACCGTTACTTTCTTACATTTATTGATGATTATTCTCGCATGACATGGTTGTATCTCCTTCGCGATCGTTCTGAGCTTCCCCTCGTCTTCCGGGCCTTCATACTTGAGACACTCAATTTTTTGCGCCCATTCGAACTATTCGTACGGACAATGCGCGCGAGTACACTGGTCATGACTTCGCGACCCTCTGCTCTGAGTTCGGCATTATTCATCAAACATTGTGTGTGTATACTCCACAACAGAATGGTGTTGCCGAGCGCAAGAATCGTCACCTTCTTGATGTAGCCCGCTCCCATGGCCTGTTTTCTTATCAACCGTCTACCATCTTCCGTCCTCCAGAATGTTACTCCTTTCGGCCTCCTATTTCCCTCCACTCCGCCTTTTCCTAATACTCCCCGAATTTTTGGGTGTACTTGCTATGTTCACCACCTCGGTCCCTCTACAGACAAGTTGGATCCCCGTGCAGCCAAAAATATTTTTGTAGGCTATTCGCGCACTCAAAAGGGTTATGTTTGTTATTCGCCTACTACCCGCAAGGTGACTGTTTCTGCAGACGTCACTTTCCGGGAAGATCTTCCCTTCTTTTCTGCTCCGGATATCGCTCCTATTCCAGAGCCCGTCGTTCATCCTGTCATCTCTGTTCCCCGTTCCTCATCATCTCCTCCTCTTGTCATCTATGGTCTCAAACAATCCCCTCGGGCGTGGTTTGACAAGTTCAGCAAGGTGGTTCGGGACATGGGTTTCATTCGGAGTTCTGCAGACTTCTCCCTATTCACCCGACACCGGGCAACTGGAACCGTCCTTCTGTTGGTTTATGTTGATGACATCCTACTTACTGGGGATGACTCAAAGTGGATTCAAGCGGTCAAACAGCATCTGAGCACCGTGTTTCAGTCCAAATACCTGGGGCATCTTTACTACTTCCTCGGTCTTGAGGTCGCACGACGGCCGGATGAGCTTGTCCTCTCCCAACGGAAGTATTGTCTTGATCTTCTCAAAGACGCCGGCCAGTCTGGTTGCAAGCCAGCTAATACACCGATGGAGGCAAATCACAAACTATGTGTTCATGCCTCTGATGATGATTTGCTTCTCCAAAACCCGGAATACTATCGACGCCGTGTGGGAAAGTTGATCTACCTAACGGTCACGAGGCCTGATATATTGTTTGTTGTTGGGGTTGTCAGTCGGTTCATGCATGCTCCCCGGGTTTCTCATCTCCAGGCGGTTGAACGGATTCTCCGATACCTTAAGGCAGCTCCGGGTCAAGGGCTTGTTTACAAAACCTCCAACTCTTCTCCAACATTGATTGCTTATTCTGATGCCGATTATGCCGGTTCCCTGGACGATTGGCGGTCAACCAGTGGGTTTTGTACTTATTTTGGTGGTCATCTCATTACATGAAAAAGTAAGAAACAAGTCGTGGTCGCTCGATCCTCCGCGGAAGCTGAATACCGATCGATGACATCAGTTGTCTCAGAACTCACATAGCTTGAAAGTCTCCTTACTGACCTGGGAGTAAAACTTCCTTCATCTGCTGTTCTATTTTGTGATAGTCAAGCAGTCATTCACATAGCAAAGAATCCGGTGTTTCACGAGTGCACGAAACATATCGAAGTCGACTGTCACTTTATTCGAGAAAAAATTCAAATGAAGAAACTTGAATTAAAGCATGTTCCGGGCACTGATCAAGTTGCTGATATTCTCACAAGTACCTTGTTTTACCAGTGTTTGTCCAAGCTGGGTGCATATGACCTATACGGTCCAACTTGCGGGGGAGTGTTAGAGAAGCCCATTTAATCTAGGCCCATTATGTATTTTTTATTGTTATTTTCTCTCCTCTTTAGTCCCACATCATGTATAGGATCTTCCTCTCTCTTTCTCTCATCTATATATTTGTACTCATTCTTTGTATTTTATACAAGTGAACATATATACAAGGTTGTTTTTCCCTTCTCTACAGAAGATATAGAAGTACGAATAGATTCATTGGTAATGACACCGCAAGTCAAAGGAGTTTCGAAACAAGAGATTCTACTCTTAAACAATATCTGATAGTAATAAAAGGAGAAATTGGAAACTTCAGATCCTTTGACATAAAACATATATCCTGAGTCGAAAACATGGAAGCATATGAAATTGTAAAGTTCGGACTCCCATTGGGAGGAACTATCACTGAACTCTTCTACCCTCCAATCAAAGAAAAAGTTATGGAGAATAATTGTCGGCCTTCGTGGATGGATTATTTTATTCATTATCTATCCACTTGAGACTATCATTCTAAAATAACCAACAAGCAAAGATTCAGATTCAAGGAAACTCATTATTTTCTCATTTTTGGGGTCTTATATAGAAGAACATTTTTATGATCTTTGGCAAGGTGTGTTCTTGAAGAATTTTCTACCATTCTCCGAGAAGTGCATCCGGGAGAATGTGGGAGTCATACCAGCACTTGAGCTTTAAAAAAAATATAGACAAGGATACTTTGGCCTAAAATTAGAAAGTATTTTGAACTCTATGCCAGAAAATGTCTCCAAAGCCAAAAAATTCTCCTTTATAGTTGAAACCCGCTCAACAATTATCATCAATTGCGTCATCGTTCCCATTTCTATTTGGGAAATGGATCTTAACATTTCCCATGATAAGCAGGCAACACCGATGCATTCCTTCATGATTAATTATTTTAGCACATGGATCGAAGTGAAAGCATTGGCTAGAACAACAATCCAAATTGTTTAAAAAAAATTATCTGCGTAGAAATTATTTGTCTGCATGGAATCCCAATGACCATTATTGTTGATAGTGGATCTCAATTCTCTAACAAAGAATTAAAAAGTTTATGTGAACAAGTAGGGATTTACTTTTGTTATTTTTTTGTTTATCACCCGAGGACCAATTGACAAGTGGAAGCAACCGACAAATTAATTCTAAATCTCTTGAAGAAAAAAAGTGAAAAATGTTTGATGAAACAGTGCTGAGCAACTTTCTTCGGTTCTTTGGACACTCGGAACCATTATTACCGTGGCTACTGGAGAAACGTCGCTTAAACTATCACATGTATTCAAGGCGGTAATTCTAATAAAATTTGAAGTAATGAGTCCAAGGGTTCTTCTGTCAAAGCAGGGAAATGCGGATTGGGTGAAAGAAAATGAAGATGACATGAGGTAGCTTGGATCAATTCGAAGAATTAAGGGGTTTGGCAGTTATCAGGAAGGAAGAAGCTAAAAGAAGGATGGCAAAACGCTTCGATAAACATATTAGAGAAACAATCCTCGCTAGAGATCTTGTGATGAAAAGAGTAGTTGTTGTAGAAAGAATGACTTCAGTCGGAAAACTAAATCTTAATTGTGCGGGTCCTTTTAACATCAAAGAAGTTCTGAAGAATGGTAGGTATCAGCTACAAATTCATTAC
The DNA here is from genome assembly GCA_039513925.1 of Platanthera zijinensis. Taxonomy (NCBI): domain Eukaryota; kingdom Viridiplantae; phylum Streptophyta; class Magnoliopsida; order Asparagales; family Orchidaceae; genus Platanthera; species Platanthera zijinensis. The sequence goes on from CM077081.1 coordinate 48,966,018, forward strand.
GACAATAACATCCCTAACACATGGAGTAGAGATGACACGAAGAGATACTTCTCTTAATTTTGTATATCCTTCACATTTTAAAGTTTTATGTACTTTTTGTTTTTCGTAACATATAAATAAATTGAAAGATTCATACAATGCTTACTTGAACTCCCTTGAATTACGATCCCCAGATTCAATCTTGCGTAGGATTTTTAGCGGCTAGAATTCCCTATAGGATTATTGACAGTGCCTTCTTGAACCTCCTTGAATTGGGATCATTGGACGATAACACCCACTAGGATCTTAACTATGCTAGAATTGTTTGTGGTTGTATAGTGGTAGTCTGATCCAATCTCTCGCGATGGTCTTTAGGTATCCAGATCTCTCGCCGATATTTGTCGCACTATTAGATCGATTGCTATAACATCCACTATCATTGTTCTTGCATGAATTGTTCGTGACTTGCATACGTGGTTTGTTGATCAAAACAAAATTTCTCAATACTATAGATGCCAAAAAGCATAGGTTTGTATCACCATATTTAATGTTGAAAAATAAAGTTCCACGCAACAATAAGACACTCACAGAATAAAGGAGGCTGGTGTAGGATGGAAGCCCGGTGACTCACGGAGGGTTGATGGTTGTCCGTAGGTTCCAGGTGGGGCAGATCCGCTTCTGAAACCAGAGGCAAGAGTGTGAGAGAGCTGGGTTCTGGACTTGATTTTAAGAGGGTTGGGTGTGTGAGGTCTCCTGGGGAGGAGGGGGGTTTGGTAGGATTTGGGGTGTGGCTTGATGGAAGTAGTTTGTGATCTTTTGTTGGGGCTGGCATGGGATTTCCTAGAAGGAGGTGGAGGGATTCAGTGGGATTTTAGGGCGTGACTTGCAGGAAGAATATTAGGGAATCCGTTGATGGGGAGTTGTGGTGGGATTTCCTGTACGAAGCCTGTAACGTGAATTCCTTGCGGAAAAAAACACATCCACTGTCCTTTCCATCAAGGGGAATTGCTTTAGGTAGCGACGGTTATGTTGAACAACGGTTAAGGCTGATGCCGGGTTTCATTGGAGGTTTTTGGAAGGGGGGAAATGCGGCTATGGATGGGGATATAAGAGGGATGCGGGAAAATACCTAGGAGTCATCATTTAGGGCCTCATTGAGTCGTCACTGTGAGAGGACCGCCGGATTATGGTAATGATTCTTCTCCAAAATCAGCAATGAGATTGGAGGCTGCCCTCTTACTCATATTTATGATAAATTGCCCTAGGGCATCCATTACATTAGCGGCTATGATTGTTTGTTAATTTAACGAGTCCGGTTGCATTAACTAAAACTGAAAAGTACAATGTAATATATGAAAATGCTAGAAATGAAAATCTGGACGCATCTGCGAGTCAAATCGTCAGTCCAGAGATGCCAAATATGGAAAGTAGCCAATTAGCCCCGAACGGGCTCAAAACTCATGTTCCATCGCGGATCCATGTCGCTGATCCCCATCACCTGTAACTCTCCGGTCTAGTGCGGGTGCGCTACAGGTCTGTAGACCAGTGACCCCATTCCCTCTCCACGGATTTGATTGTCCGCAGCCGCTAATTCCAATGGCTAGTTGTTAAGGCTGGGGCTTGAACCCCATACCTCCTAGATAAGGGAGCTCTAAACTGGTCTTGAGCACCAAGAAGCACCTGGAGGAGGTTCTACCCATGTGAAAGCCATGAGGATCTTCCTAGGAGTATTATAGTATTCCTTTATGAGGATGGAAATACAGAACCCTGACCAATCACGCGGAGAAGAACAACCATTTGAAATGTACAAATACCTTTTTATTTTGAATCTCTACCAAATTAATTTTTATGTCTGTCTTTTCACGATTTAATCAGCATAAGATTTCCGAGTTTCCGAATTTATCAATTCACTTGAAATTTGAAGTTAAAAAAAACAAGTTTGTCAAAAGTGCATTATATACATATATGACAATTTGGGTTGGTTTGCTGAAGGCTTTTAATGAGGACGTTACTTTTACCATCATCCTATTCCTTTCTTTCAGATTCCCCACCTCCAAGTAAAAGCAAGACTTCTGTTGGTTTAGTGATCGGGATCATTTTTGCAGCACTTTCCTTTGTTGTGTTTCTTATGTTTGTTGCTTGGAAGAAGGGCTATTTCAGATACAAGAATGCAAAGGGTACTGGTAATGGCATATTCTTTTTCTCCAATTCACTTTGGTTACTGTTTTATTCCTTTCCTTTTCAGTCATTATATGAAGTGTTTATGGGAATGATGGGAAACGATTTATAAAACTGTGCGGGTCTATGAATGATTATAAAAATATTTATGACAATAATGAAATTATGACATTTTTCTGTGTACTTGGTTTCCTAACCGCACCTAATAGCACAATCTTTATTAGTTCGAAATATTGATTGGTGTGCAACTTAACTTATTTAATCATCTAGTATTGCTCCATTTTATTTACATGATCATAGAGAAGAATAGAAAATTTAGTTGAGGCCAAACTGCATTTTATAACTAAACTTTTTGACATAGGATAAGTTGAAAATTGCGGTTTGCATATGCCCTAATGAAACTCTAAAAGATGAATGTAAGTGTAGTGATATAGAAAAATCTAAAATGATCTGTTGCTCATGCGTTAATCCAATATTCAGTTGTAATAAATTCTGAAATTCGTATAAGAATTTAGAAACATGCGCAATTGAGATTACGCGTTAGAAATATGAGCAAAATTCAAATAAAATTAGAGTGAGAATATTTTGATTAATTACTCAGCGAATGATTTCTTCGAGAAGAATAAAAACTAGAAAAACTATTACAAATTGAGATCCCAAATCATATGTATTTCCTCCACATAATCAACACAAAGTAATATTGACTTCAAATTATAACTTACACAAGCAATAAAAGCCAAGGAGGACGTTTGGTGGCGAGCTCTGAATCTGGACAGCAAAATATACGTATTTATGGACTGTTTCAGGATCTCGAGGAGCTTCACTGCATAATGCCACTTGCATTGGGGGTGTAGGAGTATTTTGGGAGTAGTGAAGGGATCAGTGGATGCAGGAGTTAGGATCTCTCCATCCAAGCAGAACTACTTTTACTGCAATTTTTTATTCTTTCTGTAAGGATGAACGTTTCATCTATTTACTGATTCCTTTTCTATTTTTAATAGATTTGAGGGGCTTAGAAACTGTTTCTTTTTCTCTAAGACAAATTCAAGATGCCACGAGTAACTTTAGCCCTTCTAACAAGATTGGGGAAGGTGGTTTTGGACCTGTTTTCAAGGTTTATTCAAAACGTTGTGTTTTATATTTGTAAGTTTAAAGATAGTTGTGCACATTTATAAAATTATTTTTGGTGATTCAGGGTCAGTTGTCAGATGGCACTGTAATAGCTGTGAAACAGCTTTCGTCAAAGTCAAATCAAGGAAACCATGAATTTGTTAATGAGATAGGCATGATTTCTGCATTGCAACACCCAAATCTTGTAAAACTTTATGGATGTTGTATTGAAGGAAATCAGCTATTGCTAGTATATGAGTATATGGAAAATAATAGCCTTGCGCGCGCTCTTTATGGTAAGCATAGTCGTTTGCGTTGACTATTATACTAATTTCATCATTTATTAACATTATTATTATTTTCAAATGTTTTGTAGGGCCAGAGCAATATCAATTGAATCTTGACTGGTCCACAAGGCACAAGATTTGCGTTGGCATAGCAAAAGGTCTAGTTTACCTCCACGAGGACTCGATACTGAAAATTGTTCATAGAGACATAAAGGCTACAAATGTCTTGTTAGATATTTATCTTAATCCCAAAATATCAGATTTTGGCTTGGCGAAACTTGATGAGAAGGGAAACACTCATATTAGCACCCGGATTGCTGGAACAATGTAAGTAGTTATAACATTTGTTCTTTTTTTTTCTCTTCTAAATGCCTAGATTTTTTTTGCCTCAACATTTGGCATTGTAAACATCAACAAGTGAATAGGTCATTATAATTGGTGCTTCTCTTAAAAGCATTTTGGGAAATATTTTTTGGTGAGAAAAGTTTTAGGTCAGGATATTAAACTGCAATTTTCCATTTTTCTTTTTTATAATTTTCCAAAATCTGATGTACTTAGGCATTAGTGAGATTATGACAAAAGATAGGGCACAATGGCGACAGCCGACCCCACTATAGTTGGATAAAATCTTGAATGTTGTTGTATATTTTTAATCCCCGAGACAACCTCCAGTTGCTGATTCCTCCACGAAATGACCTCCAGTTGTCGATCCCTCCACGAAACGACCTCTAGACATCAAGTTGGGCTTGTGTTGTCTGTCAAACCCAACTTTCCCATAATGTTTTCAAAAACTCTGGCTCAACCCTTTAGTGAGAACATCAGTCAGCTGTTGATCAGAGGGGACAAATGGAGTGCGCACAACTCCCCTCACTATATTCTCCTTTATGAAATGTCTGTCAACTTCAATATGTTTAGGGCGGTCATACTGAATTGGAATCGTGCACGATGTTGATAGCCGTCCTATTGTCACAATAAAGTCGGATGGGTGCCTTGCTTCGAATCTCAAGTTCAGACATAAGGGACCTAATCCACATTCCTTCTCATATCCCATGAGCCATAGCTCTGAATTCCACTTTGGTACTAAACCTGGCAACTAAATATTGTTTTTTACTCACCCGGTTACCAGATTACCTCCACCCAGAGTACGATATTCAGAAGTGGATCTTCGGTCATCAGCAGATCCCGCACAGTCAGCATCTATGAAAACTTCAATGGTTAATTTTTTTTTGGGCTGAACAAGATACTATACCCAGGAGAATATTTGAGATAGCATAAGATTCATTGGGCAGCATCTAAGTGGTGAGACTTGGGAGAATACATGTATTGACTGATAACTCCAACAACATATGAGATATCTGGGCGAGTATGGGATTTATGAGCCTCCCCATAAGCCGTTGAAAACCTGTGATGTCTGCAATAACTTCTCCACCATCTTTCTCCATTCCATGGTTGGCTTCAATTAGGGTGTCAGTAGGTCTACACCCACTCATCCCCATTGTCTCGAGCAGGTCAAGCATGTATTTCCTCTAAGAGATAAATATTTCGTGTTTGGATCTCGTAACTTCAATGGCAAGGAAGTACTTGAGATTCCCGAGATCGTTTATCTCGAATTCGATTGCCAATCTTGTCTTCAGTCTTTGGATGTACTCCACGTCATCCTCAGTATAACAATGTCGTCCACATAGACAATAAGAGAGGTCAATTTTCCTTGCCCGTGCTTTATAAATAAGGTATGCTCAGCATTGCTCTAAGTGTAACCAAATGTCAGCATGACTCTATGGAACCTTCTGAACCAAACCCTAAGAGATTATTTTAGGCCATATAGAGCCTTCTTCAGTCTACATACCTTTCCCTCAGATCCTTTAGCGACAAGACCCGGAGATAAAGACTTGTATACTTACTCTTCCAGCTCTTCGTGGAGGAAAACATTCTTCATGTCTAACTGACTGAGATTCCGCCCTTTGCAAACTGCATATGTGAGCGGGATTCTAATGCAAGTCATCTTTGTTATCGGGGCAAAGATTTCCTGATAATCAATTCCAACAGTCTGCGTATATCCTCTTGCCATAAATCTAGCTTTATAATGGTCAACAAGACCCTGAGAATTTTGCTTCACTAAGAAGATTCACTTAGACTCAACAACTGTTTTCCCTTGGGGAAGATACACAAGGTCCCAAGTGCAATTCTTTTCAAGAGCCATAATTTTTATGCATAGCTTCCTTCCACCTAGGGTGTCTCATAACTTCCTGCCAAGAAGAAGGAAAGGATATGGAAGATAGAGAAGTGACAAATGCTCTGAATGAGGGAGAGAGAGAGATTCATAAGTCATGTAATAAGATAGGGGATGCCAAGCTGATGCATGATTACCTTGGGACCAGTATATGACTTAGGCCGTGATTCTGGTATGCTGTGCTAAACTGGATTGTTTGTGCCCCTGAATCTCCAAGTATAAATCTGTGAAGGAGGAGGAAGCAATGTCAGAGGCAATGTTAGAGGCAGAGCCACGGAACTAGTAGAAGAACTAACAGGATGATATGTAGGAGAAATATGTAGAGGAATAGAGGGAGGGCTCACCTCCAGATAACAGATTCCCCCTGAAGTGAACTCTCATAGTACAATTCACATTCATGAAAGGTGACATTCATAGATTAGAAACAAAGGTCTTTCGGGTCATAAGATGAAAGCACTTATACCCTTTTTTGGTGGTGGAGCAGTCGATAAAGACACACTGCAGAGTGCGGGGTTCAAGTTGGGAGGTGTGATGAATGTGGACAAAACACAGACACAAATACATGGAGGAATTTGAGTGGGGGTAACATTGAGGGTGTCCATGGGAGTTTTGTGATGTATGATACGAGTAGGATTGCGATTAATAAGATGCGTAGCTATAAGGACTGTATCCCCCCAATAATACTTAGGAATGTGCATGGAGCAGCCGATAAAGACACACCGCAGAGTGCGTGGTTCAAGTTGAGAGGTGTGATGAATGTGGACAAAACACACAGACACAAAAATACATGACGGAATTTGAGTGGGGTTAACATTGAGGGTGTACATGGGAATTTTGTGACGTAGGATACGAGTAGGCTTGCGATTAATAAGATGCGTAGCCATAAGGACTGTCTCCCCCCAATAATACTTAGGAATGTGCATCTTTAGCTAGAGACACCAAGCAACCTTAAGAAGGTGTTGATTGTTACACTCAACGTCCCCATTCTGAGCAGCGGTGTACACACATGAAATTTGGTGGATGATATCCATGTTAGATAGATAACGGTCAAAATGAGAGTCAATATACTCACGACCATTATCACTTCGAAAAACTTCATTTTTGGTTTTCATTAGGTAAACTCATGTGCAATAAGAAACACAAATTATGAAAGTAACAAACTATTGACAACCAAAAATAGAAGAAACCGAGCAAAGGCCCCAAACATCAGATTGAGTAACTTCATAAGGAGTAGCACTAGGCGGGGAAACATGAGTAAAAGAAGTCCGTTTGTTCTTACTAAGTTCGTATACATCACAAGAAAATATGTTAAACAAAGAGTTTAACATAACAAGTAACATAAGTTTTATAGTAGGGATAGACGGATGTCTTAGGTGATAATGTTAGGAATCTAAATCAGAAGACGGATCCACACAAAGAGCTTGCGGAGGAGTCGAGCTAGAGGGATCAAACAGAGAAAGGTCGTCGCACGGTCTTCCAGAGCCAATCACCGTCCTCATCTTCAGGTCCTAAAAGATACAAAAAGAGGGAAAAAAGTTACTGAGCAATTCATAAAGTTAGTCGGATGGCTGAAGAAATGAGGTTTTGTGTAAACTTAGGAGCATGAAGAACTAAAGAGAGAGTGAGAGAAAAGCCGGGAATTGATCCTTTTCTAGCAATAGAAGAAGAGGATCCATCAACAAATCTAACTTTGTCCCTACCATACAAAGGGAAGTAGGACACGAAACCTGATGCGGTACCAGTCATATGATCGATAATATCGGAGTAGATGATCCATTGAGTAGAGGAGCAAGTGGTTGATGAGTGTGTGTGTAGGAGCCCCTGGTGAGCATAGGAGGAGGATGAAAAAGTAGATGTCTCGGAAGGTTGAACATGCATCAGACGACGAAAAGCCTAAATCTCTTCGGAAGAAAGAGCAGAAGTAGCACCAAAAGTTGCAAGGCATCCATGGGAAGCAATATCTTTAAAGGCATACGAGAGATGAGTAGATTTGGATGGAGGTGGATAGCCTGGAGAATGACGATAGCCACGACCACCACGAGAGGCAGGGCCTTCTCTTGGAGGGGGAAAGTCGTAAAGCTTGAAACAAATATCTCTAGTATGACGGGTCTTCCTGCAATAATCACACATCAAATGATCCTTCTCGACAGACTCGGGCTTAGTGTCACAAGAAGGACGCCCACTGGAGATGAATTGAGCAGCAAGTGCAGAGCCCTCCAATCCAAAGTCAGGAAGAAGCATCAGTCGGCGATCAAATTCTTGTTGCACAAGGTTGTAGACTTCCGACAGAGAAGGAAGAGGATAACACACATGAATTTGAACATTGATAGGATTAAAATTACAGTGCATACCATGAAGAATCTCAATGATCTGATTGCGTTCCTCGCGAGCCCAAATAAACACTTCATCTTTAGAAGAGACAAGTCTAAGAGCATCGAAGTGATCATACTCTTGGTAGAGCTGAGTAAACTCCAAGTAGTAGGCGGAGGGGGAACGATCGCCTTGCCTCAAGAGGAATATCTGTCGACGGAGTCGAAAAATCTAAGTGGCATCACCACGGAGTTTTCACGATAGGAATGGGTAACCTCAGCTTGCTTCCAAATATTAGTTGCAGTGCACAAGAACACATAATTCTGAGCGATAGATTCCTTCATGGAGTTAATCTTCCACGACATCATCAAGGAGTTTTTTGAATTCCATTGAGACCAATCCGTAGATATCTACATGGGGGCCTTTGTTGCGTTGCTAATATGCCCAAAGATACAATGTCTTTTGAGGGCAAGAGTGATAGAACGCGCCCACGAGAGGTTGTTTGTGTCATCGAGTTTCATGGTGGTAATTTGAGGAGTCTCATGGTCATGGATTGCGCGACCGGAGCCCAAAGCCGACATTGGGGAGGAATCAATACAAATGACGGAGGACATATTTGGATAATCAACACTCCCTTACATGACAACCCAAGGATAGAAACCACGGGATATCTGTATAACTTGTAATTCGTCGAGATCAGATGCGAACAATGATGGCCTAGAGGATCTTGCCCACCTAGGGCGAGTGCAGAAGAATTCACTTCTTAGGGGCGAGTTTCAGGCTCCCTGGGCGAGTGCAGCCCCCTAGGGGCGAGATTCAGGGTCCCTGGGCGAGTGCATCCCCCTATGGTCAGTTCAATGATCACGCAATTGTACCCTCCATTGCATTGACCTTAGGAGTTCTTCTAAATGGTATGAGTAGGTGTTGTCAAGCATGGTGTGAAGCCAAATCTTATGCGCTACCTCCCTTTTTTGGTGTTGAAGCCAAGACAATCCATTGCCTCTTCCATCTGCTACATTGTCTGCCTCTCCCTTCCTCTACCACCTCAACAACAATGGCCTCTTTCATCGCCTACAACCAGCACTTATTCCTAGAACCTCCAGCCCCCGATAGACTTGTGCAGGCCTACATCATCTCATCCTACTGGACCCTACAACTGTTATGACTACCACTTACAACCACCTTCACCTATACTTCCATCGCCGATTCCACCCTCTACAGCCAGCTCTACTTCCTCCATCTGAACACCCTACAACCACAAGCCTCTTCATCTATCACTTTCTTTTCCTCCCCCACCAGAAACCACTGGCTTCTCCCACCTCGCAGACACATTCAGAACACTCAGAGACGTAGCCACACCTCTTCCATTGTCTCCACAGCCCATCACCACTTCAGTCCATCTTCGGTGTTGATTATTAGATAAATCTTATATTCAGTTTCTTATTTGTCTGCATTGTATAAGGTTTTGATATAATTAGTGATTATTTTTTCCTGCATTTGGCATATATATATCTCAGAGCTTGTAGGGTTTATTTGTTTCGTATTTAATTACAAACTCTCTCACCGAATGCGCAATCAAATTTTATGAACTGTGTTTGAATTGTTTGCAATCAAATGTGACTTTTGTTAAAATTGAAGTTTATGTAATTAAAGCAATCACTAATAAGATATCATTGCCTATGAATTGATGTTAATGCATTCTGTTGCATTACAGATAGGTTAGTAATTAGCCATAATCTTCTATTGTGTGTAAGCTTACCTGCATCAACATTTGGAATTTTACTGTGCTCATTACTACTTTATAATCATATAATTATATGTTTATTGTGTAATTTATAGACATACTGTACATATCTACAAAAAAATGTGTATGTATATATGTACATAAATTTATTTAAATATTAAATTCCGACATTATAAATTATCTCGGATATTTCCCTCGCAATTCGACATCGGACATTTCGAACTCAAACGGACATGAACCCTACATCCAAATTCTGCGACCTGCACCTATTTTTCCCAAGTGAGGACACTTGACCAACGTCTTAGAACAGAAAGACAGACCCCTGAGCTGCAGCGAGTAGGTCCCGCCACACACCCGGAAGATCAAAGAGAGTTTTCTCTCCCTAGCCAATGTTGAGCCGGACACCTTGGAGGGCACTGAGGAGCACCAAGTTGTTCACCCGGAAACCACGACAAACAGTATGGCAGTTTCAGCCAACCAGGATCAACCAGAGGAGATAGAAGCCAGGAAAATTCCTCTCCAAAGGTTCCCTTGGGGGTCTATTTATTGTTTTCTGAAGCTGGTCTGCAAATATCAGAATCCTGCCTTTTGATTTACTAAACGCAACCCAAATTGGTCTGCCAACAGCGAAACTCCGCTGTTTGGAGGGGTTATTGGCAGACCTAACTTGGTTCCTAGTAAAAACTAGGCGAATCGGTTGTGTTACTTCTGCTCGCCTGGGGATGGCGAGTGCCCAGCGAAGCTGGCACTCGCCGCTTGCCCTGAGCTTGGGGCGAGTGTGGGCCGGGTCGCCCCACTTGCCTTCCACTTACTTGAACCTGGAGCGAGTGCTGACCAAGATGCCCCACTCGCCCCTACTAGCCCATGGAACTCGCCCTGGGCGAGTTGGGAAGGCACGTCCTCCACTCGCCTCGCCAACTCGCCTGGACCTAACTTGTCTTTACTGTCTCGGTCTATTCTAAGGGACCCACTCGACAAATACGGAGTTGTACACTTGAGATATGTGAATACATTTATTTTCCATTGAAAATTTCCTACCCGTCCCTAAAAGCAAGAAAAAAAATTTATGAATCATGGAATCTGCCCCCTACTAGGACTAAACAAAAAACTTATTTTCTCATCAATCAAACAAGAAAGAAAACTTAATGGCGAGTGTAACCTAATTTTAATTCAAGGTCATTATAATTTTCATTTTCATTTATTTTTTATCTCTTATATTCCCTTCAAACCAAACAAAGGCTATGCATCTTTTTCAAAGTCAACCCAGCTACTCTTTTTATAGATCAATCTATGAGATACTTCACACTCTATTCATTATACTAGTCTAAAAATTTATTTTCTTTCCAATCTCTAGAAAAACAAATTTCATCTTCTTTTAATGTCTACATTTTAAGATCCTTTTCCTAAACTATAAACCATCCTGTTCATTATCTGATGTTGATATTTTTTATATTATTTTGTGTTTCTTTTTACTCACTCCCCTATTCCTCCTCTAATATATTTATTGGGGTATGCCTCCTTGTAATTGATCCAATGTATGAATTCTATTTTTTCCGCATAGTATCGGAGCTAGGTTAGGGCGTAATCATCCTCTCGGCCCGCTCATGCAACCTACTCTGCTCGTGCACGCACCTCCATCAACCGCTTCTCCCTCGCATCCTGCTCCGCTTTGCATCTCCAGTCGTTCGCCTCCGCCTCGTCTCTCCAGTCATCGCTCAGTTCTCCTCCAGCATTTTGTTTTCAGTTCCTGCTTGACACCGGAAATGCTGCCCTAATTTGAAGGCATTTTTAGTGTCGGACTCTATTGGAGATTCTCCATGGATTTCATTTCGTTCCTATTTCTATGAGCAAGCTCTGAGGGTTTTTTCTTGGTGGGTGTAGTGTTTTTTCCCTTGATTCCTTGATTTCTATTCTTGGATTATCATGTCGGGGAATGGTGAGTCGTCTACAATCTTTTCTGGTGCCGTAGTTTCCTCCACTAGTTTGCTCTCTGGTTGACCTACTCGGCCAATTCATGACCATAATACTCCTCAAATCACGATTATATGTCTGCATGGCTCTAATTTTCTCCCAGTGGTCTCGAGCTATCACCCTTGCCTTGAATAGTCGGCTTCTGTTTGGCTATACTCTGGGACTACGTTGTCGTCGACACAAGATTCATCTGGTTGGTTGCAGTGAGAGTGTGAGAATTCTTTAGTTGGTTCCTTGCTAACTAATTCCATGGTGGAATATGTTGCTCGGAGCGTGCCCAGGATTCCCCTGATTGGTTGTGGTGGGAGTCTGAGATTTCTTTAGTTGGGTCCTTGCTAACTAATTTCATGGTGGAATTCATTGCCTGTAATTACCTGCTCTTAGATACTACTATCGATATTTGGAAGTGGGTTGGGGATACGTTCTCATGCATGGGGAATGTTGCCCAAATTTTTCAGCTTAGACGAAAGATCTTTCTCCTACGACAAGGTGATCGTCCCCCTTCGGTCTATTACTTGGGGTTCACTTAGCATTATCGAGAGTACAGTCACCTTGACTCTCTCACTGTTATTCCCCCTGGGGATGAGATTCTTTTTCAGGATCGAGACTAATGGAAAATAGTTTTTTTTGTTTCTTTGTGGTCTGCATCGGGACTTCAATCAAATCAGTGTTTTGATCCTTGGGTGCTCTCCCATGTCATCTCTTTCGGAGGTTTAGTCTTGTCTAACAAGAATTTGATAGGCAACAAACTTGGATTCTTGACTCTGCTCCTGGAGGTTCTTCCCTGGCTGCTCAATTTGGTACTGGTAGTATCGTAGTAGAGCTTCTTGCGATATCATGTCCAATTTCATTGCCAAAGATCATTTGATATGTGATTACTATGAGATGTCTCATCATACCATGGATACTTGCTTTCGCTTCATGGATTTCCTACACTACGAGGTGGTTCTGCACCGCGAGGAGGTCTTGGTTTTGGTCGCTCTCAAGGAAGCTCATCTCATTCAAGGTATGCTCATCTCTCTAATACTTGGGAGTAGATCTTGCCTTTCTCTGATACTACAGGTCCTTTATTGGTCCTATCTGCAAAGAGATCCATGTGTTCCGCTGCTTGATGCAGGGACAATCTATTAAGACATCTGCTTCTTTGTCCTCATATGCCAATCAGGGTACCTCACGTGCTTATGTTGCGTCTTCTCGTCCATCTACCTACTGGATTATTGATTTTGGAGCAACAGATCATATAATTGTTCTGCTGCAGGTTTTGTGTCTTACCTTCTCTTATTTGGTTGAGACAAGGTGAGCATTGTAGATGGATCCTTCTCCCTTATAGCTGAGAAAAGATCCATCTCCTGATCCTCTCTCACCCTCTTTTTGTTTTTCGTGTACCAAAGTTTACTCGCAATCCTCTCCATTAGTCATTTGACCAATTATATCAACTGTTTTGTGACCTTTTTTCCTTCGTCTTGTGTTTTTCAAGACCTGAAGATGGGGAAGAGGATTGGCTCTGGTAATCTATTGGATGGTCTTCGATTCTTCCAGCCCTACTCCTCCACAGGTTCTTCATGCTGATCATTTGGCCACTTTGGATTCCTGACATTTTTTCCTAATACCTCTATTTTGTCAATGAAACATTTATTTATTACTGTCATATGTGTTATTAGATAGTTTTTTTTTTGTGATGTTGGTGCCCTTGGAAATTACCTTACTTCCTTTAATCATGTTTCTCTCATAGATCTACATCGTTTGATATTATACATAGTGATGGTTGATGGTTTTGCCCTGTTGCGTCTATTTTTGGGTGTTTTTGGTTTGTAGCTTTTATTGACTGTTTTTCTCGCATAACATTGGTATATCTAATGAAAATAAAAAATGTTTTTTTATTATTTCAACGATTTTACAATATGATTTCTACACAATCCAACACCACTCTCAAAATTCTTTGTACTGATAATGACTGAGAGTACATTGACTACAAATGCAAACACTATTTTGCTAATCATGGTATTATCTACCAGACATCTTGTGTTTACTCACCTGCTCAAAATGGGGTGACCAAACCATGGTTATCAGGATCACAATCCGGATCGTATGATCGCCAGATCTTACGATCCTACGATTCAGATTTTGTAAATTGATCTGGATCTTACTTAGGATTTAAATCAGTACATCTACGGCTGGGATTGCGATCCGGATCTTAGGATCTTTAGGATTGCGATCCCGACCCGATTCTGCCGGTCCGGCCAAAGGTAATTAGAAACATGTCCAACACTATCCCTATCCCATTCAACTGATCTAATGCTCATAACCCATTGGTCATTGCTTAACCTTATCCCAATCCCGCCCTCATACCCATTGTTAATAGACATAGTGTGTCCTACTTGAAACTGAAAGTGAACTTAGTATTATATTATTTTTTTGATTTAGTTATTTAAATTTTTTTAATATAATTATTTACATTATGCCCAATTTATTGATTTTTTTGTTAATTGAGAATGTAATTGGATGATACAAAATTTAATTTAATAATTTTAATATTAATTTATGAATGTTGTTGGATCTTGCAATCATCGATCAGATCTTACGATCCGATCCTACCTCAAAATGTTCTCACTTTAGGATCTCGATCTTGACAACCTCGGGACAAACGCAAGAATCGTCATCTTTTGAAAGATGTGAGAATTGCATCCCCCTAATAATATAACCCCCCTTAACACTCTTTAGGTTCCCCCTACCAATTTGCAGTCTCGTGTCTTTGGATGCGTGTGCTTTGTCCACATCCATCAAAAAACTAAACTCGATCCTCGTGCTCAGAAGGGTTACAAATGTTTTGACCCAATCCATAATAAGGTTTTTGTGACCATGGATGCCGCTTTTCGTGAATCTAAGGCCTATTATGGGTCCTCATTTCAGGGGTGTGTGTCTGGGGGGGGGGGGGGGGGGGTCCTCTCCTATATTTGAAGTGAGCTCCTTAACTCATGTTGATTCCCCCTCTACTACTTTGTTACCCATCCCTCTGTTATACCAGACCCAGTCAATTCATTCTCATGTTGCTCCATTACCCATTCATTCTCATGTTGCTCCATTACCCATTCATTCTCATGTTGCTTCATTACCCATTCATTCTCATGTTGCTTCATTACCCATTCATTCTCATGCTGCTCCATTAACCATTCTCTCTCATGATGCTCCTATTGGCCAGGAGAAATCCCATGTTCCTCTCCTACAGGTTTACTCTCGACGACCTAAGGAAACAAACACTCGGGCCTCCCTCAGATCTCTAGAGAAGACATCTGACCCGTCTTCATAATCCATTGCTCTAAGAGAAGGTACTTCCACACAGCACCCGTTGTCACTATTTGTTTCTTATTCTTCTCTAACGGCTTCCTATAGATCCTTTGTCTCTTCTTTGTCTGTTATTTTCATTCCCACATCTTGGCAGAAAGCCCTTTCGAACTACAAGTGGAAGGCAGTCATGCTTGAAGAAATGCATGCTCTTTACAAAAATCATACATGGAACTTGGTACATCTTCCTCAAGGGAAGGTTGTCGTTGAATGTAAGAGGGCATTTTTTGTCAAACAAATTACCCAGGATGTCGTGGAGAGATACAAGGCAACGTTGGTTGCCATAGAGTACACACGGGCCGTAGGGATTGATTACCGGGAGACCTTTGCTCGGGTTGCAAAGATGAATTATTTAATATCCCGTTCGGCCGACCGGAATTGTATTTAAGTTTTGGAATTAGGTGAGGCGGAATTCAATTCAGGTGTTTGGCAGCTTAGAATTAGCGTGGATTTGGAATTGGGGCCAATACTACGATGTTGAAATAAGGTGTGGTCCAATCCTTTGGGGTAAACCACGATACTCTCTGGTTTTGGCAGAGCGGAACTCTGCCCATCCGTCACGCAGTGTTGTTCCTTCTTCGTTGATACAGGTATGAATCTCTTTGCCTCCTTCGTTCTCATCCTGACCACCTTTATCTCCATCTTCTTCCTCCTGTTATTTATTTTCTTCATTTTTTTTGTTCATCTTCTTCTTCGATTTGACGCCCTTTTTCCTCCACCCATTTTTCTTCTTTTTATCTTCTCGACCCATTCCTTGGTTTATGTTCTTCATGCTCAACATCATCAATACATTGCAAATAAGGAGAGCAAGGGGCCCACCCAGGAGTTCACCTTCAGTCGCTCACTTGTTCGTAGATTTGCACGGTATCATATGGGTTTTCTTATGTTCTTTGTTTGTCACTCACCTGGTGGTTTTTTTAGTTGCTCACCTTATGGTTTTTTCTTGAAGCATGATGGTTTATGTTCTTTGTTTGTCACTCTTTAAGCTCAACTGATCAATGCGTTTTCTCAAATGTCAGTATTCCTTGTGTCATGGTTTTTTTTTGAAGTAAAACGCAGCATTCTCAACTAAGTGTTGTCATTTGAATACAACACTCAAGCCTTTATCCCACTATAGTGGGGTCGGCTATATGGATCCTTTGTCTCCATTCTGTCCTAGCTTTTGTCATAATCTCACTAATGCCTAAGTACATCATGTCTTTCCTTATAGTTTCATTCCAAGTCTTTATTGGTCTACCCCTCCCTCGTTTAACGTGCCTAGTGACTAAACTCTCTCAACGACTAACAGGTGCCTCTAATGGTCTCCTTTGTACATGTCCAACCTCTCTTAGTCGAGCTTCTCGCATCTTCTCTGCAATTGGTGTTATCATTTGAATAAATAATTTTTTTGAAATTGATAAATGCTTGCAAGGGATGAAACCTCAATCAACTAGATGTGAAGAATGTGTTCCTTTATAGGGACCTAGAGGAGGAAGTATATGTGACTCTGACTCCTGTACTTTCCCCTCAAAGATCTGAAGGGAAGGTTTGCAAGCTGAAGAAAGATTTATATGGCCTGAAACAAGCTCCTAGAGCTTGGTTTGGGAGATTTCACAAGGCTATGACAAGCTTCGGATACTCCCAGAGCAATGATGATCATACCCTCTTCATTAAGCGTAGAGAAGGAAAGTTGACAGCACTGGTAGTTTATGTGGATGACATTATAATAACAGAATATGATTGGGATGTGGTACATGTCCTGAAAGAGAAGCTGGCAAGAGAATTTGAAGTGAAGGACTTAGCGAACCTCAAGTATTTTCTGGTCATTAAGGTTGTTAGGTCCAAGTATGGGATTTTCATATCACAGATGAAATATATTCTGTCTACTTGAAGCATCGGGAATGAGTGGGCGTAGACCTGCAGACACCCCAATTGAAGCAAACCACGAGCTTGGGAGATATGATGGTGAGACTTTTGAAGACATTTCCAGCTTTCAGAGGCTTGCGGGTGAACTGATTTACTTTTTGCATACTCGCCTAGATATCTATGCGGCTCGAGAGACATGCTCACAAATCGACAGTTCTACGCAGGTTTATGAACTTACTCGCCGCATTTTGGAACTGCGGAAATGCTCTATGACTGTGTCGTCTTTCTTTTTGTAGTTCGGGCACCTGTATCAGAAATTAGACTATTTTGCACATTTCACTCCAGCATGCACTGTAGATGTTGTTCAGACAACAACGGGAGGACCGCTTTCGTCTCCATGTCTTCTTGATGAGACTAAACATAGAGTTTGATATGGTGCAGCCACATATCCTTCACTGTTCCCCTCTTCCGTCTCTTTGGGAAGCATTCAGCATAGTCTTTGGTGATGAAGATCGTCAGAAGTCCCTCATTGTTAGTGCTCCTTCTGATCGTTCTGCCCTGATTAGCGTTGGTCGTGGTCATGCTCTTAGTCCTGGCTTGCCTGCCCTTACTTGTGATTATTGTGGTCGCAAAGACCACACTCAGGAGGTGTGCTGCAAACTCCACCCACATATCGCCCCTCGTGGTTGTGGACATGGTCGGGGACCAGGCCATGGGGGCCATCGTCGGGGGGGTCCCAAGCCTCATGATGTTTCTTACTCTATAGATATCTACGGTGAGATATCTCGTGTTGTTTCTGGGCAGTTCACTGCTCATGAATTGGATGATTTTTGTTGCCTGCTCCACTCTCAGCCTGATATGTACCTGGGTGCTTCTGCTTCTCTTGCTTCCATTATTATGTTGAGTGCTCATCAGCTACTTCCTCATCTTCCGAGTGGATGATTTATTTTGGTGCCACCCACCACATGATCGGTTGTTCTTCAGGTTTTCTCTCTTATACTCCTTTGTCTAGTAAGGAGAAAGTCATTTCTGCTAATGACATTTTGTCACTCATTGCCGACAAATGTCATATTTCATGTTCTCCGATTTACTTTTCGCATACTCGCCTAGTTCATAAACCTGTGTAGAACTGTCGATTTGCGAGTATGTTTCATAGAGCCTTGCCCTTAGGTTCCCAAGAAATATGTGGTTGCCAGATCTACTATTGAGGCTGAGTTCAGGGACATGGCTCATGGGAACTGTGATGGGTTGTGTATCCAAACTATCATGAAAGTTTTTGGTCTTAAAGAAAAGGAGACTATTAGACTATACTGTGATAATAAGGCAACCATTAGTATTGCTCACAACCTATTTAACACGATCGTATTGAACACATTTAGGTCGACAGACACTTCATCAAGGAACACAGTAAGAGGCATTGTGGTCACCTTGTTTGTCCCATCAGAACAACTATTGATAGATATCCTCACTAAGGGGTTGAGTGCAAGTGTTTTTGGAAAGATCATTGGCAAGTTGATCTTGGTTGACATCATTCGCCCAACTTGAGGCGGTGTTGATATTTCATATTTTATTTTGTATTAATTTTTACTCTTTCTCCTATTCCTTCTCTCCTATATATATTGGGTTATGCCTCCTAGTAATTCATCCAATGAATGAATTCTATTATTTTTCGCATTTGCCAAAACGTTCATATTTTTTGAACTCCATTATCCAAGAGTTAACAATTGCAATTTTTTTCAGTGGATATATGGCACCTGAATATGCAACACGAGGATACTTGACCGAGAAAGCGGATGTCTACAGTTTTGGAATTGTTACTTTAGAGATTATAACTGGAAAGTGCGTTTCTAGCTATATGAATGAAGAGCAATATCATCTTTTGGATCTGGTAACCTAATTATTATAAGTCCTTTATGTCTATGTATATAAGTATATAGATATGTATATATATATATATATAGACACACACACGTATATACGTATACGTATATATATGTACATACGTGTGTGTGTCTATATATGTAAATATAAATATAAAAATATATATAGGGTTATTTACCGGGACCTCCCCTTGAAGTTTGCATAATTACAACTTGCACCCCTCTAACTTTTGAAATTACAAAAACCTCCCCTCAATGTTTACATTTCATAACATTCATGCACAAAAGTAGCCCCCTTGGAGTAAATCTTCAGAGGGGTCTTTTTGTGCATAGATGTAATGAAATGTAAACATTGAGGGGAGGTAATTGTAATTTTGAAAGTTAAAGGGGTGCAAGCTATAATTACACAAACTTCAAGGGGAGGTCCTGGTAAATAACCCTATATATATATATATAAACACTTTAGACTTTGATTTATGAATAATGATTTTGTCATAACAGGCACATATAGCCAAAGAAAGAGGGGACTTATTGTCTCTTGTTGATAAGAGACTAGGAAATGAATTCACCGAGGATGAAGCTTTGGGAATGATAAGGGTGGCGATTCTCTGCTCACATTCATCACCAGTCCATAGGCCTTCAATGTCCAGTGTGGTGAAAATGCTTACCGGAGAAGTTAGCATCCCTGACTTTACACCAGATCCATATCGTTACCGTGACATATTGGACCATTCATTTGGTGGAGCTCTTCATGAAAAGGGAACAACATCTGGAGGCAATATGCAATCTTTATATACTGGTAAGTATGAGAGTGATGCTATGGAACATGAATCAATAAGTGATTCTACTAATGATTCTGAAAATGTACTCATTTCCACTAGTTTCTGATTCATGATTCCATGATTTTATCTGTTCTTATGAATGAAAGAAAAATATTGATATTCATGTAATTGTTACTTAATTGTCATCTAAAATCATCGATCTGTAATTTTTTTAATACCATACCATTTTACTAACATCATAGCATGCGAACTGATGGGGATCACAAACATTAGAGTGCGAACATCAGTGGCCGCATGGACTCTAATTTCATCACCGACTGCTATACGGCCGTCATTTGGACGATAAGGGCACATGGATGCGTTCTACGCATATTTTCTGATTTTGCTGTGTTTTATAATATAGTTGTATTTTCTTAGGTCAGTGCAGTGATTGGACTATCTGGAGGACCTTCCAACACATTTGACCTTGCCCTAATTTGTATTAAATAGGTTATTATGTGCGATGTCAGGGCATCAACAGTTATCAGAACTCTTTGGAGCCAAAAATATTTTGGTCATTGCCAACTCAGTGCTGAGGCTAAGCTTAGGTCTTCATCGTGGCATTGAATCCACAATCCCCAGCCGACCCTTCCTCCTCTCCCCGCCACAAGCCAACGCCTTCTTCTCCAGTGATTCACCTTGAATTGATGGCTTGTCATCCATTCGCTTCAATCTTAGTTGACACTTATTCTCCTGTCGTTGCTTCCTTGATCGGTGCCACTCCCTCCAATCACTCCACTTCTCCAGAAATCCAATTGTTCAAACTACGGGTTTTGTGCTTCAATTATTGATAATTAAGTATTGACACAAGCAGTGAAAGAATTTCCTTAAATTCCACACTTCTTTTCAAGTTATAGACCATTGCAACTATTTTTCTTTTCATGTAATGATAGTTCTCACATTGGTTTCATCCTTTGTGTTTGAAGATCCATTTGCTGCCAAGAACACTTTTGCTTTTAGGAAGTTGTACCATGTTTCCTTCTTATATAGAGATTCTTATCCTCAACATAAAATATGATCCACTGCTCTGTTTTTTCTACTGAATTCCTCTTATATATGGATGATTTTATATCGCTAATGGACTATGTAGCAGTTAACACATTATCTATCGTATGTGAAGAAGAAGAATCCTTGTAACCATATCTCTATGGCGGTCTAATTTAACTCATTAGGAAGCAGCGCTCTATTTTGGTTTTACTGGTGTCGCCTCCTCTTAAGATATCTCTAGAAATTGTTGTGACAAGCTTATTCAACATGCTCCTGCTCAATCTCAAAGCTTAGCTGCATGTCATCTTTTGATCTCTTTTCAAAAAATCACATTGTTATGACTTCTGTTGAATAATAATTAATTCCTTAATCTTGTCCACCCTACTGATTTCAAACTAGAAGACTTGGAATTTATACACAAATGCTCAGATACATAACGAAAGTTTATGAATATCTTTGCTAGATTCAATTACCCTTCTTACTATGATCATAAGGAAGATTCCAAAAACTTCAAGAATATAATAATCTGAAGGATGGCCTGACTATACCACCTTATGAATCTTCAATGCAATAGCTATAGAAGGAGATCAGATCATGGAAATAAAGCATTTATACGCCGTACGCAGTTGACGTATCAAGAACGAAGAACACAAACAGTAGCTTGCATAGCATGAAAATAAAATACACTCGGGAGGCACGCTTCCACCTAGCAGTCGGAGGTTGGGTCCTCCAAAGCACTCCTCTCTCCAAAGAGAGACCGAAACTCTAAGACTCCAAAGATAATATCTCACCACCAAAGGGGCTCCTTATATAGATGGAGACCCCACTACAGGAAAGGACGCTAAATAACGAAATACATCAAAGACAATTACATAATTAATTAAAAATATAAGGTAATCATAAATGTTGCCGCATCTTCGGAAGAGCTGTCGTATAGTGGGGGCAGTCGTCTGAGCGCGTGTGTGCAAGGTGTACGTATTAAGCATGCAATGTAAATGGTCTTCTAGACAAAAATCTTGGTCAGTCCAGCATTAGATTCCATACATTGGGTTCTCTCTAAAAGTGTCTTGCGTTTGAAAATTAGCAAGAATGTGGAACAATTTTCACACTGCAACCATCAATCTTTGATCATTTCTCTCCTCTCTGTGCTGCCAATGTGAAATTTGCAATAATAGCCTTTCGGCCCTTTCCCAGCCCAGCAGGGTGAAGAACTGGAGCTGTTTTGTGGTGATACCTCAACATCGGGACATCGTTATATGGAACTTTTTGATGGGGAATAAAAGAACCAGATGATCCAACCTTCGAAGTCACTTTCCTAGCATGAAGACAAGCTTAAATCGAAGGAAGGGTGGAATGTTTTGTTGTATTTTAAACTGTTTGGTTAATTATGAATTTGCATGACAAGGAGCATGGTGTGTGATTTCATACGTGTGAGAGGAATAGAATATAAGATAGTAGGTTTTTTTGTAGTTTAAATTTAAATATTAGAGTGAATTAACTCATGTATGATTGAAGTTCATTACAATGTCTATATTAATAAGAGTTAGAGGATACAATGATATACTTGTAATTTTAAAGAATCCGATGGGTTTTAATAAAGCCATACCTTTTTGATGATATGCTAATAACAATCTTTTTAAAAAAATATCAATTCAAAATATTTTACACGTGAAAAATCTGACTTTTAACAATTTTAGCTGCCGCAAAATAGATAAAAAGGAAGTCCTATTTGTTAGATTTTTTTAGCCTTTTTTATACAAAAAAATAATGTCTTATATGTAAAACTACCCAATTAAAATGGTGGTGAGTAGCTTTTTTAAAATAGTTTCAGGAAAGTGCTTTTGGAAAGCTTGTCTGTAAATGATCAAAAATACCCTCAAAAAAGCAGTTTCATCTTCCTAGATGATAGAGAATTATTGCAGAATCTTTTAACAAACAAGAAATATATCATTTGTTTTTAGTACATTAATGTGCAGTTCTAACTATTATACTTGTTGCGGACTAACTCGACGTCCCGGTCAGACCGGAATACCCTGGACCGTCTTAGCTCTCGGAACGGTCGAGCGCGCACACAGTAAAAAGAGTAGGTTAATTGTACACAAAAAGTTTTAACGTGGAAAAACTCCTCAACTGGGTAAAAAACACGTGACCGGATCTGTGCCGGTCAAAGTCCACTATTTCCTGGCGGTTACAGCTTGTTTGTGAAGTTGAGGGTGACAGGCCACCTCCTGTTACAATTTTGGGGTGAGAGAACACTTGACATATGATGGACGACAGGTCGTCGCGCCGGGAGTTGTTACAAATTGCGCTTCATGTTGGTGGTCTTCGGATAGTGACTTGCTAATTCTGGATGGGGGCGGAGCACCTGGACTTACAGTTGCAGGGGCCGCTTGGAAATTGAACGTTTTGGCTTCATCGAATGGCTTTGACTTGACCCGCTTGTAGCTCGGGTGCGGCTCGGGTGCGGCTCGGGTGTGGCTCGGGTGTGGCTCGAAGGCTGCTCGTAGGAGGAATTCGGCAAAGCTTCAACCTGAGGAAGAAGACTCGGAAGAGAAAGGTGAGAAATGAGGAGGCATGTGGCTCCTTTTATAGGCTCCAGCTGGTGGTTTTGGTGATTACGCGGCTATCCGCATACCATAACCACCATCATAATTGCATTTAATATAGTTTTAATGTGTGTATTCCGCTACTTGGAGACCACTTAAATAAACTATATAAAATATTAATTAAATCCTCCCCCACTAACCCGACGGTTAGTGGGTGGTTATGCGTAAATTGGACGGCGGGGGATGTTTACCGACGATCGGACGACGGGAGCGGGGCTCCGCGGGCAGTCGGCGAACTTGCCGCGGAGATCGCCGGAGAGGGGAGGACCGCCGACGGCGGCCGGGACGGAGCGGCCGCTCCCCTTGGCCGTGCGCCGGCGGCCAAAGAAGGGGGTGGCCGAGGCGGCCGCCCCCTTGGCCGCGTGGGCGGCCGAGGAGGGGGACGGCCCGGGCGGCCTTCCCCTTGGCCGCGCTGGCGGCCGAGGAAGGGGGAGGTTCGGCCACGCCGGCGGCCCGGGAAGGGGGAGGCCTGGGCGGCCGTCCACTCGGCCGCGCCGGCGGCCGAGGAATGGGGCGGCCCGGGCGCCGCGCCGGCGGCCAAGGAAGGGGGCGGCCCGGGCGGCCTCCCCCTTGGCCGCGCCGGCGGCTGAGGAAGGGGCGGACCGGGAGGCCGCCCCCTTGGCCGTGCCGGGGGCCGAGCAAGGTGCAGCCCGGGCGGCCGCATCCTCAACCGCGGCCGGGGCCGGCGTGGAGAGAGTGGGCGGGTGGGCAGGTGGGCGGGAGGGGGCCGCCCGCCCGCCGCCGGCGAGGTGGAGCTCGCGGCGGTTTGCCCATTACGCGTAGTGGGATCGGGCGCGGTGATCGTTCGTGCGGTCAATCCCATGATCTCATTTCTTTTGAGGTAGGGATCATGGGTGTCCGGTTATGTGCACACCCGATTTCTATAAAATGGGAGTCATCCCCAACAATACTCTTACCAGATATGTGTAGAAACTGAGTTATGGTGTAAGGTTTACTTTATTTGATTCTAAATTTTCTTTAAATCAAAACCAGAGGAGTTATTTGCTTACAGAATGCTTCTGCTTTGCTTAAGATCTTTAAAAAATCAGGCAACCTGAATGAGCTCTTCCATTTCTGGTCCTTCTTCCTGGAAAACACCGTCTCACCTCATTTGTCTCCATTTTTTTACCAGTTTCAGTGTCCTTTAATGAAGATTTTCTGGTAGTTCTTTCATAATATTACTTGATTGCATTGACATAAATATTATAAATTTATTTCTATGTTTACTAGTACCCAAATTTCATTGGCATAAAGGTGATAATTTTCTTTTTGCAATGTCGTCATGCAGCTGCATCCCATTCATGCGACATACAACATAAACAATTCTTATCATAAAGAAGAAATTTTTTTTTCTTTGTTCGATATTACTTAGAATACATTGACAATTTGACATAAAGGTTATAAGTTTATTTCTGTGTTCAGCAATATCCTTCTGAACGTCTCCATGCCCATTCCTTCTTAGATTGAAAGTAGGAATGATACCATGGCCGATTATGGACATTAGAAACCTCGGACAGCCTGCAAGATTGCCCCTTTAACAGCCAAAACAGTAAAGGCCTCCTCTTGGGAATAATTCCAAATTCATCCCCCAGTCTATCCATTCCTTCAAGCAGCAGTTGCCAAATGAAAGAGCCGGCTCCTGCCCCTCTATTCAACGCAGACACGTATATTAGATCAAACACGTGTTTGTAGAAGTCATCCTGATGCCTGTGGCTAATGTTATTCTTGATTGATAGCCCGAACTCTGTGAACAGCACCGGCTTATTTAGCACTTCTTCTCCATCTTTGATGTGCGAGTTCACCCAATTGGAAACAAATCTTTTCTTCTCCTGTAGAGATGTGTTTGCAGGTAACCTGTGCAGCAACATTCTTTTTTCCTTCAGATTTCTTTAAGTGGTTGGAAGTAGTTAGTGCTGAATTCGGTAAGAGGTTTTGTTTAAATGAGCTACGGCGTTTTTTCTCAGTTAGAAGTTTTGCTCATGAACACATTGAGTTCATCATTGTAATCATTAGGCTTGCCTCAACTATTCCGGTTTCGTTTACAATCCCCACTTCTCCTGTTGTGTGTTCTCCGAGATGTTAAATATTTCGTTCATAAATTATTTTGAATGACTTCATATTATGCTGAATCTATCATTTTTCTCTTTCTAATTCGTAGACATTATTATTATTTCTTCATGGATGCATTTTTTACGCTTTATTATACATGTTCCTTAAATTTATTCTGAATTATCTTATATTATTCCTTAAATTTATTCATGGTTGAGGTGTTGTCACATGACTTTGAGGTCCTTTGAGGTCACAGGTTCGAGTTCCGGAAGTGGCCTCTTGCAAAAATGCATGGAAAGGTTTGCCTACATTTTACCCTTGTGATGGGACCCTTCCCCAAACGCTCATCGCACGGGGATGCCTTTGTACACTAGGCTGCCCTTTTTTATTCACTTATTCCATTGGTGCATGCCTTTTTTTGCAAAAATTACTTCTTCCTAAATCATTTCTTATGTTTATTTGGTTGGAGATCCTTTTTCTCAGCATCCCATGAATTTGTTTGTTTGTGTTTATTGTAATCCATGATGGGCATCTGATTTTATAAATTTAGTTGCAGTTTATCATATATGAGAATTGTTTGGCGTGATACTGGGAGCACGGCGGTATGCCCTCCAACCTCCACCGCTTTCTGATCTGCACCTGGGGTGGCGCATCGTTGTTTCGCTGCCACGGAAGCGATCCCACAATCGCTGCTGCGTGCGATGTAGAAGATTTTGCGCTGGGGACAACGGCTGCTGTCGTGTCCCCGGCTGCCGTCGTGTCTCCGTGCCTTCCCAACTGCCAAATCGGTGATACAGAGAGCATCCTGCTGCACTCCTACAATCCCGCCAAACTAACCCCGAATCACCTGCCATCAGGGCTAACTTTCCATCTTCCAGAAATGTGAGCTCCAGTTACTTCAAAACACCAAAATTTTAAAAAAACAAAACCCTTCTGCAGGAGCACAGGAAAATATATAGCTGTGGGGGTTTGAATTCTTCACCAGAAATCGGGATAAATGTGGACCGAAGCGAAGTCAATGTCAGGAACTTTGAAGTTGCGAATAAAGTCACAGCCTAGATTATTTGAATCCTCCGTAGGGTTGAATCTCAGTCTCTCAGAAGCAGATGGGCCGTAGAACCCCTCCAATCCGACCGTTAGGAGATGCTTCTTGTCTACGGATTTCACAAAACTTGCCATCTCTTCAATCCAATACTGCACGCTTGAAACCACTCCACAGTGGAGGAATTCAAATCTTGTAAGAAAAACATAATAAAAGAGTATGATGTGTATACAATGGCATGCTTGTAGGAAGAAAAGTACTTGAATTGTGTTTCCTGATGGATCTGAAGGACAGCGGGGTTCATTCATGAGTTCCCACGCGAAAATAGTAGGATCATCTCTGTATTCTATTCCAGTTATATGGTTTCTCCTCAGCAGAACTGTCTGCAAAAGAGTAAATAGCTGCATCAGAGACATTCAATATAGCTGTTCAAGCTTTTTTTTATACATGCTGGCATAATATTTCCTTATAGTATATGAGTTTTATATATCTTATATAAATAGAGCATTGCTTGCTTGCCTCCCTCTTCTTATGAATGCCTTTATTGCGTTCGATCGTAGTAGGCTCCACGAGTTTCTCTTTTCTCTGTGCCTTCTTCCTTGTCGCCGCCCTCTAGCCCCTGTCTCTGGCTTTCGCTGCAGACTTCATCAATAACTCTGTCCTTTGTACATTGCTTTCATGCTTAGCCTTATTTTGAATATTGATGGTACTCTTTTCTTTGTCACCTAGTGTAGTGAAATCACACCAGACTCTAATGACTGATCATCTTGCATTTGCCTAACATATTTGTATATTCCTAAGTTGTCTATAAAGTTACTATACAGTGTATCTATTATGAAGACGGAAGAGGACGATGAGATGAGGGCACTACACATAAGTCGACATCCGGACCAAGGTGACATGGACAAGGATCTCAACTCGACGGTTGTTCTCCAGTAGCCTGCACAGGAGTAGCGCAACCGTCATCCTTAACTTTTTTTATTATCGCACATGTCTTTCGGGCTGTGCTTTTGACCCTACGTACTTTATAATCAGGCACTATATAAGCCTTTGTGTATCTCTCGTTGGAATTATCTTGGAAGTATGATGAAAATGAAACTCTAGAGATTTTCTATTCTCCTCCTCTCCCCCTTTCCTTCTCCTTGTCTCTCTTTTTTCCCTTTTCTATCTCGGAATCCTAGACTGCATAACATTATTCCTCAATTCTTGTGGGTCAAAGCTCTACTTAGTATTACTCCACTCATGCTTCTTACTCGACCATATTTGGTGGAATTACTCGTACCTTCAAACATTTGCTTGCTGAACTACATAGTCATGAACATGGTGAACTTTTATCTCATACTTCTAAGTATCTTTTATTTAGAGAGCATGATTCGCGAAGAATATTGTCGCTATGAACCAATCACTACTACTAGTGAGTGTCTGCATATCTATACAGTTTAAGAACATCATTGGCGGATGCAGAAATTTTTTAAGTGTGGACGGACATAAAAATTGCTTGATTAGTACTATTAAACCACGTCTGATATTATTTTTTTGAACAATAGGATATTAGTCACGCTTTAAACCGTTGCTAATACTATAATTTTTTTAAGAATATGGTATTAGCAGCCGCTTAAATCGTGGCTAATACAGTTAATTTTTTACAAAAATAGGGTATTTGACATGGTTTATAGTTTAAGTCGTGATTAATATAAATAATTTTTTTAAAAAAATAGGGTATTAGTCACGGTTTATATCGTGGTTAATACTGTTAATTTTAAAAAAAATAGAGTATTCGCCACGGTTTAAAGCGTGGCAAATACTATTAATTTTTTAAATAAAAATGAGTATGGGCGGCCGCCCACACTCGTCCCAAGATGGGTCCGCCCCTGAAGAACATTACATTGTTCAATATATTACGTGTTTAGCCTGATACATCACATGTGACAATATATTTATAAATGTACAACAATAAATATAACTTTCAGCTTTATATTTCCAATTGTATGCTTTTGCGATTTTATTGTGCACCGTAAAATTGTAATGTTCATCTATTAGTTGTATGGTGTGGAGCCCGACAGGACCCATAATATACGCCAGTTGCAGGTGAGTGTTGCACTGTTGTGTTGTTATATGTACACAATCCTGGCTCAATCGTATTCATCCCAGTAAATCAAGGTTTCTCAGCTAGAAGAAAGGCACGGGAGATAAAGATTCTTCTCTTCTGGATTTTAGGTTTTTATTGATTTAGGCTCAGTTTGGGGGGACTTATTTTCATCGGTCAAGCGGTTACAATTGCATGAACTGAACCTTATTCATGGTCCGATTCATGCGGTTGTAACCGCTTGACCGGTGAAAATAAGTCCCCCCAAACGAAGCCTTAGGCTCTGTTTGGCATGGTGGTGGTGGGCATGACCATATGGGTTAAATTGTCATTCCTTAACGCTCACTTAAGGAATTTCATCCACTTTTATGTTCAAACGGATGACATTCGTTAGCTGATCTTAACGAATGACGGTTTAACCCATGTGTTTACGACAGCCGCCAAACAGAGCCTTAATTAGCTTTGTTTTCTCTATTGCTTTTGATTTGATGGTGACATCAAGCTCCTGCAATTAGAGAGTATCATATTAATTTCACTTAGAAATTATCTTATGATGCTCCCTCTTTTGATTCTGATTTAGCATTCCTCACACAACATCCTACACATGCATGTATTTCCTTCAATATTACTTCGCCTACCTCATTTCCTCTGAAGCCTACAAATGACTTACGATGATGCTCTCTCCTTGTACGCCGCCGCTGATTCTAGTTGGAATATCTCGATGAAATCACTTCGAGATTGACGCATGTGCGTGCCCTTATTTCCCTGAGTTTCCCGCATTTTTGACGGTGTTCATTCTTTATAGAAACTTGGGTTCATTTGGTGAGGTGGTCGTGAGCACGGTGATCATGCACCGCACTATTCATGAATGTCCAACCTCGTCTAAAGAACTCCATTCATTTTTATGTTTAAATTTTTTTTTTTGCTTAGTGGCAGTCATCATTGCTATCAGAGCATCTCCAATGGGGATCTTTATATTTAGAGATCATCATTATACTAGGTTTTTCAAATATGAAAACTTGATTGTTAGAGCATCTTCAATGGGAATCTCTATGTTTAGAAATTTTCATTGTACTAAGTTCTCCAAATATGGAGAACTTGATTGTTTAACTCCAACCATATTCTCCATATTTAAAGAACATGATTATTTTTAATTATATGTATGTGTATATACACACATATATGCATATGTACATGTATATATAAATATATATAATAATTATAGTACATGTATATAAAAAAATATCAAAAAAATAATATTTTAATAATAATTAAAAAATGTTCAATATTAGTCTCGTTTTGCAGGTCTCAAGAAAACGATTTTATTGATATATTATATGACATAATTGGAATGATATGTTAATGTCTATGAAGATTATAAATTAATTTTGAAGTTTGAATAGCATTACATTTTTTTAATGTATATATACATAAGTATTTATATGTTATATGCAGGGGCGGATCTACATAGGGGCAAGTGTGGACGGCCGCGCACACTGAATTTTAAAAATATATTTTTTATTAATACAAATATTTTTTATGATTTAATAAAATTTTAAATTTTAAAATATGATCTTAAAACTTTATAGCTCAGCTGGTAGAAGACGGATAGGTTTTGCTGATGGTCAAGAGATAGAGACCACTCGTTGACAAATTTATAAATCTTTTATGTCGTCATCTCTCAATTCTAAGTACTTTAATGCTTTGAAATGAGAAATGATTTTGCAATAATTATTAATCTTCCTTTAAAATAGAAGCGGTACCCTTTTCATGATCTTCTTTTAAAATTATTTTTGCTAAAATGTTATTCATTATTTTTTAATAAAAAATAATTAATTTTTATAGCAAAAATTGATTAATTTCAGGTTGACTAGAAATTGATTTATACTCGCTTGAGTTAGTCGAGCCAGCTTGATTCGAAGTTTTTTTTTATTTTGACTCAACTCTGAGTCAAAAATTTTTATTTTGTGTGAAACCTGTTCGATCAAAGTCGACTTGATATCATCCCTAGTATGGACAATAATTGGTTAAAGTATTAAAACTTATAAAAATATTATGTATATAAAAAATAAATTATTGTAAATAATTCTTACGTGACATTAGTATAATAAAATTATTTTCACATAT
The DNA here is from genome assembly GCA_039513925.1 of Platanthera zijinensis. Lineage (NCBI taxonomy): Eukaryota > Viridiplantae > Streptophyta > Magnoliopsida > Asparagales > Orchidaceae > Platanthera > Platanthera zijinensis. Next base: position 48,996,612 of record CM077081.1, read on the forward strand.
ATTTGTCAATTTATTTTTTCAATAATTTGATATATCGCTCATACTGAAAAAAGTTTCTGCATCCATCACTGATTATATGCATATCTATATTTGAATATGCTTTGTTTCGCCCAATTCATCGTCGAGATTGGGTGTGTATAGGGCCCTAACTAATACTAATAATGAACTAAATTGACTTTGTAACTTCGTGATGTGAGTTACTATTACCTTCTTGTGTTTGAGTTATCGTTGTCGACGACTCTGTGCATCGAAAACAAACTTGATTGTCGTCTAATTCAAGAAGAGCATGAACCTAAACACATTGTTTCTTACATGAATATGGTATTTAAATCATTTGTATGTGAATGCATGTAATGTTTAAGTGTGCATGATGCATACCTTAAGATAGTTCTTGAAATAGCCGCGAATGGATGGATCAAAGAAGAAGGAATCATTCGAGGGGCTGGAGCTGACTCCAGCCTCCTTCGCCCACTTAACATACCGTCGTTTCCCGCCGAAATCCGACCATTCATTGGACAAGCTTAGCAGAAGCCTGATGCCATGCCGCTGCGCTTCAACAATTACTTTATCCAACGCCTATTAAAAATACAAAGGCTTATGTAATCACATAGGATTAATACACATGGTTCGCTTAAAAATAAAATTATGACTCCATTTTGTATGGTGCATGGTGGCCGTGGTGAACACAGTGGTCACGAATCATTGTTCGTGAACGCCCTACCTTAGCTAAGGAATTATATTCATTTTTATGTACAAAATTATTATTATTTTTTGTGGCGGTCATAAATTTTGGGATTGTATCAACATATTAATTTCATCACGATGACTTTTCTGTCCAAACTCAACATTGACTATAATTTGAGTAGAGTCAAAGGGACCACCCTATTGCTACTAGTCAACGGGTGACGTCAGCTGGGATTTTGCTATCCCTTGTTGATAAATTTCCCCACTGTAAAATTCTAGGTAAAATTTTCCCTTGAGCAAAAACATTAGTAGACAAAAGAGAGAGAAGAGAGCAAATTAAAAGATCTAAATGACCTTGTAGGAGACCATTGAAACCTTGGATCCAGAGACCGGTTCGAAAAATTATATCTCGCATGGACGGTGATAGTTCTCGACATAGCCATATAAATCTTGAATTTTTATCTGTGATATTATTCTCACTCTTATGCACATACTCTAAAATATAAGAGGCTACAAATTATATCACATACACGAAAATGAATAAATATTATTCATTCATTATCAAAATTATTTTTTAGTTATTCAAGAAACCACTGTGTTCATCATGCCCGCGGCCGTGCCAAACGGAGCCCAACGGTTAAATTCAAGACATCTCAATATTTAAAAGCCGTAGTCCAATTAATTAAAACCAGATCCTCTCTATTTCTGACAAAATGAATAGCATCCATTTGTCCATAAGATGGACAAGACCATCCAGAAATACATCTAGAGGGTGAAAACGATTACTTAACGGGTCGTATCATCTTGAAAGGGTGAAATACATCTAGAGGGTGAAATGAATAGTATCCATTTATTTCGTCGGAAATGGAGAGGATCCTAATTAAAAGGCATTTAAGCATGCGTACCTCGAACACTCTGGCGTCGAATCTGCCGGGAGAAAGCTGGAGAGCGTCGTTGCGGTCGCCGTCGTTGAACGCCCAGGTTCGGCAGACGGTGAGACCCATGGCGGCCCCAGTCTCAAACATGCTCCTCATCAACGAACCGCTCCTCTCCTCAGCCGACTGCGTCATCAGCCAGTAGGAGTTCCATCCGTTGACGTAGAAGGGGCTTCCATTGACCACCAGCTGCGCTCCTTCTCTTCTCACAAAACCCATCTCTGATAATTCACTACTCTCACCGCGGTGATCAGATCCAAAGCCGCTGAACCAGATGTACGCCAGAGCCATGCAGGCGCCAAGCCCAACTATGGGATACACCAATAATCGCCTTTCTCCCAGTTTTTCTCTGTTACATAAATATATTGAGAGCGGGATATATTATAAATAATATATATTATATGTGTAGGATATGTTAGAAATATGGATGAAAAATAATAAAAATAGCCAAATTATTATATCATATTCTAATTTTAACTTTTTATGATGATTCTAGATTCATTATAACGGATAAAATGTTTCTTCCTTTTTAAAAATAATTAATATAAGTATCCTTGTTTTAATTTTACACCAATTTAAGCAAAATGTAGTCCAAATCATAGGAATTTTGGGAGTAAGGCAATTATTTCATAAAAAAAACTCGAAGATTGCATCACGATTGAACCGCTACAGCTATTATAATGATTGACTGTCTTAGATAGGTTTTTCATAGCTTCTTCACTATTTTACCCACAGTTTTTTCGTGGTGGAAGCCACGGTATTGACTAAAAGGATAAAAGTGGAGAGCAGGAAAACTACCCACAAAATCAGGGGCGGAATCTGGTCATCTACGACTTTGTATCGTTGGCCGATGCCTCTGCTAGAGAGCCTTCATCATCAAAAAGACATCCATATCTTTGGACAAAATATCTAATGCGATTGCGCTCACAATGCTTTGTTAGCTTGTGGTATGGATCCTTGAAGCTGAGACCACGTAGATAAAATTATTTTATATCATCTTGGTCTAGCCATACGCGAAAGTCCCGTGTTTCTACGGCTAGAACTCTGTTGTACGGGAGGTCGACATCGTATGCTTTTTTATAACTTCTAAAGGCCCTAATTTGCTTAGGGAGGCTGCAAAGCTCCGGGCTGATGATATGTGAGCTATTTATATGGTTAGCCTGGATAACAGGCTTTTCAGTAAACCGAAAGATATATATTTCTCTTTTATTATTTTCAAGACAATTAGGCTCGTAGAATGGGAGGATTGTCCTTATATGAGCCTCTACTCCTCCGCGAGGTGTTACATTTAGCAACTGTTGCGGACTAACTCGATGCTCCGGTCGGACCGGATATTCTTGGACCGCCTTAGCTCGCGGAGCGGTCGAGCGCGCACACAGTCAATTGAAAAATGGGGGACGGACACGGGAGGTTTTAACGTGGAAAACCCTTCAACCGGGTGAAAAACCACGTGACCGGGTCGGTGCCGATCAAAATCCACTAGATTGTTGGAGGTTACAATTTGACGGGGGAAATCGGGGCGACAGGCCGCTCCCGTTACAATCTTGAGGAGAGAGAGAGTATATGCGCTCGTTGGTGGGCAACAGACTGCCTCGCCAACGGGACTTGGATGGTGGAATGCGCGGGATGCTTCAGTCGCGTGCGCTCAGAGGCGACGCGTGTCCAGAGGTTGTCACTGCTTCCTTTGTGCGTCTTTCTCGGTCCTTGGAGTGTTTGCTTGGTAACTGAGCTCTGGTGGGGTGCAAATAGCCGATGATAGGTTCTGGTAGCTGTTGGCAGGAGCTGATAGCCACTGGGGGCCGCTGGAGGCCTCGGGCGGCGGCCGGTGGTTGGCGGCGAGAGGCGGCCGCTGGTGGTTGGCGACGAGGGGTGGCCGCCGGCGGAGAAGAACGGGAAAGCTCCCACCTGAGGAAGAAGAAGAAGAAGAAGCGTAGGAGGAGAAAGTTGAGAAATGAAGAGCTCCTGGGGTCCTTTTATAGGCTCCAAGAGGAGATCATGGTGGGCCCCACCACTAACGTAGTGGGTTAGTGGGTGGTTGCCCCTTGATCGGACGGTCGTGGTAGCGCGCCGTGATCGGATGGTGGAGGTTCGGGCGGCGAGCCACCGACTGGCGGTGGAGGTGGCCGGTGATGGCCGGCGGAGGCGGCCGGGAGGCGGCGGCCGGGCGGCGGCGGCCGGGCGGCGGCGGCCGGACGGCGGCGGCCGGACGGCCGGGCGGCGGCGGCCGGGCGGCGGCGGCCGGGCGGCCGGGCGGCGGCGGCCGGGCGACCGGGCGGCGACGGCGGCGGCCGCGCGTCGGCGGTCGGCGGCGGTTGGTTACGACGGCGGTGTTCTCTCTCTCCCCTCTTTCCCCTTTTTGTGGATCTTATTTTTGGTGGGAGAGAAAGAGGGGGAATTGGATGGAGGAGATGAAGATGAGAGAAAGTGGGCTCTCCACTTCTCCCATTATGAAGGAAATCATGGGGTTGACTAGTCAACCCCATGATTTCATTTTTGGGATTGCTATGTGCACCCCTAAAACTATAAAATGGATCCAATTCCTATCAAATGCCCCCCAAATCCTATGTTGTTGGTGAGCCGTGAGAGAGACAACCTAGGATTTTTAATCATCCTGTCCCTTGCTTCCATGTTTTCCTTCGGGGAGAAGGCCAAGAAGGCGAAGAATGGTGCCTCGAAGGTATGCTCGTACTTATACGATTGGCGACAGTGGTGCTACATCAAATTGAAGGAGCGGCGACGGGGGCTTTTGGCAAGGTGCCGGCGAATCCAATCGTGAAGAAGTCTGCGCACTTGATGGTGCGGAGGCGCGCCGGCGCAACGGCGGGCGAGTGCAAAGGTGCATCCGGAAGCACGCAAGCGCGCGCAGAGGCGCGCTTGCGTAGCCCTGCGTGCGGGGGCGCACGCCCGACCCAGCGTGCTTGCGCGAGAGCGCGCACGTCCCAGCGCGCGGGTGCGTCTTGCGCTCCTGGAAGTGCTGTTATTGGGCCTTTTCGTACCTGCTTGTTAATCATGATGGCCGCGCTAAGCGCCCAAGGCAAGAGATTTCTGAGATGTGGAATTTCTGCCCCCCGAGTATACGGCCGGAAGGAAAAACTCGTTGCGGCGATATATGGGGCCGCGTACACAACGCCTCCATTTTTATCGGGGTCAAATGATACCTCAGTTGGTGAGGTTCATGTTATTTTACGTAAGTTTGACGTGCATCGTCGTTTTACGCGAGATTGACTCGCGACTCTTACCTGTACGAGATTTACTCATGACTTTGTTTGGCGCGGATTGTGACTGCGGCTCGGCTGTCGCAAGGGTTGCTCGCGGCTTAGATTGCGTGATGGGTGCTTGCGGCTTAGGTTGTGCGTTTGTACGGAGGTAGTTGCTGTGCGGAGCGCGCTGCACGGAGGCAGTTGTTGTGGGGAGCGTGCTGCACGGAGGCAGTTGTTGTGAGGAGCGCGCTGCACGGAGAGTTGCTGTGAGGAATGCGCTGCACGGAGGCAATTGCTGTGAGAAGCGCGCTGCACGGAGGCAGTTGCTGTAGGGAGCGTGCTGCACGGAGGGAGATGCTGTAAGAAACGCGCTGCACGGATGCAGTTGCTATAAGGAGCGCGGTGCACGGAGGCAGTTGCTGTAGGGAGCGCGCTGCACGGAGGCAGTTGCTGTAGGGAGCGCGTTGCACGGAGGCAGTTGCTGTAAGGAGCGCGCTGCACGGAGGCAGTTGTTGTAAGGAGCGCGCTGCACGGAGGCAGTTGCTGTAGGGAGCGCGCTGCACGGAGGCAGTTGCTGTAAGGAGCGCGCTGCACGGAGGCAGTTGCTGTAGGGAGCGCGCTGCACGGAGGCAGTTGCTGTAAGGAGCGCGCTGCACGGAGGTAGTTGCTGTAGGGAGCGCGCTGCACGGAGGCAGTTGCTGTAAGGAGCGCGCTGCACGGAGGCAGTTGCTGTAGGGAGCGCGCTGCACGGAGGCAGTTGCTGTAGGGAGCGCGCTGCACGGAGGCAGTTGCTGTAGGGAGCGCGCTGCACGGAGGCAGATGCTGTACGCAGCACGCTGCACGGAGGCAGTTGCTGTAGGGAGCGCGCTGCACGGAGGCAGTTGCTGTAGGGAGCGCGCTGCACGAAGGCAGTTGCTGTATGAAGCGCGCTGCACGGATGCAGTTGCTGTAAGGAGCGCGTTGCACGGATGCAGTTGCTGTAAGGAGCGCGCAGCACGGAGGCAGTTGCTGTAGGGAGCGCGCTGCACGGAGGCATTTGCTGTAGGGAGCGCGTTGCACGGAGGCAGTTGCTGTATGGAGCGCGCTGCACAGAGGCAGTTGCTGTAGGGAGCGCGCTGCACGGAGGCAGTTGCTGTAGGGAGCGCGCTGCACGGAGGCAGTTGCTGTAGGGAGCGCGCTGCACGGAGGCAGTTGCTGTAGGGAGCGCGCTGCACGGAGGCAGTTGCTGTAGGGAGCGCGCTGCACGGAGGCAGTTGCTGTAGGGAGCGCGCTGTACGGAGGCAGTTGCTGTAGGGAGCGCGCTGCACGGAGGCAGTTGCTGTAGGGAGCGCGCTGCACGGAGGCAGTTGATGTAGGGAGCGCGCTGCACGGAGGCAGTTGCTGTAGGGAGCGCGGTGCACGGAGGCAGTTGCTGTAGGGAGCGCGCTGCACGGAGGCAGTTGCTGTAGGGAGCGCGCTGCACGGAGGCAGTTGTTGTAGGGAGCGCGCTGCACGGAGGCAGTTGCTGTAGGGAGCGCGCTGCACGGAGGCAGTTGCTGTAGGGAGCGCGCTGCACGGAGGCAGTTGCTGTAGGGAGCGCGTTGCACGGAGGCAGTTGCTGTAAGGAGCGCGCTGCACGGAGGCAGTTGCTGTAGGGAGCGCGCTGTACGGAGGCAGTTGCTGTGGGGGTAGAGGGACGCCTTCGTACTTGGGCAAAGTGAGTATGCATTTCGGACTGCACGGGTGACGTTTGACGTCAACAGGCTTAAAATGAGAAAATGTTAACTTTTTAGAGTTACAGTCGTGAAACTGTTCTTGTGGGAACACATAATTTATAGGAAATTAAAATTAATAAACGCTATAATAGATAGAGCCCTTCTGAGGTGCGAAGCCCTCTCTTGGGTTGGTCGTCTTAGGGTTTGCCCCCTAGTCTGTTCTAGCAAACAGTGGGCCGAGTTCCTTTCTGTCGACTTGGTTCCTATCTCCGTAAGAATCTCCCTAGGAGGCCTTGTTTGATGAGATACTCGATCTCCTCCTTGAGCTTTGAGCATTCTTCCGTGTCATGTCCTTGTCCATGGTGAAATTCACAGTACTTTGTCTGGTCCCCAGTATTTTTAGCGAGAGGTCTGGGCTTGCGGAGCGCCTCTTTGTCTTGGATTGCATAAAATACATTTGTCCTGGAGGTGTTGAGGGGTGTGCACTCCCGGGGCGGCTGATCTCTCTGATGGTTACGTCGCAATCTTCCTTCTTGGTGTTGAGGGGCCGGCTCATTTTCCCTTTTTCGCTTCTGGTTGTCGTTAAACTGTTGACGATGAGCTTCAATAGCCTCGTCGGCAGCGATCTGAGCCTCTACGCGGTGCACGAGGTCGGGGTAGCTAGCGACGGTTTCCCTCATTAATGCTGAATAGAAGCTGCTCGGGCGAAGACCTCCGAGGAGCATTCCTCTTAACAGTTCAGGGTCGACCCCTGGGATTTGGCGGGCTTCTGCGGAGAACCTGCGGAAGAAATCCTTCAAAGACTCCCCTTCGTTCTGGCGGATACCTGATAAGTGGGAAGGGTCGCGGACGATCCTCCGATTTGCTATAAACTGATCTGTGAACTGTCTTGTTAGTTCTGTGAAGTTGGCAATAGTGCCCGCTCTCAAGGAGTGAAACTATGTGCGGGCCTGCCCCTTGAGAGTGGTTGGAAACACTTGGCAGAGTAACTGATCAGGGGCGCTGTAGATCCTCATAATGGTAGTGAAGTGGTTGATATGTTCCATCGGATCGTCAGTTCCATCGAAGGTTTCAATATCGGGGAGTTTGAAACCATGAGGAATTGGATGATCCAGAATCTGGGGCGTCAGGGGGGAACCCTGACAGAGTGGTCGGCGGGTACAGATATCTCTTGCACCTGCTTGATGATATTCTTCGGCGATGACCTCTCGAATTTCCTCCCGAGTAAATCTTTCTAACGGATGTAGACGGACTTCGTTAGCGGGCTCATGATGACGATGGTCCTCTATCGCTCTCCTCTGAGCCGAGTGAGTGGAACTTGCAGCTTCAGAATATTCTTCGGATATTTCCTGCCTTGGAGGAACCTCTTGGGCTCTGCCCAAATTTTGTTGCGGCGGTAGATCCACATAGGTTGGTTGCAAGGGAGGAGCTGGAGGCGCTCCAAGGATTCGCAGCAGGGTGAGCATTTCGGTTTGATGTTCTCCCATTTGGCGAACGCGTCCCTCTATAGGAGCAAATGCAGCTTCAGCAGTCAGTGGCACGTCCACCAAAGAGTGGGAACGTGCAGGCCCGGCATGCATGCCAAGGGCGGAGCCTTCAGCGGTACGGATGCTCCTCTTTGTCATTAAGGCAGTACTTGGAGGGGGCGATGCTGGTGATCTTATGCTTCAATGGATGTTGGGAAATCGTTTCCCACAGACGGCGCCAAACTGTTGTGGACTAACTCGATGCTCCGGTCGGACCGGATATTCTTGGACCGCCTTAGCTCGCGGAGCGGTCGAGCGCGCACACAGTCAATTGAAAAATGGGGGACGGACACGGGAGGTTTTAATGTGGAAAACCCTTCAACCGGGTGAAAAACCACGTGACCGGGTCGGTGCCGATCAAAATCCACTAGATTGTTGGAGGTTACAATTTGACGGGGGAAATCGGGGCGACAGGCCGCTCCCGTTACAATCTTGAGGAGAGAGAGAGTATATGCGCTCGTTGGTGGGCAACAGACTGCCTCGCCAACGGGACTTGGATGGTGGAATGCGCGGGATGCTTCAGTCGCGTGCGCTCAGAGGCGACGCGTGTCCAGAGGTTGTCACTGCTTCCTTTGTGCGTCTTTCTCGGTCCTTGGAGTGTTTGCTTGGTAACTGAGCTCTGGTGGGGTGCAAATAGCCGATGATAGGTTCTGGTAGCTGTTGGCAGGAGCTGATAGCCACTGGGGGCCGCTGGAGGCCTCGGGCGGCGGCCGGTGGTTGGCGGCGAGAGGCGGCCGCTGGTGGTTGGCGACGAGGGGTGGCCGCCGGCGGAGAAGAACGGGAAAGCTCCCACCTGAGGAAGAAGAAGAAGAAGAAGCGTAGGAGGAGAAAGTTGAGAAATGAAGAGCTCCTGGGGTCCTTTTATAGGCTCCAAGAGGAGATCATGGTGGGCCCCACCACTAATGTAGTGGGTTAGTGGGTGGTTGCCCCTTGATCGGACGGTCGTGGTAGCGCGCCGTGATCGGATGGTGGAGGTTCGGGCGGCGAGCCACCGACTGGCGGTGGAGGTGGCCGGTGATGGCCGGCGGAGGCGGCGGCCGGGCGGCGGCGACCGGGCGGCGGCGGCCGGGCGGCGGCGGCCGGGCGGCGGCGGCCGGGCGGCGGCGGCCGGGCGGCGGCGGCCGGGCGGCGGCGGCCGGGCGGCGGCGGCCGGGCGGCGGCGGACGGGCGGCGGCGGCCGGACGGCGGCGGCCGGACGGCCGGGCGGCGGCGGCCGGGCGGCGGCGGCCGGACGGCGGCGGCCGGGCGGCCGGGCGGCGGCGGCCGGGCGACCGGGCGGCGGCGGCGGCGGCCGGGCGTCGGCGGTCGGCGGCGGTTGGTTACGACGGCGGTGTTCTCTCTCTCCCCTCTTTCCCCTTTTTGTGGATCTTATTTTTGGTGGGAGAGAAAGAGGGGGGAATTGGATGGAGGAGATGAAGATGAGATAAAGTGGGCTCTCCACTTCTCCCATCATGAAGGGAATCATGGGGTTGACTAGTCAACCCCATGATTTCATTTTTGGGATTGCTATGTGCACCCCTAAAACTATAAAATGGATCCAATTCCTATCAGCAACTGAAATATAACGTCAGCTATTCTTATTTCTTGGACATTGCTAACATGTTCCTGTCTAGTGAAGAGGAGACGGGTGATTAATCCTAATTCCATTAAGTTTGGGATAGTAAATTCTACTCTTGATATGGTTACATTAATAATTATGATGGAATCCTCCTCCATTTATAGGAATTTCGGGATGCAAATAGCCGAAATTCCTTCATATCCCCCACTAAGTTAGTGGGGGTCATGGGGCTAAGTGGCATTGACCCAAGCCAACCTCACTAATCCATGTTGGAATCCCCCCCCAACCGCAGCATGCACACCACACACTGCGGAACCGCCGCGCCAGCATCGACCACTCGGTCGGCCGCCTTGTGCACACTCCTCCTTGGGCACTCTCCGTCGTGTGCACGCTTCTCCTTGCGCACTTTTCGCCGTGCGCATACTTCACCTAGTGAACGCTCCACTCTGCACTCGCTCCTCTAAGAACAAAGCACGATCCGCACACTCCGCAGGAAGTCCTTCATGCAGCAGTAAGCCTTCCTTCCCAAACTCCTCCGCAAACAACAGGAGACAAGCCACATACCCAAGCCGTGCAAAACGCGCAACCTCAACTTCTGAGCACCAGCAAAAGACCCCAGAGCGCTAGGAGCACGGTGCTCCCTGCAGCAGCCAAGAAGAAACTTACCTCCGCGAGCGATGGCCTGTCACCCTCGGATCCCTCTCTCTCCCTTCAAATTGTAACGAGGAGCAGCATATCGTCCTCGCCTTCTCATTAAAGTCTTCTACAATACCAAAGAATAGTGGAAGTTTGGTCGGCGCAACTTCGGTCACGTAGTTTTTTATCGTTTTCTGAGGTTTTTCACATTAAAAAATTTTCTTGCCAATCGCGTCGCTCATCTCAACCTACATTGACTGTTTGTGCGCTCGGCCACTGCAAGACTAAGACAGTGCAATTAAGACCGGGCCACAGAAGCACCGAGTTTGATTGCCACAATTTTAATTTTTTAAGGCGGTTAACCATGATGCAAAGGATATATCACAAATATAAAACAAGTCATTTGTAAAATGGGAAACCCCCAATATTGCACCAAAGAGAACTTCTTTCATTGTTTTGTAGATGTAAAATCTTTATTTGTGATTTAGATTTTTGATTTTAGGTCAGAATCACACTCACTACACTTTAATGCTTAAAACCAATTTGTTTTAGGTCGGTATTCTCCCTTAGTTAATTGTATATTTGTCTAGTATTGCCTCCCTTTGTCATATTAGCTACGGTTTTTGAACCCCAAAGAAAAAAAAACATATAGCTAAAAATATTTTACAAGCAGTGTGACATATTATTTTGAAATTTTGATTAATTAATAACTGTCTTTTAGAAGGAAAAAAACTCCATATGATACAAGCCCTTAGATCCCACATCGTGGGATATGATTATAGGTTCGAGTCTGTTTGGCGAGGCGATTTTTGCTCCCGTGAGTCTAAACAAAAAAGATACCTTCATAGAATATATGTTTAAAATGACAACCGCAGTATGACCTCCCAGAAAAGAAAATTAATTTTAAACATAAAAGTGGATAAAATTTCTTGGGTGAGGTTGAGAGTTCAAAAACTACGGTTCATAACTACCGTGTTCATGACTTCAAATATAGCCTAAGGCTCTATTTGGCACGATGGTGATGGTCATGAACATGGGGGTTAAACTGTCATTCGTTAACGCCCATCTAAGGAACTTCATCAACGTTCAAACGAACGATTTTTGTTAGTTGATCATCAACGAATGGCGGTTTTAATTACTCATGCATTTACGACCGCCGCCACCGTGCCAAAAGAAGCCTAAGGCTCCGTTTGGGGGGACTTATTTTCACCGGTCAAGCAGTTACGACTGCATGAACCAAACCATAATTAAGGTTCGGTTCATGCGATCGTAACCGCTTGACCGGTGAAAATAAGTCCCCACAAATGAAGCCTAAATCAACAGAATTTACTAGATTAATCTCTCTCCCTCAACGTTCAATCTCTGTTTTTTTTCAGAAATTAAATGAGATTTTACTTTTTACATAGAAATTTAAGAAAAAAAGAAGTGATCTCCTTCGGCTTCGTTTGGGGAGCGTTTGGAGCATTCTGTTTGGGCAAACGCAGTCGTACAGTGGGTAATCAAATCACCGGCATTTGCTCCATTTGCATCCGTCGCGTCATGGGAAAAGGAGGAAAATGGAGAGATTCCAATCGTAGCCTCCCCCCTCCGACAGCCCGTCTTCTCCTCCCGCCACCTGAGCAAAACCCCCCAACGGAACGAAGCCTTCCCCACTCTGTTTAGCTAATCACAGACAAAGCTTTGATGAAATTCATACCTCATTACTCCTCTCATGATCAGAAGCTGCCGGCGGCAGCACTCAAGTTTCTCCGTCGAGTGGTGTGTTCTGCTGCTTCGAGATTGAAGGAGCAAAAAAGATGGATTTATTGAACGCGATTAAAGAAGAGTACAAAAGTTCGAGATTCTAAACGTCGCCGTTTGGAGGAGCGGTATCAAACTCTCCCACTGATCGTCAGACCGCTCCAGGCCGCATTCGTCATCGGGAGATGCCGCCGGCCGGCCGATAATGATTGTATTAATTAATTAGTTAATTAATCAGTGAACGCGATTAACTTTTTTTTTCCAGGAATCCCGAGCAAGCATGGCGAAATATTTAATATTTATGTCAATAATATAAAACATTTAATATTCAAACTAAAATTGCATGGAAATAGACGTCTAGAAGCGAATAAAATAATGAATACTTTATTTCTCCACTGGCGAATATTCATCAATTATGACGTTACTCGTCGGATCTTCCCGCTGACTCTTTTAGGTTCGCACATTGGCTTTGTTGAGGTATATTTAAATATTATAATAGAATTTAGAGACGCTGTGTTATTTGAGGATAAGTTACTTAAGGACAAGAACCTGACACTGTCAGGTCTGCCAGCCACTAGTACTGAGCCTTTAGTTGAGCCAGGACAACGTAACTCTGACACTGAGCCTGTAGACACGAGTGGTTTAGATATCAGAAGACTATCTAGTAGAGAGAAAATGCCTAAAATCTTCGGTACAGAATTCGTGACTTACCAAGTTGAAGCTGATCCATCCACTTATAAGGAAGCGATGCGATCTAGAGACTCTCTATTATAGAAAGAAGTCATAGATGAAGAGATGAACTCTCTCATGCAGAACAACACATGAACTTTGGTCGATTTGCCCAAAGGGCTAAAACCATTGGCAATAAGTGAGTTTTGAGGAAGAAGCTTAATCCTGATGGGATTATCGCTAAATACAAAGCACGTCTAGTTGCCAAAGGCTTCACTCAAGTGAGTGGTGTAGACTACTTTGATATATACTCACCTGTATGTCACTATGCGACAATTAAGATTCTTCTCGCACTAGCATCTATTGAACACTACACTGTTCATCAGATAAATGTCAAGACTACATTTCTTAATTGAGATCTGACTGAAGAGATCTACATGCACCAGCCTGAAGGGTTCGTCATAGAAGGTCTAGAAACTAAAGTCTATAAGTTGATTAAGTCACTATACGGATTGAAACAAGCACCTAAAATGTGGCATGAAAAATTTGACACCTGTGTAAAAGACTTGGGCTTCAAATCCAGTCTATCAGATAAATGTCTGTACGTAAGAACAAGTGCAAATAAATTAGCCATCATATGCTTGTACGTTGATGACATGCTAATTCTGGGCACTGATCAGTCTGAAGTGAAAGACGTGAAAGTTGTCTTGACGGCATAATTTAGCATAAAAGACCTAGGTGAGGTGAAAACCATCCTAGAAATGGAAGTGAACTTCACAAAAAAGTGTATTGCCCTGAGTCAGAGTCACTACATTAGGAATCTACTGGAAAAGTGGGGTTACGATAAGAGCAAAAAGGCTGAGACTCCATACAATTATAACAGTAGACTGAAACCGAATGAAGGTTCAGCTATCAGACAGTTGAATTATTCAAAACTCATAGGAAGTCTCATGTACGCTACTACCTGTACTAGACCTGACATAGCCTTTACGGTCGGCATGTTGAGTAGATTCACCAGTAACTCTGGGAAGGACCACTAGGACGCCTTAGATAGGCTAATGAGATACATAAAGTATACTGAGAAGTATTCTTTATGTTACAGTGGGAATCCTCCAGTGCTTGAAGGGTATTCCGACGCATTTTAGTGCTCGGAAATAGCTGATTGTCGATCCACTAGTGGCTTTGTGTTTACACTAGGAGGAGCTGCAGTAGCTTGGAAGTCTAAGAGGCAAACGTTCATTGCACTGTCCTCTATGGAATCGGAACTCTATGCTCTCGCTTCAGCTGGAGAAGAAGCAGAGTGGATAAAAGATATGATATTGGACATTCCAATGACGAGTCTAAAAATGAACTCTATTTCGATTTATTGCGACAATCAAGCCACAAAGACCATTGCTACAAATACGTTGTTCAATGGAAAGCGAAGGCAACTAAGGATGAAACAGGCCTGGTTGACCTATCTCACCAGTCAGGGGATAATCTCCCTATTGGACGTGAGATCAAAAGATAATGTAGCAGATGTCCTTACTAAGGGCTTATGTATGGTTCTCACATCTAAAACATTGGGGGAGATGGGATTAACGTTCATTTAGGAGGACTTAATATCTAGCTTATGTTTTAAATCTAAGAACCATTTGATAGTTTTACTTTCAAGACTACCTAAACACCTAGAGGGGGGGTGAATAGGTTCTAAATCTTGTTCTCACTTTTAGGCAGAATATAATAACTGAATTAAATCACACAGCACAGCAATCACAGAAATTCATACAACACAGATTGCACACAGTTTTATAGTGGTTCCCCAAGATCTGGGTACATCTACTTTCCCCCTTCACCTATCTAGCAGTGTGCTAGATTCGGCCAAACTTCCTCTTTAACTCAGATCAGCAGATCCTACAGCTCAGAACCTGGAAAGGTTCCTACAACTCAGAACCCAGAATGGTTCCTACACCTCAAGCTCAACAGCCCTACCTCAGCCTTGACACAAGGCCTACAACTCAGAGAAAAACTTTCTCCTACACTCAGGCAACAGCCCTACCACTCAGAAATCAACACTCCTACACTCAGCCTTTATAACATAGGCTTACAACTCAGATCTATATTGATAGACCCTATAGAAATTAGAAAAGAGTTTGTATTATCTTGCCCTTGATGAGAGAGAAAAGGACAAGACAGTTCTTGATCAGCTAATGAATGAAATCAACTGAAACTGAGCTTTCTTCAAAGCTTCTTAAATCTGAACTTAGCTGAGTTGATTTCCCAAACAGCTTCTTGAGAAACCAGTGACGGCTTCCTTCTTCTTCTTCATGTGGCTGGATACCTCTCTATCCAACACCTTTGATGATACTTCTGAATTCTTGATAGAACTCTTTTTAGACAGATCCTGAGATCGTCTTCTTAGATCTTCTGATGAAGATCTTCTTCCGAGCCTTGCACTTTCTTGATTTGATTCTTCAATCAGTTTGTATGTTTGTTGCTCTCAAAATCAAATCCTTATATTGCCTTCTGAATCTGTCTATTTATAGACCTTCTTCATGGTAACCGGCTGATCCGGTTTCTAACTGTCTTCTGACAAGTCTGACAGCTTCAGTTAATCTATTGCAACCCACAACTGTCAAATCTTCAAACAGATCTTGTGCCTTTGTCTTGGACAGCAAAGTTTCGAGACTGACTGTCAGAAAGTGTCGAGACCAACTGTCTATATGTATCGACACAAGTAACTTAGGTGTCGACACAGCCTTTGATGATGTCGACTGGTTTGCCTTTAAGTCGACTCAACTTCTTCAGAACTTCATCTTGAGAATGAGTCGACACTGAATATTTGTGTCGACTCAAGCACTTCATCATTCTTCAGGAAATGAGTTGGTCTAGACTTGTAGTGTGTCGACACAAGTCCTGTGTGTCGACACAGTTGTTATAGATTCAGAACATAGTATGTGTCGACACTGCCTTCAGGTGTCGACACAGCTTTTGTCGACTCTGCCAATATGTGTCGACTCTGTCTTCTGGTGTCAACACTACTATCGTCGACCCTGCCAATATGTGTCGACTCTGCCTCAATGTGGTGACACTGCCTTCTGGTGTCGACTCTGCCTCAATGTGTCGACATAGCTTCCCAGTGTTGATACAGCTGTTGTCGACTCTACTTCTGTAAGTCGACACTACTTCCCAGTATCGACATAGTTGAGATCGACTATACTTCTGTGAGTCGACACTGCTTCCCAGTGTCGACATAAATGTGGTCGACTATTTTTCTCTGTGTCGACACAGTTTTCTTCAAGTGTTGACACAATTCTTCTGAAGTGTCGACATAGCTTTTTCTGGTGTCGACACATGGACTTAGAATAATTTCCTGTACTTTTAGTACTTTCTTAATCTGCACATGTCAACTCAAAATAACATCAAATACACCTTGATGTATATCATATAGCTAAGTTAGGCTTCTTCAAATCAGGTACACATTTTCCAATGTACCCAACACCATTGTCTGCTTACATTCAAGCATCTACGTTGAGCACACTAAAGTGTTTCAGATGTTATCTGATGAAAGCTAGAGGTGAGATAGTTGCCAGTCATTCCAAACTTGATGACTTACGTAATTATTCTTTGCCAAAGGCTGAATTGGGTATCATTCCAAAAAGGAATACTGAGGTTGCTGATATGTGCCTTGATATTATGATTATTAGTTATATCATTCCAAACTTGATGATATAATAGTCACAACTTATTGTATCATTCCAAACTTGATGATATAGCACAATTGTGGAACGTTAATAATAATCTTAATAATCGAAGAAACATTGTTTGATTCTATGAAATCAATTAATCTAATTTTGTGTAAATTAGATAGAGATGCTATTTTGAGATTCTTTTCTCCCAGTTACAGTATTAAGTTCACCCGCTGTTAGAACTAATCACTTCATTTCTGCAAATGTTTGATTTCATAGAGATTTGTCTCATGGCATTCTTATTGTAATTGTTTACAAGAAATATGGAGATTGGAGGAGAGACAGTTGATTTTGACCCAGATGATGATGATCTATTGTTAGCCTAGATCAATTATCAGTTTGAGCTTTCCAGTTTTTTGTCTTATTTCATGTTTGGAACTTTTGGTTTGAGTTTAGTATTCTGTTATCTAAAACTCATATTTATAATTCTGGAAAACTCTTTTGTTTTGGTCATTATTAACTATTGAATAAGTAGCCCATTTTTCTTTGCTAACACTTATATACAATATAGGAGGAGATTATTGAGGTATATTTATATACGTGTGTATGGGCTCCTTAACGGGTCAATTAGGATCCGAAAGGAATCCAAACCCGAGTCGGGGATTTAGGTTTTCACCTATAAATACCCTAGCTAAGGGCAACGGGGAGACCGTTCCAAACTTGACGGTCACGCGGATGCTTCGAGCACAACTCTAACAGGCTTAAGGTCCGTTTGGCGCGATAGTGGTGGTCGTGAACGCAGTGAACTTGTGATCTCTTCCAAGGAATTTCAGCCAACTTTTGTGTTGGAAACAAGTTTTCTTTTCACACCTTTGTGATGTTAAACATATATTTAATGGCTGTCATTTTTATGTGTTGAGGTATATTGAAATAGGCGTGAAGGGTGCTTAATGGGTTGCGGTTAGGATCCGATAGAAATCCAATAACTCATAGTCGGGTATTTAGGGTTTGTCTATAAATACTCATGCTAGGGGCAATGAGTAGTCCGTTCCAAACTTGACGGTCACACGGATGCTTCGAGCACACTCCTAACATTCTCGAAGATTTTCGTTTTGCCCTAACCTCCCGCTCCCGTGACCTAGTCGCCGCTCCCGAGCGTCTCTCCCGCTCGAATTTTTTCTGCTTCCGTAGCCGATCGCTAAGGAGTTTTTCCCGTCGCCGATCGTGAATAAGGGCTTTGGGATGCCATCATCGCTGCTCACGGGAAGCCTTGCCGCCGATCGGAAGGGAGAGCCATCGCCGTTCGCGATTTCCACTGCCGTCTCTCTCGATCGAGAGAGGAGGATCGCCGTGTTGGTACCCTAGTTTGATTTGAGTTTAGTCTTGCCTTTTTAGTCCCTTGACCCAAGAAATATCTATGGTCATTGGTTAGTGGTCTAGCTGTAGTGCCCTCACTTTTCCAGATGAAGAATTTGGTTAAGTAGGTTTTTCGTTCGACTATAGTCGAACGCCGCTCGACTATCGTCTATCGGCTGATCGACGATCGTCTATCAGTTGGTCGACGCTCTGTCTGCGTTGATAGTTCGACTATCTGTTGATAGGTCGACTATCTGCTTGGCTTGGTAGTTCGACTATCTGTTGATAGGTCGACTATCTGTTCCACTTTGATAGGTCGACTATCTGTTGATAGGTCGACTATCTGTCGTCTTTGGTAGTTCGACTATCTGTCCTGATAGTTCAACTATCTGATAGTTCGACTATCTGTTGATAGGTCGACTATCTGGTCTGCTTTGATAGGTCGACTATCTGTTGATAGATCGACTATCTGTTTTCTGAGGTAGGTCGACTATCTGCTTGATAGATCGACTATCTGTTTGTGCTTGATAGTTCGACTATCTGTCCAGATAGATCGACTATCTGATAGTTTGACTATCTGCTCTGATAGGTCGACTATCTGCTGGGGTAGTTCGACTATCTTCTTCGATAGGTCGACTATCTGGATCGTTCGACTATCTGCCCGATAGTTCGACGATCTCCGTGCGTCGGTCGACGATCTCCGAGGGTCGTTCGATGCTTTCTGTCTGCCTTTATATTTTGCATTTATTTATTATATTTAATTAATTAATACATTTTCTGGCACGTTGTTTTAGTTGTTTTATGATAAAATTTCCAGGCAATATTTGCTCCATCCCTTTTGCCTGAGTCAAATCTTTTTAGATAAAGTTGTTTGTCTTATTAGCTGACATTATATTATCTGCTGTCAGCCCTTTATAGCCGTTAGACTGAAAAGTCTTCTTTTTGCTATAAAGAGTTTGTTTCTGATATGACTTTATTTAGTACTTTATTATCAGATTGCTTCCTGCAGCTTCCTAGAAAAAGGTTTATTCCTTTTATAGAATGTTTCTGCTGCAGAGATTGTTTTGTCTTCTTGATATTTACAGCCCAGGTCTCAAGTTTCAGAAGAAGACAAGTAATTCAAATTGAAGAGAGCCGTTGCTTGTTGCTGCTATAAAAAGGATCCTTTGAAGAAGGATTCAAGCTAGCTAACTAGTTACCCAGTTATTCATTTAAGCATTCAAGCCTTCATCAAGATCAAGTTTTCTGCTCTCAGAAATTTCCATCCAACTGAGAAGTGTTAAGCTCTTCTACTCTTCTTCAACCTGAGTTCTCCTGCTTCCAGGAAGTTCAAACTCAGAGTTCTTTTGAAGAAGAAGAAGAAGAAGACAGCTGCTTGAAGATTGCTAATTTTATTATTTATTATCTTCTTGTAGTTTTTCCTTCAGATCTTTCTGAAGAGTTTTCTGCACTGAAGCAAGACTTCACCTGGACATCTTTGAGCCAGGGGGAGCCTTGATTCCTTAAGAGCTCTCTAGATCAGTGCAAGTCTTTGTGCTTCTCTAATCTTTGTAAAATAGAGAAGACATCTTAACCTTCTTCCCCCTCCTGTACAGGGTTATTACTCCCTTCAAAAGTATCCCTTGGTGGCAGGGCACCTGATCAAAAACCTGTGCTTGGTTTTTAGACACTTGATCAAAAGTCTAAAGGGTTTCTGGATCTACCTGAAGCAGATCCTATTGGTGGCAGGGCACCTGATCAAAAACCTGAGTGGATTCCTATCGTTTGGGTAGAAGAGTGGACGTACCCAAGTTGTTTGGGGAACCACTATAAATTTCCTTGTGTCGTCTGGATTCCCTTGTTTAATTCCTGCATTGTGGCTGTGAATAGATATAACTAGGATTGCTAGTTGCTGATTAGGTTTTCCAAGCCTTAACTGTAATTACAGTTAGCTTGAGTTTGTGCACATCACTCGTGTTAGGCTATAGGGTTAATTCTATATCTATAATCTTTTCATTCCGCACTTCACTCCAAGGGAGTTGGGTAGACCATTAAGTTTTGTCTAGTGCAAAATTTGATAACTCTATTCACCCCCCCTCTAGAGTAGTATCTATCCCTTCACTTTCACGCCGCCTGTGAACGGATCGAACGACGATTTCGTTCTTACGATCTCACCACCCGGAGATAGATCGCAAGGAGGTCACGCCGCCTGGATCTTTCGCTGCTACCGTCTTCCCTGTACCGATTTCACCACTCGATCGAAGAAGAAGACAGAACCGCTGATATGCTGGTGTTTTAACTTCTTGCTCTATCTCAATTGCTTGCTCTATCTTCATTTCTATTGCCTTCTCAATGTCTTGCTCCTTCTCTACTCTATCAGTAGTAATTTCAATATTAGGAAACAACTCATCTAGAGTGTATTCCTTCTGAGCTTGAACAGAAGATGAATCATCTAGATCGGCTATATTCAGATCTTCTGGTAGGTTTTCCCTTTCTACCTCTTGGACTTGTTCAAAAATTTTCTCCCCCTGCACCTGTTCAGTATGGGGAATGTCCTGGGCAGGAGAATGATCTTGCTCCCCCTGTACTGATGCAGGATCAGTAATATCCTGAGCAGGAGAATGAACTTTCTCCCCCTGTTCTTGTGCAGGTAATGTTTCTTTCTGAGCTGGAGTAGATCTAGTCAGGTCCTCAGCTGGTTCTCTAACTTGTTCTTCTTGATGCTGCTCAGTACCTTGTTCATGACCTGGGGATTTCTCATGTGAATCCTGCCTGTCCCCCTCAGGCATCTCTTTGGATATAACTCTATCCCATCTTGAGAATAATCTCATATCCATCTTTCTCATGTGATTAATCTTAGTCCTAGGAAGTTGTTGCATAACTTCTGGGATGACTCCAGTCAGGTATAAACTCACAATCCTAGCCAGATTTGGCTTCTTAAGTCCTTCCTTGATCTTATCAAATACAACTGCTGAGCAGTCAATTGGAATTTTGAAAACAATTCTTGTCATAAGGCAGAACATATAGGCTGAGACCCTATCATGTCCTCCAGGTTTGCACAGAATCACCTTTCCAACTATCCCAGACAGAAATTTGCCCTGGTGATTCATTCCTTTTCTATTGATGGCTGCTCCAATCTTTATGGTTGGATCCAACCCACACCATTGGAGAGCCTCCCTTGTCTTAGAGGTTGGAACCTCTTCTTCATTCTCAATGCTTGGCAAGTGAAGAATTTGTCTTAAACTCCGTAGAGTAAGTTTGACCTTGGTGTCATGAGCTGTGGATTTGATCTTGAGTCCAGAAGAATCCACTGATGCAGAAGTGTAAAATTCAAGTACCTCCTTCTTCCAGATCTTCATTGGTTCAGAAACCAGAAATTCCAATCCATTTTCAGCAATAAGGGAAATCACTTGTTTGAATTCTGGTGCGGCGGTGTCGAACGCAGCTCTAACCAGCTCATATCCTTCATTCACGTTATCTTCAACCTTAGGCGCCATTGAATCAGTCGAGAAGGCTTGAGAGAAGGAGAGAGAATGTCGACACAGGGTTTTAGTCTCGAAAACCTTGTGAGCGTGTCGACAGAATACGTTATTGACCTATTTATACCCTCTAAAGAAAGAAGATCAAAAGTCGGGCAAAAACAATCTAAATGTGTCGACATAGATGGAATGTGTCGACACAAACTTCTATTGTCTCGACAAACAATTCTGTCTACTATGTGTCGACACCAATTGAGGATATGTCGACACCTGAGATAGATAGTAGAGCATCAGAAATTCTGTGTCGACTCTTTATTCAAGTGTCGACACAAAATCTATAAGTGTCTACACCAATGTTCTGGTGAAGTCGACACTATATTTCTGGATGAGTCGACTATTTGACCCTTAAGTGTCGACACATATTCTTTGTGTTGACACAATTTCTCTGACTAGTCGACATGACTTCACTGAGTCGACACATTATCACTGAATGTGTCGACACTATTTTACTTAGCCAATTTCTATTTTTTTTCAATACCACTTGATATCACTTGATATCACTTGAAAGTTTGTTGATAAACTAATCAATGGTCAGCATGCCTAATTCAATTTTAAATTTATTGAATTTTGTTTCATCCAGTGGCTTAGTAAATACATCTGCTATTTGATAATCTGTTTTAACAAATTCCAATGAGATGTCTTCTCTTTCTACATGCTCTCTAAGAAAATGATATTTGATTTCTATATGCTTAGTTCTACTATGAGAAGAAGGATTGTTAGCAATAGAAATAGCACTCTTAGAATCACACAATAAAGGTGTTCTACTTACTTGAATACCATAATCCTTCAATTGATGCTGTATCCACAATAGCTGTGCACAGCAGCTTCCAGCAGCAACATATTCTGACTCAGCTGTGGATATTGCCACACTGGTCTGCTTCTTACTGCTCCATGATATCAGTCTTCCTCCCAAGAATTGATAAGTACCTGTAGTACTCTTTCTATCCTCTCTACAGCCTGCAAAATCTGCATCTGAATAACCTGTTAGTAGAAAATCTCTATTCCTAGGGTACTAAAGGCCTAGATTAGTTGTGCCCTTAAGATATCTCAGAATTCTTTTGACAACAGTATAATGAGATTCTTTAGGGCAGGCTTGGTACCTAGCACAGACACATGTAGCATACATAATATCTGGTCTACTAGTAGTGAGATATAGTAAAGAGCCAAATATTCCTTTATACAAAGATTCATCAACAGGTTTACCTGCATCATCTTTGCATATAGGCATACTTGTTCCCATATGAGTTCTCATGGTGGAGGATGACTCCATACCATACTTCTTAATTAATTCCTTGGTGAACTTAGACTGGGATATGGACAAGCCATCTTTAGTCTGTCTTACTTGGAGTCCCAAGAAGAACATAAGTTCTCCCATACTGCTCATCTCAAACTTCCCTTGCATAAGTTTGGCAAACTTTTTGCAAAGGTTGTTTTCAGTAGATCCAAAGATTATGTCATCTACATAGATCTGTATTAAGATGATCTTACCTTTAGATTCCCTAAGGAATAGAGTTTTATCTATTTTCCCTCTTGAGAATTTGTTCTCAATAAGGAAAGTAGACAGGGTTTCATACTAAGCCCTTGGGGCTTGCTTTAACCCATACAAAGCTTTCCTAAGCCTATAAACATAATCAGGTTTAAGAGGATCTACAAAACCTGATGGATGCTCTACATAGACTTCCTCTTTTAAATCACCATTCAGGAATGCTGATTTCACATCCATCTGGTACACTTTAAAGTCTTGATATGCTGCATAGGCAAGGAACATTCCGATTGCCTCCAGCCTTACTACTGGGGCAAATGTTTGATCAAAGTCAATCCCTTCTTCCTGCCTGTATCCTTTAGCAACCAACCTAGCTTTGTTCTTCACAATTATTCCACTCTCATTCAACTTGTTCCTATAGATCCATTTTGTGCCAATTATATTGTGGCCTTTTGGTTTAGGAACAAGCTCCCAGACATTGCACCTTCTGAATTGATTCAGCTCCTCTTGCATAGCATCAATCCAGTGTTGGTCTTGGATGGCTTCTTCAAACTTCTTAGCCTCCATTTGAGATAGGAAACTTGAATGCAGAACTGTGCTCAGATTTCTGCTTTTAGTCTGCACTTCCTGTCTTGGATCACCTATAATCTGATTAGCTGGATGATCTTTAAGATGTCTTGTAGCTGGAGGAAGGTTTCCTTCAGGTTGAACATCTCCAACTCCTTCATTATGCTGTACCTCCTGGTTTTCATCAGCTTCTAAAGAGTCTTGTACTCCCCCTGGATAGTAGCCTTCATTTTCCAATGCTCCATCTTCCTTTGATGTTTCTGCAATAGAAAGCTTGTCCATCCTTTGGCTTATACCTATTGAATCATTTGATCTACAAGACAACTCACAGTTGATTAATCTTGTTTCATCAAATACAACATGAACAGACTCCTCTACAACTTGATTAGTCAAGTTGAAGACTCTATAGGCCTTACTATTTATGTTGTACCCAACAAATATCCCTTCCTGGGATTTGGCAGCAAACTTAGTCAAATATGGTTTGCCATTGTTAAGTATATAGCACTTGCAACCAAAGATCCTGAAGTAGGATAGATTTGGTTTTCTACCTTTCATAATCTCATAGGGAGTCATTTTGTGGCTCTTGGTGATAGAAGCCCTATTGATTACATGACATACAATGTTTACTGCCTCAGCCCAGAAATATTCTGGAAGAGTGGTGTCACTCAATAGTATTCTACCAACTTCAATTAATGTTCTATTCTTTCTTTCAGCAATTCCATTTTGCTGAGGTGTTCTAGGTGAGGAGAACTCTTGGAGAATCCCAAATTCTTCACATAATTTTGTCATACTTTCAGATTGAAATTCAGTGCCATGGTCACTTCTGATTTTGACCACTGTACTGTTCAGTTCATTCTGAATTTGCTTTACAAAACTAAGTAAGACACTTGGGGTTTCTGATTTCTGTCTCAGAAAGAACACCCATGTAAATCTAGAATAGTCATCTACAACCACAAAAGTGTAGACCTTCCTACCTAGACTATGAACTGGCATAGGACCAAAAAGATCCATATGCAAGAGGTATAAGCACCTCACAGAATCCTTGTTTTCAAGGCTATGAAAGGAGGATTTAGTCTGCTTGCCCTTTTGACAGGCTGAACATATCCCTTTCTTTATGCACTTAACTTGAGGACCATTCCTCACTAACTCTTTGCTAAAGAGTTGGCCAATTGTCTTGTAATTAAGATGAGCCAACCTCTTGTGCCACTTGACACAATGAGATGCATTATCATCAGCTACAAGACATATGGGAGAAGCCTTATTCTCACATACAAAATTAAGACAATATACATTTCTCTTCCTATACCCAGTCAAAATTATCTCTTGATCACTTGATCTTTTGATATGACATCCATCCTTAACAAATGAAATGTCATATCCTAAATCACTCAGCTGGCTTATGCTTATCAGATTGTGTTTCAAACCTTGTACATAAGCCACTTGGGTAATAGTAATTAGGTTAGAAGAAATGTTACCAAACCCTTTGATGACTCCTCTTTCAGATCCACCAAAGATTACTTTAGGTCCATCTTTGACAGATGTGTATTCCTTCAGTAGCCCCTTTATTCCAGTCATGTACCTGGAACATCCACTGTCCAAGTACCATATAGGGGCATGGCAACTTGGACTCACCTGCAATACAGATTTACTTTCCCTTAGAACCCAAGTAAGTCTTGGGTCCTTGGTTCAGGTTAGCACCAACAAAACTACCAGCAACTCTTCTAACTGGTAGACTACTATTCTTCCTAACACTTGTGTTATGCCAGCAGTCAAAGGAAAAATGGCCTCTCTTGCCACAACACCAACATTCAAACTTATTGTATCTAGATCTAGATACACCCTTGACAGAAGAATTTCTGTCCAATGCTGGTGCTGCTGCAGCTTCACCCACAGATTTCTTATAACCATGGGGTTTATGAACATGGGTAGACCTGTTGGCATTTACACCCTTGTTTATCAGAACATTAGCCTTAATATGACCATGAATATTCTCAAGATCATATTGGTTAGAAGGCACTTGCACCTTTCTAAACTTAATAGGGACTGAAAGGTTTAGTGGCTGGGTAGGAGCTTTGCCTTTTCTCTTGAAAAGGGCAGCCCTGGGGTTACCTTTGAACCCTAATACTGCCTTACCCTTTTGAGCCACAAACTCATCTATCAAGGGTAAGACAGATTTTGGCTTTGAGTAACTAGCCACTAAATCTTTCTCTATTCTTAGTCTGGCCTCCAGACTCTTAATTTGATCATTGTTATATTTGATTGTCCCCATCTGAATATAGGTTATATTTTTCAGTTTGGCAATCTCATTTAACTTTTGATCCATTACTTTTTCAAACTTAGTTGCAGCAACCTTAAGATCAGCAATTTCCTGAGCCTGAATTTTGACTAGGTTCTTGCTTTTTTTAAAAGCCTGCAACAAGTCCTCATACTTATCTATCAACTGATAGACATCACCTTCAGATTCGGATCCATCTACATCACTTGATGCAGATGTAGCTGATTCTGCACTAGTACTACAAACTGAATTTATAGAAGGACAATATACCTTACTAGGACCAGACTGATTCTGGCACATGTCTTCTTTTGATCCAGCCATCAGTCCCATGCACTGATGATCCTCTTGTTCATAGATGGAGTCTAGCAATTGCATGAACTCCTCTTCTTCAGTAGCAGTATATAGTCCTATATATGCTTCAGCTTCAGATTCTGACTCTGAAGTTGATTGATCTGTTAGGCTCTTTTCCTTCTTTGCAACAAAGGATTTCTCCTTCTTGCCTTTCTGATGAGTCTTCTTCTTATCTAATGACTCCTTTCTCTTATCAGGACAATCAGCCACTACATGTCCAGGCCTATTGCAGCAATAGCAAACTATCTTTGATGTAGTGGCCTTGCTGGTCTTTATTCTGCTCTTCTCTTTCCTTCATGACTTTTTCTTTTGATAATAGTCATCAACTTGCTGTGATGTGGAGGGCCTAGACTTCCACTGCTTCTTCTTTAAGAATCTCTGAAACTGTCTTGTAAATGCAGCAAAATCTGCATCTGAGTCACTACTTTCTGAAACCTGACTGTCTGAAATATCTGAGTTAACTTCAGCAACCTCTTTAGGAGGAGATGGAGATATCCTCCTATTCTTTTTAGTGGGTTCTGCCTTGAAGGCCACAGATTTTTCTCTATGCTCACCTTTTGAATTCTTTTCTTCCTCCTTCCTCACCATTAGTTGCATTTCATAAGATAGCAACTTTCCAAACAAGGTTGGAGGAGAAATTTCTGCCAGTTTAGCCACTTCTCTTATGGCACAGATCTTGGTGTCCCAATCCTTTGTCAAGGATCTTAAGAATTTGTCATTCAGTTCATAGGTACTAAAGACTCTTCCATAGGACATTAATTCATTCACTATTGTGTAGAATTTCTTATAGCATTCAGTTATGCTATCAGATTTTCCTTGTC
This sequence comes from Platanthera zijinensis, assembly GCA_039513925.1. Lineage (NCBI taxonomy): Eukaryota > Viridiplantae > Streptophyta > Magnoliopsida > Asparagales > Orchidaceae > Platanthera > Platanthera zijinensis. The sequence continues at coordinate 49,023,293 of CM077081.1, forward strand.
TGAAACTTTCATACTCTTGGTTGAGCATAGACTTCCTATCCTGTCTTACTTCTTCAGAACCCTCCATGTTGACAATCAAGGTGTCCCATATTTCTTTGGAGGTTTTGCAGTGAATCAGATTTTGGAATGTAGAATCATCTATGACACTTACAATAATGTTCTGTGCTCTTTTATCCATGGTTGCCAAAATGATTTCATCCTTTGTCATTTCTGAATAACTCTTTGGAGTTTGGATATTTGCATCAAGAACTGATACCTTCATTGAAATGAAGGGGCCTTCCTGTACTGTAATGTATATCCTTGGGTCAGAAGCCTCCATGAATAATCTCACCCTTTCTTTCCAAATTCCAAAGATTTCTTTTCTACAGATTGGTAATTTCATTGACCCTAACTCCTTGTGATTCTCTCCAGAACCCATTTTCTTGAATCTTGATTCTGCCTTAGGGATCTTACTCAGACTGTTAAGTCCTTATTTGAGTAACCTCCCTCTGATACCACTTGATAGTTTTACTTTCAAGACTACCTAAACACCTAGAGGGGGGGTGAATAGGTTCTAAAGCTTGTTCTCATTTTTAGGCAGAATATAATAACTGAATTAAATCACACAGCACAACAATCACAGAAATTCATACAACATAGATTGCACACAGTTTTATAGTGGTTCCCCAAGGTCTGGGTACATCCACTTTCCCCCTTCACCTATCTAGCAGTATGCTAGATTCGGCCAAACTTCCTCTTTAACTCAGATCAGCAGATCCTACAGCTCAGAACCTGGAAAGGTTCCTACAACTCAGAACCCAGAATGGTTCCTACACCTCAGGCTCAACAGCCCTACCTCAGTCTTGACACAAGGCCTACAACTCAGAGAAAAACTTTCTCCTACACTCAGGCAACAGCCCTACCACTCAGAGATCAACTCTCCTACACTCAGCCTTTATAACATAGGCTTACAACTCAGATCTATATTGATAGACCCTACAGAAATTAGAAAAGAGTTTGTATTATCTTGCCCTTGATGAGAAAGAAAAGGACAAGACAGTTCTTGATCAGCTGATGAATGAAATCAACTGAAACTGAGCTTTCTTCAAAGCTTCTTAAATCTGAACTTAGCTGAGTTGATTTCCCAAACAGCTTCTTGAGAAACCAGTGATGGCTTCCTTCTTCTTCTTCAAGTGGCTGGATCCCTCTCTATCCAACACCTTTGATGATACTTCTGAATTCTTGATAGAACTTTTCTTAGACAGATCATGAGATCGTCTTCTTAGATCTTCTGATGAAGATCTTCTTCTGAGCCTTGCACTTTCTTGATTTGATTCTTCAATCAGTTTGTATGTTTGTTGCTCTCAAAATCAAATCTTTATATCGCCTTCTGAATCTGTCTATTTATAGACCTTCTTCATGGTAACCGGCTGATCCGGTTTCTAATTGTCTTCTGACAAGTCTGACAGCTTCAGTTAACCTGTTGCAACCCACAGCTGTCAAATCTTCAAACAGATCCTGTGCCTTTGTCTTGGACAGCAAAGTGTCGAGACTGACTATCAGAAAGTGTCGAGACCAACTATCTATATGTGTCGACACAAGTAACTTAGGTATCGACACAGCCTTTGATGATGTCGATTGGTTTGCCTTTAAGTCGACTCAGCTTCTTCAGAACTTCATCTTGAGAATGAGTCGACACTAAATATTTGTGTCGACTCAAGAACTTCATCATTCTTCAGGAAATGACTTGGTCTAGACTTGCAGTGTGTCGACACAAGTCCTGTGTGTCGACACAGTTGTTATAGATTCAGAACATAGTATGTGTCGACACTGCCTTCAGGTGTCGACACAGCTTTTGTCGACTCTGCCAATATGTGTCGACTCTGTCTTCTGGTGTCGACACTACTATCATCGACCCTGCCAATATGTGTTGACTCTGCCTCAATGTGGTGACACTGCCTTCTGGTGTTGACTCTGCCTCAATGTGTCGACACAGCTTCCCAGTGTTGATACAGCTATTGTCGACTCTACTTCTGTAAGTCGACACTGCTTCCCAGTGTCGACGACACTGCTTTCCAGTGTCGACATAGTTGAGATCGACTATACTTCTGTGAGTCGACACTGCTTCCCAGTGTCGACATAAATGTGGTCGACTATTTTTCTCTGTGTCGACGCAGTCTTCTTCAAGTGTCGACACAATTCTTCTGAAGTGTCGACATAGCTTTTTCTGGTGTCGACACATGGACTTAGAATAATTTCCTGTACTTTTAGTACTTTCTTAATCTGTGCATGTCAACTCAAAATAACATCAAATACACCTTGATGTATATCATATAGCTAAGTTAGGCTTCTTCAAATCAGGTACACATTTTCCAATGTACCCAACACCATTGTCTGCTTACATTCAAGCATCTACGTTGAGCACACTAAAGTGTTTCAGATGTTATCTGATGAAAGCTAGAGGTGAGATAGTTGCCAGTCATTCCAAACTTGATGACTTACGTAATTATTCTTTGCCAAAGGCTGAATTGGGTATCATTCCAAAAAGGAATACTGAGGTTGCTGATATGTGCCCTGATATTATGATTATTAGTTATATCATTCCAAACTTGATGATATAATAGTCACAGCTTATTGTATCATTCCAAACTTGATGATATAGCACAATTGTGGAACGTTAATAATAATCTTAATAATCGAAGGAACATTGTTTGATTCTATGAAATCAATTAATCTAATTTTGTGTAAATTAGATAGAGATGCTGTTTTGAGATTCTTTCCTCTCAGTTACAGTATTAAGTTCACCCGCTGTTAGAACTAATCACTTTATTTCTGCAAATGTTTGAATTCATAGAGATTTGTCTCATAGCATTCTTGTTGTAATTGTTTGCAAGAAATATGGAGATTGGAGGAGAGACAGTTGATTTTGACCCAGATGATGATGATATGTTGTTCGCCTAGATCAATTATCAGTTTGAGCTTTCCAGTTTTTTGTCTTATTTCATGTTTGGAACTTTTGGTTTGAGTTTAGTATTCTGTTATCTAAAACTCATATTTATAATTCTGGAAAACTCTTTTGTTTTGGTCATTATTAACTATTGAATAAGTAGCCCATTTTCTTTGCTAACACTTATATACAATATAGGAGGAGATTGTTGAGGTATATTTATATACGTGTGTATGGGCTCCTTAACGGGTCAATTAGGATCCGAAAGGAATCCAAACCCGAGTCGGGGATTTAGGTTTTCACCTATAAATACCCTAGCTAGGGGCAACGGGGAGACCGTTCCAAACTTGACGGTCACGCGGATGCTTCGAGCATAACTCTAACAGGCTTAAGGTCCGTTTGGCGCGGTAGTGGTGGTCGTGAACGCAGTGAACTTGTGATCTCTTCCAAGGAATTTCAGCCAACTTTTGTGTTGGAAACTAGTTTTCTTTTCACACCTTTGTGATGTTAAACATATATTTAATGGTTGTCATTTTTATGTGTTGAGGTATATTGAAATAGGCGTGAAGGGTGCTTAATGTGTTGCGGTTAGGATCCGATAGGAATCCAATAACTCATAGTCGGGTATTTAGGGTTTGTCTATAAATACTCATGCTAGGGGCAATGAGTAGTCCGTTCCAAACTTGACGGTCACACGGATGCTTCGAGCATACTCCTAATATTCTCGAAGATTTTCGTTTTGCCCTAACCTCCCGCTCCCGTGACCTAGTCGCCGCTCCCGAGCGTCTCTCCCGCTCGAATTTTTTCTGCTTCCGTAGCCGATCGCTAAGGAGTTTTTCCCGTCGCTGATTGTGAATAAGGGCTTTGGGATGCCATCGTCGCTGCTCACGGGAAGCCTTGCCGCCGATCGGAAGGGAGAGCCATCGCCGTTCGCGATTTCCACTGTCGTCGCTCTCGATCGAGAGAGGAGGATCGCCGCCTGTGAACGGATCGAACGCCGATTTCATTCTTACGATCTCACCACCCGGAGATAGATCGCAAGGAGGTCACGCCGCCTGGATCTTTCGCTGCTACCGTCTTCCCTGTACCGATTTCACCACTCGATCGAAGAAGACAGAACCGCTGATATGCTGGTGTTTTGCACCGCCCCATATCGTGAAGATCGGCTGGTGTTCTGCTCTTTGTCGATCAAAGGAGGAAGGATCACCTGGTGTTCTGCACCCATTCAACCGATTTTTCTCTCACTCCACTGTCAGTGGTGATCCTCTGTTGTGCTCACTAGAAGTTTTCTGCCGCCTCTTGACATTGCTAGGAATAGGGGCTGTTGGTTATCATCTTCAGATCTGGTCGCCTTAGTTCCAGTCTTGTTGTTAGAATCCATAATTTCCTATTCTCTGCTCCTGTTCTTGCGTTCTGGAACAAGCTAAAAGGAGTTCTTCAAGGTTTTGACCTATACTTTCATTTGTTGAGGTTTGTCGCGGGATCTCTTGTTTGCGCCGAGCATTGCCTTGAAATCTTATGTATTTACAAATCATTGTCGCTTGGAGGAGCAAACAATATTTTCTGGATTGGATCTGAAGAATTCACCGTCGCCGGCTCACTTAGGTGATTTCTTTCCTGTTGTACTGCTCTGTTCTAGGTTGCTAGTGGCGCTCCAAGTCATTTAGTAGGAACCCACAATGTTGAAAGGGAATTCTCCCGTGCCGATGATCAAGCTGGAGAAATTCTCCAACTCTGAGTTCAGTGCTTGGAAGCGGAACACGCAGTTTGGCATGAAATATCTGAATATTTTTTATACCGTACAGTCTGACTTTGAGTCTTATAGAGGAGGAGAGGACGAGGATAACTGGATAAATGACGAAGATTTTTGTCGTGATTACCTCCTCAACTGCCTCTCAAACAGACTTGTAGGGACGTACAGCAAGATGAAAACTGCCAAGGAGATCTGGGAAACACTGGAGGAGAAGTTCAGAGAGGAAGAGAACATGTTCAAGACGCACTTGGTGGACAAGTTCATGGCCTTCACCTTCACAGTAGACAGGGAGATTCTTTCTCAAGTTGCAGACTTTGAGAATCTCGTGGACAAGCTGAACAGTGAAAACATCCCTCTGCCAGATGGGTTCGTTGCAGGAGCGATAATTTTCAAATTACCCTCGGCATGATACTCCTTCAAAACTGAAATGTATCGGAAGAAGACGCAGGTGAGCCTGAAACACCTCAAGCACTTCATATGTATTGAGGATGAGAACCGGACTAGGCACGTCATAGAGACGGTTAGCAAGCAGACCTCTGGTGCTAACATGCATACATATCCTAAGCGTAAGCCTAAGCCTGGAAAGACCAGACCATCGACCAGTGCACCCGCAGTTGCTGCCACCAGCAAAAAGATAAAAAATTTCAAAGTCAAGTGCTACAACTGCAACAAGTGAGATCACTGCGCTTCTGAGTGCAAGCAGCCCAAAAGGGGCGAATCCAGCACACCTAGGACTGATAACAAAGCCAATATTGTTTATCAGACTGTGCCTACTGACTTTGTTGTCATGGTCGGAAAGGGGAAGGCCAGTTCAAAGTGGTGGATCGATTCAGGTGCTACCTGCCACGTCTGCAACAATTCTGCGCTTCTGGAGGATGTCAAAGATGTTAAAGAGACTGTCACTATTGCAAATGGCGTTGTAGCTGATGTGCTGAGGGTGGGGAATGCTACTCTGACACTCTCTTCAAGTACGCATTTACTTTTAAAGAATGTTAAATTTATACCCTCGTTAGCTGCTAATTTAATTTCTATTAGTCTGTTATGTGATGCGGGTATGTCGTTTAACATTAGTGGTGGCCGAGTAACCCTTATGGTTCACTCGCATTATTTTGGTTGTGTTTATGTAGTGAATGGAATGTATAGGCTGAGTCTAGCAAACAAGATAGTCAATCAGGTTAGTTCAAATTTGATAGATCCTAAGACTTTACATACAATACTAGGACACGTGAACTATAGGAAACTACTTCTACTAGCTAGAACTCACAACATTCACTTAGACACAACCATTAAGATTGACAAATGTGAAATTTATGCTCAGTCAAAGATCACTAGAACACTTTTTGGTCAGGTTTTTAGGAGCACGCAATTGCTAGAGTTAATGCATTCTGATATTTGTGACTACAAAAGTTTTGTCACCCGAGGAGGTCGGAAGTATTTGATAACATTTATCAACGATTACTCTAGGTTTAGTCATATTTACCTACTTAAATCCAAAGATGAAGCTTTTGAAAAAAATTTTATTTTCAAAATTAGGGTTGAAAATCAACTAGACATGAAAATTAAAAGGCTATGGAGTGATAGAGGAGGTGAATACGTCTCGGGGGAGTTCAGAGATTTTCCTGTCAGCAATGGCATAATTCCTGAAACGACTGCCCCGTATTCACCACAATCCAATGGTATCGCTGAAAGGAAAAAATAGGACTTTAACAGAAATATTGAATTCCATATTGTTGACAGCTGGCATGCCTACAACCTATTGGGGTGAAGTCGTCCTCATGTCAAATCACATTCTTAATAAAGTACCTCATGCAAAGTTGACTAAAACACCCTATGAGCTTTGGTTTAAGAAACCTCCTAGATTTGATAATCTTAAGACCTGGGGCTGTATCTCTTATGTTAGGATACCAGACTCTAGAAGAGCTAAGATTGGACCTAGGACGAACACTTGTGTCTATCTAGGATGTGCAGAGGATAGTGTTGTAGACAGATTTCTAGATCTCTCGACTAACACTGTAATAGAATCTAGAGATGCAATTTTCTTTGAGGATAAGTTCCTTAAGGATAAAAACCTAACGATTCTAGGTCTTCCAGTCACTAATACTGAGACTATTGTTGAGCCAGAAATGAGAACCTCTGACACTGAGCCCATAGGCACTAGTGGTGTAACATCTACAAGGTTATTTAATAGAGAACGAGTGCCTAAAAGCTTCGGTACAGACTTTGTGACTTACCAAGTTGAAGCTGATCCATCGACCTATAAGGAGGCGATGTGATCTAGGGATTCTCTATTATGGAAAGAAGTCATAGATGATGAGATGAACTCTCTCCTGCAAAACCACACTTGGACTTTGGTCGATTTGCCTAAAGGGGATAAAACCATTGGAAGTAAGTGGGTTCTGAAGAAGAAGCTTAATCCTGATAGGAGTATCGTTAAATACAAAGCACATCTAGTCGCCAAGGGCTACACTCAAGTGAGTGGTATATACTACTTTGATATATACTCACATATTTGTCACATTGTGATAATTAGGATACTTCTCGCATTAGCATCTATTGAACATTTTATTGTTCATCAAATGGATGTCAAGACTGCATTTTTAAATGCAGATTTGAGTGAGGAGATCTATATGCACCAACCTGAAGGATTTGTCGTAGAAGGTTTAAAAAATAAGATCTGTAAGTTGATTAAGTCACTCTACGTATTGAAGCAAGCACCGAAATTGTGGCACGAAAAATTTGACACTTTTGTTAAAGACTTGGGATTCAAGTCTAGTCTGTCAAATAAATGTCTGTACGTAAGAACAAGTTCAGGTAAAGTCACAATTATATGCTTGTATGTTGACGACATGCTAATTCTAGGCACTGATCAGTCTGAGGTAGAAGACGTGAAATTTGCCTTAACAGCCATATTTAGCATGACAAACTTAGGAGTGGTGAAGACCATCCTAGGTATGGAAGTGAACTTCACTAAAAAGGGTATTACCCTAAGTTAGAGTCACTACATTAGGAATCTACTGGAAAAGTAGGGTTATGTTAGTAGCAAAAAGGATGAGATTTCATACGACTACAATAATAGACTGAAACTGAATGAAGGTTCACCTATTAGACAGTTGGATTACTCCAAACTCATAGGTAGTCTCATGTATGCTACAACCTGCACTAGACCTGACATAGCCTTTACGGTCAGCATGTTGAGTAGATTCCCAAGTAACCCTGAGAAGGACCACTGGGATGTCTTGGAAAGGCTAATGCGATACTTAAAGTACACTGAGAAGTATGCTTTATGTTACAATGAACATCCTCCTGTGCTTGAGGGTTATTCTGACGCCTCCTGGTGCTCAGAAATTGCTGATAGTAGATCGACTAGTGGTTATGTGTTTACCCTAGGAGGAGCAGTAATAGCTTGGAAGTCTAAGAGGCAGACGTGTATAGAATTATCCTCTATAGAATCAGAACTCGATGCTCTCGCCTCAGCTGGAGAAGAGACAGAGTGGATAAGAGATCTGATAATTGACATTACAATGACGAGTCTGAAAATGCACTCTATTTCGTTATATTATGAAAATCAAACCACAAAGACCATTGCTACAAATACGTTGTTCAATAGAAAGCGAATGCAACTAAGGATGAAACAGGCCTGGTTGACCTATCTCACCAGTCAGGGGATAATCTCCCTTTTGAACGTGAGATCAAAAGATAATGTAGCAGATGCCCTTACCAAGGGCTTATGTAAGGTTCTAACAAATAAAACATCGGGGGAGATGAGATTAACGTCCATTTAGGAAGACTTAATACCTTGCTTATTTTTTAATGTTTAGAACCGTAGTCTGCTTAAATTCAAGCATCTAGAGTTGAGTACACTAAAGTATTTCAGATGCTATCTGATGAAAGCCAAAGATGATTAGTTGTCAGTCATTCCAAACTTGATGACTTACGTAATTATTTTATTCAAAGGCTGAATTGGGTATCATTCCAAAAAAGAATACTGAAGTTACTAATATGAGTCCTAATGTTATGATTATTAATTATATCATTCCAAACTTGATGATATGATGGCCACAACTTGTTGTATTATTCCAAACTTGATGATATAACACAATTGTGAAATGTTGAATAATAATCTTAATAATCGATGGAACATAGTTTGATTCTATGAAATCAATTTTCTAATTTTGTGTAAATTAGATAGAGATGTTGATATGTGATTCTTTCTTCCTTGTTAGAGTATTACGTTCTTTAACTGCTAGAACTAATCATTTTACTTTTGATTGACAAATGTTAGAATTCATAGAGATTTGTCTCATGATATTCTTATTGTATTTATTTGCAGATCACATGGAGATTGGATGAGATAAAGTTGATTTCGACCTAGATGAAGATGATCTATTGTTTGCATAGATCAATTTTCAGTTTTGAATTTTCTTTTAAATTTCCTATTGCTATGTTTGAGACTGTGTTTGAGTTTAGCATTTTGTTATCTAAAACTAATATTTATGGTTTTTCTAAAAAACTCATTTTGGTCGTTATTAACTATTATTTAAGTAACATGTACTGTACTAACACCTATTTATAATATAGGAGGAGATTATTGAGGTATATTGAAATAGGCGTGACGGGTGCTTAATGGGTTGCGGTTAGGATCTGATAGGAATCCAATAACTCATAGTCGGGTATTTAGGGTTTGTCTATAAATACCCATGCTAGGGGCAACGAGTAGTCCATTCCAAACTTGACGGTCACACGGATGCTTCGAGCACACTCCTAACATTATCAACTGGTCCGAACAAAAAAGTCAGGTTGAATAGAGCCTAAGGCTTCGTTTGGCGCGGTGATGGCAGTCGTGTCCGTGGTGGTCATGAACCGTGAATGCCCCCACCTCACCTCTATAAATTCACATTTTTTAGTGGTAGCGATCATAACATTTGTCTTGCCAAACATACATTTTATGATATGGCGTTTTGAAATTTTAACCAAACTCACCGGTGCAAATAAGTGGTGTCAAACGAAGTCTAAGGTTCTGTTTGGGACAACTAATGATGATGAATAAGCCGCTAATTGAAAATTGATGTTTGCATAAAGATTTAATAAAAGCAATGATGAATAAGCGGTCGACTATTTGAATAGTTTGTTCATAAGTGTTTATCTAAAATTTCATTCATTTGTAAGGGTCCGTTCGTTTGGAGGCAATTTTTTTCTCCCTGACGCAATTTATTCGTCCGGACGCGTTTTGTTCGCATGGTTGAGATTTTTTTCACCCAATAGCGATTTTTTCCCCGATCTCGGTTTTTTTCCCCGGGCGGTTTTTTTCCCCAGACGCGATTTTTTCGACCGGTCACGATTTTTCTAGCATGATCACGATTTTTTTCACCCGAGTGGTTTTTTTGCCCGGGCGCATTTTTTTTGCCCGGGCGCGATATTTTTTGTCCGGGCACGCTTTTTTCACCAAGCAGCGCTTTTTTTGCTCGGTAGCATTTTTTTTCGCCCGGTTGTGTTTTTTTCGCTTGGACGCATTTTTTTCGTCATGGCATTTTTTCGCCCGGACGCGTTTTTTTCGCTCGGGGGCATTTTTTGCCCCAGTGTTTTTTTCACCCGGGTGCGTATTTTTTACCCCTCTGTGATTTTTTTAAAGGGCGCATTTTTCTCTCGGACGCAATTTTTTCACCTCGGCGCAATTTCTTCGTCCCAGCACAATTTTTTCGTCCGGGAGAAAACAAAAAAAATGCGCCCTTGTGAAAAAAACACGCCCGAGCACAAAATAAGCGTTCAGGAGAAATAATCGAGCCTGAGCAAAAACATCGTTCACCGTTGCGCCTAGAATAAAAATCGCTTCCGGGTAAAAATCGCGCCCGGGCGAAAAAATTGCGTCCGGGCGAAAAAAGCGTCCGAGCGAAAAAAATTGCGTCCGGACGAAAAAATCTCGCACTGGCCAAAAATATCGCGCCCGGGCAAAAAATATCGCGCACGGGCGAAAAAACGCTCCCGGGCAAAAAAAAACACACGTCATGGCTAAAAAATTGTGTCAGAGCGAAAAGATCGCGCTATGATGAAATGATCGCGCCCGGGCGAAATGATCGTGCCTGGGGGAAATGATCCTGCCCGGTTGAATAAATTGCGCTCGGGTGAAAAAATCGCTCCCGGTTGAAAAAACCGCTCTCTTGCGAAAAAATTTCGCCCGGTTGAAAAAATCGCACCCTGGTGCGAAATTCTCTTGCGGACGAGAAATTCACGCCCGGGTGAAAAAATCACGTTTGAATAAAAAAATAACATTCTAACAAAAAAATCACGCAAATGACTTTTAAAGAGATAATTGCTTATGAGAAGCTTTAAGTTGGACTCCAGTAGTTTATGAAAAATCAACTTATCATCAATTTTAAAATAAGTGATTTTCTATAAGCTACACGAACTAACAACTATAAAACTGCGTTTGCATTTTAAATAGAGATTATTCATCAGCGTAAGTTGTCTCAAATTGAGCCTAAATCTCCATGCCCCAATTAGATTGTTGTATAGCATAACATAAGTGTACAACCCCATATTCGATGAGTGAGCCTCATCGGGTTGGCGAGTGACCAGTACCCATCCAAGGCCTGAAGAGAGGCACTCGCGCAGCATGAAGGGAAGAGGAATGGTTTGGCCCTCCGGCGAGTGCCACCCTCACCCAGCACTTGACTGAATATCTCGCGTACAGGCGCGCATGCGAGATCAGTTCTCGCCAGGCTAGGCGATTGGTCGCACAGCCAGGCATTCGCCCTTCAGGGGTCTTTAAGGCGGCGAGTGCGTTGAACTCCCGACACTCGCCCCCTTTAGCCGAGTGATGCTCTCACAGGTCACTCGCCCAGCAGGGCCCAGAGGCAAATTACCTGGATGCCCTCAGAGGTCTGCATTTAGCTATTCAGAACAGTGGAGTCTGGCTATTAGCAGGCCAGCCCAGGGTGTTTTCAGTAATTCCAGACCAGCGGAGGTTGGTTATGTGCAGGCCGTTTTCAGAAATCTATAAATAGACCCAAGGGGATACCTCAGGAGGCACGCTGACTTGTCTCCCAATCTCTTAGTGCTTTTCTGAGGTTCCTTAGCCCGGCTTTTGGTTAAGGAGGGGAAGCGCTCTGTGATCTTCCGGGTGTGTGGTAGGTCCTCCACGCCGAGCCCTTGGGTATGTTCCATATCCTTTTCCCTTTGGTTGTTCGGCTCGCAAGAGAGTTGTAAGTGTGCGATCACCCCTTTCCCAAGGGTGAACTCCATCGAGGCCGAGTTTTCGGTTTCAACATTCTGATGCGGTGAGCATGGAGCATGGCCAGCACAGAAAATCTTCAGCAAGCTCAATGACTAGAGGAGAAGGGCAAGGTTCGGATAGGGCCGACTTGCCACCCCCTCCCCCTCTCGACATGGTGGGGATGTTCGAGGACTTCAGGCAAGAAGTACTCGGCTTGGTCAGATTCGCACTCGGCGCGTGTGTCGAGTGCTTGACACTAGTAGTCCCTGTTCTCACGGTTCCAGCTCTCAGCGAGGACGCTCCCGACATGCGGGCTGGGAAAGAAGTTGCAGAGGAAGGGAGAGGCGGCGAGCTCCACGGTCGAGTGCTCTTCCCGGGATCGACAAGCGGCGGCAGGTTCGGCGAGATGGGGGCGCGAGACCCCCCCCCCCCCCCCCAGCTCGCCCAGTAGAGGGAGGCAACCCCTTCAGCGAGCTGGTTTCTTCTCCCCCGATTCCAGAGGGGTTCAGGGAGCCCGAGATGTCCTACTACGATGGGAAGGGAGACCCGGTCCAACACGTCTAGTGGTTCGAGGATGTGGTCTCGATCTGACAGATGTCGGATGGGTTCAAGTGCAGACTCTTCGCCATCATTCTCAAGGAGAAGGCGAGAAAGTGGTTTCACTAGCTACCGGCCAACTTCATCTACTGCTTAAATGACCTACGACGGGGGTTCATGCTAAGGTTCACCACCTCCAAGAGTAGTAAGAAAGAGTCGGAGTCCTTGTTCCACATCAAGCAGGGGGTGGGCGAGACCCTGGGGATCTACGTCGACCGTTTCTAGGAGGAGGTCACCCAGGTCCAAGAGATGTCAGGGCACACCCTGATGATGACCTTCACCTTGGGGCTACAGCAGGGCTTCTTCAGTATGGAGCTGAAGAGGGTGCCACCCCTCTCCTACAAGGAGCTAATGGTGAAGGCGACGAGAGAAGTCGACGGGGAGGCGTCGAACCTGGAGTTTGCCAGGAAGCTGGCCAGGTGGGCCACAGAGGAGGAGAGGCCAAGAGGTGGCAAAGGTCAATAGGAGAGAAGGGTTGAGCCCCGACAAAGGGAACAGCAGCAACAGCAGCCAAGGTGGGAGCGTCAGGAGTCGAGCCAACGGCTAGGTTGGAGGCCGGAGTGGCAAGACAAGGCGCCGCGGACAGGTCTATATGGAGGAGACAACCGTCAGGGAGGCCAGTGCCAATTTTACCCCCCAAACAGGAGGCAGGGCCAGAGACCACCTCTCCTCGACTAGAACCAAGCTATAGCTATTGTAACGACCCCATCCGTTAAATAACATATAATAGAAGGTCCGACCGGGGCCCCATATCATATGTCACAAACAGACGGCGAGGTTACATGTTAATACCAAAATATATTCGCATCCTAACTCAGAGCATGCTAGCGGAAGCTTTAAAGTTAATATTAAACTCAACAGCCACGAATGTCCACTATATATAAATAACCACATTTATATATAACCCCAAAGGAATGTACACCAAATACACAAAAGTTTGGCCTTAAGGCCTTACAGTTAAGCTTCATAAGTGTGGATTACAAACATTGGCGCACAGGCCGACCACACATGAATATAATAAAGTTCTTCGCTCAGCCTTCGAGGGCCAACAACAGCAGTAGCAGCAGCAGGGGATTCAACCCTCTATTTCCCACTCGGCTCTCCAGCACCTGTACAAGGACAGCCCACCAAAATGGTGGTAAACAAGGCAACGGTCAACATTCAGCTGACCAATTTATAACGACCCTACCCCTTTCCCGGGGCAATGTTATTCCTTCCCTGCAAGCATAACATTTCATAAACAGATATATCACACAATGTGCACTCACGCACAATCCATATATCACAACCGTTGGCCACGCGGCCCGACGATCCATGCACTCAGGGCACATTCTTGGTATACCGGCGAACCAGGGTCAACACCACCGTTCAAGGTTCGAAACCCAACGGTAAACTTGAGCATTTAGTCTTAATGGCACGCATGCCTAAGACTCTCATTATCTGCTCCAACAAGACCAATAACTTAGGTATACCAGTCGGTCAGACATAGCGCGGTCCAGTTCAACCAATCCCGTTGCTCAAATCGTCCAAATGATACGGGTCGACTTCCCCTTATATGTTCGGCGCGAAGCCTTTCAAGAGCTCGTAGCTCACAATAGCCATACTGTCCACCAAGGACTGACTTCACAATCCAAAAGGGGAGCTAGTGCCAGCATTCCTCGCGATCGCTTGGCGGGTTCAGCAGAAGCTCTCTTTCTGCACCCAAACTCAACTCAAACCCTGAAGCATCCTGTAGTGCCAGAAAACTGGTCTTTCATAGCATACAACACAAGAATTACGAGGGTATTTTCCTGGAATTCCACTCCAGTACTTCCTGCTACTGCCCTTCACAGGAACACCCCATCGGCTCCACAACATACACGTTTATACGCGGAGTCTTCTCCGGTGCGTAAAATAAAACATCACCAATCAAGACCAACTTGTCCAGATGGGCTTCATACATCATGCATATTCTGTACTACACATTTCCGGATCTATATGCAAGACTTATTGGGGATATCAAGAATCAACTCAAGGGAAATCCCTCAATAATCCACCTTTTGGTGGGGGAAATTCATGCATATACCAAAACAAGGACTTCGCATGTCCAAGGAATAAAGATTGTTACCCTTGAAGATCTCTCCAGAGACATGAAAAACTAGCCAGATGAAAAGCACCGCAATGACCTTGCCTCCACGGAACTAGACTCGGCTCGCGATTTAGGGCTCTGAAGCTCCACCGGCGGCCGGATTTCTCCTCTTCCTCCTTCCTTACTCTCCCCACTCTCTAACTCTTTAGAAAGAGAAAGACTTGAGATCAATGAGAGTTCATCCCTCAACTCCCGGCCTTATCTCAGCAGTGATATTTCTGGACCATTGGATCCTAATTGAAGGAAATGAACGGTCATGAATTGCCCTGAAAAGCACTTTTCTGGGCTGAACATGGCTTGTGACATGCCCGTGTCACAGGCCGTGTGCCTTAAGCGGCAAAGAAACCGACTTGACCTGAACAGGACACGGCCCTATGATACGCCTGTGTCATAGGCTGTGTGCCAGACACGGCTTCAGACACGCCCGTGTCCAGCCCGTGTTCAACAGTCCTCACAGACCTGGCCAAACACAGAGAAGGACATGACCCTTGACACGCCCGTGTCACAGGCCGTGTGCCCAACATGTCTTGCCTCTCGAGGATTATCGAGTGTATTTTGTCGAACTCATAGGACAAGGTCCTGGACACGCCCGTATCACAGATTGTGTGCCCCACTCGAGACCGCCCTGCGCCACACTCGAGACCGCCCTGCGCCACACTCG
Source organism: Platanthera zijinensis (assembly GCA_039513925.1). Taxonomy (NCBI): domain Eukaryota; kingdom Viridiplantae; phylum Streptophyta; class Magnoliopsida; order Asparagales; family Orchidaceae; genus Platanthera; species Platanthera zijinensis. The sequence continues at coordinate 49,038,568 of CM077081.1, forward strand.
AGTACATAGAGAAGGACACGACCTTGTACATGCCCCTATCATAGGCCATATGCCACACACGACATCTCCGAGCATCATCGAATGCACTTTTGTCGACCTGACGACACCACGTCGAACTCAGCAGGACATGGCCTTGGACACGCCCGTGTCACAAGCTGTGTTGCTCAACTCGACGATCTTCGTCGATCTCAGATCAACTAACCAGTTATACCGACTTGGGGTGTTACAATCCTCCCCTCCTTACAAAAAATTTCGTCCCGAAATTTGCATACAGTACTCAGGAAATAGCAATCAAAATGTTTACAACATTTTATGTTCTGTACAACATCAAACACAAACTGTTATACAAGCTTAGACAAATAGTTCGGGAAATGAAGCATTCATGGTATGCTCTCGCTCCCATGTTAGCTCCTCACGGTTGCAGTTGTCCCATTGGACCTTGACCATCCTGATTTTCTTGTTCCACAACTGCTTATCGGCTTTATCCTTGATCCGAATGGGCCTAACCTTTGTCGTTAGCCCAAATTCAACCAGTACGTGATCATTCACAATCACTTGAGCTAGATCTTTTACGGCTTTTCGAAGAACTGATATGTGGAACACATCATGCAATCCGTTCAATTCTGCCGAAAGGGCTAGCCGATAGGCAGCTTCTTCAATTCGCTCCACCTCTTCAAACAGATAAAGATATCTCGGACTTAACTTTTTCAAGCACCGAATCCTTGACACGCCTTTGAAGGGCTTGATTTTCAAATATACCCAATCGCCAACCGCAAACTAAATGTTTCGGTGCTTGGCGTTGTAATACTTTGCTTGCTTATCTTGGGCTATTAGTAGCCTCTCCCGAATAGAGCATATCATCGAATTAACCTCTTCGACCTCCTTATATTTATATATTTAAATTCGTCTACTTCTGCCCAAGCTAATGGTGTACGACATTTCCGACTATACTTCAAACGGTGTCATACTTATGCTAGCTTGGTAGCTATTATTATAAGAAAACTCTACCATATAGAGATGATATTCCCATCTCTTTCCAAAATTCAAGGTGCACATTCGAAGCATGTACTCTATCGTTTTGTTGGTCCTCTCAGTCTGGCCATCAGTTTGGATATGAAAGGTCGTACTGAACGTTAACTTTGTTCCCAACAATTGATGGATTAGCTTCCAATCATTCGAAGTGAATCGCTCGTCACGGTCACTTACGATGCTACGGGAACACCGTGCAATCGTACGATTTGCTCAACATAAAGTTTTGCCAAGACTTCCACTGAATCGTCCCTTTTGTTCGGAAGGAACTGAGCCACTTAGGCAACCGGTCTACGATCACCCAAACCGAATCATTACTGCGTTGAGATCTCGGAAAACCGTGCATGAAATCCATCAAAATACTATCAAACTTCCATTATGGAATAGTTAGCGACTTCAAGAAACCTCCGGGCTTTTAGCATTCTGCTTTCACCAAGGCACATGTTTGTCATTTAGCCACATCATGTGATATGTCCTTCTTTAACCCTGGCCACTAGAATAACTTTTTCATATCTTTATACATCTTTGTGCTCCTTGGGTGACTTGAGTATTTTATACAGTGAGCCTTATACATCAAATCTTCTCTTAGCTTACCCATACTTGGGACGCACAAACGACCCTCTTTCCTCAAAAGGCCGTCATCCCAGGAGAATTGGTCATTTGAATCATCCACTACATAGCGCTGTAGATTTTCATCAAGTTATGTTGCTCACCGAATTCTGTCCGCAAGGTCATATTGTACCTCTGTCCAGTTCAAGCAAGCATTTGCTGTGGAATTCTTGTCAACACAAGAAATCTCACACTCTTCCAACTCCTGGATCAGACGCTCATCATGCATCTGCAACCAATTTGCCCTTGACGAAGTCCTACGACTCAAGGCATTTGCGACCATGTTTCCCTTCCTAGGAGTGTAGTGAATAACAAAGGTGTAGTCCCCAAGGAACTCCGTCCACCTTCATTGTTGCATATTGAGATCCTTCTGATCCAATAGGTACGTTAGGCTCTTGTGGTCCGTAAATAGATCCACTTTTACGTCATATAGATAGTGACGCCACAATTTAAGCGCAAAAATCACCATCGCCAACTCTAAGTCGTGGACGGGATAAGTTCTCTCATGCACTTTCAACTAGCGTGAGCCATAAGAGATCACCTTTCCAAACTAAAGAAGAACGCAACCTAAGCCGCTCCCTGATGCATCACTATAAATCTCATAGCCCTCTGTACCACATTACGATGTTAAAACAGGCGTCGTGGTCAAACGAGTCTTTAGCTCTTCAAAAGCTCGCGCGCACTCCGACGTCCAAATGAACTTCTAATCCTTCCTCGTTAATGTGGTAAGAGGCAAAGCAATCAGTGAGAAGTTTTCTACAAACCGTCTGTAGTAGCCTGCCAGTCCAAGAAAACTCCTGACTACGGCCACCGAAGACAACACTGGCCACTCCCATATGGCTCTTATCTTTGACGGATCCACCACAATGCCCTCTCCACTTATCACATGACCAAGAAAAGCCATTGACGACAACCAAAACTCACACTTTGAGAATTCGACATCGAGCTTATTTCTCCGCAGGGTATGCAACACCAACCGTAAATGGTTCGCATGGTCAGCTTCAGATTGATAGTACACCAAGAGATCATCAATGAATACGATAACAAACAAATACAAGTACTCTCAGAACGTTCGGTGCATTAGATCCATGAACACCGATGGCGCATTACATAGCCCAAACAACATTACAGTGAACTCATAATGACCGTAGTGTGTTCCAAACGCTGTCTTGAGGATGTCATATTCCCAAATCCTTAATTGATAATAGCCAGACTTTAAGTCCAGCTTAGAGTAGACAGTTGATCCCACTAGTTGATCGAACACGTTATCGCTCAGTGGAATCAAATACATGTTCTTCTCCGACAGCTTACAGGTTTCACACCTGGCACCATCGCAATAGTGTTATTGGTCTCCTGTGGGCTTCATAACCTATGAAGGTCATTAGGAAACACATCTGTATAAGCCGACACAATAGAAGTGTCACTCAACCGGGCTTCGGCCTAATGTCCGCTATAGGCATGAAGAATTACTACGTGCATGACCGAACAAGTTTGACGACTTGGAGAGCAGACATCAACATCCTGCTCAATCTTCGCATACAAGCAAACTTGGTCTCTCGTTCGGTGTTCTTTCCCAGTGTAACTTCTATGCAGGTGTAATCTATACCGGTATGCTACTCCAAGAGCTAGTCCATACCTATGATCACTACAAACACAACTATTGTCAGCACAGACGCTTCTACGCCCTGATATGACATCATAACGACATCTTAACATATCACTTTCTACCCATATTCACTCTTTGCACTACGGCCATGTCATTCCACTCTTATCTGTGATACCCAGATAAGTACACATGGCATAAAAAGACTTAAACCAACAACTTCTTAATTATTCATCATAATATGTTTATATACGCAAAACAAGTACTATATACATCATTACTGACTAGGAAATGCACGGTACATAATTACAGTTATTTATGTACATAAATTCTTTCCCTTCTTGTTTAGTGTCGTCTAAGGGCCACTTTGGCAGTCTCGGAATTTATGTCCTTCTTTGCCACACGAGTAGCAAATGGGTGGAGTTCTCCCTGCAACTGCTCCAGCCTTAGCTTTCTTTGTCCTTGGCATATTACCATGACATTCTTAGGCAAGATGTCCTACCTTACCACAAGAAAAACAAACATATGGATCACACCTTTTCTTTATCCCATGATGGTGGAAGAAGTTGATTCCAGCAGATGTAACTTTTTCTTCCACTTACAAGAGTTTGATTTTGACACATTTGCAACAGTTGGCACATTGAAACCGTGCCTCTCCCTGAACTGATTTAAGTCCATTTCCAAAGACCTAGCTGCCATTACCAAGGCACAAAATCCAAGTAACTTTGGACCCACCAATAAACGTCGTAGTTCATCACACAGACCATCGTATAATCTGTTGGTCTTAGTCTCCTCGGTTTCAAACACAAACTCTACATGTTGTCTCAGCGTAACAAATGCATGAAAGTACTCCTCGGCCGTATATGGTCCTTGGATCAGACACATATTCAACGGCAGGGTCGATGCTCTTCCCCTCTCCATCTGCTCAAGTACACCAACAGGCATGGGACGCACCACAGGAACAGAGAGTTGTACATGTCCCTCATGGTGGGCCTTGATCATTGTGAATACCATATCAGCGATCAATCGGACCGTCTCTACCGCAGAAGGAGGTGTTGGTGCCTCAGTTGGCTCATTAATCCCCATCGAATGTTGGGGTTCTTGTTGCCCCTCACTACTTCTAGTCATCTACAATCGTGAAACACACAAGTAAGCATCAAAAATATTGCACAAAGCAATACCAGGAACGCACAAGGACCCCAAATATGTGTATTTTCATTCCTAAGTGGACATTCTTGAGTTCATTTATGTTAAATCAAGTCGTAGTTACATGTGCTCACCACCCCATATAAGAATTCGACCACGAATTCGAAAGAGGAAGACCGAGACAAGCTAATACCAAAATTTAACGACCCCATCCGTTAAATAACATATAATAAAAGGTCCGGTCGGGGCCCCACATCATATGCCACAAATAGGCGGCGAGGTTACTGGTTAATACCAAAACATATTCGCATCCTAAATCAGAGCATGCTAGCGGAAGATTTAAAGTTAATATTGAACTCAACAGCCGTGAATGTCCACTATACATAAATAACCACATTTATATATAACCCCAAAGGAATGTACACCAAATACACAAAGTTTGGCCTTAAAGCCTTACAGTTAAGCTTCACAAGTGTGGATTACAAACATCGGCGCGCAGGCCGGCCACACATGAATATAATAAAGTTCTTCGCTCAGCCTTCGAGGGCCAGCAACAGTAGCAGCAGCAGGGGCTTCAGCCCTCTATTTCCCGCTCGGCTCTCCAACACTTGTACAAGGACGGCCCACCAAGATGGTGGTAAACAAGGCAACGGTCAGCATTCGGCTGACCAATTTATAACGACCCTACTCCTTTCCCGGGGTAGTGGTATTCCTTCCTTACAGGCATAGCATTTTACAAGTAGATATATCACAGAATGTGCACTCACGCACAATCCATTTATGACAACCGTCGGCCACGCGGTCCGACGATCCGTGCACTCAGGGCACATTCTTGGTGTACCGGCGAACCAGGGTCAACACCACCGTTCAAGGTCCGAAACCCAACGGTAATCTTGAGCATTTATTCTTAATGGCGCGCAGGCCTAAGACTCTCATTTTGCGCTCCAACAAGACCAATAACTTAGGTATACCAGTCGGTGAGACATAACGCGGTCCAGTTCAGCCAATCCCGTTGCACAAATCCTCCAAATGATGCGAGTCGGTTTCCCCTTATTCGTTCGGCACGAAGCCTTTCAAGAGCTCGTAGCTCACAATAGCCATACTGTCCACCAAGGACTGGCTTCACAATCCAAAAGGGGAGCTAGTGTCAGCGTTCCTTACGATCGCTTGGCGGGTTCAGCAGAAGCTCTCTTTTTGAACCCAAACTCAACTTAAACACTGCAGTATCCTACAGTGCCAAAAAACTGGTCTTTCATAGCATACAACACAAGAATTACGAGGGTATTTTCCTGGAATTCCACTCTAGTACTTCCTGCTACTGCGCTTCACAGGCACACCCCATCGGCTCCACAACATACACGTTTATACGCGGAGTCTTCTCCGGTGCGTAAAATAAAACATTACCAATCAAGACCAACCTGTCCAGATGGTCTTCACACAACATGCACATTTCGTACTACACATTTCCGGATCTATATGCAAGACTTATTGGGGATATCAAGAATCAACCCAAGGGAAATCCCTCAATAATCCACCTTTAGGTGGGGGAAATCCATGCACATGCCAAAACAAGGACTTCACATGTCCAAGGAAAAAATATTGTTACCTTTGACCATCTCTCTGGAGCCATGGAAAACTAGCCAGATGAAAAGCACCGCAACAACCTTGCCTCCACGGAAATGGACTCGGCTCGCGATTCGGGGCTCTGAAGCTCCACCAGCGGCCGGATTTCTCCTCTTCCTCCTTCCTTTCTCTCCCCACTCTCTAACTCTTTAGAAAGAGAAAGACTTGAGATCAATGAGAGTTCATCCCTCAACTCCCGGACTTATCTCAGTAGGGAGATTTCTCGATCATTGGATCCTAATTGAAGGAAATGAACGACCACAAATTGCCCTGAAAAACACTTTCCTGGGCTGAACACGGCTTGTGACACACCCATGTCACAGGCCGTGTGCCTTAAGCGGCAAAAAAATCTACTTGACCCGACCAGGACACGGCCATGTGACACGCCCGTGTAACAGGTCGTGTGCCAGACAAGGCTTCAGAGACGCCCGTGTCCAGCCTGTGTTCAACAGTCCTCACAGACCTGGTCAAACACAGAGAAGGACACAACCCTTTACATGCCCGTGTCACAGGCCATGTGCCCAACATGTCTTGCCTCTCGAGGATCGTCAAGTGAACTTCCTTGAGTGCATTTCGTCGAACTCATAGGACACCGCCTTGGACACGCCCGTGTCACAGGTTGTGTGCCCCACTCGAGACCGCCCTGTACCATACTCGAGACCGCCCTGCACCACACTCGAGTACACAGAGCAGGACATGGCCTTGGACACGCCCGTGTCATAAGTCGTGTGCCACACTTCACATCTCTGAGGATCGTCGAATGCGCTTTCGTCGACCTGACGACACCACGTCGAACTCAGCAGGACACGGCCTTAGACACGCCCGTGTCACAGGCCGTGTTGCACAGCTCGACGATCTTCATTGATCTCAGGTCAAATAACCAGTTGTACTGACTTGGGGTGTTACAGCTATAGCCATGGGGGAGAGGAGGAGAGCAACGTGGAGGAGGAGAAGGGAAGTTAGGGTGGAGTTACCCAACTGTGAATTCCATCAGGAGGAGGGGCACGCCACAGCCACATTCCCAGAGTTCCTCGAGATGAGGGGAAACATGGAGCAACAGTAGCAGCAAGACCGCTAGGGAGTGCGGATCTAAGAAGTCCTGCCTCGTGTGGAGGAGGACAGGTGTAAAAACCGGACAGATGTTGGGGCCCGAGGAGGGATCAGAGTGATCCACAGGGGGGGGGAGGGGGGTTCGATGCTTCTCGCAAGGCAAGTATCCACACTATGTATCATCGAAGTGTTGGCTCCACATCCTAGACCCCACCCCCGGAGGAGAAGATCACCTTCTCAAGCAAGGATATGCCGGGTCATGAGGATCCCTTCTGCAACGCATTGGTCATCCAGACAACGATCGAGAAGTTCACCATCTCTCGGATCCTCATCGACAATGGGAGCTTGGTCAACGTCATCTTCAAGAAGGCGCTTGACGCGATGAAGGTGGAGGCCAAGAGGGTGCTGGCCTCAGATAAACCCTTGTTCGGGTTCTCGGGTGAGAGGAAGGAGGTAGAAGGAGGAGTGGGCCTCCATGTCACTCTGGGGGGGAGGCAGTCCTGCACTTGTAGGTTCGTCATTGTGGATGCCCTCAATAGCTACAACGCCATCTCCGGGTGATCCCTCATCAGTGCATTCCGCCGCGTTCTGTCATCCTTCCACCAATGCCTAAAGTTCAACGCCGAGGGGATCTAAGTCCGGGTTTAGGGTGACCCCAAGGTTGCAAGGGAGTGCTATGTCACGACAGTGAACTCCATCTCATGGCAGCAGGGGGCCGAGGAGATGGAACGAAGGATGGAGGAGGCGGAGCAGGAGGCAGGAGTGGAGATAAAGGTGGAGGAAGACCGCACCCGGGTGGAGGTAGCGGAGGAAGTTCTGGAGCCGGCCAAGGAAATGGCCGTAGAGGAGGTAGAGGAGGAGATTCCTTCCCCAGGAGGGGAGGATGCTAGAGAATGGGGTGAGAAGTCTCGTCTGGATGCTGCGGAAGAGGTGGTGGAGATGGAGGTTCTCACCCTCGAAGGTAGGGTAGAAAAGGTCCGCATCAGTGGGGGGCTTACCCCGTCAGATTAGAAGAGGATGCTGGAGTGCATCCAAAAGAACGTAGACGTATTCGCTTGGAGCTCCGCAGAGATGCCAGTGATTGACGCAGATGTGGTCTACCATCACCTCAACTTGGACCCGAAGACTCGCCCCATCTACCAGAAGAAGAGGTCTGTTACAGACAAGCTAACCAAGCCAATCAGTGAGGAGGTGGTCAAGCTCCTCAGGGCTGGCTTTGTATCTGAAATACAGTACCCCGGCTGGGTCTCCAATGTAGTGATGGTTAAAAAAGGAGACGGTCGGTGGTATATGTGGGTTGATTTTCCTCTACTTAATAAATCATGCCCCAAGGATTGTTATCCCTTGCCTCAGATCGATGCGCTGGTTGACTCAGCCATCGGTTTTCCTGTAATGAGTTTTCTAGATGCATTTTCAGGTTACCACCAGATCAGGATACACCCTCCCGACTTCAAAGATGTCTCCTACATCACAGGGGACGGGTGTTACTGGTACAAAATGATGCCCTTTGGGCTAAAGAATACAGGGGCGACCTACCAGAAGATGATGGACAAGATCTTCTGAGGGCAAAAGGGGAGAAACTCTGAGGTGTATGTGGATGATCTTATGATCAAGAGTCGAGACGTCGACTCTCACCTTCAGGACCTGGAGGAAACCTTCACCACCTTGCACGAGTATAAGATGCGGTTGAACCCCCTGATGTGTGTCTTCGGGGCAAGCAGGGGCAAGTTCCTAGGCCAACTCCTTATCCCTGCAGGTATGGAGCCCAACCCTGACAAGGTGAGGGCAATCATGGAGTTGGGATCACCTCGGAATGCTAAGGAGGTGCAACGATTGGCAGGGAAGCTGGCAGGATTGAACAGGTTCCTCTCCCAGGCCGGAGAGAAGTGCTCCCCCTTCTTAAAGCTTTGAGGGGGAGCCAGAAGTTTGAATGGACTAGGGAGTGCGAGGAAGCATTCCTGGCCTTGAAGAGGTAGTTGACTCAGGCCCCTCTACTCCTAGGGCCAAAGGAAGGGGAGGACCTATCTTTATGTCTAGGGGTCGGAGTAGAGGCCTTGAGCTCTGTCCTAGTTCGGGAAGAGGGGAAGAAGCAACTCCCCATATATTATGTGAGTCGAGTCCTGAGGAAGGCAGAACTCCGATATCCTATCTTAGAGAAGCTGGACTTCGCTCTGATCCTCTCAGCTCGGAGACTCGGGCCCTACTTCCAGGCACACTCAGTTCGGCTGGTGGCTGATCATCCCCTCCATAACATCTTTGAGGGGGTAGAGCATTCGGGCCGGTTGGCCAAATGTTCAGTGGAGTTGAGCGAGTTCAATATCTCCTTCGTCCCCTGCCTTTCGATCAAGGCTCAAGCAATGACCGGTTTCCTAGTAGACTATGTGGTCGAAGTGGCGGAAGTGGAACTCACTCATCCTGTTCCCTGGAAAGTGATGATAGATGGCGCTTCAGGGATTCATTCCCTAGGGGTGATCTTGGAGAGCCCCCAAGGAACAAGGATAGAACAAACGATAGTTATCCATTTCTCTATTAATCAGGCTGAATACGAAGCGGTGATAGCGGGGCTCTGTATGGTCAGGGAGCTAGGAGTGTATGATGTAGAGGTTCTCACTGACTCCATGGTGGTGGCTTCCCAGATCAACGGGTAGTTTGAGGCAAGGGAGCGTAACCTGTAGTTATATTTGGTAAAGTTGAAGGGGGTCATCGGTATGTTCCAGTCCTTCTCCATCTGACATGTCCTGCGGAAGGAAAATGAGCAGGTAGATCAGTTATCCAATTGCGGCCCCCAGGTGGGGGGTACCATCACCGACCTGTTCTGCTCATCCATCGAGGAAGGCTAGCTGATGGAGGTGGACCAACACCCCTCATGGATGGACCCTTTCACGACCTTTTTGTCCACAGGAGAATACCCGAAGGGTATGAACAGGAAAAAGTTCAAGCATAAGTCAGCATACTATCTTATGCGTGACGGGCAACTGTATAGAAAGACCCTCTCTGGCATGCTGGCACGTTGCGTGGTCGAGAGGGAAGTTCAGAAGATCCTGGAGGAAGTCCACTCAGGGGAGTGTAGAAGCCACTCAGGGGGCAGAACCTTGGAAGGAAGGATCATTAGGCAAAGGTACTTCTAGCCAACCCTTAGCCATGGCGCCACAGAGTCCGCAAAGAAGTGTAGCAAGTGCCAGTTGTTTTCCCCCCTCCAACTACAGTCAGCTCAGCGCCTCAGGAGCATCACGGTGCCCTGGCCCTTTGCAATCTGGGGAATTGATCTGGTAGGGCCTTTTCCCCAGGCCAACGGGCAGAGGAGATTTTTGTTGGTCATGATTGACTATTTTTCCAAGTGGTTAAAAGTCAAGGCGTTGGCCAAGGTAACCTCTCAGGTCATCAGGAACTTTGTGGGGGGGGGAGATCATCTGCCAGCACAGGTTGCCCCAGGCCATTGTCACGGACAACGGGCCTCAGTTCGTTAGTGCCGAGTTCATCAGCTTCTGTGGGAAACTCGGTATTGATCTCAGGTACCACCCTAGGAGCAATGGGCAGGTGGAGGCGGCGAACAAGATCGTCGTCAATCTCCTCAAGAAAAAGGTGGAAAATTTGAGGGGTAGTTGGGTGGAGCAGCTCCCCTCGGTCCTTTGGGCCCTTAGGACTACACCCAACATAGCCATAGGAGAGACCCCCTTCAAACTCTCCCATGGATACGAGGCCGTGCTCCCAGTAGAGTTCAAGGTCCGCACACCTCGGGTGGTCGAGGCAGAGGAAGGCAGGGAGGAATGGTGAGCTGAAAATGAGGAGGAGCTGTGGCTCTCCCTCAACATGGTGGAAGAGCTGCGCGACCTTTCCGCCATCCGGTAAGAAGAGGTGAAAAGAAGAATGGCCAAGTACTTTGACAAACACGTTAGGGTCAAACAGTTCATCGAAAGAGACTTGGTCCTAAAGAAGGTGGATGCAGTCGGGAGGTCGGTGGCAGTGGGGAAGCTCAACCCAAATTGGGAAGGCCTCTATATCGTCCAGGAGGCTCTAAGGTAAGGGGGGTACCGCCTCCAAAATGTGGAGGGCGAGACCCTAAGTCACACCTGGAGTGGTGATGACTTAAAGTGTTTCTATCCGTAAAAATATATACATTCACTTCCTCATTATCTATGAAATCTTTTGATGTTCCACCCCTTGTGCAGATCGAGTTTATTATTAGCAAAGCTGGGTCTTGGGATGCTCCAGCTGCCAGGCTTCTGCTTAGCTGGCAGGGGCAGGATAGATAGAAGGATGTTTTCTCCCTCCAGGGTTAGATCCCGAGACACTCCCGCTGTCAGGCTCCCACCAAGCTGGCAGGACCGAGATCCTCGAAGTGACGTCATTATGACCCTAGAGGTGGAGTCCAGTGGAGGCTCAACACCCGCCATCAGGTTTTCACCTAACTGATTGGGCCGGTGGTAGCACACAGAAGTTGGCCCAAAGGATGTTTTCTCCCTCCAGGGTTAGGTCTCGAGACGCTTCCGCTGCCAGGCTCCCACAAAGCTGGCAGGGCCGGGATCCTCGAAGTGACGTCATTATGACCCTAGAGGTGGAGTCCGGTGGAGGCTCAACACCCGCCGCCAGGCTTTCACCTAGCTGATTGGACCGGTGATAGCACCCGGAAGTTGGCCTGAAGGATTTTTTCTCCCTCTAGGGTTAGGTCCCGAGACGCTCCCGTAGCCAGGCTCCCACCAAGCTAGCAGGGCCGGGATCCTCGAGGTGATGTCGTTATGACCCTAGAGGTGGAGTCCGGTGGAGGCTCAACACACGCCGCCACGCTTTCACATAGCTGATTGGACCGGTGGTAGCACCCGGAAGTTGGCCCGAGGGATGTTTTCTCTTTCCAGGGTTAGGTCCCGAGACACTCCCACTGCCGGGCTCCCACCAAGCTGGCAGGGCTGGGATCCTCAATGTGACGTCGTTATGACCCTAGAGGTGGAGTCCGGTGGAGGCTCAATACCCACCGTCAGTGTAGGATCAAGCGCATAGCCAACTGTTCTAAGAATCTGGACTATTGGAAAGGGCACTACTTAATTTGTTAAATAAGTAGCAGAGTGCCACGGGTCAAGTGAAGGAACGCCGGACCCAACAATCCCCCCGGCATCCAGCATAACCCGTCGGTTCAGAGGTGGTTGCTTTGTTATTGCCTAAGAAACTGCCTTCTTTTTCTGAAACTTTCTCTTCTTAGACTTAGTATCCTCTGAATCATCTGATTCATCTTCACTGGATTCACTTACAGGATTGTCATACAAAGCATCAATCCTCTTCAGTTGATCTGCAGACAAAATCTCTCTGAAATATACATTCTGAATTGGAACTTTCTCTGAAACATGAACTTCAACTTCTGGCATTGGAAGAACCTCTGCCTCTGTAATCATATCTTCCTCAAAAAGATGATCCATATTTGGAAGAGGAGATTCTACCCAACCAAAAGTTGGAGGAGAGAAATGTAGCACCCCCCCAACCTTTGCCCGGGTCGGGCCGGAGGGGTGCTACTGGCCCAAGACGCCCACCCAGTGCTTATAGGGGAAACGATCCACCCTGTCCAAGCACTAGATGGCCGCCTTGGTTGGCTCGAATCATAACATTCACAACCCATCAGAATATAGCGGAAGCATTAACAGGAAACCATTGCAGATTTATATATATGACATATCAGAATCACAACGGTTCTAGGGCCGAAGCCTAAGTACTTATATAAGCCCGTAGGCTATACATGTGCTACATATAATCCTCATATACTCTCTCTCTACGCTGCTCGGCGGAACTCACGTCTCTAAACTCTGGGGACGGTGGGGGTACATCTGCTCGAGTCGACCTAGCTGCTGGCGTAATCTCCTGCGGCAGCGGGTCACTACGGTGCTCCATCTCCTGTGAATGGTTAATCAAATAACCGTTTGTCACAGAGCTAAGTAGAAACAAATCTCCTCCCCGGATCCACATCCTGGGGACGAGCACGCACCCACCCAACAGAAGTAAATAGCCGAAGCAAGAGAGGGTTAGCACAACATTTCATATATGAACAGCTAGGAGCAAATATAAAAGAGTGCAGTATAACAGGAAAAAGCAGCAACGGTTATAACCATGCTCTACTAGCTCATTAGCACAATAAGTTTTCATACCCTGATTTCTATCGCGGGCATTCACAGTCGCGCACACACCGCAGGCATTCACAGCCTGCGCACACACCGCAGACATTCACAGCCTGCGCACACAGACCCTATGTCGACATAGTTTGGACCGCTTCTGTTTCAGCAGGATAGCGAGCCCCGCGGGCCTCACCGATGTGGCCGTCGGTGACAGTGGCCAGTCCTGCCACTTCTGGGGGTGATCGTACCGCACAACCCCAGGACCTAACGTACAACCTTGTGTACTCTTGGATATGAGCGACATCCAGCGAATCATTTTGGCCGACCAGCGGAGGAAAACCCGATGGGGAATAAAACGGCCGGTCACCCGTGGTACCCATCTCCCTGTCGCCTTGAGTCGTCAACCTTCCCGCACCGGTACGAACGGTCTGCGGAAGGGACTGACCCGCCACTATTCCACCGCAAGCAATTTACAAACAATCAATCAACGGCAAACATAACACACACTGGGTCTACGTCGGCCTGCCCTACTAGGCTTAAACTTCGGGCGGCGACGCTTAGCTCTACTTTCGTCAAGGAGCGTGGGAGCGCATTATTTGGGGCTAGACCTGGAGGAATACCTCAACTCCGGTTATCCCCAACTAAGGCTCAACCTTAATAACGACTGCTCGTCAGAGCAGGACCCGGGGTTATAATAGTAAATTGCAATGTCGACAAATGCGGTGTTTATGCTGCTTATTTAAAGTGCTGTAATGAAATGTGACCAGTACAAAACTGGAGTAGTACTGAATTGAAAATACTTGACCAGTACGAGACTGGAGTATAACTGAATTGAAAGTACTTGACCAGTACGAGACTGGAGTATAACTGAATTGAAAGTACTTGACCAGTACGAGACTGGAGTATAACTGAATTGAAAGTACTTGACCAGTACGAGACTGGAGTATAACTGAATTGAAAGTACTTGACCAGTACGAGACTGGAGTATAACTGAATTGAAAGTACTTGACCAGTACGAGACTGGAGTAAAACATAAAGAAAAGGTTAGTAGTCCAATCACTCCATTCAGGAGGCTTCAGTCTCATCTCCGTTCTCAGGAGGCACTTTCAGTTCTATTTCAGTTATTTAAAAAGGCTTCATTGGGTTGCACCCATTATTAAGATCCGATTAGAATTTGGTTGCGCTTTATTAATCACGGCTTAAACGGATCAGGGGCTTATCAGGAGTTACTCTCTCATTATTCATCGAGAATAATTCATAGCTCACCACTCGTGCTTTCATTTTCCGAGCGTGCCAGAGATTCACTCGAGAGTCGAGGCGCTCGACGGGTTAACGAAATCTCGAAACACCCGGAGCCTGGCCACCGCCTCATCCACTCTCATCGATACGTTAAGTTTGATTTGATTATTTATAACAGGGATGATAGTCGCGCGCTCCAATTTTCATTTTCGAGAAAAATGAGCGTAATAATTGCTAAGCGTGACCCTAGCCTTCTAGATATTAGGAAAAATATCAAAACTCATCCCCGTGATCCCAAATTTTGATACAACCCTTAAGAGAGCCTAAAATGAGCCTAGTAATTTTTTTGTAATTTTTAAAATTATTTTGGGCCTTTTATTTGGCCAAACAAATTCTATTTAGCCTTTTAAAAATATCAAATAAACTCCAAAAATTCTCAAAAATTTTGTGGAGACTTCCCTCATCAAGGGGAACAATTTTCATGTTCAAACCTTTTTCACTAGGTCCCCATTATGCAACCCAGAAAATAAAAACCTCATTTTAATTATAATATTATAATAATCATAATATTATAAATATTATAAATTTATAAACTTCTTCTTCCCGATGCCTGTACCAAACAGCAACCTCACGGGGCCTCCCCGCGGCCGGCCGGCAGGGGCGTAGCCAGAATTTTGCTTGAGTGGGGGCACTATTTTACGACCATATTAAATTAAAAATTATTTGCTTTAAACAGTAATTTTAAAAGTAAAATGAGCTTCATATTAACAATGATGATACAAAGTATGTAATCTCACATTTAAGTGTAAAAATAAGAGCTACACACTCTTTGATTATATTTGAAAACAACTTACTTGGAATCAAACAAACTTTTTAAGTGTCATACATTGTAACAAAAATATTAGACCAAAAGCATTTCATAGGAGATCAATCAAGCCTTTTTTTCTGGCTCGACAACTTAATTCGACGTGTCTTCATATTTTGATAATAATCTATGATAGATTCATTATCAATTCCATCAAAAACATCTTTTTCTATGTATACCAACAAACCATTGTTCAACCATTGATCACTCATTTTATTTCGGAGTCGATTCTTCACACAAGTCATGGCTGAAAATACTCTTTCAACACTAGCAGTTGCAACAGGTAAGATTAAAGCTAAAGTCAAGAGCAAATATACTAGTGGATAAGTTCTGTTTCTTCCCGTTTCCACCATCTTCTTAGCAAGATCGGAAATTCCATGCAGCATTGAAAACTCCTTATTCGATCTCATGTCAAAAATATATGTTTCCAGCTGGTCGTGAAGTATTAAAACCTCCATTGGGGAAAAATCTTCGGGATAAAACTCTGCCAGACGAATCAACTTATCCTTATCAAAGCTAAAGAATGAGTTGGACGGAGTCAAACAAGCTACACAAAGAAGTAACTCACTACTCCCCTCGTCAAAACGAGTTTTGAGTTCTAGAAGTTGCATATCGATAACATTGTAGAAAATCTCTACCTGATAGTGATGCAAATTTGTAATTATTGGAGCTTTACGTTTTCCTTTTCCTTGAGCTATAAATCTCTCATTCATATTCGGAACAATAATTTCATTCTTCTCACAAAAAGTTGAAACCACTTCAAATAATGATTGCCATCCTTCATCCCTCATATGCTGGAGTCGTTTCTTTGATAATTCAACCAAAGAAATCGCATTCACAATATCTTGATCTTGTCTTTGAAGTGCCTGAGATAACTCGGAAGTAATAGCCAAAATTGATCTCATCAAGTGAAGAGTAAATGCAAACTCAAATGATTGCATTGATCCCAATAACATCCTTGCCATTGTCCGTTGATCTCCTTTTGGACCTTCCATTCTAACAATTTCAAGCACATCAATCACTGCTTCAAACATAGTAATCAAACTAACTAAAGTACCATAGTGTGATCCCCAACGTGTATCACCTGGACGTTTAAGATTGGTTTCCTGATTTAAACCTTGTCCACTAGCAAGTTCTCCAACATTAAGTGCTTCAACAACCTTTGCAGCATGTTTGCCCCTGAGAATATCATGTCGTTTGGACGAAGCTCCAACAACATTCACCACATTATTAGTCACAAAGAACATCATTGCAATATCTTCATGATTCTTTGCCACTGCTACAAGAGCCAGTTGTAATTGATGCGCAAAACACCAGACATAATATGCAGAAGGATTGTCTTTCAATATAAGTGCTTTTAAACCATTAAACTCCCCTTGCATATTACTAGCTCCATCATATCCTTGCCCCCTTAATTTTGAAATACTTAGACCAAGTCTAGAGAATAATTTTTCCACGGCTTCTTTGAGGGAAATAGCACTAGTGCTGGAAACATGCTCAATACCCACAAAACGTTCAATAACATTTCCTTTTTTGTCAATATAACGTACAACAACAGCCATTTGCTCCTTAACTGATATGTCACGGGCTTCATCGACTAAAATTGAAAAAAGTGCATCACCAATTTCTTCAACAATTACTTTGAGTGTCTCTCTTGCTGCAGCTGTAACAATGTCTTGCTGAACATCTGGTGAAGTCAATTTCACATTTTGTGGGGCGTTTCCGAATGCCACAGCTTTTACTTCATCGTTATGATCAGCAAGAAACTTCAAAAGTTCAAGATAATTACCTCGATTACTTGAATTTTCAGATTCATCATGACCACGAAAAGCAATGCCTTGTCTTAGAAGAAATCGTATACAATCTATGGCTGCATTTAACCGAATGAGATAATCATCCTCATCTTGCTTTGCTTGTTTCTCAAACACTGTTTGAATATGTTGTTTTTGCTTTAATAAATCTTGACATTTTGCCACAGCTTGATTATGAGCACTATTAGAACCTCCAACATGAGATTGGAGTCTATCATTCTTTTTCCAATTTGAGAAGCCCTCACCAACAAATGAATCACCACCCGCTTGATCTCCAATATCAGGCTTGAAAAGATAACAACATAAACAGTATGCAGAGTCTTTTGATACACTATATTCTAACCATGAAGAATATAATCCAAACCAATCCTTATTAAAACGTCTTAATTTGTTCCCGAATATCTTTTGAGGAAAGGCATGGTCACGAGGCTGACACGGACCGGCAAGTAAATATGCCCTACGAACTTGGTCTTGATCATTTGGACTGTAATTAGTAATTCGAGGTCGCAATCCTGGATCTGTTGGAAGGTCTTCCATATTGACTGCAGCACGTTGATCATTTGGACTGTAATTAGTAATTCGAGTTTGCAATCTTGAATCCTTTGGAAGGTCTTTTATATTGACTCCCGCACGATGCTCTTTAGTGAAATATCTCTCCATGACTGTTAAAATGTCTAGTGGATTAATGGTATTTAACTTCAATAATGAAATAACTTAAGCAATCTATTTTTCAACTGCTATCAATTTAATTCCATACAGGGTACACGGGGCACTGCCCCTACGGCCAAGCGCGACCGTACCAGGCCCGCGAGGGAAATTATTAATCGCTTAAGAATTAGTATTGATATTGATAGAGCAAAGAGCCTTATAATCGATTAATAATACTGGACATCTACAGATAATGAAAGATTAGAGAAGGAATACTCTTATTAAAAAGTGTATGATATTATCTCAGTTTATAAATAATCAACGGCATCATTCGAGAGAATGCACAAGTGATGTAGAATTAGTAATGCAGGCAGGGTGCAGCATTTTTTCTTTCTAACTAGCAAGTAGACATAAGCACACTAATGAAATTATTTTTGAAGTGTTCCAAATATTTGACTGAAATTTCCATAACTTGTGATGAATGTAACTAATGAAATATAAATGTATATACCAGGTGACCAAGAAGCACACTAGGGATAATGAATGTTAGCAAACCAGCTTCCAATTTCCCATAACAAAGACCTGCACACATTGAATCAGAATTCAACAGTAAGATGGATAAGAAATTTAAATCAGAAATTCAGGCTGAATTCGTGACAATGATCAAACCCAGTATACTTTACTTAAAGGCTTATAAATCAGGTTGAGTCAAGAATTGCTTAATACAACGGACACATTATTCAGGTGTTTGCTTTTTTCCTTCTATATTACTCAACTTTGTTTTTTTACTGGAATAAGTTTTTTAAATTTTCCTATTACAAGTCTTTTTTGTAGACTTTTATATTGATTTATCATTTTGATTTATTGCATCACGACTTCAATTCAGTGAAAGCCTAGAAGATGAAATAAAAATTGCCACAAAAAGTTGAACTTTCGATCTCTTGCTAATTGCTATTTAGGATGTGTATAAAGACCAACTTTTTTGTGAATTAACATTAGTGAATAAATGTTAATTATACAGAGCTAATCCAGTTGAATTGTTTGTTTTAGATAATGAATAAAAAACTTCCGACAAATCTGCCATGGCAACATCCAATGAATCAGTTAAATAGTGTATTTAACTTCATATTGTTCTGCTCACTAGTCACTAATATATGAATGTATTGAAAGTTAGCCTCTAGCAATTCCCATTCATTATGTGCAAGCATTTTACACAAACAGGTTTAAGTTGTTTTCCGAAAAAGGTTCATTCTGTTCTGCTTTTTTTTAAAATAACTTTACTTCTTCAGGTTTTAACTTTCCATGAACTTAGTTTTCACTTGCTTTACTTATTTATCAAATTTTAACGCTTCAACTTCACAATTATAATATTTTCGTAATGAAATTTTGAACAAAGGATCTGAAAAAAAAATAAAGGATCCAGAAATCTTGATGCAGATTTCAGGATCCAGAAATCTGGATCCAGATTTCTGGATCTGAAAAAAAAAACAAAGGATCCAGAAATCTGGATCCAGAAATCTGGATCCAGATTTCTGGATCTGAAAAAAAAAACAAAGGATCCAGAAATCTGGATCCAGAAATCTGGATCCAGATTTCTGGATCTGAAAAAAAAAACAAAGGATCCAGAAATCTGGATCCAGATTTCTGGATCTGAAAAAAAAATGACAAAGAAGAAGAAGAAGAAGAAGAAGAAGAAGAAGAAGAAGAAGAAGCTTACCCGGGATCGGGAAAAGGGCGGAATCGGGAGACGGGGAGAGCAACGCCGGGATCGGGCTCGGCCTGAGGGGAGCAGCGGCTGTCCGGGATAGAAAACCTAGCGATCAGGATGGTGAAAATGGCGGAATAACCTAGCGATCGGGATCGGATGGTGAAAAGGCGGAATCTGCGAAAAATCAGGGGGGGCACGTGCCCCCCCTGAACCTACACTACCTACGCCCTTGCCGGCCGGCCACCGGCTGGCCGTGGCTCCACCACCGGCCGACTGCCCGGTGGTGGGCGCTCCCTCCGGCGGTGGTCCGGCGGCCCGCCGCCACCGGCCGCCGCCGGAGCTATATTTTTTTTTTAAACGGGAGGGGAGGGGGTGACGGCGGCGGCGCTCCGGCCGCCGGAGCTTCCATGCAACTCGTCAGAAGGCTAGGGAGTGAGGAGAGGAAGAGTTTCTACCTGAGGTTGGGGGGTTTGGCCAAAGTCAACCATGGAGTGGGTCCCCCATGCTGGTCAAAGTCAAAGAGGGTCCAAGTCATCGGGGTCGGGTCAAGGTTCGGGTGTCATGTCACAATTGGTGTGTGCACGCTTTTCGGTGTACGATTATGCTTGATTTGACCACGAGTTGACCAATTGTCGTCAAAATTAACCGGAATGACTTCTGTTGACTTCGTATTGACCATACGAGTCCAACGCCACTGACCGGGGTCGAATCGGAGTTCGTTTGGCGAAAGTCCGATATTTGCGCGTCGCAGCGTGCTAAAACGGTCAAAACGCCCATAATCATCGTTAGGCTTCGAATCGCGGCGCAACGAGTTCTGATGCGTTCGTATCAACTATACGAAGTCATGGGAATTGACAGAACTCAAATCGGAGTTCTCTATGTCAATACACAAAAATCTCATTTTCGCGACGTTCTGCGAGGAATGGCCAAATCCACTATATAACCTCTGGTTCAATTGAACGAGTTCCGATGCGCTCGTATGGACTATACGAGACCACAGGAACTGACGGAACTCAATTCGGAGTCCTCTAGCTCTATTTCCTACCTTGGGTTACCCCTCACCGGGTCATGGGTAGGGTCCGGGCCACTTTTATTGAGCCCACTAGGGTTCTGGTGGCCCAATAAAAGTCGGGATGTTACAATCCAATAAAAATTAAAGGATTTTCGTCCCCGAAAATTTGCTTGAAGTAGAGGGGGAAAGTAACATACCTGGGGAAAGAGCTCTGGATGCTTTTCTCGGAGGAGTGCTTCCGGTTCCCACGTGAACTCTTCTCGTCCGCAGTTTGACCATAGCAGCTTAACCATCGGAATGGTTTTATTACGTAGTGTCTTGAC
Source organism: Platanthera zijinensis (assembly GCA_039513925.1). Classification (NCBI taxonomy): domain Eukaryota; kingdom Viridiplantae; phylum Streptophyta; class Magnoliopsida; order Asparagales; family Orchidaceae; genus Platanthera; species Platanthera zijinensis. Next base: position 49,059,329 of record CM077081.1, read on the forward strand.
CTTATGATCCACTACTCTGACGGGTTCGAGCCGGACGGATCTGTCTGATTGTAGCTGCACTGGTGGAGTAGGAAGGTACTGCTCTGGTTGCCGGAGGACTCGTCTCAAGGAAGAGACATGAAACACATCGTGGAGATTCCCCAACTCTGGGGGCAAGGCCAAACGATAGGCGACGGGGCCAACATGCTCTATCACCTGATAGGGGCCCAAGAAGCGGGGGTCTAACTTTTTCTGCTTCCTCAACCGGGAGACACCATGCATGGGCTTTATTTTCAAGAACACCATTTCCCCCACGCTAAACTCCACCGGTCGGTGCCGCGCATCATAGTACTTAGCCTGCCGGCTCTGCGCTTCCCGCATCCGCTCCTGTATTAGCCGTATCGCTGCCGTAGTATTATCGATGTAAGCCACTCCCAAGGCTTCCGGGTCCTCTTCCTGAGCCCATGTCAACGGGGTTCGGCAACGTCTTCCATACAATGCCTCGTATGAAGCCATCTTAATACTAGCCTGGTAGCTGTTATTGTAAGAAAATTCGACCAACGGCAACAGCTGCTCCCATGGCTCATTGTGCTCCACTATGCACAGTCGAAGAAGATCCTCCATCGCCCGGTTCGTCCTCTCCGTCTGTCCGTCTGTCTGCGGGTGGAAGGCAGTACTGAAGGCCAACTTGGTTCCCAAATACGCCTGCACCTGCCTCCACTCCTTAGATGTGAAACGCCCGTCACGATCTGACACGATGGACTTTGGTACTCTGTGGAATCGTACCACTTGCTCTAGGAACATCCTGGCCAGGATATCTACTCCGTCACCCTGTCGGTTTGGAATGAACCGCGCTACCTTGGTGAGTCGATCTACGACCACCCATATTGAGTCATTCCCAGCGCGGGATCGAGGTAGGCCGTGGACGAAGTCCATGGAGATGTCTTCGAACTTCCACTCTGGTATCGGCAGGGGCTGTAATAGGCCTCCTAGACTGCGGCATTCGGCCTTAACCTTCTGACAGGTCTGACACCGGGCTACAAAGTCGGTGACATCTCTTTTCATTCCAGGCCAGTAAATGGTCCTGTGCAAGTCTACGTACATCTTAACTACGCCAGGATGAATCGAGTACCTGGACTGATGGGCCTCTTGCAAAATTTCTTCACGAATCCCTCCGGTAGCGGGAACAAATATGCGATGCTTGAATTGCAGAATCCCGTCATGCAGTTTATAGTCCTCCTGTGCCCCTCCTTGCAGAGATCGGACGATCGGCATCACTTCTGGATCGATCTTCTGGGCTTCTCGTATCCGGTCCCGGATGTCGCATTGGATTTCCATCCAATACAGCTGCGAGTAGTACTCTTCCGGATCTCTTCGAGCAACCAGGGTAATCTCCATGTCTATCAGAGACTGGAAAAGATCTTTAGGGATCTGCTCCATCCAACTCCCGGCTATCGCAGGCTGGCGGCTCAAGGCGTCAGCGACTCTGTTAGCCTTCCCGGGGTGATATTGGAGAGCGAAGTCGTAATCGCATAAGAATTCCAGCCATCGGCGCTGCCGGAGGTTCAGCTCTTTCTGCGTGAAGATATACTTGAGGCTCTTGTGGTCGGAGAAGATCTCACATCTTACCCCGTACAAGTAATGCCTCCAAATTTTGAGGGTGAAGACGACGGCGCCCAACTCTAAATCATGTGCTGCGTAATTCAATTCGTGCGGCTTTAGTTGCCGAGATGCATAGGCCACTACCTTACCATACTGCATTAGAACAGCTCCCAATCCCTTCAGGGAGGCATCAGTGTAGATCTGGAATCCCTCGGTCCCTGTAGGGATCGTAAGGATTGGCGCGGAAGTCAGCCGCTTCTTCAGCTCGACGAACGCAGCCTCGCACTCCGGCGTCCATCGGAATATGACGTCCTTTTTGGTGAGAGCAGTTAGGGGTAGGGCAATCTTGGAAAAACCCTCGACAAACTTCCTGTAGTATCCGGCAAGACCGAGGAAACTCCGGATATCCGCAGCCGTCCTGAGTGGCGGCCAATTTTGTACCGCCTGGACCTTGGCTTGGTCTACTGCCACTCCTTCCCTGTTTATCGTGTGGCCTAAGAATCCAACTTCTTCTAGCCAAAATTCGCATTTACTAAATTTGGCGAAGAGAGAGTGCTCCCGGAGCTTTAATAACACCATCTGAAGGTGCTGGGTATGGTCCGTCTTGGTCTTCGAGTAGATTAGGATGTCATCTATGAAGACGATGACAAAGTGATCCAAGAAAGGTTCGAAGACTCTATGCATCAGGGCCATGAAGGCGGAAGGCGCGTTGGTGAGCCCGAAGGGCATTACTAGGAATTCATAAAGACCATAACGAGAGCTGAAGGCAGTCTTGGGAATGTCTTCCTCTCGGACTCGGAGCTGGTAATAGCCGGATCTCAGGTCCATCTTGGAAAACACGGACGCACCTTGCAACTGATCGAACAGTTCGTCGATCCTAGGGAGGGGGTAGGTATTGCGTACAGTCAGCTTATTCAGCTCCCTGTAGTCGATGCACAGTCGCAAAGTCCCATCTTTCTTTTTGACGAAAAGTACCGGGGCTCCCCAGGGCGAGGAACTAGGGCGGACGAAACCAGCATCTATTAGTTCCTGTAGCTGGATCTTTAGTTCAGTCAGCTCCCTTGGGGCCATCCGGTAGGGGGCTCGTGATACTGGCCGTGCTCCGGACACAAGCTCGATCTGAAAGTCGACCTCTCGCTGGGGTGGCAATCCCGGGAGGGACTCAGGGAAAATATCGGGGAAGTCGCGGACTACCGGGACCTTGGCGAGCACCTGGGATTTGTCTTCCATCTCGAAGTAGATAAGGTATACTTCATCCTTCTGTCGGACGGATTTCACCATCTGCGTAGAAGTCAAGATAATACGCGAGACAGAGGGCACACCTGTCAACGTGATGGTCTGGCCATTCGGGTTCCGTAGTCGGACTTCTCGAGTGGAACAGTCTATCTGAGCTTGGTGCTCGGCCAGCCAGTCCATTCCCAAAATTATGTCGAATCCAGTTATGGCTAGGATGGTTGCGTAGATTTCGAACTCCACTTCTCCCAGCATAGCCTGGAACGAGCACTTTTCGGTAGAAGACATATCCGACCCGTCCGGTAAACGGATTCGTATAGACAGTCCGGTCGAACGAACAACATTTCCTTTTGTTGCGATGAATTCGTGGGAGTCAAAAGAATGATTTGCTCCCGTGTCGAAAAGGGTTTTGGCAGGAAGTCCTTCTACCAACAAGATTCCTGATGACATGGAAAAAGTATATATATATATATCATTCAACTAATATACATATACATATAAACATATGTAATCTACAATTTCAGGGGAAGATCCGATATCTCCTATCGCCTAAGATATATACCTATGACCACGTCAGGGGCTGGTCCGTGCTGCAGGTCTAGTGCGTAGGCCTCCTGGGGCGCTGCTCGGCCCTACTGGCCTCTCCTGCCAGCTCTGCCTCTACGACCTCTCTGACCATGCCCTCGTGCCGGCTGTCCACCCTGAACAGCTCCCAATCCGGGTCTCCCCGTCGCCTGAGGGCAAAAGGCCCTCATATGTCCTAGCTGATGACATAAGAAGCAGTTCCCTGCGAAGGGAACATCTCGTCGGGCCACTAGAGGGGGCTGCGGTGCTGGAGCTGGTCTAAAGTCTGGCTGTGCAGCTGGGGGTGCTGGGGGTGCTGGTGGGTGCCTATAAGGCTGCCTGCGGTGTCGCTGTCTGCGCTCTCTATCCTGTCGGTGGGGAGCGACTCCTCCGTATCGCCTCTGGTCTCGAGGGAGCTCTTCCTGACCTCTGCGCCGCTGAGCCACCATCTGCTGGTCCAACTCTAGAGCTGCCGCATGGGTAGCTATGGTGTGGAAGGTGGCCTGAGAGAGCATAATCAGGGCCTGCCTCAGGTCGTCTCGTAGTCCTCGGTAGAACTGAGAAGCTCTATCCCTGTCGGAGGCAGCCAAGTTCCCGGCGAAGCGTGCCAGGTGTATGAACTCTCTCTCATACTCTGACACAGTGCGGTTGCCCTGTCGGATGAGTAGAAACCTCTCTTGCAGCGCGGCTCGGTCTGTATCTGTGATAAAGAACTCTAGTAGAGCTATGGAGAACTCTCCCCAAAGGATCGTGCTCATCGGCCGACCTCGAAAGGTAGAGCGACTAGCCGCTCTCCACCAATCACTCGCATATCCCTCCAAGAGGGTCACCACCAAAGAAACTGCTGCCACAGCTGGGCACATCATCCCTACTAACAGCTCCTCCACTCGCTCCACCCACTCCTCAACCTGAATGGCCGTCTCTGTACCCCTGAACGGGGGAGGCCTGAGTCCTCGAAAAGTCGTCAGCAGATCGGTGGGTGCGGTCATCTCTCGCGGTGGCTGTGCTAGGGCATCCCGGAACGTCGCTAGTATAGCTGTCAGCGTCTGCCCCATATCCGTCTCGGCAAACGGTATAGCCACGGGGGCGACCGGGTCTGGTGGCGAACGCCCACCCTACTTCCCCAGTAGCCGCTTGCTTCAGCGGCGGCCCTGCGAGGGTAGCTGGAACATATCCCCTAGACGAGGATCCCCCGTTACTGTCCTCCGGTATCTGGAGAAGTAACAGGAAAGAGTGTCAACATTTTGTAAAAGTAGTGGCAATTTGCAAAAACGACAGACAAAGCGGAAACAACGGTGTATGGGCATACTATCGTACAGTCTAGAATCCCTAAGCCTCTACACTAGGGTCCACAAGGCTTCCGCTGCAAGGTTCGTCCCGAACCTAAAACGAAGCGAGGGACGAAGGGATCCTGAGACTGCTCCACAAGGAAGAATCGTGAACGCTCTGATCCATTTGTAGCACCCCCCCAACCTTTGCCCGGGTCGGGCCGGAGGGGTGCTATTGGCCCAAGACGCCCACCTAGTGCTTATAGGGGAAACGATCCACCCTGTCCAAGCACTAGATGGCCGCCTTGGTTGGCTCGAATCATAACATTCACAACCCATCAGAATATAGCGGAAGCATTAACAGGAAACCATTGCAGATTTATATATATGACATATCAGAATCACAGCGGTTCTAGGGCCGAAGCCTAAGTACTTATATAAGCCCGTAGGCTATACATGTGCTACATATAATCCTCATATACTCTCTCTCTACGCTGCTCGGCGGAACTCACGTCTCTAAACTCTGGGGACGGTGGGGGTACATCTGCTCGAGTTGACCTAGCTGCTGGCGTAATCTCCTGCGGCAGCGGGTCACTACGGTGCTCCATCTCCTGTGAATGGTTAATCAAATAACCGTTAGTCACAGAGCTAAGTAGAAACAAATCTCCTCCCCGGATCCACATCCTGGGGACGAGCACGCACCCACCCAACAGAAGTAAATAGCCAAAGCAAGAGAGGGTTAGCACAACATTTCATATATGAACAGCTAGGAGCAAATATAAAAGAGTGCAGTATAACCGGAAAAAGCAGCAACGGTTATAACCTTGCTCTACTAGCTCATCAGCACAACAAGTTTTCATACCCTGATTTCTATCGCGGGCATTCACAGCCGCGCACACACCGCAGACATTCACAGCCTGCGCACACACCACAGACATTCACAGCCTGCGCACACAGACCCTATGTCGACATAGTTTGGACCGCTTCTGTTTCAGCAGGGTAGCGAGCCCCGCGGGCCTCACCGATGTGGCCGTCGGTGACAGTGGCCAGTCCTGCCACTTCTGGGGGTGATCGTACCGCACAACCCCAGGACCTAACGTACAACCTTGTGTACTCTTGGATATGAGCGACATCCAGCGAATCATTTTGGCCGACCAGCGGAGGAAAACCCGACGGGGAATAAAATGGCCGATCACCCGTGGTACCCATCTCCCTATCGCCTTGAGTCGTCAACCTTCCCGCACCGGTACGAACGGTCTGCAGAAGGGACTGACCCGCCACTATTCCACCGCAAGCAATTTACAAACAATCAATCAACGACAAACATAACACACACTGGGTCTACGTCGGCCTACCCTACTAGGCTTAAACTTCGGGCAGCGGCGCTTAGCTCTACTTTCGTCAAGGAGCGTGGGAGCGCATTATTTGGGGCTAGACCTGGAGGAATACCTCAACTCCGGTTATCCCCAACTAAGGCTCAACCTTAATAACGACTGCTCGTCAGAGCAGGACCCGGGGTTATAATAGTAAATTGCAATGTAGACAAATGCGGTGTTTATGCTGCTTATTTAAAGTGCTGTAATGAAATGTGACCAGTACAAAACTGGAGTAGTACTGAATTGAAAATACTTGACCAGTACGAGACTAGAGTATAACTGAATTGAAAGTACTTGACCAGTACGAGACTGGAGTATAACTGAATTGAAAGTACTTGACCAGTACGAGACTGGAGTATAACTGAATTGAAAGTACTTGACCAGTACGAGACTGGAGTATAACTGAATTGAAAGTACTTGACCAGTACGAGACTGGAGTATAACTGAATTGAAAGTACTTGACCAGTACGAGACTGGAGTATAACTGAATTGAAAGTACTTGACCAGTACGAGACTGGAGTAAAACATAAAGAAAAGGTTAGTAGTCCAATCACTCCATTCAGGAGGCTTCAGTCTCATCTCCGTTCTCAGGAGGCACTTTCAGTTCTATTTCAGTTATTTAAAAAGGCTTCATTGGGTTGCACCCATTATTAAGATCCGATTAGAATTTGGTTGCGCTTTATTAATCACGGCTTAAACGGATCAGGGGCTTATCAGGAGTTACTCTCTCATTATTCATCGAGAATAATTCATAGCTCACCACTCGTGCTTTCATTTTCCGAGCGTGCCAGAGATTCACTCGAGAGTCGAGGCGCTCGACGGGTTAACGAAATCTCGAAACACCCGGAGCCTGGCCACCGCCTCATCCACTCTCATCGATACGTTAAGTTTGATTTGATTATTTATAACAGGGATGATAGTCGCGCGCTCCAATTTTCATTTTCGAGAAAAATGAGCGTAATAATTGCTAAGCGTGACCCTAGCCTTCTAGATATTAGGAAAAATATCAAAACTCATCCCCGTGATCCCAAATTTTGATACAACCCTTAAGAGAGCCTAAAATGAGCCTAGTAATTTTTTTGTAATTTTTAAAATTATTTTGGGCCTTTTATTTGGCCAAACAAATTCTATTTAGCCTTTTAAAAATATCAAATAAACTCCAAAAATTCTCAAAAATTTTGTGGAGACTTCCCTCATCAAGGGGAACAATTTTCATGTTCAAACCTTTTTCACTAGGTCCCCATTATGCAACCCAGAAAATAAAAACCTCATTTTAATTATAATATTATAATAATCATAATATTATAAATATTATAAATTTATAAACTTCTTCTTCCCGATGCCTGTACCAAACAGCAACCTCACGGGGCCTCCCCGCCGCCGGCCGGCCACCGGCCGGCTGTGGCTCCACCACCGGCCGACTGCCCGGTGGTGGGCGCTCCCTCCGGCGGTGGTTCGGCGGCCCGCCGCCGCCGACCGCCGCCGGAGCTATATTTTTTTTTAAAACGGGAGGGGAGGGGGTGACGGCGGCGGCGCTCCGGCCGCCGGAGCTTCCATGCAACTCGTCAGAAGGCTAGGGAGTGAGGAGAGGAAGAGTTTCTACCTGAGGTTGGGGGGTTTGGCCAAAGTCAACCATGGAGTGGGTCCCCCATGCTGGTCAAAGTCAAAGAGGGTCCAAGTCATCGGGGTCGGGTCAAGGTTCGGGTGTCGTGTCACAATTGGTGTGTGCACGCTTTTCGGTGTACGATTATGCTTGATTTGACCACGAGTTGACCAATTGTCGTCGAAATTAACCGGAATGACTTCTGTTGACTTTGTATTGACCATATGAGTCCAACGCCACTGACCGGGGTCGAATCAGAGTTCGTTTGACGAAAGTCCGATATTTGCGCGTCGCAGCGTGCTAAAACGGTCAAAACGCCCATAATCATCGTTAGGCTTCGAATCGCGGCGCAACGAGTTCCGATGCGTTCGTATCAACTATACGAAGTCATGGGAATTGACAGAACTCAAATCGGAGTTCTCTATGTCAATACCCAAAAATCTCATTTTCGCGACGTTCTGCGAGAAATGGCCAAATCCACTATATAACCTCTGGTTCAATTGAACGAGTTCCGATGCGCTCGTATGGACTATACGAGACCACAGGAACTGACGGAACTCAATTCGGAGTCCTCTAACTCTATTTCCTACCTTGGGTTACCCCTCACCGGGTCATGGGTAGGGTCCGGGCCACTTTTATTGGGCCCACTAGGGTTCTGGTGGCCCAATAAAAGTCGGGATGTTACAAGAAAGCCTTTGGCTCATCCTCTAGTCTTGAAGGGGAAACTGAAGGTTCTGCAAAACTGCATCTAATTTGTCTATAATCTCTGAGCTGATAGGAGCAGTATAACATACTATAGCCCTATAAAAAATTTGCTCAGGAATAGGAAGAGAATGATAAAGAATATCAAAATCTCTTAACAAATTAGCTAAGTCCATAGAAGGGACTAGGAAAAAGAATTGTACAGCCTGAGGCTCTACAATCTCAATATCAAACTCTGAAAAATCTATCTCAAGAAAAGTTGACAACTCTATATCTGTATTTACAAGCTCTGTAACTGTTGTATCCATATTTACTACTATTGCTGCTCCTTCACAAACTGCTGCTGCTGCTGGAGAGGGGACCTCATCATAGAACATCTCCCCCTGCCTGGTATCAGGAATTCCTGAGGCCATGCCCCTGAATGGGGAGGGACCAGTAGAGGTAGCAAGTTGAGAAGAGAGAGCATTGATGGAAGAAATTAGAGGTACAATGGCAGCCTCTATTAGAGATTTGATGGTGGAAGTTAGTAGAGAAATGATGGTGGATGTGGGATTAGATGATGATGATGGAAAAGAGGTGGTTGTGTTACCACAAGAAGTGCATATGTTGAAGGTGGTAGATGGAGTTGGAGGTATAGATGGTGGTAAGAAAGGTGTGGTGATGACTGGAGGGGTGACATTTTGAGGGATGTCAATTGGAATGTCATCATGATGTGGAGATGGTGGTGGAGTGTGGGTTGGAGATGGAGATGGTGTAGGTGTTGGGATGAGAGTGAGAGAAGGTGATATCTGGGTGGAAACAGATGTTGTGGATGGAATTTCAGGATGAGAAGGTAGTATATGAGAGGGAGGAGGAGGTACTGGATCATCTACATCAGGTTGGGGAGTGACTGTTTCAGTCCTTGTGTCCTCAGAGGACCTGGAGGAAGAGGAGGCCCTGGAAGGCTTGATAATGGTACTCTCCCATCTTCCAAAGAGGGTTGATGTTAACCTCTTTGAAGCATTAATAAAAATGGTCTGGGAAACCAGTGGCTGAGGGCACTTTTCCTGGAGGAAAAGCCCTAGTACCCGTCCAAAACTAACTTCTCTTTTATTCTTCTTCTTCTTTATCAAATCAAACAACAAAATACTCCAGTTGACTGATTTTCTATTCACCAAGGCACTCATCACAAGAAACTGATGTCTTGTGATATAGTCATGTGCAGTGTGTTTGCCCAGCAAGACTTTACCAACAATATCAGCAAGGAACTTATATTCAACAGATAAGTCCTTCTTCAATAGCTTGCTAGGGTTTCCAGCGGAGTGACTCATTGCAGCCAGCATATTGGAAAATTCATCATTATTCATCTCTATATCATCTTCTCCATTAATAAAACCAAAAATTTCAGACAAAATTACAGGAGTAAGAGTGACCTATTGTCCTGTAATGGTGCCGATAAGGGTTTGGGCGTCAGGAGATGAGGGAAAATAAACCCATTCCTTGATCTCGAGCACTAGAAGTTTGATTCTTGTTGTCATGAACTTCTGCAAATGCGGCTCCTCAAACAATTTCAGTATATCCTGGAAGACTTGATTAGTGTGATTGAATGATTCCAAATCGATGTCAAAGCCTGCATCAAATTTCATTGCGGAGAGAACGGCCGCCGGAATCGCCATGGAGGTTTTCTAGCAAAGAAAGAAACAACGATCAAGTGTAAAGAGAAATGAAAGCGCAGGATAGATTTCGTCAAAAACCTAGTAATAAGGTTTTTAGAAGATGAAAAGACGATCTCAGTCCAACGAAGAAAAAATCTTCGATTTGAGTTCGACGAAATATTTTATTATTAAATGAGTTCATCGATCACAGTTTGAAGAACAAGAATAAATCGTCAATCGCCATTCGACGAAGTACTCACTGAAGCAGGGATCGTCGATCTCCGTTCGACGAAATCTGTTTCACTAAGAATTGTTCGTCGATCTCCGTTCGACGAACTCTTTACGAAGAGTTCACAGATCGTCGATCTCCATTCGACGAACTGTGCCAAATCGTCGACCATAGACAAAAATTAAGTTAATTCTTCCCCATTTATCATACCTAGCTTATTTTAAAAGAACAATGTTTCTTCTCATCCAATGGCTTGGTAAAGATGTCTGCTCTTTGTAAATCAGTAGAGATAAAGACAAGATTAATTTTCTTTTTGTCTACACAATCTCTAATGAAATGATGTCTAATTTCTATATAGTTGGTCCTACTATGATGCACTGGATTTTGTGCAATAGATATTGCACTGGTACTATCACAAAATATAGTTGAATTATTTAAGTTGAGACCATAATCCAGCAATTGATTTTGTATCCATAAAATCTATGAACAATAGTTGCTTGCAGCTATGTATTCAGCTTCAGCAGTTGATGTGGACACAGAGGTTTGCTTCTTACAAAACCAGGACAAAAGCCTATCACCAAGAAACTGGCAAGTTCCTGATGTGCTCTTCCTGTCCACTCTACATCCAGCATAGTCAGCATCAGAAAATCCAGTTAAATAAAATTCTGACTCTGATGGATATAGGAGTCCTAGATTTGGACAACCCTTTATATATATCAAAATCCTTTTTAATAAAATATAGTGAGATTCTTTAGGGTTCACTTGGAACCTAGCATAAATAAATGTGGCAAACATTATGTCAGGCCTACTTGCTGTGAGATATAATAGAGACCGAACAATAGCCCTATAAGTTTTCTGATCAACAGGCTTGTCATGTTCTTCAGAATCAATCACAGCATTAGCAGTCATAGGTGTTTTCATTACTGAGGCATCACACATCCCAAACCTTTTAACAAGCTCCTTAGCATACTTGGATTGGGAGATGAAGATACCATCAGGTGATTGCTTCACTTGGAGACCAAGAAAGTATGAAAGTTCACCCATGCTACTCATCTCAAACTTTGAATGCATTAGATCAGAAAATCTTTTGCATAGTTTGTGATCAGTAAAACTAAAAATAATATCATCTATATATATTTGAACTAACAAAATTTTATTTTTATGATGCCTAAAAAAAGAGTCATATCTACTATGTCCCTAGAAAACCTATGCTCTATAAGAAAGCTAGCTAAGGTCTCATACCAAGCTCTTGGAGCTTGCTTTAAACCATAGAGAGCTTTATGCAATTTAAAGACATAAGAAGGATGAGTTTGAGAGATAAAACCTGGTGGTTGCTCCACAAACACTTCCTCTTTTAATTCTCCATTTAGGAAAACACTTTTTACATCCATCTGGTAGACTTTGAATCTTTTATAGTCTGCATAGGCTAAGAAAATCCTTATAGCCTCAAGCCTTGTCACTGGAGCAAAGGTCTGATCATAATCTATTCCTTCCTCCTGTGAATAGCCTTGAGCTACTAGCCTTGCTTTGTTCCTTATAATATTTCCTTCAGCATCCAGTTTGTTTCTGAAGACCCATTTGGTTCCAATGACTAGATAGTTTTGTGGTCTAGGAACCAAATACCAAACTCTGTACCTCTCAAGCAGATTGAGCTCCTCTTGCATTGCAATGATCCAGTGGGGATCTTGCTTTTCATCTTTGATAGAGTGGAGCTCATATTGAGAAATGAAGCAAGCATGCATCACATCATTGTTGAGTTGATGCCTTGATTGCACACCAACTGAAATGTCTCCAATCACTTGAGATATAGGGTGATCTCTAAGTGTTACAAGATCAGTGGGAGGAGTTTGTTGAGCAATAGCTTGGGGAATTAATTCCTCTTAAGGAATTATATTAGCTGTTGGAGGAAGTTCAGCTACTTCCAAACTTTTTTCTTCACTTTCTTCCTCAACTTGTGGAGAAAGATGTGAAGGAATCTCTTGGGTGAGGTTTAGATCATCCAATTTCTCACACAAGTGAGGTACCTCAAAATGTTATTGGTAGAAACTTTTTTCTCCTTATAAAACATATTAGCCTCATCAAATGTAACATGAACAGATTCCTCAATTTTTAAAGTGGATTTGTTAACACCAGCTTTACTGACTTTGGAATATCCTACAAAAATTCCCTCTACAACTTTTGTTTCAAACTTTCTAGTGTATTTTTTGTCATTATTGTGAATATAACATATGCATCCAAATACTTTAAAATAGGTGATTTTAAGTTTCTTCCCTTTAAGTAACTCATAAGGAGTCTTATTTTTAAGTTTGTGTATCAGAATTCTATTCAGTACATAGTTTGATTTGCTTACAGCTTCTGCCCAAAAAGATAAGGGCATGTAAGCATCTGCAAGTAATGTGCCTGCAGATTCAATTAGGGTTCTATTTTTCCTTTTAGCAACCCCATTTTGTTGAGGAGTTCTAGGAGCTGAGAAGCAGTGCCTAATACCTTCCTTCTCACAGAACTCTTACATAAGAAGAGACTCAAACTCAGTACCATGATCACTTCTGATCAATGCAACTGGAGTAGAGTACTCAATCCGTATGTTCTTGAGAAAATCTGTAAGAACCTTGAAGTTATCTGACTTAGATCTCATAAAGAACACCCAAGTGAATCTTGAAAAGTCATCTACAATCACTAAAGTATAAGATTTCCCTCTTAGGCTTTGTACAATAATAGGGCCAAAAAAGTCCATATGTAGCAAGTACAATATCCTAAGTGAGTCACTTTTATTTACAGATTTAAAGTTATTTTTAGTTTGCTTGCCTAACTGACAAGTCCTACAGAGGCCTTCCTTCTTGTAGGGTCCAGAAGGCAATCCTCTAACAAGGTTGTCCCTAGATAACTTAACAATATTTTTAAGATTTACATCTCCTAATCTCTTATGCCAAAGTTCATTCTGATTGCTAACCTGATTAAATAAACAAAGTTATGAACTAGTTGATTGAAAAATTACTATATATATTGTTTTATCTAAGTCCAGTTAAAACAGGCTTGTTTTCTTTACAAGAAATAATACAGGAAGATGAGTTAAATGATACCTGATAACCTTCATCACATAATTGGCTTATGGATATTAGGTTTTGCTTTAAGCCACTCACATAAGCAACTTACCTGAAGGTGACTGTTGGGTACTGTATCCACAATGTACCTGATTTGAAGAAGCCCCTGAACAAGCTAAGTTGAATTGACAATGTATTTGACGATCTTCTATCAAGTTGTGCTTGCAACTATTCCATGCTAAGTACACACCAATGTCAGGGTGCAGTGGGTCAATATACACGGGTCTGCGCAACGTAATCCCTCGTTGAGTAGATCAGTGTGTTGACTCACGTGTGCTCTCTCTATTGGAGTGTACTTATTCTCAAGTACAGGGTTAAGGCAGATCAAGAGCAAAAGAAGGAGCAAAGAGGGGTTAAAGACCAAGTCTTCAAAGGAAGGAAGAGAAAATTCTTCTAAGTCAAAATCGACGGGAATCACTAAGTGATTCTCGCCGACTTCGACGAGAATCATTTGTGATTCTTGCCGATTCGATGAGAATCAGTCTGCATTCCCGCCAACGTCTTCCAGCTATCAGTTTTCCAAACAGAAATTCTGCCAAGGCAGAATCGACGGGAATCACTAAGTGATTCTCGCCGACTTCGACGGGAATCACCAACGATTCTCGTCGATTTTGCCTTAGGCAAATTTTCTTCGTTCGCTGGACCGAACTACCTTGTCGTGCGCTGTTTAGGCCGGGGTTAGGGTTTCTCCTTGTGGGCCCCACAACAGTCTTTTAGGGTTGGATCAGGGTATATATACACGCGTATTTCAAACTTCTAAAATAACTCATTCACGCAAAATCAAAAGTAGCCGACGTCGTGCCCTAGCCGATCGCGGAAACCGTCGATCGCCTGTAGCCGCTCGCAAGTTCGTCGTCGCCATTGATCGTTGATCTCAGTGCTTCTTTGATCTTCCGACGACAGTACCGAGGCAAGCCGAGCGTCTCACGCATATCTCTTGAGATCACTTGTCTCTCGATTCGTTGAACAAGACTAGTTCTTCATTCTGAATCGGTGGAGACGATTGATCCAACTGAGATCGTTCGTAGACCTTACGTGCTTCGTCAAGAAATTTGGATCTACAAAGTATCACCGCCACAATCACTTACCGCCGCCGATCTTGACAAGATCCTCTCCAAGAGAGAAATCCGGTTGTGGATTCTTCGTAACTTTCAAGAAAGCTTCAACGAACGAAGAAGGACATCGGGATCTCCAAAAGCGGTGTTTGTATTTTCTTTTACATTCTATTTTGGTTTATTGTAAAGGAATTTTTATTTTTTTTATAAGGGTTGGGTGCAACCCGTGGTGGTGGAGTTGTGACTCCTTTGTTGGAAGGGTTCCTTCCGTAGTGTGAGGATTGGATTTCAATCCGTTTGGAGAAGTGACCGAGTCGTCCCTTGGTGGGAGATAGGTCGAAGGGGGAAAATGGACGTACCCAAATTGGGGAACCACTATAATTCTTTGTGTGTTTTTCTGTGCTCTATTTGTTAATTTGTGCAGGTAAATTCAATTCCGCAAAAGACTGCACGACACCTATCCCCCAATAGGTGAATTTAGTCGACACTAGAGACTTTCAAGTGGTATCAGAGGGAGGTTACTCATCAATATGGTTAACACCTTGAGTAAGATCTCGTGTCTAGTGTCAAGAAGAAAACAAGACTCAAGCATGGAGCTCTACACTGATGTCTCTCCCCTGAGACTGCCTGCATGTACAAAAGAATATTTTCCCATCTGGAAAATGATTGTTCAATTTCATCTGGAAGCCATTGACCCCCATGCTTTATTCATTGTGGAAGAGGGTCCCTTCATTCCCATGAAGGCTTCTGACTCTGGAGAAGATCTCCAAATCCCTAAGAGTCCTGTAGAGATGTCTGAAACTTAGATCTCACTATTCAACTTGGACAAGCTGGTACAACAAATCATCTCTGATATTTGGTCAGGCTCTTCTCTTACAAGATTGGATAAGTGCAAGACTGCAAAGTCCATGTGGGAAACAATCTCTGACCTCATGGAGGGAAAGAAGACTGCCGGGACTGAATGCCAGCAAGAAAATGAAGCATATGTGGGGGTCCTCGTCTCTGATGATGAAAGTCAAGAACAACTTCTCAATATCAGGGCTCCAGTGTCTCTATCTGAGACTGAAGAAGAGATTGAGGAATGCAGTTGTGATGAAGCTGAAACCTCAGTCTCTGCAGACCATAACTCTAACCCTGATCAGCACAATCAGGATCAGGTATCTTCCTCTTCTTGCTCCCTTCCTCTTGTATCTCCTGAAGACAAGAGAAGTTCAGAGGTTTGTCCATCTTTTGATGCAAGGGAAATCGGCAGCTTCAATCAAAAGATTGAAACTCTTGATTCCCTTCGTCGAGCCCTTCAGAAGAGCAACTTGCTTGTTGAAGAAAGAGCTAAGGAAATTGCTCAGCTGAGGACCATGATGGACCTCCAATTGGAATCCATCAAGGTGAAGGACTCAAAGATCTCGGATCTAGAGTTTCATCTAGAGACCGAGAAGAGGATAGTATCTAACTTTTCCAAGATAGATGCTATTAAGAGAAAGGGAGAAAACGGGTGGATCTCGCGAATTATAAAATCGTGGAGAAATGGGGAAACTGTTTACAGACCCCCCCCCCCCCCCACACCGAGTAGGAGAGGCATTCATCAATCCTTCAGGTATGACCATAAGAACAACTATGGTCACTGCAAGAATGATCGACCCTCAAGTGGAAACACCCATAGTGCAAGTGTTTTGATGGCTACCCATGAGAAAATACACATTGCTCATCATGAACCGTTTGTATTTACGGCCTCAGCCCCCTCACTTCATGACATTGTTGGAACCAGTTCTCATAGTACATCTTACCACCCTAGGACACAGGGAAAGGGGGTTGGCAAACATGTAGCAAGCATCTATGGGGCCCTCGAATGTGTGCTGGCTGAAAAGAAAGCACCACCTCCCAGGCCTTAGGACACTCACCACATGTTCTCCATCCGCCCTCCCTCGAGTCTCGGTGGAAAGGGTAAATCTGTGAGCAGAACCTACTCTGCCCCTGTCAGACCTAAGATCGTGACTAACTCAGTCAGTAGATCTGGTCAGAAAAGGAGATACAATATACATGAGTGTTGGTTCCGTGGTAGAGTGGATCACTTTGCCATAGATTGTTGGCACAATCCTTCTATGCCAAGGGAAAGGGTATGTCCACATCCTTTGGCAAGAGACAGCCTTCCTGATAGAAATCCTGTAGGAAGGCATGCTGTATTTTATGCTGACAAGAACCTAGGACCCAATACCTATTGGGTTCCTAAGGTAGGGTAATTCTTTTTTTTCGCAGGATAGTCTAGGTACCCATGAACCTGATGGGACATAGACAAGAGATGTTCCAGGCTTGCTATGGAACAAGTATATGGGATAAGAGATAATGCTAACTACAGTGTCCTACTTAAAGAAGGTATGATAGGAAAAGCACTTTCGGGGCGTGCCAATTCCTTAGAAGAAGGCTTATTTTATGGAACAGTAAAAAGCAGAACTGTGTCGCAACCTCCATGGCTAAATCTGAGTACATCTCAGTAGGCAGCTGTTGCGCACAACTTCTATGGATCAGAAATCAACTCGAAGATTATGACTTGCAGTTCAGAGAAGTTCCTATGTATTGCGACTCCTCGAGCGCAATAGCAATTGCGAACAATCCTGTGTCGCACAGCAGAATAAATCATATTGAAGTGCGCTACCACTTCATTCGGGAGCATGTGGAAAACAAAGATATCTCTCTCTGCTATGTCCCCATGGATAAGCAGATTGCAGATATCTTCACAAAGCCCCTAGACGAGGCCAAGTTAAGTCTCTTCAAAATTGAACTCGACATACTGAACTATGAAGATTGAAGACTGAAGGGATCAAGGCTCTTAGATCAAGGGGGGGCATCAGCAAGGAACTCAAGATTGAGCACGGATGCAAGAACTGAGGGAGAGCATTTGGCTCCAAGTGAAGTCCCAGATTTGCAGAAACCGAAAAGGGGGAGATTACCCTCTCGACTAAGGCTAAGGTGGCTGCCAATGTTAAGTAGGTGGCTGCAATTGTTAAGTATGCTCTCAGGAAAATGGTAATGAATTTCACTCTCAACTGAATTTTCATTTTATGATTTTCATTCCCATCTGTTCTATTCACCTTAGCTTGTAGGGTTTAGGCTTCTTTAAATAGGGGGAGATTGTTGGGTACTGTATCCAAAATGTACCTGATTTGAAGAAGCCCCTGAATAAGCTAAGTTGAATTGACAATGTATTTGACGATCTTCTATCAAGTTGTGCTTGCAGCTATTCCATGATAAGTACACACCAATGTCAGAGTGCAGTGGATCAATATACACAGGTCTGCGCAACGTAATCCCTCGTTGAGTAGATCAGTGTGTTGACTCATGTGTGCTCTCTCTATTGGAGTGTACTTATTTTCAAGTACAGGGTTAAGACAGATCAAGAGCAGAAGAAGGAGCAAAGAGGGGTCAAAGACCAAGTCTTCAAAGGAAGGAAGATAAAATTCTTCTAAGTCAAAATCGACGGGAATCACTAAGTGATTCTCGCCGACTTCGATGAGAATCGTTTGTGATTCCCGCCAATTCGACGAGAATCAGTCTGCATTCCCTCCGACGTCTTCCAGCTATCAGTTTTCCAAACAGAAATTCTACCAAGGCAGAATCGACGGGAATCACTAAGTGATTCTCGCCGACTTCGACGGGAATCGTTAGTGGTTCCCGCCGATTTGACGAGAATCAGTCTGTATTCCCGCCGATTTCGTCCGGCTGACAAGGTTTCCAACTGGAATTCGGCCAAGGCAGAATCGATGAGAATCGTGAGTGATTCTCGCCTACTTCGACGGGAATCACCAACGATTCTCGCCAATTTTGCCTTAGGCAAATTTTCTTCGTTCGCTGGAACGAACCACCTTGCTGTGCGCTATTTAGGCCGGGGTTAGGGTTTCTCCTTATGGGCCCCACAACGGTCTTTTAGGGTTGGATCAGGGTATATATACACGCGTATTTCGAACTTATACAGTAATTCATTCACGCAAAATCAAAAGTAGCCGACGCCGTGCCCTAGCCGATCGCGGAAACCGCCGATCGCCTGTAGCCGCTCGCAAGTTCGTCGTCGCCATTGATCGTTGATCTCAGTGCTTCTTTGATCTTCCTATGATAGTACCGAGGCAAGCCGAGCGTCTCACGCATCTCTCTTGAGATCTCTTGACTCTCGATTCGTTGAACAAGACTAGTTCTTCATTCCGAATCGGTGGAGACGATTGATCCAACTGAGATCGTTCGTAGACCTTGCGTGCTTCGTCAAGAAGTTTGGATCTACAAAGTATCGTTGCCGCAATCACTTTTCGCAGCCGATCTTGACAAGATCCTCTCCAAGAGAGAAATCCGATTGTGGATTCTTCGTAACTTTCATGAAAGCTTCAACGAACGAAGAAGGACATCAGGATCTCCAAAAGCGGTGTTTGTATTTTCTTTTACATTCTATTTTGGTTTATTGTAACGGAATTTTTATTCCTAGTTGTAAGGGTTGGGTGCAACCCGTGGTAGTGGAGTTGTGACTCTTTGTTGGAAGGGTTCCTTCCGTAGTATGAGGATTGGATTTCAATCCGTTTGGAGAAGTGACCGAGTCGTCCCTTGGTGGGAGATAGGTCGAAGGGGGAAAGTTGACGTACCCAAATCGGGGAACCACTATAATTCTTTGTGTGTTTTTCTGTGCTCTATTTGTTAATTTGTGCAGGTAAATTCAATTCCGCAAAAGACTACACGACACCTATCCCCCCCATAGGTGGATTTAGTCGACACTAGAGACTTTCAGTGACTTCTCTAACTTTAACATCTTCATAGCCTTTGGTTTGGCCATAGTTGAGTCACCAAAGATCACCTTTGGACCTAGCTTGGACTTGTAGTTTATTAGATTGTCCTTACAGCCAGTCATATACTTTGAGCATCCACTGTCCAGATACCATTGTTGATTAAAGACTGGACAGTCCTTCACCTACATAGAAAGGAATTTGGTGTTCTTGACCCAGGTTACCTTGGGTCCTTGTTTCTTTTGATAAGAGAAACTGGAAATAACAGAAAATTCTGGTTGATTTTTATATCCTAAGGGATGATATCTTCTAGGTGGTATTTCCCATTGAGTAAAAGGATTAGTAGATTCTCTAAATTGATTGAAGTTTCTAACAGAGTTATAGTTTTTATTAAACCTGACTGGGTTCGATGAATTATTATAAGTTCGTTGATCTGCGTTCAACGAATAGGGATGAGTTCGTCGAACTCTGCTCAGAGAATGAACATAGTCATTTTTTTTGCCCCAAGTTCGTCGATCGCTGCTCGAAGAACCATATATAGTTCGTCAATTGCAGTAAGATGAATTATTATAGTTATAATTGACATTCATAGATCGTCGATCTGGGTTCGACGAACTATACACATTTCGTCGATTTGAGTTCGACGAAATCTGTTGAACATAGTTTTTATTCAAATTCTTATTCTTTTTCTTCTTATTTATAGATTTCTGAGAGACATTTGGTTGAGTAGTTTCTCCTATTTTCTCTGTCTTTTTCAGAGATAAATTTAATTGGTGTTGAAAGAATGTTTTTCTTTAATATGGGGGGTAAGCTTGATGAAGCACCTAAGCCCAGCTTGCCATTTAATCTGGCATTGACTGTGCTTGTGATGTCCATCAGCTTAAGGCTTCTCCCATTGAGAGATTCCTCAAGTTGCTTTGCCTCACATAATTCATTTTTTAGTGAAATGATTTGTTCTTTAGCTAAGTCTAAATCATTTTTCAGTTTGATATTTTCAGCAAATAGGTTATCAAATTCAAGTTGTCTATCTCTAAGAATTTTTATTTCCTTCTCTGACTTAATTAAATCATTGCACAAGGATTTAAATTCAATTTTAAAATCTTCTAAATTAAAATCAAATGAATAGATTACCTGATCTTCTTTAGATTCAGATTCCTCTTCTGATTCTTCGGCTTGTTCCTCAACATCAGATTTGCAGTTGGAGGCATTAATAGCCATAAAGCAAACTTCATTTTCCTTTGCCTCCTCTTCATCTTCACTAGAGCTGGAAGATGAGGATTCTTTATTTGTGTCACTCTAGGTCTCAACAATGAAGTCTTTCTCCTTTCTCTTGTGTTTGCTGGAGGAGTGCTTGCTAGAGTGCTTGCTTGATTGCCTCTTATTCTCCTTTTCTTTTCTTCTGTCTTTCTTTTGTGCCTCTGGGCATTCAGGTAGAATGTGCCCAGGTTTTCTGCATCCAAAACAAACAATCTCCTTGGTAGGAGTCTTGTCATAACTTGGCTTGTCATCATTCTTGGATGACCTTCTTATAAATTCTTTCTTGGCCATTTTCTAGAATCTTTTAGCCAACAAGCTCAGTAGTTCTTCATTAGCTGGAAGAGCTTCGTATTCTTCTGTTGCTTTGAAAGCAATGTTGTGCTCCTTCCTTGAAGATGTAGAAGCCTTATGTTCAGTAGCCTCCCTTGTCTTGATCAACTGCTCATAAGACTTGAGCTTGCCAAGGAGAGATTCTGTAAAAATCTCATTTAAACTTCTGGCCTTCTTAATTGGCCATATCCTGGAATCCCAAGTGCTGGGGAAGCACATTAGGATTTTGTCATTTATCTCAGTTAATGAGATGTCCTTATCCAGGGTTCTCAGTTCATTTATGATGATACTTAGTCTGTTATACATCTCAGCAACAGTCTCTGATTCCTCCTTCTTGAAATTCTCATACTGTGATATGAGGAGGGATCTCCTGTCTTTTCTTTCATCTGCTGAGCCAACAACTATTTGGTTCAGTGAGTCTCAAATGGCCTTTGCAGAGGTGCACTCAGCCACCTTCTGAATGATGTCATCTAACATTGTCTGTGCCAGAATATTCATTGCTTTAGCATCAGCCATCTTGGCTTTCTTTTGTGCATCAGTCCACTCAGGTGGTGGAACTTCATGTGTATTGGTAGTTGTAGTAGCAGCTGGAGGTTGAGGGGTACCTGTCAAAATAGAGTTGAAAATGTCCTCATCAATAGAGTTCATGTAGAGTTTGATCCTTGCCTTCCAGAGTGCAAATTTATTCAAGTTGCACATTGGAGCTCTGGTGCTAGAATATTCCTTATTCTGTGCCATGCTGTAAATAAGAGGCTAGAGAGAAAAAGATTTATCAAAGGATCTTGGTTCAGATGTAAGTCTGTGAAACCAAAAAAACAGCTCTCTGATACCAAATATAGGATCAAGCGTATACCCAACTATTCCAAATGTCCGGACTATTGGAAAGGGCGCTACTTAATTTCTTAAATAAGTAGCAGAGCACCACTGGTCAAGTGAAGGAACGTCAGACCCAACAATCCCCCCCCCCCCCCGTCGTCTAGCACAACCCGTCAGCTCAAATATGGGGTTACCACATGGCCCATACAGCTCAGAGGTGGGGTTACCACATGTCCACGGTTGTCTGACCCACCGAACTCATACAGGTAGAAGGGAAAAATCGGGATTTAATAGCCCCCCCCCTCGGTCTTGAACCTGTGACCTCCTCTGATAGCAATTGAAGGATGGTAAAAACTTTATCACCTGAGGGGATAGATCTATTTAACTCTAGAGGAGGTGAATAGAGTATTTTAAAAACTTAATTGATTTTTATAGCGGAATTAAAAATTGTGATATATATCTTAAGAAAGTGCAAAAATAAAAAAGCTAACTAACACAGCACACGTCACACAACAATAAGAAAATAGCAAGCAACCAGACGACAAGAAATTTATAGTGGTTCCCCTAAACTTGGGTGCATACACTCTTCTACCACCCTGGTAGGAATCCACTATAGGTTTTTGATCGGGTGTCCTATCACCAACAGGTTTTTGCTCAAGTGCCCTGTCACCATAAGATCTATTTGAAGGGAGATCTCACAACCCTTTAGGTTTTTGATCAGTTGCCCAAAAACTAAGCTAAGTCTTTTGATAAGGAGACTTAAGAACCAGGTGGTTAACTTTTGAAGGGAGTTAAAACCCTGTGTACAGTGGGGGTGAAAATTTTGATATTGTCTTCTCTTTCTCAAACAGCTGAGAAGACTTTAGTGAATTGCTTGATGTTGTCAAAGCTCCCCCTGAGATGACTATTGTTTAGGAATTTGCTGGAAGCTTTGCAGGGTGTAGGTATTCTTTCATGATCTCTAGAAGCTTTTAGACTGATTGTGTTTTGATGTCTCTTGAAAGCTTGGAGAAGAGTTACAGATGATGAAGACTGTATGAGTATGCAGACTGAATATCTTTCTCTGTCTGCCTGTGACCCTTATTCGATTCCACAACTTCTTATTCTTCAATCTTTTTTAAAAAACTCTTTTATATATTTCCTGCAGAAATTCTGTCTCTGAATTTGAATACTACTCCTTGATTGACTGCTGAAATCTTGGAACTCGGACAAACAGCTAGAAGGGCAATAAATTGATTCCTTAACTGTCCCAGTTATTAAGCCGAGTATTGACTCTGTGAAATCCAGTAATTAATACTGCCAATGAACGGCTATATTCATAAGAATATATGCATTTAATTACTTAGAGCAATATAGGCAACAATATATTATATAAGCCTTGGTCAATCTGGAAATTAATTGCAGTGAATAGAAATAATGAACTGATAGATTTCGTCAATCAGACATCCAAGATCGTCGAACTCAATCCTCTCTTTCGTCGAGTTAAGCCCCAAGAACTTTGAATTGAGTTAATGCTATCCATTCTGGGATCCAAGTTCGTCGAACTGAGATAGTTGTTCGTCGAACTCAACAACTGATAGGAGATCAGAGTTCGTCGTACTCAGTTAAACTTTCGTCGATCTCAACTTCAGAGAAGAAACTTTTAGATCGTTAAACTGAGAACAAAGATCGTCGAACTCCATTCAGATTTCGTCGAATGACCTCTTCAACATAGAAAAATCTATCTTGTTCTAAAATCTTCAGTCTTCTAAGTCTTCTGAGGGATTGGTCCAATCAAACTGACTTGTTGACCTATCCTAAGATCTAATAAAGACCTATGACCCTAGACTATACATTATGGGTCAATTTATACAATCCTAATAGTGAACCTAGCCCAAATCAATCCTAAAATAGGTGGGGTTCCAACAATCTCCCCCTATTTGGGTGAGGTCACTATGTACAATGCATTAAAACAATAAAATATAATCACAAAGCATAACAACAAATATCTGGCAGAAAGTAAAAGTCTAGCAGATATATATACATCAAGTGCTTTGTGACAAACTAACCAAAACAAATAGTTCAGAGGGAAAATAAGCTAATCAAAAAGTTATTTAGATTTCTTAGACTTGTCTTTCTCTGATGGCTGCCTGAAAATGATTTCCCTGTTGGGATTTGCTGCTTATCTTTTAGACATGGTCATAACAGCTGCTCCAATGATATTGCCTGAAGTTGCTCTTAGAACAACTGCCTCTGGATGTAAGCTCATATAAGTATCAACATTAAAAAAGTGTTTAGCTTTGTCATACCTTTTCAATTCTTCTCTTTTGTAAGAAGACATTGTAGTATATTGAGAAACATCTTTGCCTTCTTCTTTAGCTTTATTTATCTGAGTAAGTCCAACCAGCTCTTGAAATCTAGCCATTTTAGAAATGTTTTCCTGTTCTGGATCAACAAATGAAACTGGTGGAGAGTAAGGTCTTTCCTTATATTCAGATTTAGAAGAGTGCTACCTTCCACTGCTGCTGTGGCTGCTTCTGTAGTCATTCTTAGCAGATTTGTCATATTTCTGATAGGAAGATTGCCTTGAGTGCTGAGAAGATGTGGTTCTTGAGGCTAGATTGCCTGAAGCACCTGTAGTTGGTGGAGGAGGAGGAGGTAGATCCTTTCTTAATTTCTTAGTGGGAGCAGATCCAAACTTCTTCTTACTCTTTTGTGTTTTCATCTGATTCTTGAAAGCTTCATCCAGTAGGGAGTAGTTGGAGTTAGAGGAATATTATACAAGATATAATATGGAATGTCATTCTTGGGATTAGGTTGATTCTACACTGATGGCGGGTATAGATCTATTTAACTCTAATGAAATGACGGTAGCACCCGGAAGTTGGCTAGAGGGATGTTTTCTCTCTCTAGAGTTAGATCCTCGGTTAACAAATATTTCAGAATAAGCACTCAACTGGTCTCATCAATAGGACAGACCCAAAGGCCAAGGCTTTCTTCAAAGAGAAAACAAGCCGACGGGAAGATCTCGTCAAGGGGATCTTGTCACTCCGAAGGGAACAAGCAAAGGCGGATGCCTAGAACTCGCTCTCGCAGACCCGAGAATTTGCATGTGCATGAACTAAAAAGTCGAGAGCGGCGCGAAGTCCAATCCTAAGCAAAAAATCGTCTTAAGGTGTCGTGAGATGTTTCGGCCCTGAACTAAGCGAGAGCGCGAATCAAACGCATTTCGAGGTACCGCGTCACTCGGCATCGCGAAGAGAAATGAAGAGGCAAGAATTTTTTATAACAATGTATTACATTCCTCTAAAGGTTTTTACATTGTCAAAAGGGGCAAGGCCCGAGAGAAAAAGTACAAGTAAAAAACAAAAAGGGGAAGGGCGAGAGCCTCAGGGCGGAGAGGTCGGGCTCTCTCTCTCGCCAGAATCCTCGTCTGCACTCCGCACGGACTCAGGAATAGGCTGTAAGAGTTCCGGCATCAGGATCTCAGCCGTCACCTTCTCGTCATAACTGTTGAGGAAGCCGGCCTGCTGCATCATCTGGAGTGCGTGCCTAGCCCCCATGATAGCGTGGTCCCGCATCATCAGGTCAATCTCATGTTGAGTGTACATCAAGGACTCCTTATTCTCGCTCGAGGGAAGAGGGATTAGCGAGTCGATCCACTACTGATTCTGGGCCCTCACCCACCTGTTCTCGTCCTCTAGGTGGGCGATACGTGCGTTCTTCTTGGCGATAGTCTCCGCATCCTGCAAAATGACCAGGGATCAGGGCGAGAGTAGAAAGACTTGGCGCATATACAAAAGAGTAAGGACTTACCACTCCAGCCTCTCGCAGGGCGAGATCCCTCTTGTAAGTGTCGAGCTCCTCCTTCAGCTTCTCTACATCTGAGCAGAGGGAGGATCACGCTGCGCTCACATCCGTGAGTTTTCATGCGAGGCAGATGTAGCTGCGCGCTGTCATGTGCGTGACCTCAAGGGCACAGAATTGAGCCCGCGAGCTCTCATAGACGAGTGACTTGGTCAGCGCCCTGTCATAGTAGGCGGCGCTGTCCCGCCTGTACATGCCAAAAGCCAGCGCATAGGCCTTGACCGAGACTGTCTCGCCCTCTTGCCAAGAGAGAGCAAGGTGGAAATGGAGGCCTTGTTAGCATTCCGATCCCACACTAACAGGGGCTCATTCATGTCATTCAGCACCTCTTCACACAGGCTGAAGTTCCTGTAGTCCCTAGGTCCCGGCACCCCCTGTGTCGAGGTCCCGCCGACCTCTCCCGACCTCTTCACCACTCCGCCAACACCGGTTTCGGGGAAGTTATTGACGATCTCCATGCCCTTGCCAAGATCAACGGCCTTTGGCTTCTTGACGACCTTTGTTTTCTCGGAGGCTCTCGCCCTCTCAACATCTTTTGACTTCTCGACGGCAGCCATGTGGCTGGATATTAGTAACTTCTTGGTAGGAGGCAAAGATGTCGGCACGACGGGCTTTCGCTTTGTACCGCTAGATTCCAGTTGCGGTCCCAAGGAGATCCTACTGGCCTCAGCGGCAGCATCGACACGTGCCAGTTCGGATGAAGGTACAACGGTCTCGGCGAATGGAGGATTGAAGGGAAGATCTCGCACCCCTGCATGAATGATATAAGAAGTTTCTAAAAAAAAAATCTTTACCCCTTGAAATGGCAAATGTGCTCCTTACCTTCCCTGACAAGAACCGACAGAAGTGTGTCAAGGTTCCTCCTCAAGAAGACAACGTCGAAATCTTTCCCGAGAAGGAACTGATGGAGGTTAGACTCGTGGCCGCCGAGACTGGGAGGGCGATAGGTAGACTCATCTTGCTAGATTGGCAAGAGAGGGAGGTTACCAAAGTCGCCAGAGATGAAGATGAACTTCTTCACCCAGTAGTGGTTTTTGTTGGCGAGACCTCTCGCCTTGAGGTTATTGCTGGAGAAGAAGGCGATCCCGTCCTTCTTGGCACGAAAATTAAACAATTTCTGGAAGACCTAAAGGCTGAATTTCATTCACTCAGACCGCATATAGCAGGCGAATGCGACTAGCGGGGCTATCGAGTTTGGGTTGAGCTGCGCGGGAACCACGCCAAAGTAGCGCAGAGCTTGACGAATCTCAGGCCATATAGGAAGATGAAATCCGACTTCGAAGTGTTCGACGGGGTACCGAGCTCGCAAGGCGATAAGTGGTTAATCGCCTCATTGTCAGATGGATGTCGCGCCTTAAATCCTGGGGTGATGTAGAGGTTCACAAGCGAGTGGTACTCTTCCTTTGACAGCTTGCAGTTCAAAAAGGGGTAGTCGGCGAATGCAGCAGTCACTTGTTCCGGCCATCACCCTCTCCCGACATCTCGCCCAAAAGAAAATTAAAAGCAGTAGGGCGAGTGCGAGAAGAAGGAAAATAACAAGGAAAGCAAAACGATTGAAAGTAATAAATGCGGTAGGTGGGTGACCTATTTATAGGAGAATTCAGGCGGGAAATGATCAAGGCGCTGGGGAGTGCGGATAGCACATCTTTAGATCTATCCCCGAGTCCCGTCTTGTCCCCTGGCGAGATCTCACATTGCCTCATTCGCGCCGAGCTTCCCAAGCGGAGGAAGCGACAAGAAAAAGCATCCCCAAGCATAGACATGCATGTACCGTAAAAGGCAGGAAAGAAAACGAGATCAAACAACATACCAATACCACACATTATTAGCATTTGGCACAAAGGCTGACAGTTATTATTACAGAATTCATGAAATGAACAGGAGCGGGAGGCGAGTGCCGGTAGGCCCACCAGGG
Source organism: Platanthera zijinensis (assembly GCA_039513925.1). Lineage (NCBI taxonomy): Eukaryota > Viridiplantae > Streptophyta > Magnoliopsida > Asparagales > Orchidaceae > Platanthera > Platanthera zijinensis. The sequence continues at coordinate 49,086,596 of CM077081.1, forward strand.
GGCCGTCTTCACCATCCCCGGCCTCCCCTTCCCGCTCCCGGCATCGCGCACGTATAGTGGATAGAGCGAATCTTCTGGAGTTCCCGCTGTGCGAGAAAAAGTTGATCCTCCGCGCGTGCGATGTGAAGGTTGGGATATTCGGTCCCGCCGCTGACCTCTCCCGACAGATTGGCAACCAGTTGTTTATAACTATTCTCCAGGCTAAAAAGCCGCTCCTTGGCAGATTCCTGGTTCTCCCGCACCCGATCGGCGAGCCCGCGTAGCAGCAAAGACTGTTTCTGGAACGTCTTGGCCACTCGTCGCTTCAACCCGACAGCGTCCCCTAGATCGCCCAGGTAGTCGGTAATTAAATATGGAGAAGGAAGAGGCGAGACCTCCTCCTCGTCAATATCAACGTCGGTGGAAATCTCGCAAAAGCCTGGGATAAAAAGAGGGCAGCGAGAAGTCTCGGGCCTCCCCTCAAAGGGGGTCTCAAAGGATATATTTCTCTTCCCTAGGCTTGGTGGATGGATGGTTGACTCGGCAAAATGTGTGGGGATAGCGTCCGTCAGGAGAGGAGCAGAGCCGAGATCCGTAGGTGTCTCGCGAACAGGAGATCTCGGCGCCGGGTCTCCCATCCCCATAGTTCCAAAAGTAGAAGCTACAAAGAAAGAATGGTTAAACCAGGGGACTAAAAGCTAACAGTTAGTGGAGGGGTTACCTTTCTCCCGTGCGGGAACATCGAGCCGGAGAGGGGGGGTTATCTCGCGGTTCTCCTGTCCATGCCCATTTCCCGGCGAGACCACCGTAACACTCGCCTCCTCAACATCCTTCTCCATCGGCGGGATCTGCGAATGGATATGACATCAACATTTCATCTCGGCGACAAAAGGGAAATAGTGCTAAGCGAATACAAATACCAAGTCTGTCTTGGGCAAGGAAGGATTTTGAGAAGCCAATTCACCATTCCATATGTCGCGTCGCACCGCTTTGGCTTTTTTCATCTTCGGGGTTGACTCGGGAGCTTTGCGAAAGATCCAGGGGCGAGTGAGCCCATCAGGGATTTGTTCTTGTCTTTAACAGCATGGAGGCGATCTAGAGCTTCCTTGGAAAGCGACATCATAATAAGAGGAGAGAGCAGCCGCGAGATGTAAGGGCAGGAGAATGCCTATCACTGCCTGGATATTTATATAACAGTGGAGGGGCCCACGATAGATTCTCTTCTAGGTCAGCATCCACTCATCTAATATGTAGGGTTGGATGTTTCTTTCTGAGCTTTGTTAAAAGCTCGCAAAGAGTGGGAATTGTGTACAACCCCATATTCGATGAGTGGGCCCCATCGGGTTGGAGAGTGGACAGTACCCGTCCAAGGCTTGAAAAGAGGCACTCGCACAACACGGAGGGAAGAGGAATGGTTTTGCCCTCCGGCGAGTGCCACCCTCACCCAACACTCGCCTGAATATCTCATGTACAGCGCGCGTGCGAGATCAGTTCTCGCCAGGCTAGGCAAGTGGTCGCCCAGCCAGGCATTCGCCCTTCAGGGGTCTTTAAGGAGGCAAGTGCGTTGAGCTCCCAGCACTCGCCCCCTTTAGTCAGTTGATGCTCTCACAGGTCACTCGCCCAGCAGGGCCCAGAGGCAAATTACCGGGATGCCCTCAGAGGTCTGCATTTAGCTATTCAGAACAGCAGAGTTTTGCTATTAGCAGGCCAGCCCAGGGTGTTTTCAGTAATTCCAGACCAGCAGAGGTTGGTTATGTGCAGGCTGTTTTCAGAAATCTATAAATAGACCCAAGGGGGTATCTCAGGAGGTACGCTGACTTGTCTCCCAATCTCTTAGTGCTTTTCTGAGGTTCCTTAGCCCGACTTTTGGTTAAGGAGGGAAAGCGCTCTGTGATCTTCCGGGTGTGTGGTGGGTCCTCCATACCGAGCCCTTGGGTCTGTTCCCTATACTTTTCCCTTTGGTTGTTCAGCTCGCGAGAGAGTAGTAAGTGTGTGATCACCCCTTCCCCAAAGGTGAACTCCATCGAGGCCGAGTTTTCTATTTCATCAAGAAGTAAATTATTCGTATGAACCATGTTTAAAACAACATTATTGTGACTGTTATGTTATCTTTAAAATAAAAAAATCTTTCTTGATGGGGACAAGTCCATTTATAGAATAATTAGGGTGCGTATAACTCACTTCATGATCACACTATGTTAGTGGGAACATGGAGGAGCCATCGTGCGATCGACGCGCGCGATTGTACGCGATCCACAAATGGGGGATCCCGCTCCCTCTCTCTGTCCGGAGCCGGCCAGAGTACCGGCCCCTCCCTCTCCCACTCCACTGGCCGGCCGGCTGGCCATGCCACGCGGTCGTGCCTTCACGTCAATGCGGCATGGCGTTTTCGTCGGTCGCTCCAACTGGCAGGGTCCCCCCTCCTGCGGCCCTAGTTGCGGTCGCGTGAGGTCGCGGGTCACAGCCAGCCATGTCAGGCCCTCTAGAGGGTGCCCTTAGCCAGCCGCGCCCCATGCCTGCCATCTTCGGTTAGCCACCCCTAGCAGCCAGCGCTGGCCTCGTGGTCGGCGGCCGACACTGCGATCGGTGCTTCGGTTGAGCACGACCGGCCGGCCACGCCGACTCTGGCCTATCGCCCTCCACCACCAGCTAGTATCACGCTAGCGGCCGGCGTCGAGGTCAGGCGCCCGTAGAGTGGGGGTCGACTGCCTTCCTCGCCCTGAGCGGCGCTTCCCGTCGGTCGTGACACCACGCGATCGGCCCGACACTTTCACGACCGTCTGATGCCCTGATAAGCACTCATATAACCACCATCGTTAGTGGTGGAATCATGATCTTGGTGGCGGTCTGCAATCAGTAAACATTATATGATTATATTCGCCCCAAACTACGAGCTTTGTGGCCTGCAAATAGCTATTTAGGGGAAGTTATGGTGTGCGGATAGCCGGATAACCACCATAACTACCCTCGAAGCCTATGAAAGGTGCCTCAGATCTTCTCATTTATCATCTTCCCCCCTTCGTGTTTTCTTCTTTCTCAGGCCAGAGCTCTGTCAGCATTCTCTTACGAGCCATCATTCCTCCACCAGAATTCTCCTATGAGCGGTCGTTCCTCCACCGGAATTCTCGCGGGAGCCACCGCCGCTCCACCATAAATTCGGCTAAGTCTGTTGCATCATCACAAAGAAGACGCTCTCCTCATTGCAGGAAGAAAGCCTCGTTCACGTACAGCCTCCAGAAAGCCCGTTCTAACCTCATTCTACGTATTTTGCGCCCGTCCTCGCACTAAAATTATAAAAGCTAAATCTCGCATGGAGCAGTCTGTTGCCCGCCGAGCATCAAATACTCTCTCTCACCTCCAAAGTGTAACGAGTAGCGGCTTGTCTCCCTCGATTCTACAAACAAGTTATAAGCTGAAGCTAATAGTGGAGTTTGACTGGCACAGACCCGGTCATGCAATTTTTTACCCGGTTGAGGGATTTTTCCACGTTAAAATCGCCTTGTGCACTTATTTTCTTATTTTGTGACTAATTGTTCACTCGACCTCTCTTGGGCTAAGAAATTCACATCTAGGCCGGTTTAGGAGCGCCGAGTTAGACCGCAATAGTTTGGCCCCGTCTGTGGGAAGCAAGTTCCCAAAATCCCCGTAAGACAGTACCCCCTACACAGCGGCACTCGTTACTAGGTTTAATGGCAAGAAGAAGTTCTGAACCACCTAAGGATCAATCCCCGGAGGACGCATCGAGTCAGCTCCCTCTCATTCACTTATCAACGCGACTCTCGGTGCAGAAGTCGTGCTCTCACACGTAGCTGCCTTGGAAGGGTGCATGTGACAAGTTGAGGAGCAGTAATTCGAGATGCTCACTCTACTCAGAAATCAAGGTGCCCTTGCAACTCCTCCTCAGCCTCCGGCACTAGTCAATCCCCCTCATCTGGCTCAGTTACATGCTCCGACATCGCAAGTTCCCCACGAGGATGATATATCCGAAGAATTCTCAGACGCCTCCAGCTCCATGGGGCTTGCGCCCCACCTATCAGGACACTGGGGGTGGTCGTCATCGTCACGCTGAAGAAGAGGCTAGTGCGCCGTTTGGCGAAAGACTCACTTACGAAGAGATACGCGAGATGATTGCTCAATAGTACGGACATATTTGGCGTCGGGATGTTTTCGCCTGTCATCCTCTATAATAAGGCTCCCCGCTCTCCGCCCAAGTTTTAGCTCACTTGATCCCACACGACTTCAAGATTCCCCACATTGAAATATTCGACGGAATAGAGAATCCGCTAGAACATATCAACCATTTCACCACCATCTACAAAGCTTCAGATCAGTTTCTTTGTCAGGTTTTCCCAGCAATGTTAAAGGGGTAAGCTCGCACCTGGTTTCATTCTTTGCTAGAAGGATCCATCGTCAACTTTGCAGAATTAGCACGACAATTCACCGAACAGTTCATCACCAACCGTAGAAATGTTTGAGACCCCTCACATCTGTCTGGGATTCGTCATAATGAAAAGGAGACTCTCAAGGATTTTTTTCCCGCCAATTCACCGTCGAAGCGCGACAGATTCTGGGGGTCGACCCCAAACTGTTAAGGGGTGTTTTCCTCGGGGACCTATGCCCTAGCGGTTTCTATTCGGCACTCATGAGGGAGATAGTGCACAGCTATCCAGATCTTGTTCACCAGGTTGAGGCCCAGATAGCAGCTGAAGAGGCTATTGAGGTGCACCGCCAATAGTTTGAAGGCATACAGAAGACGAAGATGGCCCAAGAGGAGCCCCCAAGGAGGCCTGAAGAATGACGTAGAGAAGAACGTTGAAACACTGAGCATCACCGCAAACCTCAGAGAGATCTGGGCCAATGCCCGCCTCGATTATACACTCCGTTAAATACCTCCCAAACTAATGTACTCTACGCAATTCAAGATAGTCCGGCACTCCAGCGACCAAGAGTATGATTGTTAAATCTAAGGAGCGACCAGTCAAAATACTGCGAGTTCAATTTTACGACCGACCATATATACTACCGAAGAATGCTCCTAGCTAAAAATGAGATTGAGCGCCTTGTCCGTCAAGGGCTCGTTGGAAGATTTCTGCAAGGGCATGCGTCGGATCAGAAGACACCCCATAGGCAAGTGAGAAAGCAACTGGATGTGTCGCAAGGGGCCGCCGACGAAAGATAAATGGTCGGCAACATCGAGACTATCGTCAGATACCCGGACCTCTCTACCCAAATAATCGCAGTTGAAGTGCCAGAAAGAACTTACAAGGATAAGGAGTTCAAGCAAGATACCACCATTTCCTTCGATGATGAAGACCTTGAGGGGGTATGGAAACCGCATCAGGACCCGCTCGTTATCAGTGCAGGAATCGGAGATCCTTGTTTTAACATCAAAAGAATTCTTATTGACAACAGAAGCTCCACTGACATCTTGTTCCTCTCTACTCTCTACAACCTGAACCTTGCCAAGCAACACCTCAGTCCCGCGAAAGGACATGTTTACAGCTTTGGTAACCACCCAGTTCCCATCCAAGGAACGATCTTCTTACCAATCACAATGGACGAATTCCCGAGGCAAGCCTCACACGATATTCAGTTTGTAGTCATTGATTCGAGCTCCCCCTATAGTGGCATCTTTGGAAGGCCAGTCCAGTCCATCTTCGGAGCAATCTCGTCAATTACACGCCTATCTATGAAGTTCCCGACCACCGAAGTTATATGGGTCGTTCGGGGAAACCAGAAGACAGCCTGCACCTGCTACTTGAAGCAAGATCAGCAAGAAGTTGCAATCGCCTTCAACATTGACGGCCTTGGTCAACGCAACAAGATAACTATGTTGCTAGAAGGCGCTCTTTGAAGCAAGAAGACCATTCCCCGCTCACAGAATCAACACCACTTTATCCTTGTTTTCTTATTTCTTATTTATTGTTTTCCTTATATTGTATTTCCTGCTTTCTATTGTATATTCCTTGTAATGTAAAAGATGCAAGACACGACTCGCGCAAACTATCTTCAGCTAAACTATATTACATCGTGCTTTCCTCATTCTTGTCTCAAATACTCATGGTCAGGCTAGGTCGTGCAATCAGATCAAAACCTTACATTCTCCGACCCTCGGATCGAATTCTTACATTCTCCGGTAATTGGCTCATAGCCAGGCTAGGGCGCACAATCAGATCGAATCATTACATTCTCCGTTGAAACTGCAAGTCGACACCCTGCCATCGTCTAGGCATGCCCCCCTCGCAGTCGTGCAATCAGATCAAATCCTTACATTCTCCGACCCTCGGGTCGATTCCTTACATTCTCCGGCAATTGGCTCATAGCCAGGCTTGGCCGCACAATCGGATCAAATCATTACATTCTTTGTCGTAACTGCAAGTTGACGCCCCGACATCGCTTGGGCCTGCCCCCCTTGCGATCGCACAATCAGATCGAATCATTACATTCTACGACTCCCGGATCAAATTCATACATTATCTGGTAATCAACGCATGGCCAGGCTCAGTCGTGCAGTCGGATCAAATCGTGACATTCCACGACTCCCAGATTGAGTCATTACACTCACTAGCATTATAGTAAGCCTACATCTCGCCAGTTACTCACATTTGAGCAATTAAAAAGAGTAAAGAAATGGAAATAACAATGTTATAACAACATCAGGATCAAAAATGCCATCATCAATAATCGTAAAAGAATGAACACTTACAAGTCTGGAAAAATAAAAAAGCAGGCATACTTCAAAACACAAGACACAACAAAAAAGTAAATGTGCGCCAACATACAAAGGCAAAGCTACTACTCGTTGTCTACATCAGGCTCGAGGTCTGCCCCCTCATCATCAGAAATATTGTCAAAGCTGAGGCTAGATACATCGCACTTCAGGCGCTTAGCTAACATACGAAAGGCCTTCGACACCCTGCGTCTGAGCGCAACCTCGCGAACATCCTCCATCTGAGGCTCCGCCTCTCTGGACCAAACCTCCTTGCGTATCTCCTCAGCAAGCAAGTCGCAATCATACATGATGTCTAAGGAGTCCTTATACTCCACCAGTCCGACCACCTTCAGCTCAGATTCTCGCTCATCTAAATAAAGATGCACCAACTCAGCCCTAGAAGCCTATAACTCTGTCTTCAAACCAGAAGCCTCCTCCTAAGCAGTTTTCAGTATCTGCACAGTCTTTTCCACCAAAGACTTCTCTACCTGTTGCGCAGCTCGGGCCTCCTCCAACTCAGCCTTCATTTCCGACCCGATCCGCCGAAATTGAGATGCATCACGATCATTCTCCTCTCTCGAGGCGAAAAGAGAAGCCCCTGCCGCTCGGAGCTTCTCCTGAAGAGCCAAGTATTTGTCCTTCAACCTCACATAATGATCGTTCCACTTGAATGCTATATGAGTTTGGGCTTTGATCTGCAAGAAGCAAAGGAGGAGTTAGAATTGTATAAAACAATGAGATCAAGTCATAAAATAAGATAAATGGCTTACTTACCACATCGCTCATCGCCTCTAAGGAAGATGACACGCGAGGAGTACAAACTTCCGTGCAAGGGACTCGTGGGGGGGGGGGGAAATGACTCTATCACCTCAAGATCTAAATCAACCGGCGCCAACTCGTCGCAAGGGACCTCCTGAATCGGACCGTCTCTCTGCCTTGGCAAAGATCGCGGCTCCACAGCTGCATCATTACTGCCCTTTGACACAAGCTTCCTCTTATGAACCAAGGGTGCAACTACTACACACACACAATCAACTGAGAGTCCGCACTGGGATAGGTGTTTCTCCACCACGAATAAGGAAATGCTAAACAAGCGATTTTCCAGCTCCCAATGATTTGTAAATCCTAGTATCGACAAGAAGTCCTGCTCTCACCCCTTCTGACGATAGCAGCGGTCGGGCAACGCATTCATTAGCTCTGATAAGCCTCAAGGGTTTATGATATATCCAAACAAGGTGTTCCCATGACGACGATTCTTACGGATCTCAAAGACAAGCCAACTTTTATTGCTGCGAATTTCGACACGGATGCCACCGTCAACATGGACATCGTACCAATCTCTGAATAATTCCAAAGAGAATCTTAAGTCATGCTCCCTGAAAGAATCCACCAGCCTCATGATGCAAGTTATCCCTTGCGGAGTGAACAGGGACATCGGGACGTCGTAGTAACTCAGAATGTCCACCACCTACTCGCACGGTGGAAAGCAAAAGCCGGACCTCAAATTCGTCTAAATTGTTATCCAAATCCTAGGTAGGTTCTGAACTCTCTATTCAGCATGAGGTATCTTCATATCAAGATCGGCAGATAACCTGTATCTTTTCCTCCAAACTTCGACTTGCTCAGTATTGAGTGTAGAGCATATCCGCATGGGTCACGTAGGACGCTTCGAAATCTGTAAATATAGACCAAAGAACAGGCTAAGGGTGTTCAATTGAACGTCATTGCTTGCAAGTGCGCGATCCACGCACAAACTGAAAATGTGCAGGGTCTCGCCTACCCAAAAGAGAGTGCGAGCATCCGCACAAACAAAGGGGTACTCTGAACACACCTAGTATTATGTGTGGCACGCACCCAGCAACGCGCACCAAATGTGTGCGCAGTAGTGCGTGGGCGCAAAGGTGTGCGTCTGCACGTACCAGGGTGGGCGCGCCTCTACGCGCCCGCGCGCCCTAGGTGCGCGTGCACCCTATTGTGTGCGCATGCATCCTTGCTCGTAAGGGCGCACCCTGGTACATGCTTACCCGTGTACACCCAGGGGGAACCCACGCTGGGAGGCGCCTTTGCCGGCAAACCCGTCCCCACGCCGGTGGGCTCCTCTCGTCGGCTTGGCACTCTGGTATCCCACGCCTGTGCGCCTTCTCTATTTTCCGCCTTTTTAACGGCTTATCTTGGCCCATGAAGCACTGTCATATGCCTTCTCTGGACCCCCCCCCCCATTCGCCATCACCATAATCACCACTAGAAGAATCCCTCATAGAAGAAGGATAAATCCTCACTCTTCTCAAACGGTTTCTAACACCGAGGATTTCGGGGGGGCAATTGATGGGGACAAGTCCATTTATAGAATAACTGGGGTGTGTATGGACCACTCCTCAATGATCCATGTTGATGGGGACAAGTCCATTTATAGAAACAGAGGATTTCGGGGTGTGTATAAGCAAGAAAAATCCTGATAGCCTCTAGCCTTGCAAAAGGGGAAAAGGTCTGGTCATAATCAATGCCTTCCTCCTGTGAATAGCCTTGGGCCACCAATCTTGCTTTGTTCCTCACAATTGATCCTTGAGCATCCAACTTATTCCTGAATACTCATTTATTTCCAATGACTGGGTAGTATTTGGTTCTAAGAACTAAATCTCAAACTTTACACCTCTCAAATTGATTGAGTTCCTCTTGTATTGCAATAATCTAGTGGGGATATTGCTCTGCATCTTTTATGAATTGAGGCTCACTTTGAGAAATGAAGCAAGCATGCATCAAATCTTGGTTGAGTTGATGCCTTGTTTGCAACCCAACTGATATGTCGTCAATCACTTGAGATATGGGATGATCTCTAAGTGTTACAAGATCAGTGGGTAGAGTTGGTTCTTCAACCACTTGTGGTGCTAATTCCTCTTGTGGAATTTCATTTGCCACAATATCTTCAGCATGAATTTCCTGAATATCTTCATCACTATTATCAGCAGTAATCTATTGAGAAGGATGTGATATATCCTCTTGTGTTAGGATTAAATCGTCCATTTTCTCACACGGATTTGGTACCTACAAATTTTCTATGGTAGAAGAATCCTTCTCCTGATAACCTTCATCACATAGTTGACTTTTGGATATAAGTTTATGCTTTAGTCCATTCACATAAGCTACCTTTTTTAATATGACTGTTCCAATCTTGACATTTCCATATCCTTCTGTTTGTCCATAATTGGAGCCTCCAAAGATCACTTTGGGTCCAAACTTTGCTTTAAAGTCACTAAGGTTGTCCTTTGAACCTGTCATATGTTTTGAGCAACCACTATCCAAATACCGATGTTCCTCTATGATAGGATAGTTCTTCACCTGCATAAAAATAAGTTAGGTGTTTTTGACCCAGGTTACCTTGGGTTCTTGATTTCTTTCAAAATAATAATTGGAAATATAAGAATAATCAGGTTGATCCTTATAACCTAATGGATGATATCTCCTAGGAGAGATTATCCACTGAGTAAAAGGATTTACAAGTTTTGGTTTTTGATTATTAGTTTGATAAAAATTAATATTTCTGTTTTGAAAATTTGAGTTCGATGAATTTAGTTGAGTTCGTCGATCTGAGTTCGACGAAAAGTATTGATTTCGTCGATCTCGATTCATAGAATGATACTACTCATTTTCTGCGTTCCACGATCGTCGATCTCTGTTCGACGAAACATATTGATTTCGTCGAGCACCCTTTGTTGAGTAATCATACCCAAATTCTGGGTTCAGAGTTCGTCGATCGCCGTTCGACGCATAATACGGATTTCGTCGATCTCGATTCGATGAATTTTGTTGAACATTATTTTTATGAGATTTTTTATTTTTCTTTGATTTATTCTTTGGAAGATTTCAGTATTTTTATTTGTAAGTTGTAAAACTTCTTTTCCTTTTTCTTTTGCAGAAATGAAATTCATAGGTTTAGATAATATATTTTTCTCAAAAATATAAGACTGACTTGATGAAGCACCCAAGCCCAGTTTGCTATTTAATCTAGCATTCACTGTGTTTGTGATGTCCATTAATTTGATACTTCTCCCATTAAGGGATTCTTCTAATATTTTAGCCTCATTTAATTTACTTTCTAAAGATAATATTTGTTCTGAAGCAGTTTTTAAGTCTTCTTTAAGTTTTGAATTTTTTGAAGAAAAATTATCAAGTTCAATTAATTTTTCTCTGAGAAGTTTGATTTGCTTCTCAGATTATACTAAATCTTTACATAATAATTTAAAGTCTGATTTGAATTGATCAGAAGTAAAATCAAAGGTAAAGATTACCTGGTCTTCCTCTGATTTTGATTCTGACTCAGAGTTACTGCATGATGCATTGATTTCCATCATACAGATCTCTTTAGCTTTTGCTTCTTCTTCATCCTCACTGGAGCTGGATGAAGAGTCTGAATTTGAGTCACTCCATGTCTCAGCTATAAATCCTCTCTCTTTCTTCATGTATTTATTGGAAGATGATTTGTTGGAGTGCTTTTTGGAGTCTATCTCCTTCTTTTCTTTCTTCTTCTTAGGACATTCTGGCAATATGTGTCCAGGTTTCCTGCACCATAACAAAAGATTTCTTTAGTGGGGGTTTTGTCATACTTGGGTTTGTCTTCATTTCCGGAAGACCTTCTCCTGAAGTCCTTCTTGGCAATTTTGTAGAATCTTTTGGCCAGAATACTTATGAGGTCTTCATTTGTTGGAAGAGATTCTTCTTCATCTGTAGCCTGAAAAGCTATGCTTTTCTCTTTCCTTACTGAAGGTGAAGCCACTTGTTCAGCTTCTCTTATCTTGATAAGCTGCTCATAAAACTTGAGCTTTCCCAACAAGATCTCTGTTGAGATCTCATTCAAGCTTCTGACTTCCTTGATTGGCCAAATTCCTAGAGTCTCATGTGCTAGGGAAGCACATAAGGATCTTGTCATTGACTTCTGTCAATGAGATGTCCTTCCCTAGGGTTTTCAACGCATTGATGATGAGGCTGAGGCTGGTGTACATCTCAGCAACTGATTCAGATTCACCCTTCTTGAAATTCTCATATTGAGAAATCAAGTGGGCTCTTCTGTCCTTTCTCTCATCTGCAGATCCTACAACCATCTCATTTAGGAAATCTCAGATATCCTTGGCTGAAGTGCATTCAACAACCTTCTGGAATATGTCATCAGACATAGTTTGAGCCAAAATATTTATGGCTTTGACATCTGTAATCTTCAGCTTCTTCTGTGCATCAGTCCACTCAGGTGGTGGAACTGCACTTGTGCTTGTTGTTGTAGTTGGTGTAGGGGGACCTGTCAAAATAAAATTATAGATATCTTCATCAATAGAATTCATATAAAGTCTAATCATTACCTTCAAAAGTGCAAACTTATTCAGATTGCACACTGGAGGTCTGGTGCTTGAATACTCCTTATTTTGTGTCATGATATAAAAGACAAACTAAAGTAAATAGGATCTATCAAAGATCTTTTGGTTCAAGTGTTAACCTGTGAAACCAAACAACCTGCCTTTGATACCAATTGAAAGTGAGGGATAGATCTTATCTTTACTCTAGAGGGGGGGTGAATAGAGTATTAAAAAAATTATTAACTTGTTTTACAGCGAATTAAAATTTAGTGATATATATAAGTATAAAGAGAAATATCACAACACACAAACAAAAAGAAAAGGCAAACCAGATGACATAAGGAGTTTATAGTGGTTCCCCAATAAACCTGGGTACATCCACTCTTCTACCACCCTGGTAGGAATCTACTACAGGTTTTTGATCAGGTGCCCTGCCATGACAGGTTTTTGCTCAGGTGCCCTATCACCACAAGATCTATTTTTCTAAGGGAGATCTAGCAATCCTTTGAGCTTTTGATTAGGTGCCCAAAAACAAATCTCAAGCCTTTTGATCAAGTGACTTGTGAACCAAAATGGGCTAACTTTTGAAGGGAGTTAAAACCATGTATACAGGAAATGGAAAATAAAAATATGTTGTCTTCTCTGTCTCAAAGCTCTGAGAAGACTAGTGGACTTGATGATGTCAAAGCTCCCCCTGAGTTGTATGAGTTTGATCAAGAGTGGAAGCTTTGCTTCAGGGTGTAGGCCTTCAAATGATGTTGCACTTCAAGCTTTTAGACTGATTTTGATTGTTTGTCTCTTGAAAGCCTGAAGCAGATGAAGAACACTGAGTGTATGAAAGCTGTATTATTCTTCACTGTCTGCTAATACTTTTTCAGTGATTCACTTCTCTTGTGATTGTTATTTTTGATCTGTGTATCCCTATATTCGTCTGAAAGAAAATCACTTTATATATGTTTTCAGATTTAACAACATTTGAATTTTAAATTGTTTCCTGAAATCCTCTGCAGAAATTCTGGAATTCTGAACAGCTAATATTTGTCTTGAATGTATTTCCCTAACTGTCCCATGGAATATGGTAGAGCAATAACTCTGTGAAAATCATAATTAATGCTGCCCAGAACAACAATATTCTTGAGAATATTGAGCATTAATTATCAGAGCATTACTGTCTTAATATAATAGAATTTGAAATCAAACTGATAGTCGAACTGAGAAACTGCAGAGAAGAATAGTCGAACAGAACCTGGAAAGAGTTAGTCGAACTCAGCAATGATTTCGTCGACCTGAACTCCAAGTTTGTCGAGCTAAGAATTCTCCTTCGTCGAGCTGAGCTCCAAGATCATCGAGCTGAAAATATACTTGTCAATCTGAGCTCCAAGTTCGTCTAACTGAGATAGTCCTTCGTCGAGCTGAACTTCTGATATGAGATCATAGTTCGTCCATCTCAGCTAGACTTTCGTCGAGCTCAACTCAGGGAAGGAACTCTGAGTTCGTCGATCTGAGATCGACGATCGTCGAGCTGAGTTCAGTTATTGTCGAACGACTTTCCTGCAATCATTTTAACTGCTTTTCCCTTGAGGTCTTCTGTATCTAAAATCTTCTGAAGTGGAGTGCTGACAGTCTAAGTTGGTGTTGCTGACTTTTACCTTGGAAAAACTATGAACCTAGACTATACATGTTGGGTCATTCTACGAAATCCTAATAGTAGTCCTTGCCCAAATCCAAACTGGGGTTCCAACACCCCCCCCCCCCTCCGTTCTCCATCACCATAATCACCACCGGAAGAATCCCTCGTAGAAGAAGGATAAATCTTCACTCTTCTCAAACGGTTTCTAACACCGAGGATTTCGTGGGGCAATTGATGAGGACAAGTCCATTTATATAATAATTGGGATGTGTATAGCCCACTCCTCAATGATCCCACTATGCTAGTGGGGAACATGGAGGAGTCGTCGCGTGATTGGCGCGCGCGAGATCCCGCTCCCGCTCGTCATCCGGGACCAGTCGGAGTACAGGCCCCCTCCCTCTCCCTCTCTGCCAACCGGTCGGCCTAAGTCGGTCCATCTTCTGGTCGATCAGCGAGGCCGCGCCTCGCGGTTGTGCCCTTACGGCCATGCGGCGCGGCATTCCCACCGATGCTCCGAACAGCAGGACCACCCCCTCCCGCGACCGCATGAGGACGCGGGTCGCGGATGGCCACGACATGCCTTCCGGTCAGACGCTTGCCGGATCCAGTCGGCTTCCCTTAGCGGCTGGCTGATGTCATCCTATGCCTCATGGTCGATGGTCGGCGTCGCGCCCGGTGCCCCTGCCGAGCGCGGTCGGCCGGTCGCCCTTCGTCGTCGGCTAGCATCGCGCCGGTGGCTGGCGCCGAGGCTGGCCACCCGTAGAGTGGCGGTCGACCGCCTCCCTCGCTCGAGCGGTGCTTCCCATCATCTGCACCGCCACGCGATCGACCTGACACTTTCACAACTGTCAGATGCGCAGGTAACCACCCGCATAACCACCATTGTTAGTGGGGTGACCATGATCTTGGTGGAGGCCTGCATTCAGTAAACATTATATGATTATATTCGCCCCAAACTATGCGCTATGTGGCCTGCAAATAGCTATTTGGGGGGAGTTATGGTGTGTGGATAGCTAGATAACCACCATAACTACCCTCAAAGCCTATAAAAGGAGCCTCAAACCTCCTCATTTCTCATCTTTCCCCTCTGTGCTTTATTCTTTCTCAGGTCAGAGCTCTGCTAGCATTCTCCTACGAGCCACTGTTCCTACACCATAATTATCCTACGAGCCACTATTCTTCCACCAGAATTCTCGTGTGAGTCACACTCGTTAGGGGTAGCCAGCGGTATGTACGCTCGGGGTGGCCAGCGCCTCCCTAGCTGTAACACCCCAAAATTATTTGTCCTAGAGGCTGAGAGTGCCAATTGACGTTGCATCGAGTGCTTATCGACGCAGGTGCGTCGAGTGGATGTCGATGTTGCGTCGAGTTCCCATCGACCCAGGTGCATCGAGTGGCTATCGACGCTGTATCGAATTGTTATCGATGTAGGTGTGTCAAGTGGATTTCGACGTTGCGTCGAGTTTCCATCGACGCAGGTGCATCGAGTGGATGTCGATGCTGCGTCAAGTTCTTATTGACGCAGGTGCGTTGAGTTGCTATCGACGCTGCTTCGAGTTCTTTTCAACGCGCGTCACAGCAGGGTGTCGTGAACCGGTTTTGTAAACTAGCATTTTTTTTGACGTCTGATCTTTTGAGACTTGATCCAACAGCCCAGATCTTGTGTCCGTGAACCCTAAAAAAAGCAGAGGGGTTCTCCCCTCTAATTATTCTAGTCATACATGACTTGATGGGCGTGAGGGAGAAAGAGAGCAGAGGAGGAAGAAGATCAAGATCTGCCTTCGTTGGAACTTCGAAGCTCCATTTACCGACCTGAGACCAGTTTTGTGGAGGGGGTGTGAAGGCAAACACGTTAATCCATGATGTTCAATGATTCCATGGCAAGGAAGAGATTTCGTAAGTAAACAACATCTCTCCTCTCGGTCTTAGGATGCGTGCATGATATCCCTTTTATTTATACCCTTTATTTTTGCATTTTGGCCCCGGATCTCTCAAATGAGAGGGGTTCGGGTCGCCTTGATTCAAGAGGAACCACCAGATCGATTGAGTTCGTCTCCGGCATATTTTGCATTAGAAATCCGCTCCATTAGTGAATTAGGCTTGGTGGTTGAAGCCGAAATCGTGATCGGTGGTCGATTCGGTGATGTTGCTTGACGTGCATTTTAGAGATTTTAAAAATCTGTTTGCGGCAATAACGTTGTTGTGATGCCCTACCGTTTTGTGTGAGAACGAATGTTGGCTTAGTTCAGGGAAATATACGTGGTGGAAGTGTGATGGATGTTCTTTTGGTTGTGAAGGGTTTTGTCTCTATGGTCGGCTGGCTTATCCCGTGATGTTGTGATTCAGGCGTGGAGGGCGTCCCGGCACGACAAGTCCCTTTCTGTGAAAACTATTGAGAACATCTATGCTTTTGGATAAAACTGAAGGTGTTGTAATCCATGTGCGGGTGGGGTCTAAGCAAGAGTTCTTAGCATTGGTTATACCTGATTCGGTGAAATTGGCGAGAATGGTGGAGCTGATGAACAAGCCCAACGGTGTTGTGATCCATGTGTGGGTGAGGCCTCAGCGGGAATTCTCGGTCTTGGTCTTTTATGCCTTTAGGGAAATGAGAGTACTCATTTTATTGATGTGATTGATGTGCGATGATATGTTAGAATCATGCACGCTATAGAGTGTCTTGGGTGAAATCCAGTTTTGCATACATACTGCATTGGTAGACCCCCTATTTACTTGTTCAACTTAGAAACATGAATGATGCTTGTGACACTATTACCTGTTGTTTCTATGTTATTTATGTTTTATTACAAATGCATACAAAATGCTGACCTGCAGGGTGTTTGAGTGCTCCGGGGTTTGCTAGGGACGGCCGGGAGGAGGAGTGTTTGTTACACAGTTGAGACCAGCCTTTGCTGACCCCCGTTACTTGTATTTATTAATTATTGTGTAGCAAAGTGGTGAAGATCCTTTGTGGATCGAGGAGGGAAAACCTGGAAAAAAAATCATGTTTTTATACACGTTTTAGTGGAGGCTTTCCGAGTTGAATTCCGATCGTCCCGTGGTTTTCACCCAACTGTGTTTCTACATTAAAAAATATTTGCATTTTATCTCTATTTATTTTTGCTTGTGTATTTGTATCTGTTAAAATGATCGTGCATGTGCTCTCGCTAAATTAATTTGCATGTGCTCGGATCAGATTTGCGCGCTCTCAAACCCAACAGAGCTATCAACACAGCTCGAATCCACTTGCACACCCTACCAGAGACAATGAAACAGAAGGCGAAATGGTCACAGAAAGCACAAGCCATGCTCCAATACTACTCCCATTCCACCTGAGCCGCCCGTTTTCCATCTTTTTGTAGTACGACTGGTTAACCATATGGATAAATTGCTTCTTCTTCCCTTTCTTTACTGCAGGCGTCTGCAGAGCCGGCACACTAGATTTTCTCTTGCACGCCCGCCTTCTTTGGAGTCGAGGGGGTTCAAATAAATACTGTTGCGGACGCTGTAATCTCGGAGATGCTCGTCTTTTTCTGATGTTTGATCAGGTTTTCACAGCCAAGGCCAAGGCTGTAGATTTTGGAAGGGTCAGCATGGGAAATCAACACACACTTCCATGCATATGATTAGTTCCCTTCAGGACTCTTCATAATTTCATCAACATTCAAATATAAAACTGTTTGTAGAGGAATACAAATGATTCTGTCTTGCAGCCATCTCTTAAGCTTTTCTATGTTCCCACTCATACATCCATTGATTTTATGTGCTTATTTATTTCTTTTCATGGAATCAAAGAACACATTTTGCAACTTGATTTTCGTGCCCTCTATAGTTCATCACTCTATACATGGATGACGATGATGATCCCTCTCATGACTTTTTTTGGCTTTTGAGAATTATAACATTTCCTTATTAGGATCATCGTGCTCATTTGTGTTATAAATATAGAACCAAACCGCATTGCCATAGAATCAGAACTGTAGGCAGGACGTTTCCAAAATTATACTGGAATTTGAAGCGGTATTGGTCAAATAAAGTAAGGTTGTGGTTCTTATTTGAAGAACCATTATCTTGACGGTCTAGTTCACTGTTTTAATAGAACTGAAACTGTGACAGCTTTGATTATGATAGTATTGGGAGTGGTTCTCATCCGAGTCGGTAAAAATCACCGGGCGCGCTAGGTGCGGCTCGTGATTCTACCTCCGGGCGCGCAAGGAAATTAAAAGGGCGAATTTCTGCGTTTATCAAAATCTGGCAGAAAAGTTGCAACCTCGGAAAATTAGGTTGCAACATCCTTTTTACTGACTTGTCCTTTCAGAAATTCTGAACCGGATCTTTTATTTTTTGGGTTAATTATTAGGTGAAATAATAACTACTCCCCCCTCCTTTTTTTGACAAGGCCTGGTTCAGTTTTTTTTTTCAACCCCGCTCGGCTCCTATTTTTCTTATCTCTCTCTCTCTCTCTCTCGTTGTCTCTCACGAAGGAGAGCGCCGCCCTCGTGCTGGCTGGAGAAGCAGGGCCGCCGGGCCGCCACTGTTGTTTGTGGAGGAAAGGGCTGCCGCCGCCGCGGCTGTTTGTGGAGGAAGACGCCGTCGCCGTGTTGCCGGTCGGTTTTGTTGCCGGACTCGTTCGCGTTTTGGTGAACGTCATTCTTGACGTTGGGACGGATTGTTCAATCCGTCCGGGTAACGACTCCTCAACTTGTTCTTGTATTTCTCTTTTGTTAAACTAGTGATTGTGTGTTTGGAAGAGAAGTGGTGTAGATCCTTTGTGGATCGTGTTTGTGGTGGAGGAGTGCAGATCCTGTGTGGATCAGTGGAGAGAAAGCCTGTAATCCGTGCGTGTGTTTTTCACACATTTTTAGTGGAGGCTTTCCGGGTTGGACTCCGATCGTCCCGTGGTTTTTCGCCCAAGTTGGGTTTTCCACGTAAAAATTCTCTGTGTGCTTTATTATTTTCAGCATTATTTTTGTGGTATTGCGCTTGCTCGAATTGCAACAGGTGTCCTGGTCGGGAGTGCATGCTCTCATTCCCAACAAGTGGTATCAGAGGGAGGTTCGTTCAGTGACAGAGCCGTTTCAGTGACAGGGCAGTTACCGGGCTGACCTTTAGGATTTCAGGACGAGTCGATCGGGATCTCGGGTGTGAAATTAGGAGTGGTAGTTTACGACCATTGGCCCGCTGGCTATCCTCTCCAGTTGTATACTTTGAGATAGTCGACTCAAAGATCAGTGGTCGGTCCGGCCAGTTGGCAGAGCAAGATGGAGTCCACATCAGGTTCTGGTTCAGAGCAGATGGTAAAGTTAAATGGTGCCAACTATCACCAGTGGCACCTACTGATGGAGGATTTGATATATGTGAAGGGTTGGCATGCTCCTATATTTGAGGAGATGCCAAAGGACACGGACCCAGCAAAATAGAAGGTAGAGCATCGAAAGCTGTGTGGGTTTATCAGACGGTTCGTGGAGCCGAATGTCTACAACCATGTGGCTAGCATCAATGATGCAAAGGATCTGTGGAAGTCTCTCGAGACGTTGTATGCCAAGAGCACGGGCATCAACAAGCTATACTTGCTGAAGAAGCTTGGAGAGTTCAGATACCGGGAGGGCTCACCCATTTTGGATCATGTCAACGAGTTCCAGGGAATTATAGATCGCCTGACTGCTATGAAGGTGACTTTTGAAGATGAGGTGAACGCATTGTGGCTACTCAAGTCAATTCTAGACTCGTGGGAGATGGTCAGAGTTTCTCTGATCAATTCCTCCCCCCAGGGGATTGTTTCCATGGAGATCGCCAAGAGCGGGATCTTGAATGAGGAGGTGAGACGAAAGTCTCAAGGGACTTCGGGCTCTTCTTCACGAGCCGACGTTCTCTTTACTGAGTCCAGGGGGAGAGGAAGGAGTAAAAGCCGAGGTAGGAAGGAGGACAGGAGTCAGAGTAGGGGCAAGTCGAAGACACGTTATCAGAACGTGGAATGCCACTACTGCCATAAGAAGGGCCACATCAAGAAGTTTTATTATACATTGAAGAACGATCAGAAGAAGAAAGGGATTGCCACTGAGGGCAAAGATGAGGGTCACACGACAGCCATTGTTTCGATTGAGGAGGACGACGTCATTATTGTTGGCGACGACGTCACAGCTACACTTTCGTGTGACGACCGATGCTGGATCGTTGATTCTGGAGCATCTGCGCATGTCTCCCACAACAGGGAGTTATTTGCCACTTACACTACTCATGACTGTGGGGTGTTGAGGATGGGAAATGGAGATACGTCCAAGGTACTTGGGCGTGGAGACATGCATTTGAAGACGAGCACTGGAGCCCTTCTTGTTCTGAGGGATGTTAGACACGTGCCCGACATTCGCTTCAATTTGATATCCGTTGGCAGGCTTGGAGACGAAGGACACCTGAGTGTCTTTGGAGGAGACTTCTGGAAGCTGATCAGGGGATCACTTGTGATGGCCAGAGGTTACAGAGATTCTGGTTTGTACTACATGGAGGGGAGGCCTGAAGCTGCTCAGGCCAACTCCGTCAGGGATGAGACATCCACTTCTTTATGGCACAGGAGGCTGACACACATTAGCCAGAAGGGATTGGGATGCCTCGCGAAGAAGAAGCTGATTAGTGACATTTCTGATGTTCACTTGGAGAGGTGCGACCACTGTATGGCTGGGAAGCAGAACAGGGTTTCATTCCACAGCCACACATCCACCAGGAGATCGGAGCCATTGGAGCTTGTTCACACTGATGTGTGCGGACCACTGAAGGTCCAGACTAGAGGAGGAGCATCATACTTCGTCACTTTCATTGACGACCATTCGAGGAAGCTTTGGGTCTATGCCATCAAGACCAAAGATCAGGTACTCGATACTTTCAGGAGATTCCACGCTGAGGTGGAGAGACAGTCTGGGAAGAAGCTAAGGTGTATCAGGTCTGACAACGGGGGAGAGTACATTGGTCCCTTTGACGAGTACTGCAGGGACCATGGCATCAGACATGAGAAGACCCCGCCGAAGACGCCGCAGCTGAATGGCGTAGCTGAGAGGATGAATCAGACACTGATGGAGAGGATTCGATGCATGCTATCTAAGTCGAAGCTGCCAGGGATGTTCTGGGGCGAGGCTCTTCTTACTGCAGCGCATGTCATCAATCTCTCTCCGAGTTCAGCCTTACAGGAGGATGTCCCAGATAGAGTCTGGTATGGGAAAGACCCCTCTTATAGTCACTTGCGGGTATTTGGCTGCAAAGCCTTTGTGCACGTCCCTAGGGACGAGAGATCGAAGTTGGATTCGAAGACCCGACAGTGCATTTTCTTGGGGTACGGATACAGTGGAGAGTTTGGGTACAGGTTCTTTGATCCAGTTGAGAAGAAGCTTGTATGTAGCCGTGATGCTGTTTTCAGTGAGGATCAGACTGTTGGTGATTCTGAGGAGACTGGCGATTTTGAGGTTGACTCTCGTACTGCTGTAGAGTCGCCTACAGTTGGAGTTGATGATATTGAGGAGGCTGCTAAGCCTGAGCCAGCACAGGGTACTGATACCCTTCCAGATCATGATATCACCACTGATGGTGAACCGGTAGTTGCTGAGGATATTACTGATGATGTACCTGCACCGGCACCGGAGCCGACCCTGCGGAGGTCTGATCGAGCCAGGCACCAACCCGCTAGATATTCTACATCAGAGTTCATTTTGCTGACTGATGGGAGGATCCTGAGAGTTATGACGAGGCTGTGGAGAGCACGGAGAAGCGTTTGTGGACAGATGCTATGCAGGAGGAGATGCAGTCGCTGCAAAAGAACCACACATATGACTTGGTGAGATTGCCTAAGGGTAAGAAGGCCTTGAAGAATCGCTGGATTTTTAGGGTGAAACAGGGAGACTCCTCCACACCTCCCAGATACAAGGCCAGGCTGGTGGTGAAGGGTTTTGGACAGCGACAGGGTGTAGACTTCGATGAGATCTTCTCACCTGTGGTGAAGATGTCATCTATTCGTGTCGTCCTTGGACTTGCTGCGAGACTAGATTTGGAGGTTGAGCAGATGGACGTCAAGACCGCCTTTCTGCATGGCGATCTTGACGAGGAGCTTTACATGGAGCAGCCTGAGGGCTTTAGTGTCAGAGGGAAGGAAGGTCTGGTGTGTCGCTTGCAGAAGAGTCTATATGGCCTGAAGCAGGCCCCGCGGCAATGGTATAGGAAGTTTGATTCTTTCATGGGGGAGATCGGCTTCAAGAGGACCACCCTTGACCACTGTGTGTTCATCAAGGAGTATGATCCAGGTGACTTCATCATTCTGCTGTTGTACGTGGATGATATGCTGATCGTCGGGAGGAACACTGCTCGCATTACTGAGTTGAAGCGGCAGTTGAGTTCCACCTTTGAGATGAAGGATCTGGGCACTGCGAGGACAATTCTGGGTATGCACATTCGCAGAGACAGGGGAGCCAGATTGCTTTGGTTATCACAGGAACGGTACATCCGCAAGGTGCTGCAGAAATTTGATATGGATCAGGCGAAGAAGGTGAGTGTGCCGCTCACTTCAGACTTACCGCTGATCAGTACCCCAGCACACCTGAGGAGATCGAGGCGATGCAGAAGGTTCCGTATGCATCTGCAGTTGGGAGCCTCATGTATGCGATGGTGTGTACACGTCCGAACATTGCGCATGTTGTTGGGACAGTCATTAGATTCCTCTCCAATCCTGGGAGAGAGCATTGGAGCGCAGTGAAGTGGATTCTGAGATACTTGCAGGGGACGTCTGACTTGATGTTGAGATTTGGAGACAGTGAGCCAGAGCTGCTGGGCTACACTGATGCTGATATGGCCGTAGATGTGGATTCTAGGAGGTCGACGTCCGGATACATGATTCTGTTTGCAGGGGGAGCCGTCTCGTGGGCATCGAGATTGCAGAAGTGCGTTGCGTTGTCCACCACGGAAGCTGAGTTCATTGCGGTCACTAGGGCTGGGAAGGAGTTGCTTTGGATGAAGAGGTTCATCAAGGAGCTTGGTTTCACTCAGGACCGATATACACTCCTGTGTGACAGTCAGAGCGCTATCCACCTTGGGAAGAACCCCACATTCCACTCGAGGTTGAAGCACATCGACACTCGGTATCATTGGATACGAGATATTCTGGAACAGAAGGAGCTTGATCTTCAGAAGGTGCACACTGATGATAACGGGGCAGATATGCTGACCAAGGTCGTGCCAAGGGGGAAGTTCGAGCATTGCGTTAGAATCGCCGGGATGGCGGTTTCTTCCGCCTCGATGTGAAGGGGGAGAATTATTGGGAGTGGTTCCCATCCGAGTCGGTAAAAACCACCGGGCGCGCTAGGTGCGGCTCGTGATTCTACCTCCGAGCGCGCAAGGAAATTAAAAGGGCGAATTTCTGCGTTTATCAAAATCTGGCAGAAAAGTTGCAACCTCGAAAAATTAGGTTGCAACATCCTTTTTACTGACTTGTCCTTTCAGAAATTCTGAACCGGATCTTTTATTTTTTGGGTTAATTATTAGGTGAAATAATAACTGCTCGCCCCTCCTTTTTTTGACAAGGCCTGGTTCAGTTTTTTTTTCAACCCCCCCGACTCCTATTTTTCTTCTCTCTCTCTCTCTCTCTCTCTCTCTCTCTCTCTCGTTGTCTCTCACGAAGGAGAGCGCCGCCCTCGTGCTGGCTGGAGAAGCAGGGCCGCCGGGCCACCGCCGCTGTTTGTGGAGGAAAGGGTTGCCACCGCCGCCGCTGTTTGTGGAGGAAAGGGCTGCCGCCGCCGCGGCTGTTTGTGGAGGAAGACGTCGTCGCCGTGTTGCCGGCCAGTTTTGTTGCCGGACTCATTCGTGTTTTGGTGAACGTCATTCTTGACGTTGGGACAGATTGTTCAATCCGTCCGGGTAACGACTCCTCAACTTGTTCTTGTATTTCTCTTTTGTCAAACTAGTGATTGTGTGTTTGGAAGAGAAGTGGTGTAGATCCTTTGTGGATCGTGTTTGTGGTAGAGGAGTGCAGATCTTGTGTGGATCAGTGGAGGGAAAGCCTGTAATCCGTGCGTGTGTTTTTCACACATTTTTAGTGGAGGCTTTCCGGGTTGGACTCCGATCGTCCCGTGGTTTTTCGCCCAAGTTGGGTTTTTCACGTAAAAATTCTCTGTATGCTTTATTATTTTCAGCATTATTTTTGTGGTATTGTGCTTGCTCGAATTGCAACAGGTGTTCTGGTCGGGAGTGCATGCTCTCATTCCCAACAGATAGTGTGTGTGATTTAGGTGTGGTTTGTGGTTTGCGGAGCGGATGCCCTGCGGAAACTGCATGTCTTAATGAATTTGGAAAATTGATGGAACTATCAAAGAAGAAAACATTTTATGGGAAGTATTTGAGTGATGAAATTTTTTAAAAACCTTTATTTTAAAAGGAATATATATGTATTTGTCGGAATATTTTCGAATCATGGTACTTTTCAGTCCATTCCTAAGGAATTCCAAAGAAAAATACTCGGCAAAGACACATGTTAGAAAAAATTAGCCATTGAAATATGAAAAGACCGAATCCTCATATAACCCAGGACAATACATTGTTGCGACAACAATATCTATTGTATGTTGATGATATGAATCACTTGAAAAATAAGTGTGTCGTTTGATAGTCAAACTAGCGTGACTGATAGGCAAAGAGGGTCAGCCGATAGGCGAACATCTCGTAGGGGATGAGCCGAAGGGTGAGCCGATAGGCGAACATGCTTTTCTTAATCCCTGGCTCCGAAGGAGATTAACGACAAGCATTGTCACAATACTGACGTTCAGTCCTCCTATGTTCTCGGGTGCAGGATTCCCAACACAGGCAGAGGACTGGCTTGTGTGAATGAGGAGGATATTGACTGCGATACGAACTGAGGAGGAACAGAAAGTCACCTTGGCCACTTTCTTGTTGGAAAGAGAGGCTCGACTTTGGTGGGACAAAATGGAGCTGCACCACTTAGCAGGCAGACAACTAACGGAGGTCTCGATAGGGTTGTTTTTGAGACTGTTCTTGGCAAAGCATCTGCCGTCAGCGCAGCGCATAGCCATGGAAAATGATTTCCAGTGTCTAACTCAGGGAGAAAGTAGCGTTGAAACATACTGTTGGGTATTGTATCCACAATAACCTAGATTTGTATGAAGTCACCCTTGAACTAAGATGAATTAAGTTTGTATTTGATGCTCCTTTCAAGTTGAGTGCTTGCAGGTCATAATTGCCAAGTGTAGACCAATGTCAGTCTACAATGAGTCACCAAACATAGGACCATACAATGTAATCCATCATTGTGTGATCATGGTATTGACTGATGTGTAGCCCCTCTATTGGGACACACTTCATTTTCAAGTACTAAAGTACTGGAAGAAAGAATATGAAAGTGAGGGTAAGATCTATCTCAACTCTAGAGGGGGGGTGAATAGAGTATTTTAAAATAGTTTTTCACAGTTGAAATAAACAGCACATATAAAATTCAATTTATGATATAGTGTAGAGTGCTAGTAAGAAGTTAAAAACTAAGAAGAAAAAAGTACAGCACACAGCAAACTAATCACACAAACAAACCAGAACACACAAGGAAATATAGTGGTTCCCCAAAAACCTGGGTACATCCACTCTTCTACCACCCTTGGTAGGAATCCACTCAGGATGAGTTGATCAGGTGTCCTGACACCAATGAGCTTTTGATAAGGTGCTCAAAAACCAAAACTGGATTTTTTGGTAAGGTGTCTTGCCACCACTGAGTTTTGACAAGACTCTCAGAACCAGACAGAACTTTTGAAGGGAGTTCAAGAACCCTTTTACAGCAGAAAAAGAAAAATAAGAGTGAAGGGTGTCTTCTCTGTTCTCAATCAAATGAGAGAAGCACAAGTGGATTAATGATGTCAAAGCTCCCCCTGAGATGTAGAAAGGTTCAGGAAAAGAAGCTTTGCTCTAGGGTGATAGGTCTTCAGAACTTTGATCTCCAGTAAAGGATGGTTTCAGCAAGAAGGCTGAGAAATGAAGTGTCTGGAGTTCTGAGATGAGATTGTGAACACTTTTCAGTCAGCAAGAAGATTTTTGAAGTCACAGTTCTTCTGTTGTTCTTCTGCTATCAGTATTCTCTATTCTGTATGTTCACTTTTTTTCTTGTCAATCTATGTATGTTTTCTCTTGTGTATTCTGTATATCTTAAAAACACAGAAGAGAGGAATTAAAATTTTCTGAAGTTTTCTTTGTCCAAATTAGCCGTTGGGAGTCATAAATGTCTTCCAAAAAGAGTCTTGTCTTCTAGAGGAAAGTCCAGCAAACATTCTCTGAATAATTCCTCGAAACTTGCTCCAGAATAAAGACAAACGGCTGGGAGATCTTCTGACATAAATGCTGATAATATTCAAAAACATTCCAAAGAACAGCAGCATTTGAATTCCTGAAAGCGTCGATCTCTGTAAAAGAAAATGTCGATCTGAGCTCTACGAGCGTCGAACTGAGCTCAGAGATGAAATGAGACAAGCAGACAGAAAACGTCGATCTGAGCTCGAAGATCGTCGAACCGAGCTCAGCGACCTGGGAAATAACTTGAAGGAGGGATCGTCGAACTGAGCTAGAAGATAGTCGAGGGGAGTTCGATGACTAAGCAGAAGCTAGCCAAAGGCAGATAGTCGATCTGAGCTCGAAGATCGTCGACCGGAGATCGACGATTTATTGAAGTTGAGCTCAGAGAGCGTCGAACGGAGTTCGACGATTCGTCGACCTGAGCTCGACGTAAATTGCCTTAGACTTAGCTCTTCAACGTTGATCTTGGAAAGGTCCTGGGGGCAGCTTCAAACCTAAGTTCTAAGCCCTAGACTCATTCTAATGTTGACCTTCTCAACTATACAACTAGGTCAACTGGGATTCCTAAGACAAGCATAGTGATCCTTACCCAAATTAGTAATAGGGTGTTCCAACAATCTCCCCCTATTTGGGTTAGGATTACTATTTACAGATAATCATAGGGAATGAAAAGCATACAACAATACAGAAGCTAATACAAAATTGCAGAGAAGATATATAGCAGCAAAGCAGATCACAGATAAATAGCAGCAGATATCCAAAGGTGGATGAAATGTTTAGCTTACACAGTTCACTTCCTTTCAGTTCCCTTTTTAAACAAAATTTCTCTATTAGGATTCTGACTTTCTTTCTTTGACCTTCTGTCATCCTCTGCACCTAGAGAAGTTTGAGATTTGGGCCTTGGAACAACAGCCTCAGGGTGCAGCTTCATATAGTCTTCTGGATTGAAGAATTTCCTTGATGCATATCTTTCTAGTTCTTTCTTTCTCTGCTCTGATAAAGTAGTTATGTTTGAAGTATCCTTGCCTTGTTCTCTGGCCTTTTTTATTTGATCAAGGGCAGCCAATTCTTTCATTCTGGCTGTCCAGGACACAGGGTTGTTCTCAGGATCTTCAAATGGAACAGGAGGTTCATATATGTTGAGAGATTCAGAAGCAGGAGAAATCCTTGAAGCAACTGTGTCTTTCAGCTTGAAAGGGAAAGGACCTGAAGTAGAGTCAGAGTGGCCTTGTCCTTCCCTTTGATAGGATCTTTGTCCTCTTTGATTTCCTCTGTAATTACCCCTTCTGGGTTGATATCCTCTTTGATGTTGTCCCCTTTGGTAATATCTAGGATAGGATTGAGAGGAGCTTTGTTTTGAAGCTTGAGAGGCTGAGCCTGATCCAGAATCTGGAGGAGGAGGAGGAGGAGGCTGATATTGAGAAGGGCCTTTTTCATACTTATCAAGCTTCCTTTTCTTCTTTATGGCTTTCAGTTGGTTCTTGGAGAATTGCATCCATGGCTCAGAGATGGGGTAGTCATGCAGGATGTAGTATAGAATATCATTGGAGTCTTTGGCTTTGGCAGGAGGGACTGACATCATTGCTTTACTTCTAGCTTTTCTCTTCTTGGCAATAGTGCTAGCAGAATCATCAGAATCAGTCCTGTACTGATCACTCTCAGAGCTTTGAGGTTGATCATACAGATCATCAATTCTTCTGATAAGCTCTTCTTGAGCTTTAAGCTTTGCAGAAACAGCAGGAGCAGGAGGAGAGAGAGCAGCAGCAGAGCAGACAGAATCAGCAGCAGACACTAGATTAGGAGCGGCAACAGTAGGAGTGGGATCTACTAAGTATGAGGCAAGCTCTTCATCAGCAGTCTCAACAGCAATTTCATCAGCATCAGTTGCTGGAATCATCTCTATGTCAGCAGTAGCAATTTCAACAGAAAGAGGCACAATGGCCTTAGTAGCAGCATCAGAGATATCCACAGCCTTCCAGGACTTGATGTAGGAATCAATATGGCTGGGATCACAGATAGATACAGGCACAATGGCCTTAGACAAATCTTCAGCAGGAGTTGCAGGCAGACAGCTGAAATGGACTGTATCAAATATAGATAGCAGCCTCTGCAGATTCAGTGCAAAAGCACATCCAAGAGCTGGAGCTGGAGCAGACATATGATCAGCAGCTGGCACATCCACTTCTTCATAAGGCATCTCCCCCTGCCTTGGTTCAGAGAGAGGTGAATCAAGGCACGCAGAAGAAAAGATAGCCTGGGAGGAGGAAAGGGAGGCAAGCTTGGTAGACAGCTCCTGGACTTGCTTCAGGAGTGGAGCCAGGGAAGACTCCAGTAGAGATGCCAGCTTGGGAGCTAGCAACTCATACAGCCTGTCTGCCAAACTAGGAAGATCTACATGCTCAAGTGGGGCTTGAGCAGAGGTAGGAGCAAAGGTGGATGGAGGGATGGTGGCTGAAGCTGAAAATGTGGAGGAAGGTGGAGAGGGAATGGTTGGTTCAGAAGATGGAATAATGGAGATAGAGGAGGTTGAGGTGGAGATAGAGGAAGTAAGAGATGGTGTGAAGGAGGGTTGAGAGAGAATGTCATGGAGCATTTGTTGAAAGGAGGAGGTTGAGGGTGGCTCAGGAGGAGTAGAGGGTGAATCATCCATGAAGGAATCATCTATAAGTGAGAAGGATGGTAGGGTGAAGGTTGAATAGGAAAAGAGAGGATGGAATTCCTCTGAGGTGGAAAGAGGAGGGGATGACATAGGTGAGGAAATGGTAATTGGGGATGAGATGATTATGGTGGTGACTGGTGGTGAGGAGGTGACGGCTTGGGAGGATATGGCTGGAGGAGGGGAAGAAGCAGGCAGCTCTTCTGCTGGAGGAGTGACTGAAATAGTCCTTATGCCTGAATAAAGTGGTGCAGCAGCCCTGGAGGGGTTTATGATCTGCCTGTCCCATTTACTGAAGAGGGCACAGGAAAGGCTCTTGGATGCATTGATGAACATGCCAGGGGAGGTTAAAAGGTCAGGGCACCTGTTGTGCAGATAGACCCCTAAGATTCTCCCACAACTAACTGCAGTCTTATTGATCTTCTTCTTAATCAGAGTGAAGAAGATGGAGCCCCAGTCAAGGTGTTTCTTATCTAATAAAGCTCCCATCAGGCAGAACTGATATCTGGATATGGTGTCATGAGCTGAGTGCTTGGCCAATAGCACCTTCCCAACTACATCAGCCAGGAATTGAAATTCTATAGCCAGATTTTTCTTCAATAGCTTATGAGGGTTGACTGCATTGTGACCCATCCTATCCAGCATGGTGTCATACTCCTCTCCAGTCAGTTCAATGGAGTCTTCTCCAGTACTGAGTTGAAAAACTTCTGTTAAAAGAGCCGGGGATAGAAGTACCTGAGTCCCCTTAATGGTGCCGATAACAGAATTCTCAGTCTCGTCTGTTGCGGTATAACACCACTCTTTAATTTCTTCTGAGGCGATCTTCATCCTTGTAGTCATTATTGGAGTCAGCTGTTGTTCTCTGAATAAGTTTAGGATGTCCTTGAAGCGCTGGTCGCTTCCATCGAAGGAGTTTATGTCGATGTCAAAGCCTGTGTCGAACTTCATCTTAGCAATAGCAGCACTTGATTCAGCAATATTCACCTGCAACAGAAAACCAAAAACGACCAAGCGTAGAGAATTTGGAGGGAAAAGAAGGAAAGTTGTAGAGTATGAAAGCGCAAAAGGAGAACGACGGCTGGAAAAAATTTTATATTAGGGTTCGACGCGAAAAAGGAAAATCGTGGAGCTCAGTTCGAAGAAGCGTCGAACTCAGCTCGACGATTTAGGCTATAGAGGGAATTGAAGAGACGCCAATAGCGTCGAACTCCGTTCGACGTTATTGAGAGCGTCGAGCTCCGCTCGACGACCAAGGAGCAGACAGAGGGAAAGCCTAGATTCAACGGCGGCGCTGAACTCAGATCGACGCCTCAAGAACCGTCTATCTCCGTTCGACGTTTTTTGGGAAAACGTCGAGCTCAGTTCAGAGACAGAACTTATTCTACAGACACAAAAAGAGAGGAAATTTTTAGCCTAGTCTTGGTCTGTTTTAGCTTTACAAAATCTTGTAATTTAATTTAGGCTTCCTCCATCTAACATGCCTAACTGATTAAGGAAGAAGGTGTGTTTCTTTTCATCCAAAGGCTTGGTGAAAATATCTCCCCTTTGCAAATCAGTAGGAATATATTGAAGTTCAATTTTATTTTTCTCTACATTATCTCTTAGAAAGTGATGCCTAATTTCTATGTGTTTTGTCCTACTATGGAGGACTGGATTTTGTGCTATAGAGATAGCACTAGTATTATCACAGAAAATTTTTGACTTCTCTAAGTTGTAACCATAGTCTAGAAGCTGATTCTGTATCCACAATATTTGTGAACAACAACTGCCTGCAGCCATATACTCAGCTTCAGCAGTTGAAGTTGACACAGATGTTTGTTTCTTACAAAACCAAGAGACAAGTCTATCACCAAGGAACTGACAAGTTCCACTGGTGCTTTTCCTGTCTATTCTGCATCCAGCATAATCAGCATCTGAAAATCCAGTTAAATCAAATGCTGAATCTTTTGGATACCAGAGACCTAGATTTGGACAACTTTTAACATACCTAAGAATTCTCTTAACTAAGATTAAATGTGACTCTCTAGGGCTAACTTGGAATCTAGCACAAATACATGTGGCAAACATTATATCAGGCCTACTAGCTGTAAGGTACAGTAAAGAGCCAATTATTGCTCTATATGTTGTCTGATCAACAGGTTTCCCATGTTCATCAGCATCTATTACAGCATTTGAGGGCATGGGTGTTTTCATAAATGATGCATTAGACATACCAAATTTCTTAACCAATTCTTTTGCATACTTGGTTTGAGAAATAAATATGTCTTCAGTATGTTGCTTGACTTGCAGTCCTAAGAAGAAGGACAGCTCACCCATGCTACTCATTTCAAATTTAGAGTGCATAAGCTTGGAAAACTTTTTGCACAATTTTGAATCAGTAGAACCAAAAATAATGTCATCTACATAAATTTGCACTAGTAGGGTATGGGATTTATGGGTTCTAATAAAAAGAGTTTGGTCTACTCTCCCCCTAACAAAATTATTTTCCAGAAGAAAGCATGCTAGGGTCTCATACCATGCTCTAGGAGTTTGCTTGAGACTATATAATGCTTTATGCAATTTGTAAACATAATCAGGGTGAGTTAGAGAGATAAAACCTGGAGGTTGTCTAACATAGACTTCCTCTTCGATGTCCCCATTGAGAAATGCACTCTTTACATCCATTTGATACACTTTGAAACCTTTGTGAGCAGCATAGGCTAGGAATATTCTGATGGCTTCCAACCTTGCAACTGGTGCAAATGTCTGATCATAGTCTAACATAGCAGCATAGTCTATTCCTTCTTGTTGAGAGTACCCTTGAGCAACTAGTCTTGCCTTGTTTCTGACTATAACTCCTTGATCATCCAGCTTGTTCCTAAATACCCACTTTGTTCCAACAATGGGATGATCCTTTGGCTTAGGCACTAGTTCCCAAACCTTGTTCCTTTCAAATTGATGCAACTCCTCTTGCATTGCAATGATCCAGTGTGGATCTTGCTTTGCATCTTGTATGGATTGAGGCTCAATTTGAGATAGGAAGCAAGTGTGCATCAGGTTCTGGTTGACTTGATTTCTAGTTTGCACACCAGCTGAAATTTCTCCAATTACTTGGGTGATTGGATGATCTCTTGTTGTTACTAGGTCAACAGGGAGTGTTGATTGTTCACCAGCCTGTGTTGTTGTTGTCTCCTCTAGTGGAACAGCAGCTGGCTCTTCAGGATGATTTTCTTCAAGATGTTGAACTTCTTCTTCATCATCACTGCTCTCATTCTTTTCAGCAACTTGCAATTTGTTCAAGTCTTCAGCTAGAGAATGTACCTGCAAAGGTTCTACGGTAGAAGCATTCTTCTCCTTGAAGGACATGTTAGCTTCATCAAAAATAATATGAACAGATTCTTCAATTTTACAGGAAGATTTATTATAAACCCTATAGGCCTTGCTGATCATGGAGTATCCCAGAAACACTCCTTCATCAGCTTTAGCTTGGAATTTTGCTAGATATTTCTTGTCATTGTTATGAATAAAACAAGGGCAACCAAAAACTTTAAAATAGCCTATTTTAGGTTTCTTCCCTTTGAGCAATTCATAGGGAGTCTTGCCCTTCAGTTTGTGTATCAGGCTTCTGTTCAACACATAGTTGGAGGTGTTCACTGCCTCAGCCCAAAAGGACAGAGGTAGGTGAGCATCTGCCAATAATGTAGTTGCAGATTCAATGAGTGTTCTATTTTTCCTTTCAGCTACCCCATTTTGTTGAGGAGTTCTAGGAGCTGAGAAAGTGTGCCTGATCCCTTCACTTTGATAGAACTCTTGCATGAGAAGAGAATCAAACTCTGTCCCATGATCACTTCTGATCAGGGCAATGTGAGTGTTGAACTCAATCTGAATGCATTTGAGAAAATCTGTCAAATACTTGAAGTTATCAGACTTCTTCCTCAGAAAGAATACCCAAGTGAATCTTGAGAAGTCATCTACAATCACTAAAGTATAGGATTTCCCTCCTAGGCTTTGTACAGATATGGGTCCAAAAAGATCCATGTGCAACAGGTACAAAATCCTAGGTGAATCACTTTTATTAATTGATTTAAAACTACTTTTAGTTTGCTTGCCTAATTGACAAGCCTTGCAAAGTCCTTCCTTCTTGTAGGGACCAGAAAGTAGTCCTTTAATAAGGTTGTCTTTGGATAGCCTAGCAATGGTTCTAAGGTTAATATGCCTTAGTCTCTTATGCCATAAAACATTAGATTTTGAAATGGAATTGAACAGGCAAATATCTACTACAGGTGAATGAAAATCCATCAAGTAAATGTTACCTCTTCTGTTACCTGTCAACACAATTGTGTTGTCCTCTGACTTGACCTTGCATATGGCTTTGTTGAATGTCACTTGATATCCTTCATCACACAGTTGACTGATACTTATCAAGTTGTGCTTGAGTCCTTCAACATATGCCACCTTCTTGAATGTGACTGAGCCAATTTGGACTACACCATATCCTTTTGTAGTTCCAAAGCTTGAGTCTCCAAAAATTACTTTGGGTCCAAGCTTGGCTTTGAAGGAAGTGAAGTTGTCCTTGTCCCCTGTCATGTGCTTTGAGCACCCACTATCCAGATATCATCGATGGTTTGATGCTGGATAGGTCTTCACCTGCACAAAAACAGCTTATTTGTTTTTGACCCAGTTAACCTTGGGCCTAGGTTGATATCCCTTGAATTCTGAAATAAAGGACATCCCAGGTTGATCCTTATAACCTTCAGGATGGTATCTCCTAGGAGGTACTGTCCATTCAGTATAGGGATTAAAGCCTTGGGATGTGGAACTTCTAGGATTGAATCTAGATGTGCCATTGAAGGAATGTTCACAGTCCTGATTTCTGTTCGACGATCGTCGAACTGAGGTCGACGATCTTGGGTCAGATCGTCGATCTCTGTTCGAAGATCGATTATGCTGAAGTTCAGAGTTTGGATATCGTCGAGCTGAGGTCGACGATCTGTAGTTAGATCATCAAGCTCTGTTCGACGATCGTCGAGCTCTGCTCGACGCCATCTGTTGAACTAAATTTTTCTCTGACAGATCTACATTCTTCCTGGGTACCTCTATTACTCCCTTTCCTTTGTCAGAGACAAACTTGATTGGAGTTGTCAAAATTATAGGTTGGCTGGATGAGGCACCCAAGCCCAGTGTGCTATTAAATCTAGAGTTCACTGTGCTTGTGATGTCCATCAGTCTGATACTTCTCCCATTTAGGGATTCTTCAAACTTTTTGGCCTTTGATAGTTCACTTTTCAGTGAGGCTATCTCCTCCCTACAGCATTCTAACTCCTCAGAGAGTTTGAGGTTCTTTGAGTTTAGGACACTATGCTCAGATAATTGATTCCTGAGAGAGATTATCTCCTTCTCAGATTTTAATAGATCTAGACACAGTGTCTTAAATTCATCTTTGAAGTCCTCAGAATTAAAATCAAAAGAGTTGATTACCTGATCTTCATCTGGTTGAGTTTCTGAATCTGATTCTGATTCTTCATCAGAGTTTTGCTGTGAGGCATTGATAGCCATCATGCAAAATTCTTTTTCATCTGCATCATCCTCATCATCACTGGAGCTGGATGAGGCTTCAGATTCTTCTTCAGTCTCACTCCATGTCTCAGCAACAAAGCCCTTCCTTGTATGTTTGTTCTTGCTGGAGGAGGCTTTGTCTGAGCTATTCTTCTTGTAATCCTTTTCTTTTCTTCTTTCTCTTCTTTCCTTCTTGTCCTTATTCTTGTTTTCTGGACAGTCAGGCACAATGTGGCCTGGTTTCCTGCAACCAAAGCATATAATTTCTTTATTGTTGTTTGATTTATCATACCTTGGTTTATCATGACCCTTGTATGGTCTCTTTCTGAAGTCTTTTCTGGCCATCTTGTAGAATCTTTTGGCCAGTAGACTTATGAGCTCATCATTTCCTGTAGCTTTATCTTCAGGCTCCTCTTCTACAGCTTTGAAGGCTATGGTCTTTTCTTTCCTTGTGGCTGGAGAGGTAGCCTTTTGTTCTTCTTCTCTATTTTTAATGAGCAGCTCATAGGATTTGAGCTTGCCCAGGAGAGCTTTAGTAGTAATCTCATTTAAACTTCTGGCATCCTTGATTGGCCAGATTCTTGAATCTCAAGTGCTGGGGAAGCACATCAGGATTTTGTCATTCAGCTCAGTTAGTGAGATTTCTTTGTCTAGGGTTTTTAGCTCATTGATAATTAGACTTAGTCTATTGTACATGTCAGCCACTGATTCAGCTTCTCCCTTTTTGAAGTTCTCATATTGGCTTATCAGATGAGATCTTCTATCTTTCCTTTCATCAGCAGATCCTGAGACAATTTCAGAGAGTTTGTCCCAGATTTCTTTGGCTGAGTGGCATTCAGCTACCTTCTGAAAAATTTCATCAGACATTGTTTGGGCTAAGATGTTCATAGCCTTAGCATCTGCAGTCTTCCACTTCTTTATATCTGCATCTGTTCCAGAAGGAGGTGGAACAGCACTTGTACTTGAGCTTGCTGGTGGAGTTGGACAAACTGTCAAGACAGAATTGAAAATGTCTTCATCAATAGAATTCATGTATAATCTAATCCTTGCCTTCCAGAGTGCAAACTTAGAAAGGTTGCACACTGGTGGTCTGGTGCTTGCATAATCTTTGTTCTGTGCCATATCTTTAAATAAAAAGATAGATGAATAGAAAATAATCCCCTTAAGAGATTGATCTTATCAAGGATCTTTTTGGTTCAGGTGTTAGCCTGTATGAGCAACCAACCTGCCTCTGATACCAATTGAAAGTGAGGGTAAGATCTATCTCAACTCTAGAGGGGGGGTGAATAGAGTATTTTAAAATAGTTTTTCACAGTTGAAATAAACAGCACATATAAAATTCAATTTATGATATAGTGTAGAGTGCTAGTAAGAAGTTAAAAACTAAGAAGAAAAAAGCACAGCACACAGCAAACTAATCACACAAACAAACCAGAACACACAAGGAAATATAGTGGTTCCCCAAAAACCTGGGTACATCCACTCTTCTACCACCCTTGGTAGGAATCCACTCAGGATGAGTTGATCAGGTGTCCTGACACCAATGAGCTTTTGATAAGGTGCTCAAAAACCAAAACTGGATTTTTTGGTAAGGTGTCTTGCTACCACTGAGTTTTGACAAGGCTCTCAGAACCAGACAGAACTTTTGAAGGGAGTTCAAGAACCCTTTTACAGCAGGAAAAGAAAAATAAGAGTGAAGGGTGTCTTCTCTGTTCTCAATCAAATGAGAGAAGCACAAGTGGATTAATGATGTCAAAGCTCCCCCTGAGATGTAGAAAGGTTCAGGAAAAGAAGCTTTTCTCTAGGGTGATAGGTCTTCAGAACTTTGATCTCCAGCAAAGGATGGTTTCAGCAAGAAGGCTGAGAAATGAAGTGTCTGGAGTTCTGAGATGAGATTGTGAACACTTTTCAGTCAGCAAGAAGATTTTTGAAGTCACAGTTCTTCTGTTGTTCTTCTGCTATCAGTATTCTCTATTCTGTATATTCACTTTCTTTCTTGTCAATCTATGTATGTTTTCTCTTGTGTATTCTGTATATCTTAAAAACACAGAAAAGAGGAATTAAAATTTTCTGAAGTTTTCTTTGTCCAAATTAGCCGTTGGGAGTCATAAATGTCTTCCAAAAAGAGTCTTGTCTTCTAGAGGAAAGTCCAGCAAACATTCTCTGAATAATTCCTTGAAACTTGCTCCAGAATAAAGACAAACGGCTGGGAGATCTTCTGACATAAATGCTGATAATATTCAAAAACATTCCAAAGAACAGCAGCATTTGAATTCCTGAAAGCGTCGATCTCTCTAAAAGAAAACGTCGATCTGAGCTCTACGAGCGTCGAAATGAGCTCAGAGATGAAATGAGACAAGCAGACAGAAAACGTCGATCTGAGCTCGAAGATCGTCGAACCGAGCTCAGCGACCTGGGAAATAACTTGAAGGAGGGATCGTCGAACTGAGCTAGAAGATAGTCGAGGGGAGTTCGACGACTAAGCAGAAGCTAGCCAAAGGTAGATAGTCGATCTGAGCTCGAAGATCGTCGACCGGAGATCGACGATTTATTGAAGTTGAGCTCAGAGAGCGTCGAACGGAGTTCGACGATTCGTCGACCTGAGCTCGACGTAAATTGCCTTAGACTTAGCTCTTCAACCTTTATCTTGGAAAGGTCCTGGGGGCAGCTTCAAACCTAAGTTCTAAGCCCTAGACTCATTCTAATGTTGACCTTCTCAACTATACAACTAGGTCAACTGGGATTCCTAAGACAAGCATAGTGATCCTTACCCAAATTAGTAATAGGGTGTTCCAACAGAATAGTTGTTGTTTACCTTGAAGATTTTTTTTTTTTTTTGGAAGTCAAAAAT
The DNA here is from genome assembly GCA_039513925.1 of Platanthera zijinensis. Lineage (NCBI taxonomy): Eukaryota > Viridiplantae > Streptophyta > Magnoliopsida > Asparagales > Orchidaceae > Platanthera > Platanthera zijinensis. The sequence goes on from CM077081.1 coordinate 49,123,616, forward strand.
TTTTCCAAGTCCATTACTCGAAAAGGACATCTTGTACTTGAGTAGTGTTGAAATGATTTCTCGAGTCTGCTAAGTATAGTTTTTGAGTCGCAGAATCTATTCTCGAGAAGGCTTTGTCTAATACTCGAGAAAGTCATGGAGTACTCGAGTAATACTTACCTCCTTCTCGAGTTTGCTCAAAAATCATTTCAGAAATTTTCTAAGTGTTGTACTCGAGTAACCTAAGCCATTACTCGAGAAGGTCAAGCCTTGTCTCGAGAACGCAGAAGACCAGTACTCGAGTAATAAGAAGTTAAGTTTCGAGAAGTCTACTTGTTCTCGAGAAGTCAAGTTAGTTCTCGAGAAGTTTTTATCTAGTTCTCGAGAAGTAAAGTTAGTTCTCGAGAAGTCTTTGTCTAGTTCTCAAGTAATAGAAGTCTTTTCTCGAGAAGCCAAAAATCACTTCCCGTATTTTCCTTAAAGACTTGTTCTCGAGAACCATAGATACTCTTCTTGAGAACCAGCTATTGTTCTCGAGTAATCTTTTCTTCACTCGAGAAATGCAGATGTTTTTCCAAAATTTTCTCTAAGTCCAGACGGAAATGATTTCAAATTTAATCTCAATTCTTATTGGTCCACGTGGCGAAGACAGAATCTAGGCCAGCTTGACAATAAATTTATAACGACTCCTCAAAATTTGATGATAACTTAAACTGTAGGAGTAGTACCTTTGTGATTCATTAACATCTGATTTTGAAAAACTTGAGAGATCGCGGTAAGTTTCTTCACCATGATACGGTGTTGGCATTGGGGCGAGTTAAGCTCGAGCCATCCTAGCTTGAAATCAATTCTTTTAAACGTGTGCGCCCTATTTGAGTTTAGTAGTTTAATGCATAACCAATAATTTTATCATCCTATAACATTTATCTATCTACCTATCTTATATATTTATAGGTTGTATCCCTCTCTATCTTTTGAAATTACAAAAACCGCAACTGCAACGGGAATATCTCGGGGGCGAATTTTTGCGCCTCCACAGAATAGAGAAAGAGAGAGAATGAAGAACACATGCATGTTTTAAGTTATTCTATGCAATAAGAAAAGAGTGTAGTTATATGCAGTTTAAATATGGCTATTTACACCCTAATTTTTTTGGATATTTTGCCTTTTTGCTGTTATTTATTTGTACCCTAATTTTTTCTCCTAATACTCACCTCAATTTCTCAACCCTAACATCCGGAGTCGCGATTTCCCTCACTCAATCCGACTGCTCTCATCGCCTCCATCGCCGGCTTCCGCGATCGCCGGTTCCGTCGCCTACATCGCCGGTTTCGTCTGGTCCATCGCCGGCCTCCGTCGACTACATCGTCGTCCTCCGTCCACTCCAACGTCGGATTCCCCCATCGCCGTCCTCCGTCGACTCGAACGCCGGATTCCGCCATCGCCGGCTTCCGTCGCCTACATCGCCGGCTTCCGCGATCGCCGGTTCCGTCGCCTACATCGCCGGTTTCGTCTGGTCCATCGCCGGCCTCCGTCGACTACATCGCCGTCCTCCGTCCACTCCAACGTCGGATTCCCCCATCGCCGTCCTCCGTCGACTCCAACGCCGGATTCCGCCATCGCCGGCTTCCGTCGCCTACATCGCCGGTTCCGTCGCGACCATTGCCGGCCTCCTGCGTCGCCTACATCGCCGGTTCCGTCGCGACCATTGCCGGCCTCCTTCGCCTTCAGTTGCGGCTTCCGCTTCCCAGACCGGCTTCCCTCGTTGATTCTGCCGGATTCCATAACTTCCTTGGCCGCCATTTTTGCCATTTTTGCCATTTTTCCAGGCCTCCTGCTTCACTGCAGCAGCGAATATTAGGTTAAACTTCATCTTTCGAGTCACTGAAATCCTGCAACCGATCCTCCAACCCTAGGTAAACTCGCATCAATTTTTTCCAGATTTCTTGACCGTTTTGCTTGTTTTTCATGGTTTGATAGTAGGATATTTTTCATCTTTTTATATTTTGAAACTCGCATCTTTTTATATTTTTTCCAGATTCTCGCCGTTTTGCTTGCTTTATTGAACATATTGGATTCATTTTTTGTTTCTTTTATATTTTGAATTTTCAAAATTTTGGGGTGCAAATAAACAAATTGGACTACAAATATAAGTTTTGGACTGCAAATAACGATGGATTGCATATAGCGATAATTGGACTGCATATAACAACACTCTAAGAGAATCGTCCTGATTATCAAATTCATCGCAACCATCAGTTATTTAGGAATGTAAGGCTCAATTGTAATTTCACACTTACAATACAATTTCTCCATTTTGTATTGATAATGGATGCACGAGAAACCAACGCTTTTTCGTCTTTAAAGATGAAGAAAAAGTGAATGTGACTACTTGCATTCTAAGATTGAAGCTTAAATTTCAAAAATTTGAAGGCGACACTTGAAAGGACACAATTTCATCCCCTTTAAGAAAGATTTCCATTGACAAGCTAGCTTCATTATACATGCCATGTAGCCTATGTGACAACAATTCCTATAACAAAACTGAATACATCAATCACCAACCCAATCCCTCTTACTCTGATCGTACCTCATGGAAGAACAGCTCCCTCGCCTGAACTCATCTGAAGTCACCTTCTTCATCAACTCTCTCAATCTCTCCGAACCCGGTCCGGCCCGAAACATCGAATCGTTGCCCCGCTGCACGCAAGGAGATGAAGTTGCCGTAGTACATGAGGATGGTTCGGGGGAGGCTTTCCCAACCCCAAATGCAGTACTCGAGGAAGGCGCGGGAAAGCATCACCCACGCAGATCCTATAGACAGTGTGAGACGATAACAAAGAACAATGGTGATGCCTCCAAAGCTTCATATTAAACTTGCAGCAGCATAAAAAAAAACATAAACCAGCAGGAGTCCTCAAATTCCCGAAGATTAAAGAATGCTGCTTTTATCATCTTATAGCGAAGAAAGAACAAAAAATAGAGGTAAAAAAGTACAAAAGATCATTGTTTGCCGGTCATACTGATCATCCTCATCAATAGAATAATCCTAATTATGAATAAATCTTTATTTTATATTAGACTATGAAATGTTTGATGGTGTTTGTGAGAATGCACATAAAGGAAAATCACTTCAAATGATTTCACAGTTGATCAAAACATGCCGAAGACAAATTCCATAGTTTGCTTGCTTACAAAGCAAAATTTGTTTAATTTAGCAAGTGTCCGGCAACTACGTCGGCACATCTGACCTAACTTCAGTATGCCTTCCAATGGTTCTGGCTCACTAAAAAGTAATATCCGAGACGATGGTTGTACTGTCATGAAATATGTTCGTGTTGTTTACGTTTCTCTTGAGACTAGTGCCTAAACCATATGATTTGGTAAGGTTTGGTTTAGTCCCACATCTGATACTTAAAGAGAAACTGATGTAGAAATATCATGTTGCTGATCCTTGCCCATGACCTTAAACTTTCAAGTTAAATATGAGTTTGACGGTCGATATATCTGACCCAACTTTGATACCTCTTTAGTTTTCGCTCCCTAACATTAATGCTGCGTGTGTGAGTTCAACAGAAAATTTGTGAGTTTTGAAAAGATAATGGAGATATACTCCTAATAAAAGACAAGAACCATAAGTTTTCTTTGAGGTATGAGGAGAGAGAAGAGATGGCCCCACTAAAACCTGATTTCTATCCCTGTTAGAAGTAAATGTAAATACACAAATGTTGGATGTAATTTATTAGTTGAAGGACTAATTTGGTCATTTCACTAAAGCTCCCTCTCCTTCATTCTTGGTAAGACAAGCATTTTGTGCTGATTTGAGTCTCTTGGATAACTTCAGTTTAAAAAATCATGGCATTTATTGTCAACCCTGATTGACAAGTTAACTTTAAACTATGTTACTTAGGATCTTAGGTAATAATACAAGTATGGAATGTACAACTAAGCAAACACTATCTCTATCCTAATCTTCCAAAAGAAATAAGAAAAGTCAGTAATTCATAAAAAAGACTTGAAATTCAATTTTATGTTTTTCAAGTAAAAATCATTCTCATTCGACTACAAAGTTGAAAACTGCACGAGTTCCAAATGTCTATTTGAAAATTATTGGGATTTTGTATTTCTTTCCTATAAACTAAGGCTCCGTTTGGCAAGGCGTTTTTGCTCCGATGAGTTTAGACAAAAAAAAACTATAATCATAGAATGTATGTTTGGCATAACAATAGTTATGACCGCAACCAAGAAAAGAAAATTAGTTTTGAACATAAAATGAATGAAGTTCATTACGTGAGGTCAGGCGTTCACGAACGATGGTTCATAACCACTGTGTTCACGATCGTTGCCACCGTGCCAAACAGAATCTAAATAAGACATAAAGCGGGAACCATGAAAGGAAAATCAGTTGAAGAAGACCTGATTACCTGTGAACAATTTGAAAGATGTAGGCAGCTCTCGTTGTTCACTGGTGATAAAAACATCGAACTTCTTCGACAAGTATAGCCCGGGATCAATGATGATTGGCTTTGCCCTCTGATTCCTGCATGAGAGAAGTACATAAATAATCCTGATATTAACTATAATAAAAACATTCAAAAATAAAAGCAAAACAGGATGCAAGCTTACACTTTCCAGCCAGTGATTTGAGTGTGTTCAATGAAATTGAGGTTTCTAGGAATAGAAGAGAAAACATGGAGTATATCTGCAAAGAAGAAGTTTGAAAGGATAAGAGGGAAAAATATTAAAGAATTAAACAATTCTTGCTATGTCTTTGACTTATAATTTGCTAATGCATGAAGTTAAATGGTAGATCAATCAAATCATTACACATGGAAGGAAGCTGAAACAGAAGGAATTCATAGGTTGTGCAAGGAAATTACAAGATTTTGATAAAGAAGAAATGGTTCTACAGTGAAGGTAAAAAGATAAATAAGTGATGCTTGAATATATTCTACCATAGTTGTAACAAAGATGACTCTCCTCCTAGGATGAGAATGTTGAATAATGAAAAGCTCAACTCCAAATTGGAGCCCCCATCATATATATATATAATCTTAAGAATATAAATACAATATTAACACTAATACAATATTAACACTAATAACAAAATGGTAACTCCAATACTCCCCCTCTGTTGGAACCCTACTTGTGATTTGGGCTAGGTTCGCTATTAGGATTGATTAGATGACCCAACATGTATAGTCTAGGGTCATAGGTTATTTGCAGGGTCAAAGTCAGCAGCATCTACTTAGATTGTCAGTCTCTACTTCAGAAGACTTTAGAAACAGAAGACTTCAAAGGAAAAGCAGTTAAAATGATTGCAGAAAAGTCGTTCGACGATAGCTGAACTCAGCTCGACGATCGTCGATCTCAGATCGACGAACTCAGAGTTCCTTCTCTGAGTTGAGCTCGACGAAAGTCTAGCTGAGGTCGACGAACTGATCTCATATCAGAATTTTCAACTCGACGATCTTAGAGCTCAGCTCTACGAAGGAGAATTCTTAGCTCGACGAACTCGGAGCTCAGGTCGAAGAATTCATTGTTGAGTTCGACTAACTCCTTCCAGGTTCTGTTTGACTTATCTTCTCTGTAGTTTCTCAGTTCGACTATGCCAGTTTGTTTTCAAATTTTATTATTATAAGACAGTAATGCTCTGATAATTAATGTTTCATATTCTCAAGAATATAGCTGTTACCTGGCAGAATTAATTATGATTTTCACAGAGTTATTACTCTACCTTATTTACTGGGACAGTTAGGGAAATGCATTCAAGACCAAATTAGCCGTTCAAGATCCCAGAAATTATACAGAGAATTTCAGGAAAGAATTTAAAATTCAAATGGTTTTGAATCTGCTATCAATATATAAAGTGATTTTTCAGAAGATTGTAATAACAAGAGTTAGTGAATCAGTGAAAAAGAAGAGCAATCAATAATCAGTGAAGAACAACACAGCTCTCATACACACAGAATTCTTCATCTGTTTCAGGATATCAAGAGACAACTAATCAAAATCAGTCTAAAAGCTTGCTGAAGACCAACATCATTTTGAAGGCCTACACCCTGAAGCAAAGCTTCCACTCCTGATCAGATCCATGCAACTCAGGGGGAGCTTTGACATCAACAAGTCCACTAGTCTTCTCAGAGCCTTGAGACAGAGAAGACAACATATTTTTACTTTTCCTTTTCACTGTGTACAGGGTTTTAACTCCCTTCAAAAGTTAGCTTTTTTGGTTCACAAGTCACCTTATCAAAAGACTTGAGATTGGTTTTTGGGCACCTGATCAAAAGCTCAAAGAGTTGCTAGATCTCCCTTAGAAAAATTGATCTTGTGGTGACAGGGCACCTGAGCAAAAACCTGTGGTGGCAGGGCACCTGATCAAAAACCTGTAGTGGATTTCTACCAGGATGGTAGAAGAGTGGATGTACCCAGGTTTATTGGGGAACCACTATCAATTCCTTGTGTCATCTGGATTGTCTTTATCTTTTTTGTTTGTGTTTTATGATTTTCTTCTTATACTTATGCATATCACTAACTTTTAATTCGCTATAAAAACAAGTAAATAAACTTTAAAATACTCTATTCACCCCCCCCTCTAGAGCTAAGTCAGATTTATCTCTCACTTTCAATTGATATCAGAGGGAAGGTTATTTGGTTTCACAGGCTAACACCTGAACCAAAAGATCTTTGATAGATCCTATTTTCTCTAGTCTGTCTTTTATATCATGGCACAAAATAAGGAGTATTCAAGCACCAGACCTCCAGTGTGCAATCTGAATAAGTTTGCACTTTGGAAGGCAAGGATTAGGCTCTATATGAATTCTATTGATGAAGACATTTATAATTCTATTTTGTCAGACCCCCCTACTCCATTTGCATCAATAAGCACCTCAGTTGTACCACCACCTGAGTGGACAGAGGCTCAAAAGAAGCTGAAAGTTGCAGATGCCAAAGATATGGACATTTTGGCTCAAACTATGTCTGATGACATATTCTAGAAAGTTGTTGAATGCACTTCAGCCAAGGATATCTGGGATTCCCTAAATGGGATGGTTACAGGATCTGCAGATGAAAGGAAAGACAGGATATCACATCTGATCTCTCAGTATGAGAACTTCAAGAAGCAGAATCAGTTACTGATATGCACAATAGACTTAGCCTCATAATCAATGAGCTGAAATCATTGGACAAGAACATCTCAGTGACAGAGATAAATGACAAGATTCTTATGTGCTTCCCTGTTGGTTTTATTGGCTCCTACCCGGTTCAAGTGGCCACTTTATATATTATATATATATACAAAAGCATGCGGAACATGCTTTGTATATATATATATATATAAATATATATATATATATATATTATATTATATATTATAATATATATATATATAAAAATTAATGAAAGCATGCTCCGCATGCTTTCATTAATCTATATATATATTTATATATATATATATGATGGTTGCGAGACAGAAGGAGTGGAAGCCGCGGTGAGTAAGCCAGAGAGCCCCGCCTGTGTGGAGTAAGCCGCCCCCCTCTCTCCTCTCTCTCGCGCTCGTTGAGAGAGGTGTTGCCGTCGGGCTTGGTGGAGTTTCTCGCCGGCATTGCAGTGGACCTTCTAGGGAGTGGAGAGACGCGGTGTTGACGGCGTGCGCGTGTGTAGTTAGCCTCGACGGAGGTTTCTCTCCGGTGGCGGCGTTGTTCTCCGGTGGTGGCGGTGGTTGCGGTTGAACGTCGGACCTCGACGTTGAAGGTTCGGTGAACCTTGTGCGTCCGTTGTGCTAGCGGATTGCAGTCAAGATTGTCCTCTCTCCCGCGGACCGAGCGTGTCCGGCTTCTCCGCGGCGTTTCTGTATCGGACGTTGATCATTATTTTGATAATCTTGTTATAAAATATTGACGCTATTTTTCTTGTATTTTTGACTGTTCAGTGGAATTTGTGGAGCCAATTCCTAACAAGTGGTATCAGAGGCAGGTTCGGTAGACGGCCGTGATTGGACGTTCTAGGAAGGGTTTGACTGCGGTGGTGAACGACTAGGTCCTCTTCCCACTCTTTCAGATCCGACCTTTGAACAAATCAGGTCTTCTAGTTTGTCGGGGACAGTCATGGCAGGAAAGAACGCAATTTTGGACAGATTTTCCGTAGAGAAGTTCGATGGCAGTGGGAATTTTAGCCTATGGCAGATTCGAGTTAAGGATATGTTGGTTCAACAAGGTTTGATTCGAGTCTTGCGGGGGCGCGACAAATTAACCACGGCAGTAAAAGATGAGGAATGGAAGGATCTTGATGAAAAAGCCACGAGCACAATCAGGATGTGTGTTGCTGACCAGGTGCTCTTCAACATCGGGACTGAAGAGACGGCAGTCAAGCTTTGGGAGAAGCTGGAGCGACTGTACTTGGCAAAATCTGTGACGACAAGATTGTTGCTGAAGCAGCGCCTCTATGCGCTGAAGATGCAGGAAGGTGGCAACCTGCAGGAACACTTCAATGTGTTCAACGGTCTTCTGAGCCAATTGCATGTGGTTGGCTCGAAGGTAGAGGAAGAAGACAAAGCCCTCTTGCTTCTTACCTCGCTCCCAGCATCATACAAGCACATGGTGACTACGCTCCTGTATGGGAAGGATACGGTGGGGCTGGAAGAAGTCACGTCGGCGCTGTTATCCAGTCAGATGTTCAAGAACCCCACTCCTAGGGGTGAACAGATCTTGGTAGCGCATGAACGCGGGAGGAGTTTTGACAAAGGATCGAGCAGTGCACGAGCTCGGTCGGCGTCGAAGAAGGCAGTGACGTGTTACCACTGCAGACAGGTTGGTCATATTAGGAGAAATTGTCTGCAGCGTGCAGGAAGTTCTGGAACTTCGAAGGATGTCCAAGATGCGGGCATGGTGACACTCGACCTGGAAGGAGATGACGGTTTTTATTGCGTCACTGAGAGTCAAGGTGACTCTAATAGCTGGATCTTGGATTCGGGTGTTTCGCAGCACATTTGCTCAGATGCGGCGATGTTCAGTTCCCTGGAGGTGACATCTGGGTCGGTCTTTCTGGGTGACGGCTCAGCATGTAAGGTCACGGGGATTGGTACGGTGAACTTGAGGACGCATGACGGAGCTATGCATAGACTTGATCAGGTACATCTGGTACCTAAGCTGCGCAGGAATCTGATTTCGTTGGGCAGATTGGATTCCAATAGCTGTAGTTTTGCAGCGAGAAATGGAGTTCTGACGGTGAGGCGAGGGCGCACCGTGCTCATGCGAGCTCTGAAGCACGGTAGTTTGTACCGGCTGATGGGGACCACAATGCGAGGTGGTGAGCCCATGTTTTCTGCGGCCGACAGAGGTGATAGTCGTGGTGGTGCAGTGGATCGCCTTCCAGGGACTCGGGTTCGACGAGTCAGTTTTTGCGATCCGGTTGCGACGACGTTCAGAGGATGAGCCGAGCAGGGATGAGTCGACTGGAGCAGGTCGGCTGACGCCTCAAATCGTTGAGGTGGTGCTTCGCGCAGTTGTGTGCTTCGTGCAGGTGGTGGTAGTGGAACCAGGGTATGAGCCAAGGTGGTGTTTGTTGGTTTTATTGGCTCCTACCCGGTTCAAGTGGCCACTTTATATATTATATATATATACAAAAGCATGCGGAACATGCTTTGTATATATATATATATATTATATTATATATTATAATATATATATATATAAATTAATGAAAGCATGCTCCGCATGCTTTCATTAATCTATATATATATTTATATATATATATATATGATGGTTGCGAGACAGAAAGAGTGGAAGCCGCGGTGAGTAAGCCAGAGAGCCCCGCCTGTGTGGAGTAAGCCGTCCCCCTCTCTCCTCTCTCTCGCGCTCGTTGAGAGAGGTGTTGCCGTCGGGCTTGGTGGAGTTTCTCGCCGGCGTTGCAGTGGACCTTCTAGGGAGTGGAGAGACACGGTGTTGACGGCGTGCGCGTGTGCAGTTAGCCTCGACGGAGGTTTCTCTCCGGTGGCGGCGTTGTTCTCCGGTGGTGGCGGTGGTTGCGGTTGAACGTCGGACCTCGACGTTGAAGGTTCGGTGAACCTTGTGCGTCCGTTGTGCTAGCAGATTGCAGTCAAGATTGTCCTCTCTCCCGCGGACCGAGCGTGTCCGGCTTCTCCGCGGCGTTTCTGTATCGGACGTTGATCATAATTTTGATAATCTTGTTATAAAATATTGACGCTATTTTTCTTGTATTTTTGACTGTTCAGTGGAATTTGTGGAGCCAATTCCTAACATTCCCTAGCACATGGGACTCTAGGATCTGGCCAATCAAAGAAGTCAGAAGCCTCAATGAAATCTCTACAAAGACCTTGTTGGGCAAGCTCAAGTCTTATGAGCAGCTCATCAAAACCAGAGAAACTGAGCAAAGGACTTCATCTTCAGTAAGGAAAGAGAAAAGCATTGCTTTTAAAGAAACTAAAGAAACAGAAGCCATTCCAGACAATGAAGATCTATTGAGTCTCTTAGCTAAGAGATTTTACAAGATGGCAAGGAAGGACTTCAGGAGAAGATCTTCCAGAAATGATGATAAGCCAAGGTATGACAAGACTCCTACTAAAGAGATTGTCTGTTATGGGTGCAGGAAACTTGGACACATACTACCAGAATGTCCAGAGAACCAGAAGAAAGAAAAGAAGGAGATGCACTCTAAGAAGCATTCACGCAAACCATCCTCCAGCAAATACAAGAAGAAGGAAAGATGCTTTGTTGCTGAAACATGGAGTGAATCTGAGAATGAATCTTCATCCAGCTCCAGTAAGGATGAAGAAGAGGCTAAGGCCAGAGAGGTCTGCTTGATGGCAATCAATGCATCATGCAGTCACTCTGAAGCTGAAATTTCAGAAGATGAATCTGTATCAGAATAAGATCAGGTAATTTCTTCTTTTGATTTTACCTCAGATGAATTTAAAACTGAATTTAAATTGTTATGCAATGATTTAATTAATTCTGAGAAGGAAATCAAACTCTTCAGAGAAAAGCTAATTGAATTTGATAACCTATTTTCTGAAAATATCAAACTCAAAGATGATCTAGATAATGCTTCAGAACAAATAATATCTTTGAAAACTAAATTATCTGAGGCTAAGGAATTTGAAGAATCCTTTGATGGGAGAAGTATCAAATTGATGAATATCACAAGTACAGTCAATGCAAAGATTAATGGTAAACTGGGCTTGGGAACTTCATCTAGTCAGCCTCCTCTTTTACAGAAAAACATACTTTCTACTCCTATTAAATTCATTTCAGAAAAAGGAAAAGAAAAAGTAAAAGACACTAAGAAAGAAACAGAAGTTTTAAATAAGACTAAACAACAGAAAAAGAAAAATCTTAATAAAAATTATGTTCAACATGTTTCGTTGAACCAAGATCGACGAAATGAATGTGGTTCATCGAACTTAAATCAACGAACTATGAATGCAGATTTTCAGTATAATTATTCGTCTAACTGTGCTCGACGAACTCAATATGGTTCGTCAAACCGCGATCGACGAACTTGGGGCGCAGAGAATGAATACTTTCATTATGTGAACGGAGTTCGACGAACTCATGCCTATTCGTCGAACGCAGATCGATGAACTTATTATAATTCGTCGAACCCAGTTTCTTATAATAGAAACTTTAATTCTTTTCAAAACCTTAATCAAAAATAAACTTTTATTAATCCTTTTACTCAGTGGATTATTCCTCCTATGAGATATCATCCACTATGTTATAAGGATCAACCTGAATTTTCTTATATCTCCAGCTATAAATATGAAAGAAATCAAGGACCTAAGGTAACCTGGGTAAAGAACAACTAATTTGTTTTTATACAGGTAAAGGATTATCCTACCACAGAGGAACAATGGTATTTGGATAGTGATTGCTCAAAACACATAACAGGTTCAAAGGCCAACCTAAGTGACTTCAAAGCAAAGCTTGGACCCAAAGTTATTTTTGGAGACTCCAATTATGGACAAACAGAAGGATATGAGAATGTCAAGATTGGAGCAGTCACATTCAAGAAGGTGGCATGTGTAAATGGTCTGAAGCGTAACCTCATCTCTATCAGCCAACTATGTGATGAAAGTTATCAGATAACATTTAGTAAGTATTTATGTTCAATTACTTCTGATAAAAACAAAACTATTTTAACTGGAATTAGACAAGTTAACATTTATCTAGTTAATTTTAATTCTGCTAAATCATAAATCTGTTTGTTCAATCAGATTAGTAAAACTAGTGAACTCTGGCATAAAAGATTCGGACATGTAAACCTTAGGACCATAGCTAAATTATTTAAGGATAACCTGGTCAGAGGACTACCTTCTGGCTCCTACAAGAAGGAAGGACTCTGCAGGGCTTGTCAATTAGGCAAGCAAACTAAAAATAATTTCAAGTCCATTTGGACTCCTATGATAGTGTGAACAACTTTTTCTTCTAGTTAGCTTTTCTACTGTTTATATTCTGAGTTTTGAGATGAGTAGTATTTTATATCATTTTATAATACTAAAGATGTGGCATCTATATGTTGTGGGGCCCCGGTCGAACCCATATTAAATGGTCATTGTAGGGGAGGTGCTACAGTTCACCCCAACGACTTGGAGACCCTACGACCATAGAGACTTGGCGACCCTGCAACCCTTGCTACCTCATGATCTCAGCCTTTTTACGGGCTCAATATGAGCTCGAAATATAATGTATGACCCGTGGTTCGGAGAGATGGGCGCTAGATGACTCGCTACTCAATGTCCCTCCCAGGAGTGGATCTCGACTAGAGGTGGAAGAAAGGTCGACACCACTCAGACCATTCGCTAAACGAGCAAGCTCAACAAAAGGAGGTGGAGAAGAGGTCGACACCTCCTAGAAGCAGAGCTCAACTAAAGGAGCTGGAGGAAAGATCGACACCTCAAAGTAGCTAAGCTCAACTAGAGGTGGATAAAAGCTCTACACTTCATCGGAATCGAGCTCAACTGGAGGTGGATAAAGCTTGACAACTCCCAGGAGCCGAGCTCAACTGGAGGTGGAGAAAACTCGACACCTCCCAGGAGTCGAGCTCAACTTGAGGTGAAGAAGAGGTTGACACCTCCCACGAGCGGAGTTCAACAAAAGGAAGTGGAGGAGAGTCGACACCTCACGGGAGTCAAGCTCAACTGGAGGTGGAGAAAAATATCGACACCTCACCAGAGGCAAGCCCAACTGGAGGTGGAGAAAGCTCGACATCTCCCATGAGCCGAGCTCAACTGGAGGTGGAGAAAGCTTGACACCTCGCAAGAGCCGTGCTCAAGTGAAGGTGAAGAAGAGGTCGACACCTCCCAAGAGTGGAGCTCAACTGTGGGAGATGGAGGAGAGTCGACGCCTCACAGGAGCTCTTTTGAATGGAAAAATTTGAGATCTAGATCTAGTGCCTTCTTCCCTTATCAGGTTTCTGTCGATTGATTGCTTTTCTCGAGGGTTTGCTATTTCAAATAAATTAGATCATTTGAACCGGCAGCTATGTAGGCATTATGTTGAAGGAGATATGAGGTTTTATTTGTTCTTCAATCCATTTGAATTATGGTTCTGTTATTATTTAAACCTTTTTCTTTGATGCTTCATTCATTAAGTAAAAATTGACAGATGTAAGAATTGAGAAGGAATTGCATCAGCAAAAAGGAGTATTTTTGAATTATCACTTCGCTTTGCATTTCTGTTTAGATTATTCCATCACCTATTTTTTTCATATAGAAAGACATGTTATACATGAGGAAATGTATATTTGTTTAAATTCTGCTCGGGGGATATGATCTTCCTAGAAGCTTGGCAATGTCCCTTTACAAATAATGATTCTTCACTATTTATATCTATTTCCAGTCAATACAGGCCTATTTTGAGTATTTTCACGGTCCAGTTGAGCTCAAACCCGTGCAATTATCATTGGAAAATATGAATTAGCAGCTGAAGACACTTTATGATGTAGAGCGAATCTCCGCGGATAACTTTGAGCACCGTGATCGTCAGAGGAAGGGAAAACCTGTAGCAGAACAGTAGATCGTGGTCGTGCCTGTTTTATTTTGTGTCGTAACGTGTTTCTGTGTTCGTATTATCATTGTGTGTCGTTAGTTGCTCGCTATTTTGGCTGTGCGCACTTATGTATGTCCGCCCGTGTATAAAGGGCTGGAGTTGTTTTGGTCTAGGGATTTTTGGAAAAATCTTCCTTGATGTTAGCTTTTTTTGTTCCTCTTCTCTTTTCTTCGTGGATTCCAGGAGATCTACTATGTTTCTTGCACCTTCGATAAAGATATGGGGTAGAGCTGCTATATTGCTGCATCAAGTGGTATCAGAGCCGCTTGATCAACTATGGTTTACGGGACAATGGCAAACGACGGACATCTGCAGCAACAAGGTGATGTCGCACCAAGGCAAAATGATTTGGCGGCCATAGATCAGCACGTCGAGCGTCAACTTGGCCGAATGGAAACCCACATGACTACATGAACACTCAACTCATAGAGATCCAGCAGTTGCTTACAACGTTGGGGCTTCAGGCGCAGATGCCGACGCCGAATGTGATGTTAGGCAGCGCCCAGCCACGCTTTCAGGTTATGGCGGGGCTCGACGACGATGACGATAAAGACGAAGGGTTCAGAGAGATTGCAACTGAGATTCCAATGCGTCGACAGTACCTTCCACCTCGGGAGGACTTTCGCATTAAGGCTAGCTGACATCCCACCATTCTCCGGGAACATGAATATTGGACAATTTCTGGATTGGTTATCTGAAGTGGATCGATTTTTTGGCATGTTCGACATTCCTTATGACAATCAACGGGCTAAGCTTGTCGCCTATCACATGAAAGAAGGGGCATCAGCATGGTTGGATTAGTTACAGCTTAATCGCCAACATCAGGGCCTAGCACCTGTGCGTACATGGCGGCGGTTGATGCAACTCCTGTGGGGCAGGTTTCTCCGACCCGATTATGAGCATTTCTGTTGAGGTATATTTATATACGTGTGTATGAGCTCCTTAACGGGTCAGTTAGGATCCGATAGGAATCCAAACCCGAGTCGGGGATTTAGGGTTTCACCTATAAATACCCTAGCTAGGGGCAACGAGGAGACCGTTCCAAACTAGACGGTCACGCGGATGCTTCGAGCACATCTAACATTCTCGAAGTTTTTCCTCCAGCCCCCCTACTCCCGTTCCTGTGACCTAGCCGTGCTCCCGCCACTCTCCCGTGACCTCCCTCCGTTCGCGAATTTTCTGCACCGCCGTCGCCGATCGCGGAGGAGAAGCCCGCAGCCATCCCGTTCGCGTTTTTCCCTGCAGCGTTCGTCGATCGGAATAGGAAGAGTAGCCCGACGCCTCAGCCGGATCTAGGTCGCGCCGCCTGGAAGACATCGATCCGCCGCCTTTGTTTCTTCCTGCTTCGCGATCTCTCGGTTGTTCCAGATCGGATCGAAGGAGAGTCTCCTTGGTGGACTGCCGCCGATCGTGATTCCTCGTCGGAGTTCGTCGCAAGGAGTTGCGATCCCGCTCCTAACTTCCTCCGCCGCTGTCGATCGGGGAAGGAGTTTCCCGTCGCTGTTGCATCTGGGAGTCCACGATCTGACGCCGATCAAAGATCTGCAAATCCCATTGATCGGGAAAGGCTCGATCGGGATTTCCTACCGCCGTTCGTGTAGATCGGGATCCAGATCTATTTACATATTGCTCTTGGAAAGCTGCTTGTGTTTCTCGTCTGGATCTGCAGAATCCTCTTCCAGAGCACCGGAGATCTGGCCGCCGCTGATTGAAGGAAACGTGCGCCGCTTGTCCGGAGGAGAATGTTGATCACCAATCTCTCTATGGCCTTGTGTAACGGCCCGACCCTTTAGACGAAGCGCCGCCGGCCTACCAGCAGCCCTTTAGACCACTGGTAGTAAGCCTAAACATCAAGGCCTGCAGGCCCATTGCACCCCTATCAAATCTCCGCGCCTTTTTATCAGCAGCGGTAGATTGTTGCCACGGGGTCTCGAACCCGCAACCTTGATAAGAGAGTCTTAATACCACTCCTCATCACCGGCTCAGTTGGTGATGAGGAGTGGTATTAAGACTCTCTTATCAAGGTTGCGGGTTCGAGACCCCGTGGCAACAACCTACCGTTGTTGATAAACAGGCGCGGAGATTTGGTTGGGGTGCAATGGGCCTGCAGGCCTTGATGTTTAGGCTTACTACCAGTGGTCTAAAGGGCTGCTGGTAGGCCGACGGCGCTTGGTCTAAAGGGTCAGGCCGTTACACCTTGTTTGCTTGAACCAGGACTCTCGCAAGGCGATCGTGTTTAGTTGCAAAGGAGCAACAAATTCTTTTGGATTGGATCTGAAGACTGTCGTCGCCTCGCTCAGGTATTTTCTTTCCTGTTTTTACTGCTCTTGTTAGATTGCTAGTGGAGCTCTAGTTTTTCATGTAAGGAACCCACAATGTCGAAAGCAAGCAATCTGTCGTCTCCTATGTCGATGATCAAGCTGGAGAAATTCTCCAACGCCGAGTTCAGTGCCTGGAAGCGCAACACACAGTTCGGCATGAAGTACCTGAACATCTTCTACACAGTGCAGACTGCTTTTGAGGACTTCAAAGGAAGCGAAGATGAAGATCAGTGGGTCAACGACGAGGACTTCTGCAGAGACTGCATCCTGAATTGCCTCTCCAATAGGCTTGCAGAGACGTACGACAAGATGCAAAGGGTCAAGGAGATCTGGGAATCCTTAGATGAGCAGTTCAAGGAGGAGGATAACATGTCAAAGACACACCTGGTGGACAAGTTTATGGCTTTCACCTTCACTGAGGAAAGAGAAATCCTGCCACAGGTTGCTGAGTTTGAAAATCTGGTGGACAAGCTCAACAGTGAGAACATCCCTCTGCCAGATGGATTTGTTGCAGGGGCAATTATTTTCAAGTTGCCCTTGGCCTGGTATTCCTTCAAGACTGAGATGTACCGAAAGAAGACGCGGATGAGTCTTAAAGACCTCAAGCGCTTCATCTGCATTGAGGATGAGAACCGGACTAGGCACGCTATAGAGACGATCAGCAAGCAGTCCTCTACTGCTAACATGATCAAGCATCCTAAGCGAAAGCCTAAGTCTGGGAAGACTCGCCCACCGACCAGTGCACCCGCAGTTGCTGCCACCAGCAAACAGATAAAGAAGAAATTCAAAGGCAAGTGCTACAACTACAATAAGTGGGGTCACTGCGCTTCTGAGTGCCGTCAGCCCAAACGGGGTGACACCAGCACACCAAGGACTGAAAATTAAGCCAACATGGTTTGTCAGACTGCGCCTACCGACTTTGTTGCCATGGTCGGTAACGGGACGGCCAGTTCAGAGTGGTGGCTCGACTCAGGTGCTACCTGCCACGTCTGCAACAATCCAAAGCTTCTAGAGGATGCAAAAGAGGTGGAAGAGACTATCACTGTTGCAAATGGAGCTATAGCTGATGTGCTGAAGGTCGGCAATGCTACCCTGACTCTCTCCTCAAGTAAGACTCTAACTCTGAAAAATGTTAAATTTATACCGACATTAGCTGCTAATTTAGTTTCGATTAGTTTGTTGTGCGATGCGAGTATGTCTTTTAACATTAGTGGTGGTCGGGTAACCTAAATGGTTCACTCACATTTCTTTGGTTGTGCATATGTTGTTAACGGGATGTATATGTTGAGTCTAGCACATGAAGTAGTAAATCAGGTTAGCTCAAATCTGATAGATCCTAAGACTTTACATGCAAGACTAGGACATGTCAATTATAGAAAACTACTCCTACTAGCTAGAACTCATAACATACCCCTCGACATTAAAACCAAATTTGAAAAATGTGAAATTTATGTGCAAACTAAGATAACTAGAACACCTTTTAGTCAGGTTTCTAGGAGCACACAATTACTAGAGTTGATACACTCCGACATTTGTGACTACAAAAGTTTTGTCACACGTAGAGATCGGAAGTATCTGATAACTTTTATCGACGACTACTCTAGATTCAGTCACATTTATCTTCTTAAAACAAAAGATGAAGCTTTTGAAAAATTTCGTATATTCAAAAATAGGGTTGAAAATCAACTTGACATGAAAATAAAAAGGCTAAGAAGTGATGGAGGAGGAGAATACGTCTCGGGGGAGTTCAGAGATTTCCTTGCCAGCAATGACATAATCCCTGAAACCACCGCTCCTTATTCCCCACAATCCAACGGCATCGCTGAAAGAAAAAATAGGACTTTAACAGAGTGTTGAATTCCATGTTGTTGACTGCCGGCATGCCTGCGGCCTATTGGGGGTGAAGCCGTCCTCACGTCAAATCACATTCTTAATAAAGTTTCCCATGCAAAGTTGACTAAGACACCCTATGAACTTTGGTTTAAGAGGCCTCCTAAATTTGATAATCTTAAGACCTGAGGCTGTATCGCTTATGTTAGGATACCAGACTCTAGAAGAGCTAAGATTGGACCCAGGACAAATACCTGCATCTACATAGGATGTGCAGATGATAGTGCTGCAGACAGGTTTCTGGATCTCTCCACAAATACTGTAATAGAATCAAGAGACGCTATCTTCTTTGAGGATAAGTTCCTTAAGGATAAGAACCTGATACTGCCAGATCTGCCAGCCACTAGTACTGAGCCTTTAGTTGAGGCAGGACAACGTAACTCTGACACTGAGCCTGTAGACACGAGTGGTTTAGATACCAGAAGGCTATCTAGTAGAGAGAAAATGTCTAAAAGCTTTAGTACAGACTTCG
Source organism: Platanthera zijinensis (assembly GCA_039513925.1). NCBI lineage: Eukaryota > Viridiplantae > Streptophyta > Magnoliopsida > Asparagales > Orchidaceae > Platanthera > Platanthera zijinensis. Next base: position 49,142,347 of record CM077081.1, read on the forward strand.
TGAATTACCAAGTTGAAGTTGATCCATTCACTTATAAGGAAGCGATGCGATCTAGAGATTCTCTATTATGGAAAGAAGTCATAGACGAAGAGATGAACTCTCTCATGCAGAACAACACATGGACTTTGGTTGATTTGCCCAAAGGGGCTAAAACCATTGGCAATAAGTGGGTTCTGAGGAAGAAGCTTAATCCTGATGGGAGTATCGCTAAATACAAAGCACGTCTATTTGCCAAAGGCTTCACTCAAGTGAGTGGTGTAGACTACTTTGATATATACTCACATGTATGTCACTATGTGAAAATTAGGATTCTTCTCGCACTAGCATCTATTGAACACTACATTGTTCATCATATGGATGTCAAGACTGCATTTCTTAATGGAGATCTGACTGAGGAGATCTACATACACCAGCCTAAAGGGTTCGTCATAGAAGGTCTAGAAAATAAGGTCTGTAAGTTGATTAAGTCATTATACGGATTGAAACAAGCACCTAAAATGTGGCATGAAAAATTTGACACCTGTGTAAAAGGCTTGGGTTTCAAATCCATTCTATCAGATAAATGTCTGTACGTAAGAACAAGTGCAAATAAAGTTGTTGGGTTTCTCTAAGAGGTTGGCACAACACTTGTGCATGCAGCGGAAGTAATAAAATCTAGAACAACCCAAAAGAGATTGGATCGGGCCATGCATGTTAAATCAAGAAGTAAACAAAATTACTAGGCAAAATACCTTAGTGGCGTTGAGTCACAACTCAACGGAGATGCTCCAAGCTTCGAGTCCTCGTCGGTGGTGAGTTCTACGTGAAATAACGTCCACGTCTCTGCAGAAATCCACACGAGCGGGAGAACACCGAGCTTCGTCGCACGAAGGGTCGGGAAGGAGATCAACCGCACCTTTTGCACTTCCCACGGACTGCTAGGTCCGCGCCAAGGAAAGCAAGACCAGCGACGGTCGCCGGAGAGGAGGTGGTCGGCGGAGCGAACAGCCGACGGCGGAACGTTTCCGTCCGGCGGGGTCGGGATTTTGCGGATCGGGAGATCGGCGGATCAGGAGATTCGGCGGAACTCTTTCCGTCGGCTTCCGTACGGCTACAAGAATCCTGATATTGGTCGATCTATCGAGAGCGTAATCATCCCAAAACCCTAAGTCCCCTTTTATACTAAAAGCATAAAAGTATTGCTATCCGCAGACCACCCAAGGTAGGGTTTCAGAGTCATTCGGCGAGAATCAGCATAGGTTCGGCGAGAATAAAATCCAGATTCGGCGAGAATCATCAGACAGATTCGGCAAGAATCATCTACCGATTCGTCGAGAATCAAGGATAGAATCGTCGAGTATCACCAATCGCCGGGAATCAAACACTTGTGATTCTCGATGAATTCGTCGGGAGTCGTCGAGTATCACTCGACGATTCTCGACGAATCATTCGCGATGAATGATCTTCGACGAACTCGTCGAGGGTCGTCGAGTCATACTCGACGATTCTCGACGAATCATTCTCGACGAACTCGTCGAGAGTCATCGAGTCATACTCGACGATTCTCAACGAATTTGCCATAGCAACATTTGCCTGACTCCCCATACGGTATGGTGATTGGTAACCCTTACCAACACAGTCAATCTACCAACTTCTCCACATGCTCTTATGTGTGACCCTGCAGGCTCATATCGCGTTGGCAGTGAGATTACATGTTTGACCACTTCTAGATCACCATGGTAACTCCAACAGTCTCCCACTTGATCTTGAAAGTATCAAACCAAAAACCTCACAAACAATAAGTGGCATCTAGCAATGCATCATTGCTCCCCAAGCAATAAGAGTTCATAACTCATAAGCCTTCATGACCAATGTTCCAGCGATGTCTTTGTCCCTTTGTCCCTTACATCCGGAAAGAACTAGAGGCATGGACCGTGTCACCCTCATAATAGCTCAATCCAAGTTTCTTGATCTAGAACGGACTTCCAGAGAATGGTGAGTCCAATATCATATATTGACTCAACCAAGCATGGCCATGCATTCTCAGTCCAGTTCCATCAAGGGGCCCATGGATGCAACTCCTGTCATATAGGAGGACAAATCCCATATCTGCTCACACACAAACACCCAAATGATTCGTAACGTACCCAACAACCACCTTTATCATCAACCTTTCTCAAGGAAGACTTTAGATGACATCAAAGCACGCTCTTCCTCACTTGATGAATGTTGTGACGTCAGGTTAAAGGACCACAACACCATTGCCAATAGAGACCTAATTGTGACACGATTAGATAACAACCCACAAAGTAGTCTCAGGTTGGGTCTGTCCAGTACAACTTGTTCATTAACAAGTACCCACGTGATGACTTGATATCACAATATCATGACCTGTGAGAACTGGTCATCAGTCAACGCACGAGCTAGTCTTAAGGTATCATCATCACCCTTAGTTTCTATGACGATACAACGACCAGGGACCTTTTAAGAATGAATCCTTAAATAAATCATAGGCTCTCATATTCAAGTCATGTACTTGATGTCCTATGGAAGCGAACACTCTAAGGGTATTTATTATGTTACAATTTAACTATCACATAGAAAAATCATAATAAAAGAACTTGCCATTAATTGTAAAAAGAAACATTTAGGTACAAAATTCATCAAATGAGTAAATAATAAACAGCCAACAGAATATATGTTTACATGCAACCCACAAGACTCCCACTAGAGTTGATCATTCAGGTATCGTATACCCATTGATCTAGTATGACCATCATGCTTTCTCTGCGCGAGAGGCTTTGTCAGTGGATCCGTAATATTCTCCTCAGTCGGCACTCTGCAAATGTTCACATCTCCTCGTTCGAAAATCTCACGAATAAGATGGAACCGCCGAAGTATGTGCTTGGAGCGCTGATGGGATCTAGGTTTCTTAGATTGTGCAATTGCACCATTGTTATCACAGTAGAGAACTACGGGACCAACAATGCTATGAACTACATCAAGCTCGCCGATGAATTTCCTAATCCATATAGCCTCCTTCGCTGCATTAGCCGCATCGATATACTCGGCCTCTGTTGTACAATCAGCAACTGTCTCTTGCTTGGAACTCTTCCAGCTCACAGCTCCTCCATTAAGGCAAAACACAAAACCTGACTGAGACTTTGAGTCGTCTCTATCAGTTTGGAAGCTAGCATCCGTGTAACCACTTACAACGAGCTCTTCCTCTCCACCATACACTAAGAACACATCCTTAGTCCTTCTCATGTACTTCAGGATATTCTTGACTGCAATCCAGTGACATTCACCGGGGTCTGGCTGATACCTGCTAGTCATGCTCAAAGCAAAGGAGACATCGGGTCGAGTACATAACATTGCATACATGATTGATCCAATTGCCGAGGCATATGGAATCAACTTCATGCAGTCCTTATCTTCACAAGATTTTGGACACTAGTCCTTAGAGAGATTCACACCATGAGACATGGGTAAAAATCCTTTCTTGGACTCAAGCATGTTGAACCGCTTCAACACCTTCTCAATGTATGTACTCTGGGTCAAACCCAGCAACTTCTTCGATCTATCTCTATAGATCTTAATACCGAGTATGTAAGTCGCTTAACCCAAGTCCTTCATAGAAAAGCAGTTCCCTAGGTTGTTCTTAATAACTTTCAGGGTAGGAATGTCATTCCCAATCAAAAGTATGTCATCTATATACAATATCAGGAAGACAACAATGCTCCCACTGATTCGCTTGTAAACACAAGGCTCATCTTCATTCTTGATGAAACTAAACTCTTTGATTTTCTCATCAAAACGAAGATTCCAACTTCGAGAGGCCTGTTTCAGTCCATAGATGGACTTATTCAACTTGCATATTTTAGTGGCTTCATTTGGGGATACAAAACCCTCGGGTTGTGTCATGTACACTTCCTCAAGGAGGTTTCCATTAAGGAAAGCCGTTTTGACATCCATCTGCCAGATCTCGTAGTCATAATACGCAGCAATAGCAAGCAATATCCTTATGGACTTAACCATGGCAACAGGGGAAAAGGTCTCATCATAGTCAATACCATGAATTTGCTTGAAACCTTTAGCCACCAGTCGCCCTTTGAATGTCTGTACATTCCCATCCATGTCGGTCTTCTTCTTGAAGACCCACTTGCACCCTATGGGTCGTACCCCTTCAGGTGGTTCTACCAAGTTCCAAACTTGGTTTGCATACATAGAGTCCATTTCGGATTTCATAGCCTCAAGCCATTTGTCGGAGTCTGGTCCATTTATAGCCTCTTGGTAGGTTGCTGGCTCATCATCATGATCCATAAGCAACACATTACCTATTTGAGACACGAGAAATCCGTATCTCTCAGGCTCAAATCTTGATTTACCAGATCTACGTATGACTTGTTCTTCTTGAGTAGGTTCTCTAGCTACAACATCTTGTAGTCCTATCTCAGAATCCAATTCCGGTTCATTCACTACCTGTGGTTCTTGAACTTCTTCAAGTTCTACCTTTTCAGTCTTTCTTGATAAGAACTCTTTCTCCAAGAAGACGTCAGTCCTTGCGACAAACACTTTGCCCTCGGACGGTAGGTAAAAGTAATACCCTTTCGTTTCCTTAGGATATCCCACTAGATAACATTTATCCGATTTGGGTTCCAGCTTGTCAGGTATTTGACGTCGCACCTATGCCTCACAGCCCCAAATTTTAATGAACGACATACTAGGACGCTTCCCAGTCCATATCTCATATGGTGTCTTCAGAACCGTTTTCATTGGAGCACGATTCAGTGCCATTGCAACAGTCTATAAAGCAAAACCCCAAAAGGAAACAGGCAAGTCTGCATGACTCATCATCGAACGTACCATGTCTAACAAAGTACAATTTCTCCTCTCAAATATACCATTAAGATGTGGTGTTCTAGGTGGAGTGAGCTGTGATACAATACCACACTCTTTCAGATGATCACGGAACTCATGACTCAGGTATTCGCCACCTCGATCAGATCGGAGTGCTTTAACCCTTTTACCCAACTGGTTCTCTACTTCATTCTTGAACTCTTTGAACTTTTCAAAGGTCTCGGATTTGCACTTCATAAGATACACATATCCGTATCTACTGAAATCATCAGTAAATGTAACGAAGTATAAATATCCACCTCTAGCCATGGAACTCATGGGTCAGCATACGTCACTATGTACAACACCCAAGAGATCCTCAGCCCTCTCAGTGTAACCAGTGAAAGGGGCTTTAGTCATCTTGCCTAACAAATAAGATTCGCATCGCTCAAATGATTCATAATCAAATGAGTCCAAAAGTCCATCTTTATGGAGCTTGGATATGCGCTTCTCGTTTATATGGCCCAAACGACAATGCCAGAGATATGTAGGGTTTGAGTCATTTGTTCTTAGTCTTTTATTATTTTCTACACTATAGATCTGATGGTCTAAGTTCAAAACATAAAGACCATTAAACAATTGGGCTACAGTATAACAAACATCATTCTTAAATATAAAACAACAATTGTTCTTAATCATAAAAGAAAATCCAATCATGTCCAAGCATGAAATGGATATAATGTTTCTAGTTATTGCCGGAACAAAATAACAGCTATCTAGTTCTATTACAAGCCCACTGGGCAAATAAAGACGGTAAACCCCTACGGCTACAGCAGCAAATCTTGCTCCATTGCCGACACGAAGGTCCACCTCCCCTTTACTCAGCAATCTTCTCCTTCCCAGTTCCTACACATTTGTACAAATGTAAGAACCACATCCGGTATCCAATACCCAAGATGAAGGAGCAGAAAGGTTTATCTCTATAACATAAATACTTGAAGCGGAAGTCATACCTCCCGTCAATTTCTGCAGACCCACAATGTACGAAGGACAATTCCTCCTCCAATGACCAGCCTTGCCACAGTGGTGGCATTTCCCCTCCTTCACCGTGCTCTTCTTCTTCATCAGTGCAGAAGACTTGGGCTCAAGATGTGACTTAGGTCCCACCTTCGTCTTCTTGAATCCCTTGGCCTTGCCCTTGCCCTTATGCACCATCAGTATGGGGCTGGCAGGCTTGGCCTTCTTCATATTGATCTCGGCAGTTCTCAACATGCCTAGGAGCTCGGGCAGTGTCTTGTCTATCTCATTCATGTTGTAGTTCAAGACAAACTATTCGTAACTGTCCGGCAAAGATTGCAGGATCAGATCTGTTGCAAACTCTTGACCCAGAGGAAAACCCAGCCTTTCAAGGTTCTCTATATACCCAATCATCTTGAGTATGTGAGTCCCTACTGATTCTCAAGCTCCCATCTTGCACTGAAATAACGCTTTTGTGACGTCAAACCTCTCTTGACGAGCTTGCCCTTGAAACATTTTCTTGAGATGCTCGTCAATCTCCTTGCACCCCATGCTCTCATGTTGCTTCTGAAGCTCAGAGTTCATGGTGGCAAGCATAAGGCATTCGACGTCTAAGGCATCATCAGTATACTTCTTATAAGTATCTTTATCAGTACGGGAAGAATTTCCGGTCGGCACCTCGGGGGCTTCTTCTTTCAAGACATAGAGCTTTCGCTCTTGCCTGAGAACAATTCTCAGGTTCCTGTACCAGTCCATGTAATTAGTCTCGCTGAGCTTATCCTTCTCAAGGATGGCTCTCAGAGATAGAGTGGAGTGTGAACCACTTGCCATGGAATTCTACAAGAATTTATGCAGAATAAAATCAGTACCAAAGTTTCAAAATACAATTATTTTCTTAATTTGGAATTCAACTAAAACTCCCACTATTTTATTCAAAATAATATCCCTCACTATCAATTCGGAGATTTCATGTGAGCTACTCTCTTAGTGGACAAGATCCGTATTTCACCAACACTATGAGTCAGCTTTGGCTTTCCTCTCACGATGTGGTTATTTAGGTAGGCAACGCTTGCCAATTGCATCCTCATGCAATTCTTGTATGGTTGGTGAATAACTCCTTATTCGCATCCATCAAATGGTGCATGCCAACCTCATGCCTCTAGGCACTCAACCTTTGAGGTCACCTAGTTAAGTTAGACCCGATGTCGACAGTGGGATATCACAATTATCCGCTCGCACCCTTACCAAGATAGATTAATGCACCTTGCTTTGGCAAGCCCACACTTCATCGATCGAGGCAGGAAGAGTGTCATCCATCGGAAGGCATCCGAACACTTAATATTAGAGGAAGGGATTTTTGATGATAGGTTAACAATTAACCATGATCAACATTTGATCAACGTGCACATCCAAAGAAAAACACTTCACTAAAAACCCCATGCATCCCTTATGTGCACAACCTGACATTATCAACATTTGATAGAAAGGAATGGCTAAATCTGAACATCTTGACACTTCCAAATCTTCAAGTTTACATGCATTGGACAAGGGACAAAAGCAACTCAACTTAAAGCAGTAGACAAGCTCATCTCTCTGTGTTGGATTCAAAATCCAAAACAAAATGGAGGGATGGTTACTGCTAAGGAGACAGTAATTCCTAATGATTAGAAATTACTATAAGATTCCAGACGTTCCCGGCGGGGTGCCAAGATTAAATCTAGACATTTAGAACACTTCTAAATCCCTAGGTTTACACGTACTGGAATAACCTAACTTCCAATACAACAAACATGGCCGCAACCTGCCTCTGATACCACTGTTGGGTTTCTCTAAGAGGTTGGCACAACACTTGTGCACGCAGCGGAAGTAATAAAATCTAGAACAACCCAAAAGAGATTGGATCGGGACATGCATGTTGAATCAAGAAGTAAACAAAATTACTAGGCAAAATACCTTAGTGGCGTTGAGTCACAACTCAACGGAGATGCTCCAAGCTTGGAGTCCTCGTCGGTGGTGAGTTCTACGTGGAATAATGTCCACGTTTCTGTAGAAATCCACACGAGCGGGAGAACACCGAGCTTCGTCGCACGAAGGGTCGGGAAGGAGATCAACCGCACCTTTGCACTTCCCACGGACTGCTAGGTCCGCGCCAAGGAAAGCAAGACCAGCGATGGTCGCCGGAGAGGAGGTGGTCGGCTGAGCGAACAGCCGGCGGCGGAACGTTTCCCTCCGGCGGGGTCGGGATTTGGCAGATCGGGAGATCGGCGGATCAAGAGATTCGGCGGAACTCTTTCCGTCGTCTTCCGTACGGCTACAGGAATCTTGATATTGGTCGATCTATCGAGAGCGTAATCATCCCAAAACCCAAAGTCCCCTTTTATACTAAAAGCATAAAAGTATCGCTATCCGTAGACCACCCAAGGTAGGGTTTCAGAGTCATTCGGCGAGAATCAGCACAGGTTCGGCGAGAATCAGATCCAGATTCGGCGAGAATCAGCAGACAAATTCGGCGAGAATCATCTGCCGATTCGTCGAGAATCAAGGATAGAATCGTTGAGTATCACCAATCGTCGGGAATCAAACACTTTTGATTCTCGATGAATTCGTCGGGAGTCGTCGAGTATCACTCGACGATTCTCGACGAATCATTCGCGATGAATGATCTTCGACGAACTCGTCGAGAGTCGTCGAGTCATACTCGACGATTCTTGACGAATCATTCTCGACGAACTCGTCGAGAGTCGTCGAGTCATACTCGACGATTCTCGACGAATTTGCCTTAGCAACATTTGCCTGACTCCCCATACGGTATGGTGATTGGTAACCCTTACCAACACAGTCAATCTACCAACTTCTCCACATGCTCTTATGTGCGACCCTGCAGGCTCATATCGCGTTGGCAGTGAGATTACATGTTTGACCACTTCTAGATCACCATGGTAACTCCAACAAAAGTAGCCATCATATGTTTGTACGTTGATGACATGCTAATTCTGGGCATTGATCAGTCTGAGGTGAAAGACGTAAAAGTTGCCTTGACGGCACAATTTAGCATGAAAGACCTAGGTGAGGTGAAAACCATCCTAGGAATGGAAGTGAACTTCACAAAAAAGGGAATTATCCTAAGTCAGAGTCACTACATAAGGAATCTACTTAAAAAGTGGGGTTACGATAAAAGCAAAAAGGCTGAGACTCCATACGATTATAACAGTAGACTGAAACCGAATGAAGGTTCAGCTATTAGACAGTTGGATTATTCCAAACTAATAGGAAGTCTCATGTACGCTACTACCTGCACTAGACCTGATATAGCCTTTACGGTCGGCATATTGAGTAGATTCACCAGTAACCCTGGGAAGGACCACTGGGACGCCTTAGACAGGCTAATGAGATACTTAAAGTATACTGAGAAGTATTCTTTATGTTACAGTGGGCATCCTACAGTGCTTGAAGGGTATTCCGACGCATCTTGGTGCTCGGAAATAGCTGATTGTCGATCCACTAGTGGCTTTGTGTTTACACTAGGAGGAGCTGCAGTAGCTTGGAAGTCTAAGAGGCAAACGTGCATTGCACTATCCTCTATGGAATCGGAACTCTATGCTTTCGCTTCAGCTAGAGAAGAAGTAGAGTGGATAAGAGATCTGATATTGGGCATTCCAATGACGAGTCTAAAAATGAACTCTATTTCGATTTATTGCGACAATCAAGCCACAAAGACCATTGCTACAAATACGTTGTTCAATGGAAAGTGAAGGCAACTAAGGATGAAACAGGCCTGGTTGACCTATCTCACTAGTTAGGGGATAATCTCCCTATTGGACGTGAGATCAAAGGATAATGTAGCAGATGTCCTTACTAAGGGCTTATGTAAGTTTCTCATATTTAAAACATCGAGGGAGATGGGATTAACGTCCATTTAGGAGGACTTAATACCTAGCTTATGTTTTAAATCTAAGAACTGTTGTCTGCTTACATTCAAGCATCTACGTTGAGCACACTAAAGTGTTTCAGATGTTATCTGATGAAAGCTAGAGGTGAGATAGTTGTCAGTCATTCAAAACTTGATGACTTACGTAATTATTCTTTGCCAAAGGCTGAATTGGGTATCATTCCAAAAAGGAATACTGAAGTTGCTGATATGTGCCCTGATATTATGATTTTTAGTTATATCATTCCAAACTTGATGATATAATTGTCACAGCTTGTTGTATCATTCCAAACTTGATGATAAAACACAATTGTGGAACGTTAATAATAATCTTAATAATCGAAGGAACATGGTTTGATTCTATGAAATCAATTAATCTAATTTTGTGTAAATTAGATAGAGATGCTGTTTTGGGATTCTTTCCTCCCAGTTAAAAGTATTAAGTTCACCCGCTGTTAGAACTAATCACTTCATTTCTGCAAATGTTTGATTTCATAGAGATTTGTCTCATGACATTCTTGTTGTAATTGTTTGCAGACGATATGGAGATTAGAGGAGAGAGAGTTGATTTTGACCCAGATGATGATGATCTGCTGTTCGCCTAGATCAATTATCAGTTTGAGCTTTCCAATTTTCTTGTTTTATTTTATGTTTGGAACATTTGGTTTGAGTTTAGTATTCTGTTATCTAAAACTCATATTTATAATTCTGGAAAACTCTTTTGTTTTGGTCATTATTAACTATTGAATAAGTAGCTCATTTTCTTTGCTAACACTTATATACAATATAGGAGGAGATTGTTGAGGTATATTTATATACGTGTGTATGGGCTCCTTAACGGGTCAGTTAGGATCCGATAGGAATCCAAACCCGAGTCGGGGATTTAGGGTTTCACCTATAAATACCCTAGCTAGGGGCAACGAGGAGACCGTTCCAAACTAGACGGTCATGCGGATTCTTCGAGCACATCTAACAATTTCTTGTTTCAGGAACTCCAAAATTTCAAGCAAAACTGGCGTTCCTTACCCGACTACACAACCGAGTTCTTCCGATTGTACGCACACAATAATTTGATGGAATCTGAAGCTCAGCAAGTGGCCCGCTATGTTAATGGGTTAGAGAATCTGATGCTCAGCATAGAGAACCGTCATCATGAACACACATCTCATCACACATGCATTAAAGAATGTCGGAATAATCATGATGTGTGGTCATGATGCGGTTCTCTATGCATTTTGACTATATAATCTATTCATTATTTCTGGGACTATATTTCCATATCATATATCATATCCCTGTTCTCATTCTAGTACAATGTTCAACGTGAATTTGTTATATTATTGATGCAGAAAAGATTATACTCTTAAGACGATTTAAAGGTATGCTAGTCTATTATTAGAGCAAGAGAATTTCTTACTAAGTTTATGATTTAAAGTTATGTTGTTCTGATTTTTGAAATAGATCCAACCTCAAGAAGAAGGAAGGGATGGTTTAAAGGTATATGGTGTTCTGATTTTTGTTTTCCATTTCTCGATTGAGTTTGGTAGTCATTGCTTGCTTCTTGTCTTAAGCTCTGTTTGGGGGGACTTATTTTCACTAGTCAAGCGGTCATGACCGCATGAACCGGGACTTAATTAAGGTCCGGTTCATGCGGTCATGACCGCTTGACCGGTGAAAATAAGTCCTTCCAAACGAAGCCTTACTAAATTTATGAATTTTTGTGAAGTATGATCATTATAGCACCGTTTTGGGGGACTTATTTTAACCGGTCAAGCGGTTGAGACCGCATGAATCGGACCTTAATGAAATCCCGGTTCATGCGGTCGCAACCGCTTGACCGGTGAAAATAAGTCCCTCCAAATGAAGCCTATATTTTGTATGATGGTTCTTTACATTGCAGGCATGGTTCAGATAACATCCTCAAGGTGGGATGGATAGTCTCTCCCCCGAGCAAGTTCCACTCTGGGAATGTGAAGAAGGTTATACTGAGCACAGTCTTTGATCCTGAACGCACAATTATACATAAGTTTTGCAATACGAGACCATATTCTAAATATGTCTCGTAATGTGTAGAGTCTTTGATCTTGAACGTATGAATTTTTTTTGTATATTAATGCTACTAAATATATTATGCTAGTAAAGTATTTGTGTACAAGAGAAACTAGTGGGAGAGGTTTGGTATGTCGCTTGATGTTAATGTATATTCGGATATATAACGAGATGGAAGGTTTAACGGGTCTGGTTCGGATACCGGGATATCTGATAAACATATTAAACCTAAGGTTTGTCTATAAAACCCAAGCTGGGGGCAACGGGGAGGTAGTTCCACTTTGACCACCACCTAAGATGCTTCGAGCGACATAATATTCTCGAAGTAATTTACCCTAGTCGCTCGATTCCCGTGCTCTAGTTTTGTGGAATTTTCGTCGCTGAACATAAGCGGGAAGGGAAAAATCGCTCCCGCCGCTCCTTGCCGGTGAAGGATTCTTGTCCATTTTTTTTATATCATTCCTGGCGCTGCACCCGCTCAAGATGGATTTCTCTCGTCGCTGCGATTGATCGAGGAGAAAGTGTGTTCTGCCATTTTACTTTCCAGTGATCCCGTTTTTTGCGCCGACCGGAATTTCCCAAGTGTGTAGGATCTGAGTTTCTTGCCGCCGCTGTTCTCCCGTTCCATTACCGGTAGAAAGGAAAAAAGAAAGAAAAAAGGAGTTTTGGAATTGTATTCCTCGCCACCGTCGCTGGGTGATCGGCAGACGAAAAAAATTCTCGTTGCTCTCATTTTCTTTCTGGCCGGCACTCGATCGAAGAGGAGAAGAAGTTCCCCGCCACTCGATCTCGGTGCTCCCGGTTTTATTCTGGAATCTCTTTGTTGCATTCGGCTCTTTCGCAACGTTTTCCGCCGATGGTTTTCATGGAGCAAGGGCAGACCGCTGTCGCTCATGAGATCGAAAAAGGAAAAAAAAAGGATCTGCCGCAGAACTAGGCGTCGCTGCTCTCCAGTGAATCGAAGTCGGTTTCTGCTGTTGTTTTTCTTGCCCGTAGTCAAACTTAAAGGAAATTCTCTGTTTTTTATAGGGAAGATTGCGGAGGCCACAACCAAGTACTCTGAAGCGTTGGCGCTATGCCCAGTGAGATCAAAAAGGGAGAGAGTCACCATAAGTGATGTCATGTTGGCTCTGTGCCTTCAAAGACCCTTCAATGGCTATGAGAAGAGCCCGTGGAGGAGGGCACATGTGCACAACACACAAACTCTACATGAGATACAAGAATACATGAACTATAGAAAGATGTTTCAAATTGATAGAACTCGCCAGATCACATTAGAAACTAAAAATCAACTTGAGAAATATGTAGTTTGTGCTCAGACTAAGTTCACTAGAAAACCTCGTAGTGCGGTTATTACGAGCACGACATCTCTAGAGCTAATAAATCCTGACATATGTGATTTTAAAAGTTTTGCCACTTGAGGGGGTAAAAGTATATGATCATTTTTATAAATAACTGACTGCTCAAAGTTCTATCACATTTACTTTTTTAAAACTAAAGATGAAGCATTTGAAAAATTGTCTATTCAAAGCCAGTATAGAAAACCGACTTGACATGAAAATCAAAATGTTTAGAAGTGATAGAGGAGGAGAATACATGTCCAATGAGTTCAAGTGTTTCCTTACCTCTCAAGGAATTATAAAAGAAACCACTGCTCCTTACTCACCCCAATTAAATGGTATAGCTGAGCAAAAGAATAGAACATTAACTTAAATGTTAAAATTCATGCTCCTAACTGCTGGTATGCCTACTGCTTATTGGAGAGAAGTAGTTTTAACTGCAAATCACATCTTGAATAAAATCATTTATGCTAAGTTTGAGGTTACACATACGAGTTTTGGTTTAAAAGACCCACGGCCATAACTAGACTTAATACCTAGGGTTGTAGAGCATGTGTTAGGGTTTCCGACCCTAGAAGTTCTAAGCTTGGACCTAAGAACAACACATATGTGTACCTAGGTTGTGCTGAAAATAGTGTTGTAGATAGATTCTTAGATATTCTAATAATATAATTATAAAATCAAGAGATGCTATGTTATTTGAAGATAAATTTCTTAAGGATAAGAACTTGGCACTCTCAGGTATGCAAGTAACTAGTACTAAAAAAGATCCTAAATGAGTATCAAGCACCTCCTATTCTGTTCCAGTATACAATAATGGTCTAGAGTTTAGGATGACTTCTGTGATAGAGAGAGAGAACTCCCAGAACCTTCAATAGTGATTTTGTCACTTACCACGTTGAGGCTGATCCATCCACCTATAAGGAAGCAATGAGATTAAGGGATTCACTACTTTGGAAAAAAATCCATTAATGAATGGATGAACTCTCTACTTCAGAACAACACCTAAGTGTTGGTTAATAAGTCAAAAGTAGCTAAAACTATAAGATGTAAGTGAGTTCTAAAAAAATCATAATGGTAATGTAGCTAAGTATAAAACACGACTGGTCGTTAAAGGTTTCACACAAGTAAGTGGAGTAGATTATTTTGATATATTCTCACCAGTGTGTTACCTAACAACCATTAGGATTCACCTTATCATTGCATCTATTGAGAACTTTATTATTCATCAAATGGATGTTAAGACTGCGTTCTTGAACGGAGATCTGACCGAAGAGATCTACATTAGTCAACCTGAAGTTTTCATTGTATAAGGTCACGAAAATAAGGTCGGTAGATTATTAAAATTATTATACAGACTAAAATAAGCACTCAAATTATGACATAAAAATTTGACTACAATATAAAGAACATGAGATTCATGTTGAGTCTCTTTGATAAATGTATTTACATACGTCATAGATCAAATAAAGTTGCTATAATATGCTTGTATACAGACGATATGCTAATTCTAGGATCTCATCAATCCGAAGTAGGTGACATAAAGTCAGGTCTAATAAAAGAATATAACATTAAAGACCTAGTTGTAGCCGAAACTATGATAGACAAGCAAGTGAGTTTTGAGAAAAATGGCATTTTCTTAAGTCAAAGCTACTACATATAATCTATGTTGGATATATGGGAATACAGTAAAAGTAAAATAGTAGAGACACTATATAACTACAATAACCGCTTAAAGCCCAATGAAGAAGCTGCAGTTAGATAGTTAGACTATGCTAAGCTGATTGGTACTCTCATGTATGTTATAATCTGCACTAGACCTGACATAGCTTTTACGGTAGGTATGTTAAGCAGATTCACTAGTAATCATAGCAAAAATTATCGGAATGCCCTTGATAGACTAATGAGATACTTAAAACACACTCAAAAGTATGCTTTATATTACAATAGGCATCCTCTAGTTTTTGAAAAAAATTCTGATACATCATGGTGCTCAGAGATAAATGATGGCAAATCATTATGTAAAACCCCGTGTCCAGCGAGCGGGGTCGGTAGGAGCAGGACCAGCCAAGTAATGTGTGATCTAGGCCTTAGACGAGTCGAAGGGGTAAGTGTTATGGAGTTTCCCCGACTCGCCCAGGCTAGGGGGAACAGAATGCGGGGCGAGTGGAATATTTGGGCTCGCACTCGCCCCTGGACCTAGGTAGGTGATCGGCGAGTGAGATGGTCGGGTCCGCACTTACCCTTAACCCCGTGCAGGCATCGAGTGCCAGCTCCATCGAGCACTTACTGCCCCAGGTGAGTGGTCTTTCCATGGACCGCCCACTCTGTAGTGACTTTTACTATTTTGTCCACATTGGCCTGTTGAGCCTTTCAGAACAGCGGAGTTGCGATGTTAGTAGACCGATTTGGGCTGCTTATAGTCATTTAGAATAGTGGAGTTGCGTTATTTGTAGAATAGGCTTGAAATTCTATAAATAGGCCCATATGGGTACCTAAGGAGGCAACCTTTCTCATTTTCTGGTCTTGTAGCGCTTTTTGAGGTACCCTTAGCTCAGCACTGGCTAAGGTGGGAAAGCGCTCTAAGATCTTCCGGGTATGTTTTGGGACCTCCGTGCTGCAGCTGTGTGTTAGTCTCAAATCCTAAGTTTTTAGTCGAGTCAGCTCCCTAGGGGATGCAAGTGTGGGGTCACCCCTTTTTATGGCCCGAACTTCATAGAAGCGGATTTTTGGTTTCAACATTTTGGTGCGGTGAGCGTGGAGCATGACCAGTGTAACATCCCATTTTCAAATTAGACCCCCCCTTAGGAGTGACTTGAACATGCCTAGGTCATAACAAGTCCTAGGTTGAACCTAGGAGGTCAAGTGACCCAACTAGCTAGTTGAGACTCACTTGGGCTGCAAATAGTAAAATCTTAAAACCCTGATTTTTGATGGCTTAGTGGGTTCAATCTGACTCCAAGGCATTCCTAGACCTAATATGAGATCAATGGATCACCAAGGACCCATTGGGTGCAAACCTAGTGGCTAAGTTGACCCAAGTCAACTTAAGCCCTAGTTAGGCCAAAGTAACCCTGCCTTGGGTTAACTCACCCTCATTATGCCAAGTCTACCCTACCTAACCACACCTAGGCCTTAGGGGAGGTCAATGGGTCCCTAGGGGTTTATTGATGTTGACTCCGAAGGTCAAATTGACCAAGTCAACCCTAAACCCTAGGCTAGCCAACATGTTGACTAAGAGAGAGAAAGTGAGAATAAGGGGTATTTTCATGGTAGAATGGTGAGCCCCCCTCTCATATGGCATTTAAGGATTTAATATTCATTTTATGGGCTGCCTTTAGACTTCTAGGGGAAAAGAAATCGTGAGGGTGCCTAGGAGAGAGAAAGAAGTGAGAAATAGGCTAAATATAGGAGAGAGAAAAGGTGGTGGAAGTGAAGGGGTGGTTTTAGAGAGTGAGGAGGCATGGGGCTCGGCCAAAGAGGGGCCCACAGCCACCTAGAGGTTGACACCTCCTTCCCCCACCCTTTTCCCGGCCATCAAGAGGTGCTTTCACTCTCTCTCCTCTAACCACCCCCCCACATGAAGAAGTGTTTTGGCCCTTGAAGAAAACCGTCCCCTCTCCCCCTCTCCTCCTTATATACTCACTTAGGAGAGAGGGGCGACCCATTTCGAAACCAGAAAAAGAGGAGAGAACCGTTGCCGGAGCCACCAAGGAGAGGAAACACCGCCACCACCGCCACCATGCATTCCCGCCGGTCTATTCGCATCCAAGCCCGAACTCATGTCCTCCCTTACCTCTTCTCTCATGTTTAGATCCTAGGATTGTTTAGGAGTTGAGTTCATGCTCAAACGAACCGGAGAAAAGGTTTAAAAATTCATAAATTTCCATTTTATGGAGCTTTTGAAGCTCTCGGAGTCTCGGGTAGGGCGGCGCCGCCACCTCCGGCCGCCCTAGCTCTGGCCGTGGATAGCCCCCACCACCGGGAACAAATGGGTGATGTTTCCCGGTGGTGGCGCCGCCTCAGGCCGCCGGAATAAGGCCCGTAAAAAACACCTGTGCGGGCTCAATTTCTGTCCAAATCGGAGAAGATGAACAGCTGCCGTCTGATGCGCTTTAAGATTCGTGCAGGATCAAAATAAATACTTATAAACCCATATTTTCTGATTTTCTGTATTTTAATAAAACAGTTTCACTGTAAATTAAATTTAGGCCCCTTATGGGCACCATATAAAAAAGGTTACAACATGAAAGTTGTAGGTCTTTTGAATACCTACAATTTGATATGTAGTGGTGAAAAAGTGGATGAGGGGACTGACCTGTAGAGCCTTTTTAGTGAGGGTATGTCCTACAACTAGGGCAGATTCCTTCTAAAAATTATTTAGGTCCTTTAGGGGCATGTTCATCAAAAATGATCAACATAAATGTTGTAGGAATTTTTATTATCTACAATTTGATATGTAATTGAAAATTTTAGGACAAGTCTACTGACTTATAGGGGCATTTTTCTAGGGTAGGTCCTATATGTAGGGCAGATTTTAAAATAATTCCTCACACCTAACCCTTGGTCCAAATTCCCTGAATTTTGGACAGGGGCTTATTATTACCTAGATCTAGCTCCTGTAAAAATTGGATACCATTTGGGATAGTGTAGCTTAGGGTTTTGCCCTAACCCTAGAAAAGCTAGGGTAAGATAATTAAAGGGTCGAATGACATCCATACCCTCCCAAATTTTGGTGAGGTGTCCCTGGTAAAGGTATCTAGGTCTGGTTCAAATTTAAACTCATTTGGTTGAGTTTTGAATAGGAGTTCACTAAACCCTAGTTTGGACCTAGGGAAGGGTAATTTGGGAAAAGGGAACTTTTGGCAAATGAGTGGTCACTCACCTCAATAGAGGTTGAGATTTTGACCACTGGTTCAAAATGATCCTAAGAACCCCCTTGGGGAAAATGAGATGGATTAGGGTGAGTTTACCCTAGGGCCCAGTTTCAAACCCTAAATGAGGACTTTGGGGGCTTGTGAAGGACATAGGGGCAAATGCCATTGTATGGCCTTGAGATTTGTTGGAGAGGTTGATAATGGGTATTTAACCCTCTGGTTGAAATATTAGAGAATTTAGAGGTAGGTAGGTACCTCAAAACCTAAACCCTAGTTTTAGGGTAGAAGGGCTTTTAGGTCAAAACAGTAACTTAAATTCATTTAAAAGCTATTAAACTTGGGTAGAGTGTTTATAGGGTAGTTAGGACCCTTGGATGATTTTACTAGAATTTTTGGAAATTTATTTCTAGTACTTCACTTATGAATGTGGGTATAGCCTTATTTGATATTTTATTTATTAAAGATTTTTAAGTCAAATAAGATCCCATGAAACTCTGGAATTAGATGTTTTTGGACAGTAGGAATGCTCCTGAATTTTTAGTTTAATTTTATGTTGAAGAAATCTAGTAGTTCTTTCTCAAGTGTTATAAAAGGGCTTTATGGTTTTAAAATATATTATGGCTTAAATATTTTCTGGAAAATTATGAAATTTGGTAAATAGGGTTTTTAAACCAATATGTACCAGTGGGAATTTATTCAGGATTTTTGGAGTTATTAATATAGTACTTGATTCACAAGCATGCTATATTAAGAATTTAGTAAATGATTTATTGTAAATTAATTTCCATTAGAAAAATTATGAAACTTATCTGGTACTGTTTTCATGGTGTTATTAGTATCCTGTAATTAATCCAAATTATTTGGATGAAGAGTTGATGTAGTTTATTCATTAGACAAGAAAGATATGAATTATTGCTAAAATATGTTTTTAGGTCGTTCGGATGAAAACACAAATGACATCCTATCATAGACATCATATAGTATAGGGTGGTCTGTAATTAGTGATTTTGGGAAATGTGTAACAGGATAAGGTTTGGGTTAGCGTAAGGACAGGTTGTATTGGGTGGATTTAAAGAAAGTGGATGGATCACCATAGGAGGTTTCAAGTGTGGTGAGGAATGAGTTGATGCGCTCTAGAAGGTGCGCGGGACCGACGAAAGATCGTCGTCCCCGTAAGAGTGAAGAGTCAAATTCACCCTAGGTTTAGTTTGATGCAATTTATAAAGGGAACGAGTAAGGGAAAAACAACCAATAACAATAAGTGCCTTGCGAAAGGGAACTTCGGGCCGTAATGTCGCCGTCTTGATTCCTAGTGCCTATTGAGAACCCTTCACGGGGCATAATCCGAAGGCAGTCCTGGGCTAATGTAAATCTTAAATAAATCAAAAGAGTAATTAGTTGAAATAGGTTTACACTTCACACACTAGTTAGATAGGCATTTGGAAAAGGTTAAGTCGTCCCTAGGTGTTCAAAAGGGCGCCATCCCGCGGTGCTCAAAGGGATGGGGTTTGGAATTGAGCCGGACGGTTTAGTCCGGGGAGCTTAGTCTCGGTTTGTGGTTGGGACGGACGGTTTGGTCCGGGAGCTTTACTCTTGACTTCTTATATTAAAGGTTGCATGTGCATAAATAGAAAACTTTAAGGTGGTGGGTCTTCGATATTGGGGAGTTCGTTGCACCGACACCAATATCGTTGACTCGGCAAGGTGGCTAGCACTTCGCCAACCTTAAGTCCGGCAGTCCAGTCGGCAAGAGTATGCGGGAGTCCGCCTTGTGCACCAGGCGTTGAGGGAGTACGATAGGTCAGACCGGTAGTGTAAATACTGGTTTTGAGGTGGGCGAGGCCCAACCCACCGCTTCCGTCTGCCACTACGGAGGTATCCTTGGAGGTAACGGCTCTGAAAGGGGGAACTAAGGTTTGTGTACACAAAGTTGGGTGTGTGAGTTGCACTACAAGAACATCATCAACCCACCATATAGCTGCATACATAATCATTCATAAGAACCTTGACACCTAATGTATAAGTGGAATGGGACGCTTATACATTAGGACCTGCAAAACGACCCCTTGGTCTATAAGCTTGTGTGGGCAAGTTTTATAGATTAAGGTCATTTTAAATATTTATATAATGCTTGTGATAACCGGCACCCCAACGTATAAGTGGAATGTGACATTTATACGATGGGAGCTCTATAGAAGATCCCTTGGCTTATGTGTACTCACATAAGTGAAGGTTTAATTTCTTAATTACTTACCTTTCTGTTTTACCTATTACAACACTTATATTGTTCGCCTGTTATAACTTGCTAGTTAGGTCCACCGTCATCTGCTTTTAACTACTCTCCACCTTCATGTCCTCCACTTTCTTCCTCTCCGCTCGGTGCCTTAGGGCATGGGGGAAGGGGTGGGGGATGATAGGGCTTAGTCTTATAGACTAACAGTTTTCGGACCACATCATTTTAGGGAATCGTGGAGCCCAGCCCGGAGGAGCAGCCCAGGAGGCCGGTGCGCTTGGAGACAAGGCAGTCTAGCTCAGGAGTTCAGACAGCCAGGACCGTGAGTTCCGTTCCTTAGTAGCAGTTTGTTTTTCAGCTTCCGTTTGAGTGACCATGTAGTGAGGTGTTGTTGTACCGGGCTTAAGTCCTTTTCCTTTCAATACTCTGTTTTTACTCTGATGTTATACTGTGGATGCTTCCTTCGTGGAGTTTATTTATATGTGATTTATTATTGTGGACTGCATTTCTCTTTCTTTGCTACTTGCTACTTGATTGTGATCGAAAAGGCCGGCATAATCGGCGCGTTGTAGTGAAAACCTTCCCGGGTGCGAAGGTGTCACCGCAAAGCGGCGGTTCTGGGCATAAGACCCCGAGTTTTGAATCAAAAAAGGGGGGTCTTACAACCAGCACAAAAAATCCTTAGTGAGTCCAATGAGTGGAGGCAAAGGACAAGGAGCTGATTCGGTCGGCTTGCCGCCTCCCCCGCCCTTGGCCACTCTTGAAATGTTCGAGGAATTCATGATGGAAGTCAGGGACCTGGTACTCTTCGCACTCGCGACTTGCGGTGAGTGCTCAACGCCCCTATCCTAGTAGTCGTTTCCTCGACCTTAGGAGATAACGCCCCCGCCAGGTGACCTGGAAAGGAGGTGGTGGGGGAAGGCAGCGAGCAAGATCTCCTAGGGCGCATGTTGTTCCCCGGTTTGGCGAGTACGGGTAGGATCAGCGAGGTGGATATACGAGATCACCATGCTCTCCCTGTAGGGGAAGGAAGTCCTTTCAGCGAGCTGGTCACATCCGCCCTAGTCTAGAGGGGTTCTGCGAGCCAGAGATGTCCTACTACACTGGAAGGGATGATCTGATTCAACATGTCCAATGGTTTGAGGATGTGATCTCAATCCGGCAGATGTCGGATGCTTTCAAGTGTCAGCTCTTCACCATAACCCTAAAGGAGAAGACAAGAGAGTGGTTTCATCAGCTCCCCGCTTACTATTTTGAGGACTTGTGTTGAAGGTTCTTGCTGAGGTTTTCAACTTCAAAGAAGAGAAAGAAGGAATCAGAGTCCTTGTTTCTCATCAAATAAGGGGTGGAGGAGACGTTGGGGAGTTACGTTGACAGGTTCCAAGATGAGGTTCTCTAAGTTCAGGAGATGCCTAGTCATACCCTCATGGTGACCTTCACTTTGGGGCTGCAACAGGGGTTCTTCAAGATGGAGCTAGGCGGGTGCCTCCCTTGACGTTCGAGGAGATGATGGAGAGGGAAGCCAAGGAGGTTGAAGGAGAGTTAGTGAATCCGACATTTTCCAGGAGATTATCAAAATGGGCAGCTGAGGAGGTGAGAGAGCCAGGCGGAGGTAGGAGTCAAGAAGTGAGGAGGGGAGAGCCCAGGCAGTAACAGCAGTAGCAGCCGAGATGGGGCCATCAAGAGCCGAATAACTAGTTGGGCTGGAGGAAGCAGGAGTGGAACGACCAGGGCCAGAGAAGAGGTTTCCATGGAGGGCAAAACCACCAAGGGGGCAAGGTCGGTTCAACCCCCTGGTTCTTGATGAAAACCTAAGATGGTTAGACGATGCTAGTCATTCCACATTTGATTACTTAACAAAGTTGATTCAGGATTTATTCAACTAGGAATAGAAAGTCATTGTAAAGGTTAATCTAACATTAATAATCATAGCACATTATTTCACACTTGATAATATTGCATGTGATATGGTGTGTCATATCATTCCACATTTGATGATAAGCATATAGTGATCATTAATGAGTAAGATAACAATGTTTGATTTATTAAAATAAAAACTTGATTGATCCTAATTATACTGAATAGAGATGCTGACAGTGTTAATTCACTATTGCTATAAGTACTAAATTCATTTAGATAGAGTTGGTTTACTTTAAAATGTCATTATATATGTTTATGAATTTATAGAGTCTAAATTCATGAAATTCCTTGCAGACGCTATTGAAGATAAAAGAGAAAAAGTAGAGTTCAACATGAATGCTGATGATCTACTCTCTGAGTAGAATTGTTATTTGTTGATCGATTTTATCTGTTTCAGACTTTTACTCATGTATTGCATTTTATGTTTGATGTTTGTTGTTTGCAAAACTCTTATATATGTTATTTTAGTTGTGTTACCTTTTATGGATAACAAGTCAAGTCTAAAATTTGATATTCTCTACTTTCTGCTCTGAAATGTAAACGTTATATATCACAAATATATGATGAGATTTTTAATGTATATTCGAATATATAACATGCTCGGAGGCTTAACGGACCTGATTTGGATTTCGGGATATCCGATACCTGTATTAAATCTAAGATTTGCTTATAAAACCTAAGTGGAGGGCAACGAGAATGTAGTTTCACTTTGACCACCACCCGAAATACTTCGAGCGACCTAACACCTGAATCTTCAATGTATGCTGTTGGAATTTTCATGATTTCTTTTCTTAATTTGGTTTGTTACTGATCAGAGGGTCTGGATTAGTACAATCTCAAGAAGCTACCAAATTTATTCCTCGAGAATAAGGCTCTGTTTGACGTTCCGGTCCGGCGGGAGGCCGGGGAGGAGAGAGAAAACGACCGTTTAGAACGGTCGACTGGCGCTCCTTCCACCAGCTGCAAAACACCGGGCCGGCACCCTTTCACGCCGGCCGTTCTCAGTCGGAGCACGCCAAACACTATTTCGCCGGGCCGTTCACGCCGGAACGGAGCGGCGCTGGGTTGTCAAACAGACCCTAAGTGTTAATCAAAATTTCGTTTGGTTTCATCTGTATTCATGTTTTGACGCCAAAATGTACTTGAAAAAAGTGTTTAAATTTATGGATTGCCGATAAATTTTTAAAAAAATTCAGGTTAAGGTTAACAACGAGGTGCGTCACAGGTTGCTGTTAACCTGCTGATAACATTGGGGTGCGGTTAGTCAAGATCGGTTATGGTTAATAATCACCTATAAAAAAATTAAGCATTGAAATCACTATTTTGCCTAAATTATATTCATCATTATTGAGACCATCGCCATGACATCTTTCTCTGCAGATTTTGGCTTGGATTGGCGCGACTAATTTGGTAAATTTTGTCAAAAAAACGTCATTATCAAAGAGTGTGTTTGGCACGATAAAGATTATGACTATTACCAAGAAAATAAATTAGTTTTAAGCATAAAATGCATGAAATTTTTTAGGTAACATCGAGCGTTCACGAACCACAATTCATAACCGCAGTGTTCAAGGCGGCCACCACAAACTAAAGTTTTGTTCAAAAACTTCATTATGTATAACAAAACTATTCATTTAATTCAAATAATATATATGCATTTGTTTTTTAAAAAAATTTAAGACTCGTGGACCGTTGGAGCTGGCTCCGGCCGGCGGCCGAGATGGCGCTGAATGGGGAAATACAAAAGGACTTGTAGGGACGGCCGGCCGGCGACCGACCGCGCGGCCTCCAACCTCACGCTTTCCTGTTGATATTTGACCACCAGCTGTAACGCTCCACAGCCGTGAAAGCGAAAGCCGAGACCCGTTGCGTGTAAGCATACAAATTCAAACCCCGTGGGCCAATCAATTTGCAGGTGAAGGCAACTCGATCAAGCCAAAATTTCCATAAATCCACCCACCCCCTCTCCCGCGGGCTCTAATTATGGCGCCTCCGAGAAACAGAGGCGGCTTCCATCTTCTTCTTCTGCTGCTGCTACTACTCGCGCTCTTCGTCCTTCTGTCGCCGACGGCGGCGGCGCCGGGCTCTCGGAAACTGATCGTTGGCTCGCCGGAGGGGGATATGGCTGTGGTGAAGGGGAAGAATGGAGTAGGAGGCTCTGTTCCTTCCCCTGCTTTTTATGGGCCGGGGCGGTGGCTGGGCGGCCAGGGCGGGGAGTCGTCCGCCGGCGACAGATTGATGGACTCAGTTCCGAGCCCGGGAGTCGGAAATTAGTTGGTTTTCATTTTTCTTCTGCGGGGAGGAGAATTTATTCGGGCAAAAATTGTATTTTGATTCTTTTTTTTTTGTTTTCTTCATTGGGGCCTTGGGGGGCTGAAATCTGTTCAGAATTCTATATAAAATTTAGTGTATAATTTTTCGAATTTTCACCTTATAAATTAGCAATTTGTAAAACCCGTCCGGTACTTAAAACTTTATTTTAATGCGAATTTTCAGTTATTCTGGTTGTTTTAAACTTTATTTTAAGGTTTGGGCATTTAAAAACTTATTGTTAAGTATTTATTCAAGTTCTGAGATACTATTTAAAATTGTCAAATATAATTTTATTGTTTTAATTTAAATTTATTTCAAAAAAAATTAAAAATAATGCTAATTCAAGTTTGTTGCTGTTACCCGGCTTTTTTTCCGGTTCGGAGAATCGGACCGTCTTACCTCGGAGTCAAGTCGGACGCACAATCAGTTAAAGAAAACCGCAGCAATGGACAAGACACGTTTTTGACGTGGAAAATCTGAAAAGGGTGAAAAACCACGTGTCTGGAACTGTGCCGAGTCAAAATCCACTAGCTTCTTGAAGTGTTACAAAGTTTGATTTTATCTCGAAGAGCGACAGACTGCTACTCCGTTATAAGTACGGTAAATGGGGAAAAATAACTAAGTGTTCGGAGCCTCGATGGAAGCGCTCCGGCTGGAAAATATTATAAGTCCACGGAGCTTCTGACGGTTGCGCTCTCATTGACGCGGAACCTAGACGAGAGCGCTCTCA
This sequence comes from Platanthera zijinensis, assembly GCA_039513925.1. Lineage (NCBI taxonomy): Eukaryota > Viridiplantae > Streptophyta > Magnoliopsida > Asparagales > Orchidaceae > Platanthera > Platanthera zijinensis. The sequence continues at coordinate 49,167,572 of CM077081.1, forward strand.
CGGAGGCGATTGATGTCACTTGAGACGTGAGGGAACCGTAGCGCAATGAGGAGTCTGGAGGTAGCGCTCTCGTTGATACGGAGCTGAGATGAGAGCGCTCTTGCGGAGTCGGTTGACGTCACTTGAGGCGTGAGGAGTCCTCCTTCAAGAGCGACTTGGAGATCTCCTTTACAGTTTGACTTGCTTCAACGCCTTCTTCAGTGTCTTCTCAAGTGTGGGTTTAGCTTTCCACAATGTCTGCTCTAGTGCCTTTTCAAGTTCGGATTTGACTTTCCACTGTACCAGCTCTCAAACCTGATTCTGCGAACGCAAAAAAGACTTTGCATCTCTCAAACCCGCTCCTGCCACGACTTCCCTTCGATGAGAAGTGATCCAGTTAAGCGCCCCTACGGGGACTTTCCAGGAGGTCACACATCTCAGGACTACTCCAGCCCGAGCACGTTTAACTATAAAGTTTTTTTACTTTTCATCACCAATTAAGCTGCAGTAGTCCTGAGATGGGTGATGAGAAGCGCCCCTACGGGGACTTCCCTGCAGCTCAATTGGTGATTAGAAGTGAAAAAACTTTATAGTTAAGCGTGCTCGGGCTGGAGTAGTCCTGGGATGGGTGACCTCCTGGGAAGTTCTCGTAGGCGTGCTTAACTGGATCACTTCTCATCGAAGGGAGGTCATGGCCTCCAACAACTCCCTAGTGCGACTAGAGAGGGGTTGAGGCGTACGGTCTGCTGACCTGTTGAGACCGAACCCTTTCGAGCGTGGTGCTAAGTGTTCCAGCGGGCAACCTTTCGAGACGTGGGCTGGGGAGGCCGTTACACTGGGTCCGTCCGGGTGGAGGTGGCGAATAATCTTTATTTTCTCACGTCTCAAGAGGACCAATGTCCGTCCTGGTGGAGGTAGCAAAGAACATTTGTTCGTTCGCACCTCAGGAGGACCGGGGTCTGTCCAGGTTGAGGTGGCGAAGAACCTTCGTTCGTTCATGCCTTATGAGGACTAGGGTCCGTCCGGGAGGAGGCAACAAAGAACTTTCGCTCGTTCGTGTCTCAGGAGAACCGAGGTCCGTCCGGGTGGAGGTGGTGAAGAATGTAGTACCTCCCTAACCTTTGCCCGGATAGGGCTGGAGGGTGTACTACTTGCCCAAGATGTCCACCTAGTGCTCTTTAGTGGTAACAATCCACCCTATCTAAGCACTAGTTGGCCGCCTTGCTCGGCTAGAATCATAACATTAACAACACATCAGAGATTTGCGGAAGTATTAATAGAAAAACACTCACATATATATAACATCATATATTTTTACATGAGTACTAGGGCCATGACATAAGTTCTAAAGTAATCCCGCAGGCTGTACAAGTTCTGCATATAACTCCTCACTCTTTCTCCCTATCCTGCTCGTCGATACTCACGTCTCGAAACTCTGAATACTCCAGTGGTGCTTCTGCTCGAGTAGTCCTAACTGCTGACGCATTCTTCTGCGGTAGGGGGTCACTATGGTGCTCCGTTTCCTGTGAATGGTTATTTAAATAACCGTTAGTCACATGGCTAAGTGGAAAAAATCTCCTCCCCGGATCCATATCCTGGGGACGAGCACACACCCACCCAACAATAGCCGAAGCAAGAGAGAGTTAGTACAACATTTCATATTTTTAAGCTAGGAGCAACGTTAAAGGAAGGGAGACATAATATAACTGAAATGACAGCAGCAATAACATCAGTTATAATAAGGGCTTCACTAACACATCAACACATTAGATATTCACAACTTGTATCCTATCATAGGCATTCACAGCCGCACACACATATCTTATGTCGACATAGTATGGACCGCTTTTGTTCCAGCAGGGTAGCGAGCCCCGCGGGCCTCACCGATGTGGTCGTCGGTGATAGTGGCCAGTCCTACCACTTCTGGGGGTGGTCGTACTGTACAGCCCTAGACCCCAATATACAACCCCGTGTACTATTGGATGTGAGCGACATCCGACGATACAATATTTTGGCCGACCAGCAAAGGAAAACCCAACGAGGAACAAAATATAATGGCACATCACTCGTGGTACCCATATCCATGTCGCCTTGAGTCGTCGACCTTCCCGCACCGGTACGAACGGTCTGCGGATGGGTCTGATCCGCCACAGTTCACCACAAGCAATTTACAAGCAATCAAACAGTCAATTTTGCTAGCACGCACCGGGTCTGGAGCGGCCTGCCCTACTATGCTTCAATCTTTTGGCAGTAACGCTCAGCTCAACTTTCGACAAGGAGCATGAGAGCACTTTACTTGGGGCTAAACCTGGAGGAACACCTCAACTCCGGTTATACCCAACTAAGGCTCGACCTTAACAGATGATTGCTCGTCAGAGCAGAACCCGTGCTTATAATAGTAAATTACAGTAATGAAAATGCGGTAATTAAAGTTGCTGATAATATAAGCTTGCATAATTAGGGTGTTGGAATGAAATGTGACAAGTACTGAATTGGAGTAGTACTGAAACGAAAGTGCTGAATTGAACTTCACCAGTACGAAACTGAAGTAAAACTGCATTGAAAGTACTGAATTGAACTTGATCAGTACGGGACTGGAGTACCTCCCGAGTTTCTGTGTAGTGCGTGGCGCATGTCACCCCACTGAGCGATTGGTGTCCTGAGGGAAATGACCTCTGGACATCTTCGACGGGGCATGTCCTCGAGGTATGGGAGGCTCCCAGTTCCCATAGCAAAATAAGCGCTTGTGTTTGGCGCTCTTCCATCTGGCGCATCCGTTCTTCCACTGATGATGCTAATGCGGAGATTACTTTCTCGAGGCTTAGCGCAGGGCTAACAGGCAAGTCGTTGGATGCCTGGTCACTAGGAGCTACTTAAGTTGGTTGGATGGCGGTGTGTGTGCTTCCCTTTGTCATTGTTGCAATAGTTGAGGTACACTAAACCTTGTTATAGCTTTTGGGAACACTTTCCCGCAGATAACATCAAACTGTTTCGGGTCACAGGGTCCGAACAAATCGGACCGCCATAGCTCAGAATTAGACCGGGCACGCAAACAGTCGATGTAAACCGCAACAAATGACAAGAGAATTTTTTGACGTGGAAAACTCAGAAAAAGTGAAAAACTACGTGGTTGGATCTGTGCCGAGAAAAATCCACTAGTTTCTTTGAGTTTACAGCGATTGAGATTTGATCTTGAAGGGCGTTAAGCCGCTTCTCTATTAAGAATGTAAAGTTCAAGAATAAGGGATCGAAATTAAGTCCTCAGAGACTTGATGGAAGCGCTCAGACCTTGGAAAAATGCTAAGTACACGGAACCTCGATGAAAGTGTTTTTGCTTGGAAATTTGACTAAGTCAACGGAACCTGGGTGGAAGTGTTTCAGCTTAGAAATTCTCTTAGTCCACAGAGCCTTTAAAAGAAGAAAAGTAGAGCGAATTCCTAAGTGGAGGATCGGCTTAAGTCCACGATCTCGTCGGAAAACCTCAGAGCTCTCTCTTGGCTCTAGAGTTGCTTGTCTTCAAATGAAGGCATGTGAGCCTATTTATAGTTTTCTGTAGGGATATGTCGGTAATTGCGTCGGGGAGAAATTTGTGATGACGAGTGACGTCGCTCCATTTCGATCACCTGGATCGTCCAAATTTAGCAAAATGACGAAAGTGCCCCCCCCGGAAGGCTCGGGCAGGGTGCCCGAAGGCGGCGGTGACCGGCGAAGTCCGGAGGCGGCGGTGGCGGTCGGAGGCATCCGAGCGCGGCGCGCGCGAGCGGGGGTGCGACCGTACGGGGAAGCGGCCGCGCGACCGCGATCGCGTAGGGTGCGGTCGCCCGGCTGCCCGCGCGCGATCGTGCGGGCTGGCCGCGCGCGTTCGAGCGAGGTGCGGCCGCGCGGGCTGGCCGAGCGCGATCGCGCGGGGTGCGGTCGCGTGGGCTGGTCGCGCGCGTTCGAGCGGGGTGCGGCCGCGCGGGATGGCCGCGCGCGATCGCGCGGGGTGCGGCCGCGCGCGATCGCGCGGGGTGCGGCCGCGCGCGATCGCGCGGGTGCGGCCACGCGGGCTTGTCGTGCCTGATCGCGCAGGGTGGGCCGCGCGGGCTGGCCGTGCCCCATCGCGCGGGGTGCGGCCGCGCCGGCTGGCCTCGCGCGATCGCGCTGGGTGCTGCCGCGCCAGCTGGCCGCGCGCGATCGCGCTGGGTGCTGCCGCGCCGGCTGGCCGCGCGCGATCGCGCTGGGTGTGGCCGTGCGGGCTGGCAGGGTGTGGCCGTACAGGTTTGCGGGGTGCGGCCGCGCGGGCTGGCAGGTTGCGGCCGTACAGGTTCGCGGGGTGCGGCCGCGCGGGCTGGCAGGGTGCGGCCATACAGGTTCGCGGGGTGCGGCCGCGCGGGCTGGCAGGGTGCGGCCGCGCGGGCTGGACGGGTGCGGCCATGCAGGTTCGCGGGGTGCGACCATACAGGTTCGCGGGGTGCGGCCCCGCACGCATGACCCACGTGGTGCGGCCGCACACGCTCTCTGGCTGGGCGAGGTGCGGCCGTGCGGGATGCGGTCGCTCAGGGCGCTGCCCTGCGGCTGCGCGAGCTGGCCGTGCATGGCCACGCGTGTGCAGGCCAGTTGCGCGTGTGCGGCCTAGTCATGCACGTGCATGGGCGCTGTCCGGGTGTGTGGGCAAGTTCGATCTCTTTCTTGGGTGCTTCTGGTACTTGGGGCAAGCACGACTTCCCGCGCGTGACTTGTCTTGTCAGGTTCATGCGTACTTGATCTGAATCTCGCCTGTTTGACTTAGAAGAACCCCATCAATAAATATGCCCTTATTTTTATAATTACATGTCTTAACATAAATTATATCTATTTTAAAAAAATTTAAATACATTGTTCATTCAAGTAATTACACAATCTCAAAATTAAAAGTAATGATGAAAATTCATAAAATCCAAAACTTTTTTTGTTGTACACTTACAGCTACTATGGGCATATGATAGGCTGTCATTAGGCATGTCAGCGGTCTATCCGAGAAAAGTTGTCATTAGGCATATCAAAGGTATTTTAGATGACTGTCATTAAATATATCAACTTTATTAAATCTGATTAATTAATATTGAATTTATTTTAAGCTGCCTTAAATAATTGATAGGGATGAAGCGTGCCCCAAACCTAACGCAGTCGAGGTACTGTCGTAATTGACCGTAGGGGCGGAGCCCCGTATTTGTCACTTGCGCACGCGCACGTGTGTATTATAATCATGTTACTAAATAGAATAAATAATTGTTTATAAAAAATGTTATTATATGAGGCGCGATAGTACATGAGTCAGTTTCTCATAGTGGTGCAACTCGTACCAGTTCGGTTCGGTTCGGTTCCACTCAGAATCAAGAACTGACCCGTATCGATTCGGTTCCAAAATTTTGGAACCGGAACCGACCTACGGTTCTAAATTGTAGAACCAAAAACGAACTAGAAATATCAGTTCGGTTCCGTTTCGGTTCTCAGTTCCTTAAATTTATAGTGTAAATATGTTGCACTAAGAAAAATAAATGCAAACCCAATGTTTATAAATCAAAGAACTAGAAGATCTTAAGTTGGCATGACTCCAAAATTATCAAAGTTTCTTAGATTAATAAATACATTTAATAATCTCATCATACAACATTTCATATTCAAAGATTCTAACAATTAAATAAAAATTCAACATTGTCAAAACATGAGCAAATAGTTAATAAAATTACACATGAAATATCTCTATCAAGGTAATTGTTGCGGACTAACTCGATGCTCCGGTCGGACCGGTTGTTTCTTGGATCGTCTTAGCTCACGGAGCGGTCGAGTGCGCATACAGTCAATAAAAATGAGAAGTTTACACAAGGTGTGATGACGTGGAAAAACCCCTTAAATGGGTAAAAAACCACGTGATCGGGTCTGTGCCGGTCAAATTTCACTAGCTTCTGATGATTACAGTATGTTTGGTGAATCGGGGCGACATGCCGCTCCCGTTACAGCTTGGGGGGAAGATAGAAAGGTTATGGCTCCCCGCGGGCAACAAACTGCGCCGCGGAGGTGACTTGGACGTTGGAGTGTGCGGGATGATCCTGGTGCTTTGGTGCTTGTGGCGGCACGCGCTTGCTGGCGACGGATGTCTTCTTCCTTTGGCTTACTCGAGGACTTGGGCGTTCTTCTGCTATCAACGTGCTGGTGGAGCGCTCGTAGCCGCTGGTGGCCGTCGGTAGCCGCTGGAGGTTCACGGCGACTGGAGGCCGACTCGGGGGAGGAGGCAGGAGAGCTCTCACCTGAGGAAGAAGACGACCCAGAGAAGAGAAAAGTGTCGAATGAAGAGGCCCTGGGGTCCCTTTTATAGCTTCCGGGCGAGGATCATGGCGGGCCCCACCACTAAAGTAGTGGGTTAGTGAGTGGTTATCCTCCTAATCAAACGGCGAGGAGAGCCTCCCCTCGATCGGACGGTGGGGAGGTCGTCCACGGCGGTGGGTCGGCACGACGGCGGAGGTGGCCGGCCGGGCGGCCGGTGGCGAGGGCGGCGGGGGAGGCCGACCTGGTGACCGGCGGCGTCGGCCTGCCGGGGGCCAGCCGCGGCCAGGCCAGGCCGCCGGCAGTTAGGCCAGCTACGACTAGCCGCGGCTGCCGCGGCTCGGCCGACGGCCAGCTGTGGCCGGGCCGGCGGCGGCTAGGTGGCCGGCGGCGGTTAGGTCGGCCACGGCTGGCCACGGCAAGGCTGGCTGCTGCCGAGCCGCGGCTAGGCCGCCCGCCCGCGGCCAGGCCGGCGGCCTGCCGCGGCTACCCCGCCAGCGAAGCCGGTGGTCCGGCCGCGGCGAGGCCCGAAAGAGGGCCAGCCGCCGGTGGTGGTCAGGCCGCCTGACGGCGGCGGTCTTCCCAGCAGCGGCGGCCCTCCTCCATGGGGAGAGGGAGTGGGTCCCTCCCCCCCATGATTCTCTCATCATGAGAGTTCATGGGGGGATGACCCACCCATGATCCACTTTGGGAGGAGATCATGGGGGGGGGGGGGGCTTTTCTCCTATAAATGATGGTGGAACCCATCAGTAATTATTCACCAATCTTTTTCAAAAGCTTCTTGTTTACCACAAATATATTTTTGATACCTAAATTCAATAACTCGGTTCTCGGGTCGGATCTGGGTACCCGAGTAATGAAGAAACTAGGATTTTAGTGTCGCCCAGGCACAATAAATTTAAAAACTCTTTTAAATGTTTTATTGTCGAGCTATCATTAAACACCATTTTTTAGGTCTCTCTTGTACCTCTGGTTAACTATGAGGGTAACTCTGAAACTGTCCCTTGCCAAACAGGAAAGGCTCACATTGCCTATGTCATGCATTGGTAGTCTTATTCACCAAATGATTGTCCAGTTCAAGTGGTACTTCTCACATTCAAGATTAAATAGTGTGGTGATAGATAAGTTGGCAAGCATTGTCGTCAATCTTCTTAACAATCCAAATAGTACATATTAGATTGGCTTCTGCTTCTTCCCTTCCCCTTTAGTTAATCCTCATCCCAATGGTGCAGTCTATGAACATTTCATTCATATATAACAATAATCATCCTAATTTTTTCACAATGAAATCCTAAAATGAAAGGGCAAATTCAATTAATGTTGAGACAATATTAGTTTGGGGGTTGTTTTTGTTAGGGAACGGGGGTCCGAAGATAACGACAACTCCCGCCGATCAATAGAGCCAAACAATAAGAAACAAAACAAATCAACAACACAAGTGAACACAAAGATATACGTGGAAAACCTTCACCACTTGAAAGTCAAAAACCACGGGGCACGGCACAACGAAAAATCCACTATCTGGTAAATAAGGATTACAGAAAATTATCTAGGTTTGCCAAAACTTAGAAAGCCCTCTGAATTTGACACACAAATCCACTCCTCTCTTCCACCAAGACAAACAACGACTCCTCTACAACAGGATAAAAACTTTACTCTCTCTTCAAGCACAATAGCAAACGAAGACAAGAAAAGGGTACACCTGAAACGTTGACGAAGAATCCCTTGAAGCGGTAGAGAAAACTCCTTCCAACAGCACAGAGGAAATACCTCGACCAAGCGGCGAACTTGCGCCTACAGCAGCAGCAAAACCGGCGATCCAGCGGGGGCTAACTCCCGACGACACCAGCGCCGATCTCCTCCTTCCCGAGCGGCGAACGGGGCTTCCGCCAATCCTTCTACGCGAAACGGGGAACAGGGGGAGGCTTCCACCGATCCTTCTTGACCTACCCAATGTTATCGGGGAGGGGAGGGGTTTTTTAAAAAGGCCACACTAAAAAAACCGGTTCACAGGTTTTTTAAAGAAAACTGCCGCCCCCCCCCCCCCCCCAAAACCGGTTCAAGAGCAAAAAACAGCAGAAAAGGAGTTGTAACCCCAAAAACCAGGTTGTAACTCCTAGATTTCTGCACAACCATCAGCTTTAGGGGCTGAACCCCAACAAACTCCCCCTTCAGACCATAAAGGGGAGTATCCCACCTTGACTCCTTCAAGTGGGAATCATGCCGATCAACCGCCGGCAGAAATCATGCTTTTCCCTTGGGACGACCTTCGTCATCACATCCGAAGGATTTTCATCCGTGTGGATCTTCTCCACCACCAACAACTTCTCCTCAACAACCTCCTGAATCCAGTGATAATTCACATCAATGCGCTTCGACCTTGAGTGAAAAGCGGGATTCTTGGTCAAAAATATAGCACTCTGACTGCCACAGAGAACTGTGTACACGTCCTGTCGGAGATCAAGCTCTAGCATGACCTTCTTCATCCAAATAAGCTCCTTTGACGTCTCAGTCAACACAATATATTCAGCCTCCGTCGTCGACAATGCCACGCACTTCTGAAGCCTTGACTGTCATGACACTGCTCCCCCTCCAAAAGTGACCACGAATCCAGAAGTAGATCTCCTCGTGTCAATATCTCCTTACATATCCGAATCCGAGTACCCAATAAGTTCTAGTGGACCTCCACCAAACTGTAAACAAAGGTCTGAGGTACCTCAGAGATAGTTGAGTATCCATTTCAAAGCACTTCAGTGGACTTTCCCTGGGTTTTCCAAGTAACGGCTCACAGACCCAACAGTGTGAGCTATGTCTGGCCTAGTACAGACCATAACATACATCAGGCTCCCCACTGCAGATGCATAAGGAATTTGGCTCATCTCTTCCACCTCCTTCTCAGATGAGGGGCTTTGAGAACTGAAAAGTCTGAAGTGCCTGGCCAGAGGAGTAGCAACGGGTTTTACCTTGTCCATCATGAACCTCTTCAGCACTTTCTCCACATACTCAGACTGAAACAGCCATAGTTGACCAGCACTCCTGTCCCTGGTAATTTTCATTCCAAGGATCTTCCTTGCCAGTCCCAAATCCTTCATTTCAAAGGACTCACTGAGCTCCTTCTTCAACTCAGTTATGCTGGCCTTATCATCCCCAACAATCAGCATATCATCTATGTACAACAACAGAATAGTGAACGTCTTCTCAGTCCTCTTCACATATACACAGTGATCAGCCCTGGTCCGTTGGAATTTGCTCTTCATCATGAAAGAGTCAAATTTCCTATACCACTGCCTAGGTGCCTGCTTCAACCCATAAAGGCTCTTCTTGAGCCGACAGACTAGATAATGCTTCCCCTTAGCCACAAAGCCTTCGGCTTGCTCCATATATAGCTCTTCCTCCAAATTTCCATGCAGAAATGCCGTCGTGACGTCCATCTGCTCGACTTCAAGATCCATGGAGGCAGCCATACCCAACACCAGTCTGATAGAGGACATTTTTACCACTGGGGAAAAGATCTCGTCGAAATTGACACCTTGTTTCTGATTGAAACCTTTCACCACAAGTCTCGCCTTGTACCTTGGCTGATAGCGATTTTCATCCAACTTTAGCTTGAATACCCACTTGTTATTCAAAGCTCTCTTCCTTTTAGGCAATGAGACTAAATCATACGTCTCGTTCTTCTGAAGGGAGTACAAATCCTCTTCCATAGCAGTTGTCCAAGCCTCACGATTTTCAGTACTCTGAGCCTCCACATAGGACTCAGGCTCTCCACTATCTGTAAGCAAAATATACTCATGAGGGGAATACCTGGTATTGGGCCTTCTGACTCTCTCAGATCTGACAAGAGGAACCTCCACCACAGGTGGTACATCAACTGGCAGAGCTCCCCCTGCATACGGAATCATCTCCTCATTAGGAATAAGCTCATCAACTTCCTCCTCAGCATGCCCATCATCAGCAGCAGTCTCTACTGGCCCATCATCAGCATAGAGTCTCTCCTCCGCAGGTGGAAACTGTGGAACCTGTGACTCCGCAGGATTCTGCTCACCAACCACTTGATCTTCAACAAAGATCACATCTCTGCTTCTGATCATTTTCTTGTTCACAGGATCCCAGAGTCTATAGCCAAACTCCTCATGGGGAAATCCCATCAAGATGCACTCTCGGGACTTCTCATCAAGCTTCGATCTCTCTTCCTTGGGGACATGAACGTGAACTTTGCACCCAAACACCTGCAAATGTCCGTATGACACTTCCTTCCCGGACCAAACATACTCTGGAATATTACCATTCAGAGGTGCAGAAGGAGACAGATTTATCAGATGTACAGCAGTTTGCACAGCCTCAGCCCAAAACTGTTTGCTAATGCCAGCTTGAGAAATCATACATTTGATATTCTCAATAATCGTCCTGTTCATCCTTTCTGCTAACCCATTCTGTTGCGGCGTCCTCGGGATTGTCCTTTCATATACTATGCCATGCCTTCTGCAGTAAGCGTCGAAGGCACCAGTGTACTCTCCCCCGTTGTCAGATCGAACTCGCTTTATTTCGTTCCCGGTCATCATCTCCACCTTCGCTCTGAACTCTTCAAACTTTGCTAGAACATCACTCTTCTACTTCACAGAATATGCCCAGACTTTCCTGGAGTGATCGTCAATGAACGTGACAAAGTAAGCGGCTCCGCCCACAGACTTGGGCTCAATAGGACCACACACATCAGTGTGTATCAAGTATAGTAACTCCGCCTTCTTCTTTGGTTCAAAATCAGCAAAGGAAACACGTTTCTGCTTACCGGCCAAGCAGTGCGCACACGTATCAGGAAGCCCTCCTGATAGCTCCGGAAGGACCTTGTTCTTCACCAAGATCGTCAAGTTCTTCTCGCTGATATGCCCAAGTCTGTGATGCCATAACTCCATAGAGTTGCTCTCTGCCGCATTCATACTTGGACCACAGATCTTACCTTTAGTACGATAAAGGCCACAACACTTCCTTCCTCTGGCTACCACCAAAGAGCCTTTCAACAACCTCCAGGTCCCTCCACCTTCAATGCTCGTGAAACCACCATCATCAAGCCTACCAACGGAAATCAGATTCATTCTCAAGTCAGGAATATGCCTGACGCCCTTGAGAACAATCTTCCCCAATTCAGTCTCCAGATGGACATCACCACTGCCAACAATCAACGACTCACCGGAATTTGCCATCCGGATCACACCAATATCTCCCGCAGAATAGGTATAGAAGTAATCTCTGTGAGGAGTGCAATGATAGGATGCACCTCTGTCCACGATCAAGTCTGTGTCAACGCAGCCCTGACAAGACGACCCACTGCACTGCAAGCATAACGGCCCAGCCTCCACAATCGAAGTCGTCGCATCACCAGTGGATTCTACTACCTCCTTGGTCTTTCCCTTCAGGTCTCTTTTCATTTGGAAGCAATCCTTCTTGAAATGATCCTTCTTCTTACAATAGTAGCACTCGATGTCCTTCTTAGACTTGCCCCTGGACTTACTCCTGGAACTGTCCTTGTGCTTTACATCCTTCTTCACAGACCGGCCTCTTCCCTCCATGAGAAAACACCCGAAGTGGAAGATCCAGAATCCTTCCTTCTCAGCTCTTCGTTCAGGAGATAGCCAGACACCATCTCCATGGTTACCACGCCATCAGGTGCTGAGTTGCTCAACGACACTACTAGAGTCTCCCAACTCTCGGGTAAATAACTAAGGATCATTAGAGCTTGAAGTTCATCTTCCAAAGTGATCTTCATGGACTCCAACTGATTGATAATACTTTGAGCAAGGTTCAGATGCTCAGTCATATGTGAACCTTCCCGGTACTTCAAGACAAGCTTCCTAATCAGAAATGCCTTGTTACCTGCAGTCTTCTGCTCGTACAAGGCTTCAAGCTTTTTATAGAAGGCCTGAGCCGAGGTCTCCGTGGAAACATGATGAAAAACAGAGTCATCGAGCCACTGTCTAATGAACCCTACTGCCTTTCGATCCATTTTCTTCCACTCTCAATCATCCTTAACTGAAATAGGTCTTCCCTTCAACGGAGCATGGAGATCTTTACAATATAAGAGATCCTCCGTCCGAGGCTTCCAGATGCTCCAATTCTTGTCATTCATACTGACCATCCTTGTGTTCTGTTCCATTGTTTTCTCAAACAAGTAACTCTATTACGGTCCACAAGTCGATTTATTTCAAGGGATTAACAAGAGAGGATAGGGAGCGGACCGATGGTCGTCACCTACCGCACCAAGTTAGAAACCGAGGAATAAAAACGACTAGCCAAAGAACCTCCCTCTGATACCACTTGTTAGGGAACGGGGGTCCGAAGATAACGACAACTCCCACCGATCAATAGAGCTAAACAATAAGAAACAAAACAAATCAACAACACAAGTGAACACAAAGATATACGTGGAAAACGTTCACCACTTGAAGGTCAAAAACCACGGGGCACGATACAATGAAAAATCCACTATCTGGTAAATAAGGATTACAGAAAATTATCTAGGTTTGCCCAAACCTAGAAAGCCCTCCGGATTTGACACACAAATCCACTTTTCTCTACCACTAAGACAAACAACGAATCCTCTACAACAGGATAAAAACTCTACTCTCTCTTCAAGCACAATAGCAAACGAAGACAAGAAAAGGGTACACCTGAAACGTAGACGAAGAAGCCCTTGAAGCGGTAGAGAAAACTCCTTCCAACAGCACAGAGGAAATACCTCGACCAAGCGGCGAACTCGCGCCTACAGCAGCAAAACCGGCGATCCAGCAGCGGTGAACTCCCGGCGACACCAGCACCGATCTCCTCCTTCCCGAGCGGTGAACGGGGCTTCCGCCGATCCTTCTACGCGAAACGGCGAACAGGGGGAGGCTTCCACCGATCCTTCTTGACCTACCCAATGTTATCGGGGAGGGGAGGGGGTTTTAAAAAAGGCCACACTAAAAAAACTGGTTCACAAGTTTTTTAAAGAAAACTGCCCCCCCCCCCCCCCCAAACCGGTTCAAGAGCAAAAAACAACAGAAAAGGAGTTGTAACCCCAAAAACAAGGTTACAACTCCTAGATTTCTGCACAACCATCAGCTTTAGGGGCTGAACCCCAACAGTTTTTTCTTTAAAGTTTGTCAACTAGGGCTTCGTTTGGGGGAATTTATTTTCACCGGTCAAGCGGTTACGACCGCATGAACCAGACCTTAATTAAGGTCAAACGGTTACGACCGCATGAACCGGACCTTAATGCGGTCGTAACCGCTTGACCGGTGAAAATAAGTCCCCCAAACGAAGCCTAGGTCTTACAACTTTAAAGTTATAGAGTAAAATATAGTTTCTTTAATTTTTTTTCATTCAATAACGGAAGTCTTTTACATGTTATTTCAAATTTTTGCCAAAATATTTTTCAAGCGCGTTGCAGATTTTTAATATCTAAAATCGGAACCTAAGCTGTAATTTGTTACAATAAGAATAGAAAAAACTGGAGAACAGGAGAAGGCGAGCACTGGAGGAAGGAGAATTTTGTTTAATACGGTGGTACCTTACCTCATAGAGGGCTACGATGAGTTCAGGTTGTCAGATCGAGTTCGTCGCTAGCGTCAAATCGCCATCATATCATCGAGCGGTCGAGGTCTTGAGGAGACGAAGAGCGACGTCTTGTTGAGGCGGAGCTTCTTCGCATTTTTTGGGCTAGGCACGGGAGACCCAGGTACATTTTGCGATTTCATGCCCGTGCACGGGCGTGTTTGTACCCGGGTGTAAAAACCGAGATCCGAATCAAGTGGTCGGTTCTGAAACATTTTGGACTCAGAACCGAATCAAGACACCTAAAAACCGACTCGAACCGCTCGGTTCGGTTCGATTCCGGTCCGGTTCTCGATTCTTCGGTTATTTTTTCACGCCCCGAATTTCTCAGCACGGTGCCACTCGTGCCCCCCCCTAATTCATTAGAAAATCGAGCTACTACCGGAGTAATGTGCATGGGGGCCGCGAGCGACGGGAATGACATCGTGCTTGAAAACTATCACGATCAAAATATTATCGCATCCGCACATCCTCTACGCTGTTTCTCGTGTGTGTGTGTGTAAGATATCCAACATTTATTTTGTAGGGATTCCAATTTTTTGTACTTGATTGTTCAGATTGCATTGCTCAAAAATCTAAATGGATCATTTTCATTTGCTAGGCCCGTCACCAGTGTCTATGAACTCATCATTATTTTGAATGGTCAGCCGGTCAGCCGGTCAGCCTTATAATTGTGCTCCCTCCCTCTAAATTATTTGGACCATTCATGATTGTCCTATTTAACATTTCCATTAAATATATATCAAAGCACAAAAATGTAAAATAATATTTGTATTTACAATAAATTGCCAAAACCCAAACCCCACTTCACTGCTTATTTTCAGGTGAATTGATCATCATTTAAGTTGCTCTTACTGTTAGGATATTCTGTTGACTATAACTGATTTCAGGATTTCATTAATGTTTGTGATTGATTTCAAGTAAATAAAAATTGAGGGACTGATTTCATAAAAGTTGGTGGCTTTGAGAACTGGTTTGGGAGTTTTACCAAATATGATTCATAAAAATATTTATGATTATATTCTAAATAATAATGATAATTGTATTTTAATAAACAAAATATTGTATTATGTAATCTCAAACATAGAGATATGTTTGAATGCTGGCTCAATAATTTCTCCATATCAATCTTCCGGAGCCTAGAGATTCAGTGACAAAAACTCTGGTCACTATATCATTAAACAATTAGTAACTAAATTAATTTGGTCATAGAAAGTACATTT
Source organism: Platanthera zijinensis (assembly GCA_039513925.1). Taxonomy (NCBI): domain Eukaryota; kingdom Viridiplantae; phylum Streptophyta; class Magnoliopsida; order Asparagales; family Orchidaceae; genus Platanthera; species Platanthera zijinensis. Next base: position 49,182,646 of record CM077081.1, read on the forward strand.
TTAGTGACAAATAGTATAGTTACTAAAAACAATTAGTAACGAAAATTCATTTTGTCACAAAAAGAATACATTTAGTGATGAAAAATTATTTGGTTATTAAATACATTTAGTAACGGATATTTTGCAACCACCTTGTGACACATTAATTTTAGTCACTAAATGATTTTAGTGACCAACCCGTAATATTTAGTGACCAAAATTTTCGTCACTAAAATCCTATTTTCTTGTCTTGAATTATGACTATTACACAACAACCTCTCTCGGCGGACTCACTCCTCTGGCCATTTTGTTTGGCTACGGTCAAAGACATGAATTTTTCGCTTAACAAATAAAATTGTAGAGTCTAAGGTTTCGTTTGGCGCGGTGGTGGCGATCGTGAACGCGATAGTCATGAACAATCATTCACCTAAAAAAACTTGTGCAGGTCGGGTAGTTTATTCTGTTGGTTTCTGTTGAAGTAAGTCGGGATGCTTGGGGGGTTAGCCGATCGGTTTGTCCAATGTCTTGATTTTTTGTTGTTTGGTGTTTTGGATCAGCTTTCTATAAATAGAGGGAGTCTCTTTCTTGTGTATGTTGAACAACTGATAAATGCTTCCTGCGGTCTGACTTGTTGAGCCCGCCTAAGGACCAACGGTTTGGAGGGAGAACAGAGAAAGGTTCTATTGGCGGTCTTGGGTGTTCTTTTCATTGTTAAGTTGAAGAGAAGTGTATCTTGTCGAGCTGTAGTGTGGTTGTTGACAGGTTGTGAAGGTTTAGGTTGTGTCAAGTTGTGTCTTAGGACGTTGGCAGGTTGTCGATTTTGGCGAACTGTTGAAGCCGTTTGCGAAGCGTGCGGTTTGGTTGTCGAAGTTGGCGAGTTATTGAGGCCGCTTGTGAATCTTGTGATTTGAAGTTGATGATTCTGTTTTGGAACTGGTGTGCGGTCTGCGACTTGTGGTGTTGCAGCTTGGGGTGTTTAGTCAACGACTTGTGGTGTTGCGGCTTGGGATGTGCGGTCTGCGACTTGTTTCTGTTTTTCCTTCGTTTCATCTTATCATCCAATACCTCGCAATTGTCTATTTGCGTTGATTGGCTTTGCAATGTTAAAATGCAATGTTTGGTAATACAAAGTTTGTGTGAGCTATCTTGCAATGAAATTTCTAACATGTCAATCTCCCCAGTTGGCCATTCATCCTTCCCTTAGTAGATCTCCTCGCGCGGTCATAGCAGAGCTGTTTCAGACCTCTCCTTTTTCATCCAAAGCAGGTCGCCTTCTTCCCTTTCTCCATTACCGGAGCGGTAGACCGCGAGGGGGCGATCTTGGCCTTTCTGCATTTTCTTCCTCACCTGTGGCCAAGGTATCTTTCTTCCTCCATCGACTGTTAATCATATTACTTCTCAAAAGTCTTCATAACGGATCATCCTGCATCTGCTTGACATAATAGATGCTGCAGTTAGAAAAGATTTTGAAAGTTGCATCTTTCTAAAATCCACAGAAAGCTTGGGCCATTGATTTGCTCATCTCTCTAGAGATTTAAGGCTCATGGGTTTTGGATTTTGGCTGATTATCAATATTTAGGCCCTACTGTTTGTGGAATTTATGACCCAGGTTTCTGTTAGTATCTAGTTGTTGGAAAATAAAAAAAAAGGGCAAAATCATGAAATCAGTCCTTCTTCTTTATTTTATTGTTGAAATCAGTCCCAAATAACTTTTCTGTTAAATATTTGAGGGCAAAAGAGTAAAAACCCATTTATTTTAAGAATAATCTAAACCTAAACTTAGCATTTCCCGAATTCCTTATATTTCCCGATTTCCTCGCTGCCCCATTTCCTTATATCTCCCGATGGTGTTGCCCCCATTCGCCGTCTCTCGCTCCGGACGCTGCCCCCATTTCGCCTTCTCTAGCTTCGGACGCTGCCCCCATTTCGCGGTTTCTCCCGGCTGCCCCCATTTCGCGGTTTCTCCCTTCCGGCGCTGCCCTCATTTCACTATCTCTCACTCCCGGCGTGCCCCCATTTCGCCGTCTCTTGCTCCCGGTGGCGCTGCCCTCTTCTCGCGAGCTGCGGCTCCCTGTCCATTTTCATTCACTGTGAGTATTTCTATTCCATTTATTCATAGATTATCATCTACATTTATTCCGGCGCTACTGGAAGCTCACTTGTATAAACTGGAAGCTCACTTGTAGCATGGCTGTATAAACTGTAAGCTCACTTGTATAAACTGTATAAACTGGAAGCTCACTTGAAATGTTAGTTTTTCATTGTTTTAGAAATGGTTTAGGGTTTTAGTTTTTCTATGTGAAATTTTTCCCATGAAAATAGTGCTTAGTTCTATTCCCTTTATTCATAGATTTGCATTTTGATGGTCTCTGTTTTGTTATTTCTTCAATTCAACTATTAATCTTTTGCTAATTTTTGATAGGACTTAGGTTGTTGATGATGACTTTAAATGAAGAAATTTTCAGAAATGATGATAATAATAGCGAAGATAGTGCTTTAAATATTCAATTTGAAAATGAGGAAGAATTATTTGATGAAGGTGATACTAATGTTGAAACTTTCAACGAGACATCAGTGGTTGTAAAAGAGAATAGTGATGAAGAATATGTAAGTGATTCTATTCAATCACTTAGTAGTGATGATGAAGGTGGAGCCGTTAGTAGACAACCTCGACAACCTATTTTTACTATGTTGAAGGATATGAAAGAAATGAAATGGGAGCCTAGTTTAATTTTTAAATCAAAAGATTATTTTAAGGATGTAGTGACAACATACTCAATTCATATAGGTGTAGGTTTAAAGTTGATGAAGAATGATAATAGGAGGGTTCGATACATTTGCAAGCTCGGATGTAAATGAAAAATATATGCGGCACCAATGAAGAATCAGGATACATGGGAAGTGAGAACTATGAAAGATAAACACTCTAGTAGTAGAGAGTTTAACAATAAACTTTTGACTGCAAAATGGTTGTGTTGAAACAAGAAATTGGTCTCTGTGGAGTTTGGGGTCCCAAAAGAGGGGTGACCTCACACCTACTACACTCAGGGGAACGTCACGGACCAAAGACCTGGGAAACTAGGAACAGACCCTCGGCTCTAGCGTGAAGGTCCCACCACACACTCAGAAGGTCACAAGATCACTTTCCCTCCCTCACCAATGGCTGAGCTGGGTACCTTGGAGAGCTCTCTCAACTCAACCAAGAGGAAGAAACCAAGGGAGGAGGAAGACAAAAACTCATCCTCTCCAAAGGTACCAAAGGGGGTCTATTTATAGTTGGGTATCCACGAGAGGTACGCCTGCCCTGCCAGCTAGGGAGAGCCTGATAGCGGGACCGTCATCGGAGCAAGGGAACTTGGGCTTCCATGAGAGGTACGCCTACCCAGCTAGCTAGTGAGAGCCTGACAGCGGGACCATCATCGGAGCAAAGGAACTTGGGCTTCCACGAGAGGTACGTCTGCCCTGCCAGCTAGTGAGAGCCTGACAGCGGGATCGTTATCGGAGCAAGGAAACTTGGGCTTCCACGAGAGGTACGCCTGCCCTGCCAGCTAGTGAGAGACTGACAGCGGGACCATCATCAGAGCAAAGGAACTTGGGCTTCCACGAGAGGTCCGCTTGCCCTGCAAGTTAGTGAGAGCTTGACAGCGAGACCGTCATCGGAGAAAGGAAACTTGGGCTTCCACGAGAGGTACACCTGCCCTGCTAGCTAGTGAGAGCCTGACAGCGGGACCGTCATCGGAGCAAGGAAACTTGGGCTTCCACGAGAGGTACGTCTGCCCTGCCAGCTAGTGAGATCTTGACAGCGGGACCGTCATCGGAGCAAGGGAACTTGGGCTTTCACGAGAGGTACGTCTGCCCTGCCAGCTAGTGAGAGTCTGACAGCGGGACCGTCATCGGAGCAAGGGAGACTAAGTGGACTATCTTGTCGTCATGCTATAAGTTGCATGAACTACTTAAAGCTAGATATAACTAAATATGTGCCTGATTGCTTTAAAAAATCTACATATATATTATGCTATAGTCATAATATATTGCCTACAAATGGACAAAATCTTTGGTCGACTACATCAACCACACAAATTCTACCACCAATTCGACGAAGAGCTTCTGGCTCCCTAAAAAGAAAAGGATTATGGATGTCAACGAAGAGAGAAATCCCTCAAGGATGAGTAGAGCATATAATCCTATTACATGTTCGAAATGTGGAGTCAAAGGGCACAACAAAAGAAATTGCAAGCCTACTTGACGAATATAAATTGGTATAATTATTCTTCCTATTATTTATTTCTCATAAACATTGGAGCGGGTCTGATTTTAAATGTTTATTTTTAGGTAAGAGTTCATGCAAGTTGGAGCAATTGATGTAGAAGCTGAATTTTATTTTTGTACTACTGTTTCATTTTTGTGCAAGTTGGAGCAGTCGGAGCAATTGGATTTAATGCAAGCTATGTAATTGATCAGTAGTAATTCATAGTTATCGGTGCTTCATTTTTGTACTAAATGTTATATAAAGGGTTTGGTGCAAACTATGTAATTTTGACAAAGGTTATGAATGTCATCAAAAAATTAGTTCTGGACATAAAAGTGTTGTTTTGTTTTTGTTGAATTAGTTCCTGTGTTTCAACTTGACAAGTCTCTGGTAATCAGGTACTGGTTCAAAAGCTGGAAATGACAAACTGTGTACAATAACATAATTATTGTCGGATGAAAATTTTGGGCATTTTTACACGGATTAAGGACTTCCAGGATTGCACATCATATTGTAAAATTGAACTTACTAGGACTAATAGGATGTTATTTTAAAAAAAATTTAAAAAATGAGGCTATTTTGTTAAATTTTAAGTTTACGATCATCAATTAATTTGCTTTCCGTTAGTATTTTCCGTTAACTAGGATTGATTTCAGCATTTTGCTAAAGGTGGGGACTGATTTCTTATTTTTATGACTTGAGGGACTGATTTCATAAAGTGGCAAAAGTTAAGAGACTGATTTCATGATTTTGTCTAAAAAAAGGTATAAAAGCTGAACTGAAAAGCAGAAAATGTGAAGTCTGCACAAAGAGGATTACATTGGTTCTCTAAGATTTTCTCACTATTTTATTTTATTACATGCGGCCAAATGAGGCCCAAATTGCTATTTTTGGGGTTTGGTTCGGAGCCGGAAGGATCCAGATCCGCTAAACTTTAGGTTTTATTAAAAACCTGCAGTCATTATATAAATGGTGGTTCCTGTTCACGTGAAGATGCAAGTCGGAGCCCGTGAGAAATAAAATACAGCCGCCTCTCTCTCTCTAATGCTCCGTTTGGGAGGACATATTTTCACCGGTCAAGCGGTTACGACTGCATGAACCGGACTGGTGAAAATAAGTCCTCCCAAACGGAGCCTAAGTCACCTCCCTCCCTCTCTTGTCTGGAGTTGCCTGGAGGAGGTGTTGATGCCTGTTGGAAATGCCGCCGCTGTTGCTTGGATCAGTCGCCGACGTCGCCTGGATCTCATGAAGGTGGGATGCTCATCATCTTTGTTAGAAGTAGCAAAAACCTTTGTATTCATGTGTAAAAGGACTCATGGGATCTACATATAGGAGAAGAGGAGAAGGAGAGAACACCACAGGCAGTGTGGGACTAATCCTAAAAGCAAAAACGAATATTAAATATATTTAATATTAACATCTCCCCTCAAATTCACGGTGGAACATGAACCGAGAATTTGCTAATAAGATATCGAAATCTAGCAGAAGTGAGAGACTTGGTGAGAAAGTCCGTAATTTGTTCTACAGAGGCAATGAATTGTAGAGAAATAGTGTTGACGAGGAACTCTTGACGAGTGAAGTGACAATCAATTTCGATGTGTTTCATCCGTTCATGAAACACCGGGTTGGAGGCAATTTGTACAGTGCTTCGATTATCACAGAATAAAGGAGTGGAGGCTGGATATCGATACACCAAGATCGCAGAGAAGACGACGAAGCCAAATGATCTCAGCAGTAGTGGAGGACATGGCACGATACTCGGCTTCAGTGCTGCAGCGCGCAATGGAGTCCTATTTCTTGCTACGACAGGATATAAGGTGTTGGAACACCCTATTACTAATTTGGGCAAGGAGCACTATGTTATTAGGAAAATTGTTTGACCTAGTTGTATAGTTGAAAAGGTCAAATTAGAATAAGTCTAGGGCTTAGAACTTAGGTTTGGAGCTGCCCCCAGGACCATTCAGAGATCAGGACTAAGTACTGAGACAAGACAAATTTCGTCGAGCTCAGGTCGACGAAACGTCAAACTCAGTTCGACGTTCTCTGAGCTCAAGTCTGCAAATCGTCGAACTCCGGTCGACGATCTTCGAGCTCAGATCGACGTTTTGTCTTCGGCTATTTTCCAAGTCGCTGAGCTCAGGTCGACGATCGTAGAGCTCAGGTCGACGTTTTCTGTCTGCTGTGAAAATCCAATCTCTGAGATCAGTTCAACGATCGTAGAGCTCAGATCGACGATTTCTGTGTGAGATCGACGCTTTTAGAATTCAAATTGAAGAACAGTTATGGAATTAATTCAAATTCCTTCAGAGTTATTTTCTGCATTTATTACAAAGGATTTTCTAGTCGTTTCAAGCAATCTGATGCAAGTTTCAAGGAAGGACTAAATGGAATGTTGCTTAGGACTTTCCCCAGAGACAGTTGTCATTTATGGAAGTCATTTATGACTGAATAAAGGCCATCTAAGTCAGATTTTTGATATACTCCTGCAGAAGAGAATAGAGATAATAACAACAATACACAGAGAATACAAAGTGATACAGAAGAATTAGATTACAACACAGAAGATTGAACAATACAACTTCTCTGATAAAGAGTTCATCTTTTGTGATTTTCAAATCTACCGAATCTTCAAGAACACAAGAAAATTCTGCTGTAGAGGAGATCTTCTGCTACTCAACTCCTCCAAATCTTCAAGTGTTCAGAAGCTTCAACATCAAGGACTCCAGACACCAAACATTTCAGCATCTGCTGGAATCATCTTCTGCTGGAGATCTGAAGTATCTGAAGACCTATCACCCTAGCAAAGCTTTCACTCCTGAACCATTCTACATCTCAGGGGGAGCTTTGACAACATCAACAATCCACTAGTCTTCTCTCAGTGATTTGAGACAGAGAAGACATCATCACCTTTTTATTTTACCACCATCTGTACAGGGTTATCTCTCCCTTCAAAAGTGAACTCTTAGTTTCTGAGACCTGATCAAAACTCAGTGGTGGCAAGACACCTGATCAAAAAATCTGGTTTGGTTTTTGAGCACCTTGTCAAAAGCTCATTAGTGCCCAGGACACCTGATCAACCCTTCCTGCAGTGGATTCCTACCAAGGGTGGTAGAAGAGTGGATGTACCCAGGTTGTTGGGGAACCACTATAGATCCTTGTGTCTTCTGGTTGCTGTGTGTTTGTCTTTGCTGTGTGCTGTGTGATTCTTTATTTCTTGCTTTAGTTTTTACTTCACTACAAGCACCTTATAAATATACATAAATTTAAGTCTTCCACTACTTTACCTATTTGAATTGTGAATTATTTTAAAATACTCTATTCACCCCCCTCTAGAGTTAAGGTAGATCTTTTCCTCACTTTTAATTGGTATCAGAGGGAGGTTGGTTATTCAACATCTGAATTTTCAACAGATTGGTTGAACAGGCTAACACCTGAACCAAAAGATCCTTGATAAGATAAACCTTCTATAGATGATAGTTATTACTTTTATATTATATTTATTTTCATACAAAATAATGACACAGAACAAAGATTATGCTAGCACCAGACCTCCAGTGTGAAACCTCTCTAAGTTTGCACTTTGGAAGGCAATGATTAAGCTTTACATGAATTCTTTTGATGAGGACATTTTTAACTCTGTTTTGATAGTTTGTCCAAGACCTCAAGTGATCACAAGTACAAGTGATGTTCCACCTCCTTCATGAACAGATGCAGAAATAAAGAAATGGAAAGTTGTAGATGCAAAGGCTATGAATATTCTTGCTCAGACCATGTCTGATGAGATATTCCAAAAAGTGTCTGAATGCAGTTCAACAAAAGAGATATGGGACAAGTTATCTGAAATTGTCTCAGGATCTGCTGATGAAAGGAAGGACAGGAGATCCCATCTCATAAGTCAATATGAGAATTTCAAGAAAGGAGAAGCTGAGTCAGTTGCAGATATGTACAATAGGCTCAGTCTGATAGTTAGTGAGTTGAAGACATTGGATAAGGAGATCACACTCACTGAACTAAATGACAAAATCCTAATGTGCTTCACCAGCACTTGGGATTCAAGAATCTGGCCAATTAAAGATGCCAGAAGTCTAACTGAAATAACTACAGAAGCTCTTTTGGGCAAGCTCAAATCTTATGAACTGCTCATTAAGAATAGGGAAGAAGAGCAAAAGACTACTTCTCCAGTCATCAGAAAGGAGAAGACCATAGCTTTCAAAGACATAGAAGTGAAGCCTGAAGACAAGGTCACAGGCAATGAAGAATTGATGAGCTTGCTGGCCAAAAGATTCTATAAAATGGCCAAGAAAGATTTCAGAAAGAGGTCATCAAGAGGGCATGAGAAGCCAAAGTATGACAAATCAAATAATAAAGAAATAATCTGTTTTGGATGCAGGAAACCAGGCCATATTGTGCCTGACTATCCAAAAAATCAAAACAAGGACAAGAAGGACAGGAAAGATAGGAGAAAAGACAAGGACTCCAGGGGAAACAACAGCAACAAATCCTTCTCCAGCAAAAATAAACATATAAGGAAGGGGTTTGTAGCTGAAAGCTGGAGTGATACAGAAGAAGAATCAGAAGCCTCATCTAGCTCAAGTGATGATGAGGATGATGCTGAGGAAAAAGAATTCTGCATGATGGCAATCAATGCCTCCCAGCAAAACTCTGATGCAGAACAAGAGTCTAATTCTGAAGCTGAAACTAGATATGAAGAGGATGAGGTAATAAACTCTTTTGATTTTACTTCTAAGGACTTTAAAATTGAATTTAAGACACTGTGTTTAGATTTTCTAAAGTCTGAGAAAGAGATAATCTCTCTCAGAAATCAATTATCTGACTACAGTATCCTAAAGTCAAATAACCTCAAACTCTCTAAGGATTTAGAATGCTGTAGGAAGGAGATAGCTTCACTGAAAAGTGAGCTATTCCAGGAAAAGAAGTTTGAAGAATCCCTTAATGGGAGAAGCATCAGACTGATGGACATTACAAGCACAGTGAACTCAAGATTCAACAGTACACTGGGCTTGGGTGCTTCATCCAGCCAACCTATAGTATTAACAACCCCAATTAAATTTATTTCTGATAAAGGAAAGGGTGTTGTAGAGGTAGCTAGGAAGAATCCAGATTTACCTAAGGAAAATCAAGTTCAACAGAGAACGTCGAACAGAGCTCGACGATCGTCGAACAGAGCTCGGCGATCTAAAGCTGGATCGTCGAACTCAGATCGACGACTTCTGAACTCTGAACTCTTGTATAGTCGATCTTCGAACGGAGCTCGACGATCTGACCCAAGATCGTCAAACTCAGGTCGACGATCGTCGAACGGAGCTCAGAGCTTTGAACCTTCTTTTAGAGGTAAATCTCAAGTCAATCCTAGAAGTCCCTCATCCCAAAGCTTCAACCCTTATACTGAATGGATAGTACCTCCTAGGAGATACCATCCTGAAGGATATAAGAGTCAGCCAGGGATATCTTTTATTTCTGAATTTAAATGATATCAACCTAGGCCAAAGGTAAACTGGGTTAAAAACATATAAGCTAATTATGTGCAGGTGAAGACCTATCCAGAAGTGAACCAACAATGGTATCTGGATAGTGGGTGCTCACAGCACATGACAGGGAGCAAGGGCAATCTCACATCCTTCAAAGCCAAACTTGGACCCAAAGTGATCTTTGGAGATTCAAACTTTGGTTAAACAAAAGGATATGGTGCTGTTCAGATTGGCTCAGTCACATTCAAGAATGTGGCTTATGTGGAAGGACTGAAGCACAACCTAATCAGCATCAGTCAACTCTATGATGAAGGATATCAAGTGACATTTAACAAATCCTTATGCCAGATCAAGTCAGAGGATAACATAACAGTATTAATAGGTAAAAGGAAAAGTAACATTTATCTTGTAGATTTCCTTTCAACCAACATAGATATCTGCTTATTTAATTCAGTTTGCAAACCAAATGATTTATGGCATAAGAGACTAGGACACTTAAACCTTAGAACCATTGCTAGGCTGTCCAAGGACAACCTTGTTAGAGGACTACCTTCTGGCCCCTACAAGAAGGAAGGACTCTGCAAGGCCTGTCAATTAGGCAAGCAAACTAAAAACAGTTTTAAGTCACTTAATAAGAGTGATTCACCTAGGATTTTGTATCTATTACACATGGATCTTTTTGGACCCATTACAGTGCAAAGCTTAGGAGGGAAATCTTATACTTTGGTGATTGTAGATGACTTCTCCAGATTCACTTAGGTATTCTTTCCGAGGAAGAAGTCTGATAACTTTAAGTATCTGATAGAGTTTCTCAAATGTATATAGATTGAGTTCAATACTCACATTGCTCTGATCAGAAGTGATCATGAGATAGAGTTTGATTCTCTTCTTATGCAAGAGTTCTATCAGAGTAAAGGGATCAGACATACTTTCTCAGCTCCTAGAACTCCTCAAAAAAATTGGGTAGCTGAAAGGAAAAATAGAACCATAATTGAATCTGCTACTACATTGTTGACAGATGCTCACCTACCTCTATCTTTTTGGGCTGAGGCAGTGAACACCTCCAACTATGTGTTGAACAGAAGTCTAATACATAAAATGAAGGGCAAGACTCCCTATGAATTGCTCAAAGGGAAGAAACCTAAAGTAAACTATTTTAAAAATTTTGGCTGTATTTGTTATATTCATAATAATGACAAGAAATACTTAGTAAAATTTCAAGCTAAGGCTGATGAAGGAGTGTTTCTGGGATACTCCATGATCAGCAAGGCTTATAGGGTGTATAATAAATCTACTCTTAAAATAGAAGAATCTGTTCATGTTTCTTTTGATGAGACTAACATGTTTTATAAGGAGAAGTCTGCTTCTACCATAGAACCTATGCAGGTACACTCTCTTTCAGAAAGTATGGACAGATTATAGGTTAAAGAAAAGGATACAACTCCTCCACCTATCCAGCAAAAGGATGAGAGCAGTGATGATGAAGAGGATGTGCAATATCTAAAAGAGCCAGTTGTTGTTCCATAAGAGGAAATAACAATAATGGTTGGTGATCAATCAACACCCCCTGTTGATTTAGTAACAACAAGAGATCATCCAATCTCCCAAGTGATTGGAGACATCTCAGCTGGTGTGCAAACCAGAAATCAGGTCAACCAGAACCTGATGCTTACTTGCTTTCTATCTCAAGTTGAGCCTCAATCCATTCAAGATGCAGAACAAGATCCACACTGGATCATTGCTATGCAAGAGGAACTACATCAATTTGAGAGGAATCAAGTTTGGGAACTAGTGCCAAGGCCTAAGGATCACTCAATTGTTGGAACAAAGTGGATGTTCAGAAACAAGTTGGATGATCAAGGAGTTATTGTAAGGAACAAGACAAGGCTAGTTGCACAAGGATACTCTCAAGAAGAAGGAATTGACTATGACCAGACTTTTGCACCAATGGCAAGGTTAGAGGCCATAAGAATATTCCTTGCCTATGCTGCTCACAAAGGATTCAAGGTCTACCAAATGGATGTGAAGAGTGCATTTCTCAATGGAGACATCAAAGAGGAAGTCTATGTTAGACAACCTCCAGGTTTTATCTCTTCAACTTATCCTGACCATGTTTTCAAATTGCATAAAGCATTATATGGTCTCAAGCAAGCTCATAGAGCATGGTATGAGACCTTAGCATGCTTTCTTCTGAAAAATGATTTTATAAGGGGTAGAGTAGACCAAACTCTTTTTATTAGAACCCATAAGTCTCATACCCTACTAATATAAATATATGTAGATGATATTATCTTTGGTTCTACTGATTCAAATTTATGCAAGAAGTTTTCCAACCTAATGCATTCTAAATTTGAAATGAGTAGCATGGGTAAGCTTTCCTTCTTTCTAGGATTGTAAGTCAAACAACATGCTGAAGGCATATTCATTTCTCAAACCAAGTATGCAAAGGAACTGGTTAAAAAATTTGGTATGTCTGAAGCATCTTGTATGAAAACACTTATGTCTACTAATGCTGTATTAGATGCTGATGAACATGGAAAACATGTTTATCAGACAACACATAGAGCAATGATTGACTCTCTATTGTACCTTACAGCTAGTAGACCTGATATAATGTTTGCTACATGCATATGTGCTAGGTTCCAAGTAAGCCCTAGAGAGTCACACTTAACTTTAGTAAAGAGGATTCTCAGGTATGTGAAAAGTTGTCCAAATCTAGGACTCTGGTATCCAAAAGACTCAGGATTTGAATTAACTGGATTTTCAGATGCTGATTATGCTGAATGTAGAGAAGACAGGAAAAGCACCAGTGGAACTTGCCAGTTCCTTGTGACAGACTTGTCTCCTGATTCTGTAAGAAACAGACATCTATGTCCACTTCAACTGCTGAAGCTGAATACATGGCAGTAGGACGTTGTTGCTCACAGATTCTGTGGATTCAAAATCAGCTCCTAGACTATGGCTACAACTTAGAAGGGTCAAAAATATTTTGTGATAATACTAGTGCTATCTCCATAGCACAAAATCCAGTCCTCCATAGTAGGACAAAACATATAGAAATTAAGCATCACTTTCTAAGAGACAATGTAGAAAAAAATAAAATTAAAATTCAATATATCCCAACTGATTTGCAAATGGGAGATATTTTCACCAAACCTTTGGATGAAAAGAAACACACCTTCTTCCTAAATTAGTTAGGAATGTTAGATGGAGGAAGTTTAAAATAAATCCCAAGATTTTTAAATCTAAAAACAGACCAAGACTAGGCTAAAAACTTATATTTTCTAGTGTCTGTAGGTTCTGTTTTGTCTATGAACTACGCTCGACGTTTTTCCAAAAATCGTCGAACGGAGATCGACGCTTTCCAATAAGCGTCGACCGGAGTTCAGCGTTTTCCAGACAACGCTAGGCTATCTTCCTCTGGTCACGATCGTCGAACGGAGTTCGACGCTCTCTAGTATCGTCGAATGGAGATCAACGTTATTGAAGACTCTTCAGATTCCATTAGAAGCCCAGATCGTCGAATGGAGTTCAACAATCCTTCCTTTCCGCCGTCGAACCCTAATATAAAAATCATTTTTCGTCGTCGTTATTCGATTGCGCATTCATACTCTCTGTAATTTCTTTCTTTCTCTCCAAACTCTACTGCACTTGGTTGTGTTTGGTAAATTTTTTTTGCAGGTCTTCAATGGCAGTGAATGTTGCGGCTCTCGCAAAGATGAAGTTTGATACCGGGTTTGATATTGATATGGATTCATTCGACGGCAGCGACCAAATCTTCAAGGATATCCTAGAACTATTCAAGGAACAACAACTAGTGGATATTATGTCGACCAGAATGAAGATTGCGGCTGACGAAATAAAGGAATGGGTATTTACTGCAAATATTCTGGATGAGAATACTATAGTCGGTACTATTCGTGGGATTCAGGTACAATTGTCCCCTACCCTTCTGACTGAGGTATTCAACTTAAGTTCTGGAGATGACTCTACTGATATGTCTGGAGAAGAATTTGATTCTATGTTGGATAAAATGGGTCACTCTGCTACAAACCCTAATAAGTTATTGAAAAAGAATCTATCTATTGAATTTTGTTTTTTGGCTGATGTTGTGAGAAAAGTGCTGTTGGCTAAGCACTCAACACATGATACCATATCAAGGTATCAGTTCTGTCTGATGGGAGCTATAGTGGACAAGAAACATCTGCATTGGGGAACAATCTTATTTGATTTGATCAAGAAGAAAATTAATATAAGTTTTGTCAATTTTGGGAGGATTTTAGGGGTTTTCCTGCACTCCAGGTGCCTAGAGCTGCTGGTTTCCAATGGGATGCACATTAATGCATCTAAAAGATTAACCTGTGCCCTATTTGGGAAATGGGACAGGCAGATCATCAAACCTGCCAGGACTACTATAGCTTCAGGCACAAGGACTCCTGTAGTCACTTCCCCTCAAGCTCCAGCCCTCATGGAAGAACTGCCTGCCTCCACCTCTGCTCCTCCTTCTCCTCCTCTTGTTTCTACCTCCACCTCCACATCAACCACAACAATCTCCTCAACCATAACCATCTCTTCCCCCATTACCATCTCATCACCTCTTTCACCTCCAGCAACCTCAGAATCATTCCATCCACTCCATTACTATCCACCTCTTACCATTCCATCCTTCAACATATTGGAAGATTCCTTCATGGATGATTCCCCTTCTTCTCCTCCCGAGCTTTCCTCTACCTCCTACTACCAACAACTTCTTCATGATATACTCTCCCAACCATCCTTCACTCCATCCATCTCCACACCCATACCATCCATCTCCACCATCCCTATATCTCAACCATCAATAATCCCATCCACCACAACATCAACTGCAACCCATTCACCATCAGTTCAAGCAATTCCATCCTCCACCTCTACTCAAGTCCCACTTGAGCAAGTGGATTTATCAGCTTTAGCAGATAGGCTATATGGGATACTAGCCCCCAAGCTAGTAAGCCTGCTGGAGACCACCATGGCTCCACTCTTGCAATCAATAAAGGAGCTATCTGACAGGCTAACCTCTTTTTCCTCTCCTCAGGCAGTTCCTTCTATGGAGTGCCTTGATCCAGTCATGACTGAATCAAGGCAGGGGGAGATGCCTTATGAAGCTGAAGTAATGCCTGCTGCTCCAGAACCAGTTCTCATAGTGGACCTCAAGTCATTGTTGTCTGCTTTTGATCTTCTTCACAGAAGAAGCTTACCAACTCAGGGAGTTGAAGACCTCACTAAGGCCATTTTGCCTATTTCTGTATGTGATCCCAGCCTGATCATATCCTATGTTAAGTCTCTTAAGGCTGAGGAAACTGTTGCTACTGTTAGTGCTGTTGCTGATATTTCTATTGAATCTACTGATATTGAGATGCTGTCTGCTGATACTACTATTGCTGAAGAACTGGCAAGTTATCTGGAAGAACAAGTTTCTGAGAATCTTGTTTATGCAAATGCTCCACAAGTGTCTGTTATTCCAACTGCTCTTGCTGAGATTCCTACTGCTATTCCAACACCTCCTTCTCCTGCTAATTTTGAGAAATCCAAAAACAAGAGGAATACATAAAAAGAATTGATAATCTTTATGACAGACCACAGAGCTCTGACAGTGACAAATTTAATACTGAATCTGATGACTCTGCTGACACCATTGCCAAAAAGAGGAAAGATAGAAACAAAGCTATGATGAGAGTTCCTCCTGCCAAGGCCAAAGATGCAAATGACATACCATATTATATTCTGCATGATTGCCAGATTACAGAGCCCTGGATGCAATATTCCAAAAATCAGTCAAAGGCTATGAAGAAGAAAAGGAAACTGGACAAGTATGAGAAAGGATCCTCTCAGTATCAACCTCCTCCTCCTCCTCCAGATTTAGGATTTGGTGGAGGCTCTGCATTTCAATTTTCAGATTCAAAGCAAAGTTCCTCTCAACCCTCTCAACGATATCAGCCTAGAGGACAGTATCAAAAAGGTTATCATTCAAGAAGAGGACAACACAGAGGAAGTCAGAGAGAATATATAACCTATTCCAAACAACAAAGGGAATGACAAGGGAATATGGATTCAACTCAAGGTCCTTTTCCTTACAAACTCAGAGATACTGTTGTTACAAGAACATCTACTGCTTCAAAAACTATAAATAGATATGAACCTTCAATTCCTTTTGAGGATCCAGAAAACAATCCTTTATCATGGGCTGCCAGGATGAAAGAGCTTGCTGCTCTAGATCAGTTGAAGAAGGCCAGAGAACAAGGGAAAGATACTTCTAACATCACTACACTTTCAGCACGAAGAAAGACAGAACTGGAGAGATATGTTTCAAGAAAGTTCTTTGATCCAGAAGATTACATGAAACTGCATCCTGAGGCTGTAGTTCCAAGGCCCAGATCCCAAACCTCCTTAGGTGTAGAAGATGATAGAAGATCAAAGAAAGATGCTCTCAATCCCAACATAGAGATTTTATTTAAGAAAGACAGTGAAAGGAAATGAATTCTGTAAGTAGACAGTAAACCTATATATGAACATTTGCTGATTTCCTTTTGAGTTCTGCAATGCTGCTTTGATTATCTTTTCTACCTTGTTAGTTTAGTTTTTCTGTTTCTGTATGTATTATTCTGTACTTCCTGATTATGTCCTGTAAATAGTAATCCTAACCCAAATAGGGGGAGATTGTTGGAACACCCTATTACTAATTTGGGCAAGGATCACTATGCTATTAGGAAAATTGTTTGACCTAGTTGTATAGTTGAAAAGGTCAATTTAGAATGAGTCTAGGGCTTAGAAATTAGGTTTGGAGCTGCCCCCAGGACCATTCAGAGATCAGGACTAAGTATTGAGACAAGACAAATTTCGTCGAGCTCAGGTCGACGAAACGTCGAACTCAGTTCGACGTTCTCTGAGCTCAAGTCTGCAAATCGTCGAACTCCGGTCGACGATCTTCGAGCTCAGATCGACGTTTTGTCTTCAGCTATTTTCCAAGTCGCTGAGCTCAGGTCAACGATCGTAGAGCTCAGGTCGACGTTTTATGTCTGCTGTGAAAATCCAATCTCTGAGCTCAGTTCCACGATCGTAGAGCGCAGATCGATGATTTCTGTGTGAGATCGACGCTTTCAGAATTCAAAATGAAGAACAGTTATGGAATTAATTCAAATTCCTTCAAAGTTATTTTCTGCATTTATTACAAAGGATTTTCTTGCCGTTTCAAGCAATCTGATGCAAGTTTCAAGGGAGGACTAAATGGAATGTTGCTTAGGACTTTCCCCAGAGACAGTTGTCATTTATGGAAGTCATTTATGACTGAATAACGACCATCTAAGTCAGATTTTTGATATACACCTGCAGAAGAGAATAGAGATAATAACAACAATACACAGAGAATACAAAGAGATACAGAAGAATTAGATTACAACACAGAAGATTGAACAATACAACTTCTCTGATCAACAGTTCATCTTTTGTGATTTTCAAATCTACTGAATCTTCAAGAACACAAGAAAATTCTGCTGTAGAGGAGATCTTCTGCTACTCAACTCCTCCAAATCTTCAAGTGTTCAAAAGCTTCAACATCAAGAACTCCAGACACCAAACATTTCAGCATCTGCTGGTATCATCTTCTACTGGAGATCTGAAGCATCTGAAGACCTATCACCCTAGCAAAGCTTTCAATCCTGAACCATTCTACATCTCAGGGGGAGCTTTGACAACATCAACAATCCACTAGTCTTCTCTCAGTGATTTGAGACAGATAAGAAATCATCACCTTTTTATTTTACCACCATCTGTACAGGGTTATCTCTCCCTTCAAAAGTGAACTCTTGGTTTCTGAGACCTGATCAAAACTCAGTGGTGGCAAGACACCTGATCAAAAAATCTGGTTTGGTTTTTGAGCACCTTGTCAAAAGCTCATTGGTGCCCAGGACACTTGATTAACCCTTCCTGTAGTGGATTCCTACAAAGGGTGGTAGAAGAGTGGATGTACCCAGGTTGTTGAGGAACCACTATAGATCCTTGTGTCTTCTGGTTGCTGTGTGTTTGTCTTTGCTGTGTGTTGTGTGATTCTTTATTTCTTGCTTTAGTTTTTACTTTACTGCAAGCACCTTACAAATATACAAAAATTTAAGTCTGCCACTGCTTTACCTACTTGAATTGTGAATTATTTTAAAATACTCTATTCACCCCCCCTCTAGAGTTAAGGTAGATCTTTTCCTCACTTTTAATTGGTATCAGAGGGAGCTTAGCTCACTCAATGCCATTCCAGGTCTCAGCAGACAACGTTGAGTGCAGTCCGTGCACTCAACACTGTCTAGTTTATGGCGTTGAGTGAGCTAAGCTCACTCAACGCCATCCAGTCTACTTAAGATGGCGTTGAGTGCAGTCTGTGCACTCAACGCCGTCTAGCTTATGGCGTTGAGTGAGCTCTGCTCACTCAACGCTATCCAGCCTACTTAAGATGGCATTGAGTGCAGTCTGTGCACTCAACGCCGTATATCTTATGGTGTTGAGTGAGCTTATCTCACTCAACGCCATCCAGACTACGGCGTTGGGTGAGCTCAGCTCACTCAATGCCATTCCAGGGTCACGGGCGTGACGGATCGGTCACGGGCGTGCCAGGCCCATGTTGAAATTTCTGAGCTCGCCGATCGTCTTTTTGAGGTCGACGATCATCGAAGGGGTCACGCCCTAGGTCACGGGTGTGACGGGTCGGTCACGGGCGTGACCAACCCGTGACTTGAAATCTTGGTTGATAGACTTCAATTCTTGGGTTTCCTAGGATTCTGTTATGACAAAACCACTTCTAGGGGTCTAGTTGGAAATGGGATATTACAAAGAACACCCTTGTCTTGGGTGCAGGATGAAGACCCGAAGGCTTTGGGAATTGAATACATTGATGATACTGATGCGGTTGTGAGACTAATACGGGACCGCATGCTTGAGACTCAAAGTCGGCAGGCAAAATATTATAATGCAAAGCGCCAGATGGTGGAATTTCAAGTGGGTGACATAGTGTTTCTGAAGATCAGGCCGACGCGTGGAGTATCACGGGTACGTGGTATGAAGAAGCTCAGCCCAAGGTACATTGAGCCCTACATTATATTGGAAAGGATTGGCCCGTTGGCCTATTGGTTGGAGTTACCGCCAGAGCTAGAGAATCTTCATGACGTATTCCATGTGTCGTCACTTTGAAAGGCGTTGTTGCGGCCCGATCAATATGTTCCCACCACTGACGGAGCAGTTGCGACTGATAGGTCGGTGCGAATAGAGCCTGTGTGGATAGTAGACAACGAGACAAGAATTTTGCGTCGCAAAAGTGTTCCTTTGGTAAAGGTGTTGTGGTCTAATCATGGAAAGGAGGAGTATACATGGGAGCCGGTGGACTTGATGCAAAAGCGCTACCCGGAGCTGTTTCATCAAGGTAATCTTTAAAAGTATATTTTATTTTATTTTATGTTTTTCTCTCCCCATAGCCTTAGCCTGATTTCGGGGACGAAATCTTTTATTTTGTTTATAGGATTTGTAACGTCCCGATTCGCGCTAGGCCCCTCGTGCGCGCTTTTGAGTCAAAAGAGCTGACTTGGGCTCAGGGAGTGCAGGCGACTCGGCTTACACTCGTGTGGAAAAAAGAAACTAGTCCAGAATTGGACACGAATAGAGACACGGGTGTGTCCCTACCCATGTGCGTCGAGTAGAACTCGAGAGGTGTCGAGTGGAACTCGACAAGGCCTATCCCGAGCAGGACACGGGTAGAGACACGGGTGTGTCCCTACCCGTGTGCGTCGAGTGGAACTCGACAAGGCTTGTCCCGAGCAGGACACAGGTAGAGACATGGGCGTGTCCCTACCCATATGCATTGAGTGAAGATCAATGAAATGTGTCCCGAGCAGGACACAGGTAGAGACACGGGTGTGTCCCTACCCGTGTGCATATCTCTAGGAAGACGGCCGTATCTCCCGAGCAGGACACGGGTAAGAACACAGGCATGAACACGGCCGTGTCGCGTGACACAGGTTGTGGACACGGGCGTGTCCCTACCCATATTGGTGTTCAAGCGACAATTTAACCGTCGTCGCCGATTCACCCGAGCAGGACACGGGTAGGGACACGGGCGTGTCCCTACCCGTGTCGTTTTTAAATAAAAAGGGCAAATGAAACCCTAGCCATTTTTCATTCTCTTCCAAGCCATTTTTCTGGCAAAACTGCTGGAGGAGGGAAGGAGTTTCTAGAATCAACTATACTCCGTGAAGAACCGCCGCCGCCGCCAAGGAGAAGAGGATGCCGCCGCGAAGGGTGACGAGATCCATGGCCGGAAATGGTGGAAACGCCAGAAACATGGTGAGCTTCCTCCCCTCTCCCTTGGTGCTAGATCTGTAGTTATTCCTAGGTGAGATGTCGACTCAAAAGAGTCTAGACTTGTGAGATTATGATCTTCTTAGGAAGAGGCCAATCTAGGGCTTGTGATCTATGGATAGTGTTGTCTTAAACCTCTCCTTCTTTCTATGTGATGATAGGGAGATGGTTTTGTGAAGAGAAATGGCCTCATGAGGGTGAATAAGGGAGGAGGAATTTCTGATGTGATTTGGGAAGGTCGGCTAAAGGAGGAAGATGAACCGATGTCGTTCATTCCGCCTTAAGATGTGTGTAGAATATTTGTGTTCTGCACGCAACGATCTTCTTGGCTATTTTCAGACATGATATGGCCAGATCTGGGATTTTGACTAAACACAAAAGTCGTAGCCCTTGGAAATACCTTTCCAACGAGTGGTTATATGTCTTCAGGAAAAGTATGTAGCCATGGCAAATTCTGATCGAAGTAGAGAGCTGACAGGCTAAGCGTGCAGAAAATGTATTCTGTACGCAGCAGGCTTTGGAGCCAATTTCATGTGTGATACAGTCTGATCTGGGTTGTAGACTGAACATGATAGTTGTAACCCATGGAAAGATCTTTCCATCGAGGGGTTACACGCATTCACCGAGGTTGCTTGGCTTCATCTTGCTGCTCTGTACTCCAAGGGGGCTCAGACATCCTGCATCTATACATTGTATGCGGACCTCTTTGCTCGTCCTACCTTATCTCCTGCTGCTGCCTACCAATATGTTCAGGCTCTCGGGGCTGAGATTCTTCAGAATCTCCCCTTTTCTACGGATTTGGCTCAACAACACAAGCACTTCCAAGAGCTTCTGATTGTGTGTTATCTTCTGCGGCTTCCTGATACTTATGATATGATCTGCCAGCAAATTCTGGGTGTGGTGGAATCTCCTACCTTAGATGCCATCGCTTCCCGCATCGCCGCTGTCACCTCTCTCCTTCAGCGCCCTCTTCTGGCCGGTCCTCCTCCACCGGACAACTATGCTCACCAAACTTAGCGGAGTGGCTCTGGTAGCCGCAGTCTCCAGTCCAGCGCACGTTCTCCTTCCGGCTACCTCTGCTCTCATTGTGGCCGCACCGGCCATACTGCAGATCACTGCTGGATGAAGCATCCCCATCTTCGCCCCTCGGGTGACTCTTCTTCCTCCTCTTCCAAGTCGGCTGCCTCCGTAGTCACATCATCAGGTAGTGCCCACGTAGTGACTCAAGGTAAATGGCTTATCTACTCTGGTGCGACTAATCACATGACGGAAAATACTCAATGCTTCTCTCTCCTCGAACAGTATGATTGGTTGCCCCTGGTCCTCGTTGCAGACGATTCTCCCTCCCCGGTTCATGGGTCGGGAGTGGTTCATGTTACTCCGTCTCTTCGCCTAGCGGACACTCTCTATGTGCCCAAGTTTCCGTGCAATTTATTGTCGGTTACCTCTTCATGCAAGCAGCTTCAGTGCTCTATGACGTTTACTCCGACTTCTTGTTTTTTTAGCATCCGAGCTCCCAACGGACGATTGCTACTGGGACTGAGAGATGCGGCCTCTACTTCCTCGATAACATTTTCGCCTTGTCTGCCTTCTCCTCTTCTTGTACGAATCTTCTCCAGTGGCATCTCCGTCTTGGTCATCCTCCTCCACGGCTTCTACGTCAGCTTCTGCCCACCTCCATCCTTCCAGTACTCCTCTTAACTGTGACGCTTGTCAGCTTGGCAAGCATCATCGTTCCTCCTTCCCGCTGAAGCAAGGTCAGGGTTCTACCCGTCCGTTTGATCTAGTCCACTCCGATGTTTAGGGAACTGCTCCTACCCTCACCATTGGTCGGGGTAGTTCTTATTTTGTTACCTTTATTAATGATTTTTCTAGATGTACTTGGGTGTATCTCTTACGAGATCGCTCTGAACTTTTTGATGTATGGCTCTCTTTTTATCAATTAATTAAAACTCAATTTGGTGTTTGTATTAAAACCTTTCGCTCAGATAATGCTAAAGAATATCTGAGTCATGCTTTTACCTCTTTCTGTGTGCAACATGGCATTATTCATCAGACTAGCTGTGTTTATACCTCTCAGTAAAATGGGGTGGCGGAACGCAAAAACCGTCACCTCCTCGATGTCGCTCGCACCTTGATGACCCAGATGCATGTTCCTCGCTCCTATTGGAGCTATGTTGTTCTCCTTGCCTGCTACCTCATCAATCGCATTCCCTCCACGGTTCTCCACGGGCATACCCCATTCTCCATTCGGTATCCGGGCAAGAAGCTTTTTCCTTTCCCTCTCCGAATCTTTGGGTGCACTGCCTTTGTGCATTCTCCATCTTCCACCCGTAATAAGCTCTCCCCTCGCTCCACTAAATGCGTCTTTCTGGGGTACTCAACCACTCATAAAGGCTATTGTTTCTTTGACCCCATTCTTTGTAAGCAGTTCGTCTCCGCTGACGTCACCTTCTTCGAGAATGCATCCTACTTCTCGGATGACTCCTCTCTTCTTCCTCCGACTTCTGATACTCTTGCTGTCCCCTTCGTCCCCTCGCCTCCTACTGCGGTCTCACCTCCTACACCGTCTCCGTCGACTCCTCTCCCTCCACCTCTCTCCCCCTCTTCTCCACCACCATCTCCCTCCTCTCTGATGCCATCTCTCTCTACTCCCGGGCCATCTCTCTCCGCCATGGATGCTCCGGATTCCGAGGGACCCGCCGACCTGGATCTTTCTGTTGCTCTTCGCAAAGGGGTGCGGACGTGTACCCTGCACCCCCTTGTTATTGTTGTTTCATATGATCATTTTACCTCTTCTTGCAAGGCCTTTGTACTGGCTATCTCTGCCACTTCCACACCCCATTCCTATCAGGAGGCTCTTGCTATTTCTCATTGGAAGACGACCATGGATGAGGAAATGGCGACCCTCATAGAGCGGGGTACCTGGACTCTTGTACTTCCTCCCTTCGGCACCGCTGTTGTAGGCTGTCGCTGGGTCTTTGTGGTCAAATTTGGCCCGGACGACCATGTGGATCGTTATAAGGCCCGCCTTATGTCTAAGGGCTTTACTCAGACCTATGAGGTTGATTACTTTGACACCTTCTCTCCCGTGGCTTGTCTCAGCACTATTCGGGTTCTCCTCTCTGTGGCGGTCAATAGAGATTGGCATATTTCCTAGTTGGATGTCAAGAATGCCTTCCTTTATAGTGATCTTCAGGAGGCCGTCTATATGGAGAAACCTCCTGGGTATGTTGCTCAGGGGGAGACACGAGTATGCCAGCTGAAGAAAGCAATCTATGGCCTCAAGCAGAGCCCTCGAGCTTAGTTTGACAAGTTCAGTGGCATCGTGGCGGCCGTGGGTTTTGCGTGAAGCTCTGCCAATCACTCGCTATTCATTCGCAAAACCTCCTCGGGACTGGTGGTTCTTGCTGTGTACGTCGATGATATTCTTCTCACTGGCGATAACCAGGAAGGGGTAGCCTTGACAAAGCAGCATCTTCATCAACATCTGTGTTGGAACATCCTATTACTGATTTGGGTAAGGATCACTATGTCCATAGGATTGTGTCTTGACTTCATTGTATAGTTTTAAAGGTCAACTAGAATAGGTCTAAGGCTTAGAACTTAGGTTTGAAAGCTGCCCCCAAGACCTTATAGTTCAAATTACAAGTGCAGAAGACAAAGCAATTTTTGTCGAGCGTAGATCGACGAGGCGTCGAACTCAGTTCGACAATCTCTGAGCTCAGGTCGACAAGGCGTCGAACTCAGTTCGACGATCTCCGAGCTCAGATCGACGATAGTCGTGCTCAGATCGACGATTTTCCTGAGAGATCGACGATTTCAGGATTTCAAATCAGTCTGTTATGGAGTTCAAATATCTTCCATATCCAGCATTTAATGCAGAATATTTTGTAGCCGTTTCAATCAATCTGGAGCAAGTTTCAAGGAGACTAAAAGGGAATATTTCTTAGGACTTTCCTCCAGAGACAACTATTAATTAAGGAAGTCATTTATGACTGGCTAACGGCTATCTATGAGATTGGATTTCATAATATCTTTACAGACAATAGAGACATATATTAAGAAGAAAAAACAAGAACTAATCAAGAAGAACATCTCTCAAGAATTCTACAGAATTATACAGTTAGAGTTTTTACAGAACACAAGATATAGAACAGAGAAGGAGATCAACTCACTTTTTTCAGATCTCTTCTCTGATTTAAGTTTTCCAGGCTTCATCAATCAAAGACTTCAGACACAACATATTTTCAGCCTGTGCTGAAATCATCAATTGCTCGAGATCTCAACTTACAGAAGGCCTATCACCCTGTGCAAAGGTTCATCTCCTGACCTACTGCTAATCTCAGGGGGAGCTTTGACATCAATAAATCCACTAGTCTTCTCTTTGATTATTGACAGAGAAGAACACCTTCACTCTTTTTATTTTCTTTTACTGTAAAAGGGTTATACAGAACTCCCTTCAAAAGTTTTGTGCTTGGTTTCTGAGACCTTGTCAAAACTCAGTGGTGGCAAGACACCTGATCAAAAAATCTTGTTTGGTTTTTGAGCACCTTATCAAAAGCTCATTGGTGCCCAGGACACCTGATCAACTCATCCTGCAGTGGATTCCTACCTAGGGTGGTAGAAGAGTGGATGTACCCAGGTTGATTGGGGAACCACTATAGCTCCTTGTGTCATCTGATTGTTTGTGTTTTATTTGCTGTGTGCTGTGAATCAACTTTCTTGCTTTACTTTATTTTGTTTACTTCAAGCACCTTACACATATACATAAATTTAAGTCTTCCACTACTTTACCTATTTGAATTGTGAATTATTTTAAAATACTCTATTCACCCCCCCCTCTAGAGTTAAGGTAGATATTTTCCTCACTTTCATAAGGGAGTCACACAGGAAGATACATAAGCCAGTACTGGAGCGAGGAGTTGTAACATCCTCCGCCCAGCCAACATCTAAGAATGCTCGAAGGGTGAGTGTAGAAGTGGCAGAGAAAAATAGTGACCTGGTGACAGAGCTGCACAGGTAGCGGAGAATTCAGAGGAGTGCGACGTAGTGAACAGAGCGAGGGGCTTGGACAAATTGACTGACAAAGCAAACAACATGGGAAATGTCAGGTCTAGTCATAGTGAGATAGACTAGCATCCCGATGAGGCGTCGATAGAGGGTTACATCTAGAAGAGGATTGCCGTCAGTGGAGAGGAGTTTCAGATTGAGTTTGATCGGAGTATTAACTGTTCGGGTGTCAGTGAGAGCAGCAACAGAGAGGATTCCTGAGATGTACTTTTGTTGGGAAATCAATATGCCACGTTTGGATCAAGAGATTTCCAGCCCAAGGAAATATCGGAGTGGTTCCATATCCTTCATTTCGAACTGACTGCAGATGTGCTGTTGAAGAGAGGCAATGGTGGCATTGTCATCGCTAGTGATAATCATGTCATCTACGTAGAGAAGGAGGATGGCACAGCCCTAAACAGAAGTGTGAGTGAACAAGGAATGATCAGTCTGTCGCTCAATGAACCCGGTTTTGAGAACAGCCGTGAGGAAGCGCTCAAACAAGGCACGTGTGGCTTATTTGAGACCATAGGGAGCCCGACGGAGATTACAGACATGGCCGGTGGGAACAAAGAGACCTGGTGGAGGAACCATATACACCACCTCGGCAAGGTCACCATGAAGAAAGGCATTAGTGACATCCATCTGATGTAACGGCCAATTTCGGGCAGCAGCAATAACAAGTAATGTATGCACGGTTGTCATTCAGGCAATCGGTGCAAAAGTTAAATCATAGTCGATGTCATTATCTTGTGAGAACCCATGGGCAACCAAACGGGCTTTGTGCTGCTCAATAGACCCATCCAGTCGAGTCTTAATCTTGAAGATACATTTTCAGCTGACAAGAGTGATGCTAGGAGGGAAGGGGGCGAGGTCCCATGTATGGGTTATATGGAAGGCCTAAAGTTCAACTGTCATGGCTTGCTGACATTCGGGATGTGCGACTGCTTCTCGGTATAACTGAGGCTCTCAGTGGGAGTGGAGAGCGGTGAGATAGGTCTGAAAGGTAGGGGAATATGAGGTAGCTGTGGTGAGAGCAGAGGGGTTATAACTGCCAGGGTTGTGGTCGTAGCGAGCAGGTAAGTGTCGAGGGCGAGTAGGGTTACGCTGAGGCGGAGCATGATCCACGTGCGGAGAGGCAGACGGAGCATCAGACGGTGCCGTATCAGAAGGAGTAGGAGCGGGAGAGGGAGCTATTGTGGAAGGAGAATCCTCGGTCTGAGGGTTAGGTTGTAACGGTGTAGGGGGAGCAATGTGGGTCCTGGGATGGCTGGGTATAGGAGGAAGTAGAGGAAGAGTGAGTGGTGGAGCAGTAGTGGTTGGTGTGGGAAGTGTTGTTGGGTATGGCATGTAGGAAAAGAAGAACATTTCATGTTCAAGGAAGGAAACTGAAAGTCTTGATTTCAAGAATAACTAAACACCTAGAGGTGAATAGGTCTAATTTAAAATTCTTGACAGCTTATAGATTATCTGAACATAGCAATCACAACACACACAACAATTACAGTAATCACAGCACACACAACACAGTACACAGTGATTTATAGTGGTTCCCCGATTGATGAGTACATCCACTTTCCCCCTTCGCCAATCCAGCAATAAGCTAGATTCGGCCAAACTTCCTTCCACTTTCTCAGATCCTAAGATCTTACAGCTCAGAGCCCAACTGACTCCTACAACTCAGGCGTAAACCCTACCACTCAGATCTCCAAGATCCTATAGCTCAAGTTCTTCCAAACAACTCTACCTGAGAGTGAATCCACACTCCTACAGCTCAGGCAATCCTGTCATACCTCAGCCTTTATAACCAAGCTTACAACTCAGGCAATCCCTGCCCTATCTCAGCCTTTATAACAGCAGGCTTACACCTCAGGCCTTTGCCTTACCACTCATATTCAAAATGAATCTTACACAGAATTAATGAATAAAATTAAATTACAGACAACAAAGGAAAGTATCTGTGTCTGTCTACCTGGACTGAGAAGATTTCAACCATAACTTTGTCTTCCCAGCAACAAGATGATACAACGATCTTGAATTTGTAGCCCGACTTGTTCTCGAATCGACTAGCAGATCAATCTGCTTCTCCTTCAGGAATGTCTCCCAATCTGGACTGAGCAGTTATCAGCCCTTCCTTCTTCTTCTTTGATCCAGCAAATTGATCTTCATATTCTGGCTCGACTTGGATCAGAAAAAAAAACTTCAGCTAGGGCACGCCTAGACTGATTCATCTTCCTCAAAGAATTACTCTGAACTTGTTGTAGCAGATGATGATCGCAACAGCTTACTCAGAAGCCCTTCTGATTTGAACTTGAAGTTCTTGGCTTCTACAACAATGGCGGATGAAGAAAACAACTCCACTTCTCATTTTCTCAGAAAATTAATCAGAAAACTTAATTCGAAAAACTTCAACTTAATCAGATCTCGATCACTTCTTCTATTTATAATCCCGTCAAAATAACGAGATGATCGACACATGTCTCTATTTTAATGGTGGTTAAAACCTCAGCTCTATTAACTTGAGATCCACTATAGGCTGACAATGACGTAAATGTCGATTTGCATTGAATCTTAACTTTGTTGACTTGTTTACTTTGTTAAGTCAGCATCCTTCTGGACTTAGCCAAAATTAACTAACATTTTTGAAATTCATCGTTCGACGAAATATGAACTCAGTTCGACGAAATCTGAGCTCAGCTCGACGAAATAGTGAAGCTGAGATCGACGAATTCTCTCAGTTGAGTTCTTCCTTCAGGTGAAAGCTGAGTTCGACGAAATCTAAACTCCGCTAGACGAAATTCTGATAGCTGATTTCTTCTTACATAAGAAAGTTGTGTTCGATGAAATTTGAAGGTTGAGTTCGACAAAATCTTCTCCTTACAGCTAAAAAGCTGTGTTCGACGAAATCTTCTTCTTATAGCTACAAAACTTGGTTCGATGATTCTAATAGCTGATTCCTTCTTATAGGTAAAAGCTGAGATCGACAAATTCTCTGAACTTCGGTCGATGAAATCTGAATTGCGTTCGACGTAAGCTAAGCTCAGCTTGACGAATGGTAGTCTCAGCGGTTCTTGGCTTAGAATTATTTTTGCTCTGCTAGGCGTTGAGAGCGTTAAGTGTATATCCCTCACTCAACACTTTTTTCCCTTGGACTATATTCTTCAGCTTTCTGCCTGATGACGTTGAGAGCGTTGAGTGTGTTGACCTCACTCAACGATTCTGTACTTAGCCTATTTTCTGGATTCTTCACAGTAAGGCAAGACTCAGAGCCATTTCACTTGGCGTTGAGTGAGTGAGATTCAATCAATGCTACTTCACTTAGTTGAACTTTCTATCTCCTTAAGCTTTGGCGTTGACAGGGTTAGCATGGCATTTAGTGATTAAACTTCACTCAACGCTTCTGGACTTAGTAAAAATTCTGGATTCCACTACTTATGCTTTGACAGGATAACCTTGTCTCAACGGTTCTGTCCATATGGCGTTGAGTGAGTTGAGCTCACTCAATGCTTTTGGACTTAGCCAGATTTCTGTCTTTGCAATTCTGTCAGCTTTGACTGCCTGCCTTCTCTCAGCGCTATTAGCTGAATGACGTTGAGTGAGCTTGCTTCACCTAACGCTTTTGTACTTAGGCATTTTTCTGACTTTCCAGCCTCTCACCTTGAGTCAACCTGTCATTGTCTCTTGAACAAGCTGTCCAATCATTATGACAAAGACTAACCTGTATGCATGAACTTGAACATACATCAAATACAACTATGTCTATCTCTTTGACATGTTTGACATCATCAAATCAGGGTCATTGGAATCAATGAACTCAACAATCTCCCCCTATTTGAAGATGTCAAAACCATTGATCAATTTCCTTAGTCAATGAGATACACATTATATTGGCAATAAAACTTATATTAAATTTAGTGAGCTTGAATTTTACCTACTCCCTTTACCTACTCCCCCTGGATTGTTGCAGGGTGAGTTACCTTAGAGGATTACCTCTCAGCTTGACCTTTTCTTGTTTGATCAACCTTTTCTCCCCATGACTTTCTCCTCAAGTGTTTCTGTCATGAAGGAGCCTAATCTTTTGAGAGAGTCATCTTCTATCTCTCACCTTTGAGCTTGATCCGTCTCATCTCTCCCCCTTTTTGACCTCTTCAGATAGTCAGGAAAGAGCAATAGGTCTATCTCTCCCCTTATCTTCTCCTGATGATGCATAATTTGACCTAAATTATTAATATAAAAATCTAAATAATCTAATATAAATATTTTTATAATGTTAATTTTATTCTCTAAATCGTATCTTTTTATAATTCTATCCTAACCATGCCTATTTTACTATATTTTCTGCGCGCAGCAAACTTCGGGGCCACATTTGGACATGTTGCGGACAGAATCAGATCTTGGGCTGAACATGAAAGTTGTAGCCCTCGGAAATACCTTTCCAACGCATGGTTACATGCCTTCATCGGATTTATGTAGCTTCGGGAATCCTCCGTCGAAGTTGCTGTCCAGCAGATTTCCTGCATGTATGAAACTCGTGTTTGAGCAAGAACCGAAGATCCCGGGACAAATTGCATTATCAATTCAAAAATAACATGCCTTCAGTTATGGTGTGCCAAAATAAATGTCAAGTGCACTCATGTCATGGTGTTGTTGAACAATATTCAAGAATGGAATGAAGCCACAATGGTCCTATGTGATTTTTTCATGACAAATGTGAAATAAGCTAGCCACCTTTGACTTTATATTCAACATGTGTCCTTAAAGGAAGCTTCATGGAAAGAGAGAAAGCTAGCCAACTTTTATCATGCTTTTCATGACAAGTGTGAAAGAGGCTAGCCACCTTTGAATTTTAAACCAACATGTGCTTTTTGACCAAGGGATGCTTCATGGAAACTTCATCCTCATGCCAAATTCCAACTCTACCCCTTTGGTTTTGGCCCTATAAATAGGCATGAAGAAAGAGGGGAAAGCATCATCCTTCCTACTTCATTTTGAGCATTGTAGAGAGCCATTGGAGTTTGTTTTTAGAGTATTTTAGTTTAATATTTTCATGCTTTAATGTTCTTACAATTTCTTTTATCGTACTTGTAATCTTCTTGCAAACTCTCTTTATAATGTCTTTTTTGAAATCTTTTGTAACTTCTTTTCAATAAGAAATAAATTAGTTTGTTATTCCCTTTCCCTCTTTCTCTTTATTTTTATGCATATTCTTAACATGATTTTCATTTCCTATATTATGAGTAACTAAACTTTATTTAGTGCTTGATCGAAATGATCCGAGGAATGAAATGATCTCTTTTTCTTAATCCATATCTTCTCTTTCTCTTTGAACAAATGTTTAGGATTTACCCTTGATTAATTTATAGAGAGGTCATATCATCGATATATGATTTTCTCTTCTGTTTCCATACTCTAGTAGCCGAAAGGATCATGCGTATGGATTGATCGCTCATGGGTAAAGGGAGTTGAATGCAATCCTTGAAAGAGGACGACATAAATTTCCCGGATTGGAGTCAAATCCAATAGAGGGGTTCACTACATAAAGCGAGTTTTAGGGGTTTCAATTATAGAACGAAAGTTCGGTTGATCAACCTAAACTCAGTTGGGCGTAGCCTTGAAAGAGGTGCGTTCATATTTTGGGAACCTCCACGGTCCAAGCATCTTCGTTAAAAAAGAATTAGAGATTTATCTATTTTTTTTGGTCATTTTCATTCCAAGGTGATTCAAGATCAAGTACTAACCTTTTAAATTATTGCTTAATCATCCTCTTTTTTTGTATAACCGTTCTCTCATTTGCAAACCAAATCAAAGTATCTAATTGATAAAATAACAGAAATCTCTTTGAAGTAGAAGTAATCGATGCGCCTTGGTTCTAATACGACCTTGATATTATATCCTATGCTATAAGCGATAAGGTACACTTGCCTTTATCGAATATAGATTCGGAGAACATCATCTTCATCTTCATCTTCTCTTTTTCATAAAACACCTCCGGGATTTTGTCCATCAAGTTTTTGGCGCCGTTGCCGGGGACTTGCGTCGATATTTCAAAAAAAAAAAGATAACTGTTAATTTTATCTTTTTTTTTCTAAAATATATATATATCTTAATAATATACCTAAAACCGCCTAAAAAGAACAAAAAGAAAAAAAAATTTCATTATTAATTTTTAAACTCATCTTTAATCATTTGTCTTTTTTTTCCTTCTAGTATATGACCCGAGCAAGTTCTTCGAATAATCCTGAATCCCATTTTGATCCAGAAATTGAGCGCACCTTTAGGCGTTGCCTTCAATCTCGTGGACAGGATTTACCAATTATTTTTGAAGAATCTATCGGAGATACTAATATAGCAACTATGGGTGGCCCCAATCCTAATGAAGCCCAGCAACGGACCATGTCCTATTATGCACGGCCGAACTTGGAAGGGACACAATCTAGTATTGTTCGCCCTACTATAGCTAATAATAATTTTGAGATCAAGTCTAGCATCATCCAAATGGTGCAACAATCGGTTACTTTTGATGGTTTACCAGATGAAGATCCAAATCAACATCTTTCAAATTTTCTTGAAATCTGTGATACCTTCAAAATAAATGGCGTTACTGATGACGCCATTCGATTATGACTATTTCCCTTTTCTTTGCGATCAAAGGCCAAGCAGTGGTTAGGCTCTCTTCCTAGAGGATCTATCACTACATGGGCCGAAATAGCGGAAAAATTCATGACTAAATATTTTCCTCCTGCAAAGACCGCCAAATTACGTACTGATATCTCTTCATTTATGCAAATCGACTCAGAGACTCTCTACGATACATGGGAGCGCTTCAAGGAGATTTTGCGTAGATGTCCTCACCATGCACTTCCTACTTGGCAACAAGTACAAATTTTTTATAATGACATTAATTTCCAAGCAAGGCAGATGATTGATACAGCCGCTGGGGGTACTCTCAATAATAAAACCCCAGAGGCCGCTCAAGAGCTTTTTGAGGAAATGGCCATGAATGCCTATCAGTGGAATGTGCCCCGAGCGCGCCCTAGCAAGCCGGTAGGACTTTATGAAGTTGATATGACAGCTAATTTAGCTTTACAACTTGAACGTTTAAGCAAGCAAGTGGCAGAGATGTCTGCTTCCTCTGCCACTCCTTCTTGGGCAAATAATACTAATAATACTTTTATTGAAGAACAAGTTGATTTCATGGGGAATCTTACTCGTCCTTCCTTTAACCCGAACAATGCTCCGTATAACAATGCTTATAATCCAGGTTATAGGAACCACCCGAATTTCTCATGGAGCAACCAAAGTAATGCCCAGCGCCCTCCTAATATGAACCCAACTGGTTTTCTTCCACCACCACCAAAGCCCTCTTCGATTGAAGAGGTATTTTCTAAATATATTGCCTCGAACGAATCCAACATCCGGAATCTCACCGGATCTGTAAAGAACTTAGAGAATCAAATTGGCCAGCTTGCCAAAATGATTGTCGAGCGCCCGCATGGAGCTTTGCCGGGCAACACTGAGACGAATCCAAGGGAGAATGCAAATGCCAAAAACCTCGCAGTGGAAAGGAGGTAACCTCTCCAAGTAGGATTGAACCCGAGGTAACTGTTTCTATTTTACCCCCTCTAGTTTTATTTTCTAATTCTCCGAATGCTTCAAAATCTCCTCTTGTTTCTACTTCTGCACCCCCTTATCCATCTAAAATTTAAAATGAGCGAGTAGAGGAGCAATACAAATTTTTTTTAGAAATTTTAAAACAAATTCATATAAATGTTCCCTTCTGCGAGGCAATCTCTCAAATGCCTAAATACGCGAAATATCTCAAGGAGTTACTCTCCAATAAAAAGAAACTTGAAGATATCTCACGTGTTTCCCTCAATGCAGAATGCTCAGCAGCTTTATTAAATAAATTGCCTCAAAAATTGAATGATCCAGGACGGTTTTCTATCCCGTGCCTCTTTGGCAATTTATTAGTAAAGCATGCCCTCGCCGACCTAGGTGCTAGTATAAATCTAATGCCTTACTTTTTGTTTAAGAAATTGGGGTTAGGAGATCCAATCCCAACAAAAATAAGTATACAACTAGCGGATCGTTCTGTTAAGTATCCAGTAGGGGTAGTGGAAGACGTGTTAGTCAAGGTTGACAAGTTCATCTTTCCGGTGGACTTTGTCATTCTTGACATCGAAGAGGATGCTGAAGTACCACTCATACTCGGCCGCCCCTTCCTTGCCACCTCCCGCGCAATAATAGATGTGAGTAACGGAAAACTCCTCCTTCGTGTTGGAGATGATGAAGTTACTTTCAGTATAAACCCCTCAATGCGCAATTCTCTTTCAAATGATGATTCTTGTTACCATCTAGATGCATCATTTGAAGAAGATTTTTCATCATTTTCTAATTTGTGTCCCACATCTTGTGATGATGCAGAACATGATGAATTATTTTGTTTTAAGGAATTATCTCGTTCTTCGCCTCCTGAGCCAATTGGCTTAGAGAGTATTAAAATCACGACCTCTTATGAAGTACCACCTACTCTTGAGCTTAAGCAACTTCCAGAGCACCTAAAATATGTCTTTTTAGAAAAAGACTCTAAATTGCCGGTCATCATTTCTTCCACTTTGTGTGATTCGGAAATTTTCGAATTAATTCAAATCTTAAATAGGCATCGCCGAGCTATAGCTTGGCAATTATCTGATATTAAAGGGATAAACCCCTCCTTCTGCACACACAAAATATTACTTGAAGATAATTCTCGCAATAGTGTACAGCCTCAGCGACGACTTAATCCCAACATGAAAGACGTCGTTAAGGCTGAAGTAATTAAACTATTAGATGCAGGAATTATCTACCCGATTTCGGATAGCCCGTGGGTTAGCCCCGTGCAAGTAGTACCAAAGAAAGGCGTCATGACAGTAGTGGTTAATGAGAACAATGAACTAATTCCAACTCGTACTGTTACGGGTTGGCGGATGTGCATCGACTATAGAAAATTAAATGATGCCACCCGAAAAGACCACTTTCCCTTGCCATTCATTGATCAAATTTTAGAACGCCTTTCCGGTCACTCCTACTATTGCTTTCTTGATGGTTTATCGGGATATTTCCAAATACCAATCTCACCCGAGGACCAGGAGAAAACAACCTTTACTTGTCCCTTCGGCACCTTTGCTTATAGAAGGATGCCATTTGGCCTTTGCAATGCACCAGCTACATTCCAAAGATGTATGTTGGCCATCTTTGATGAGTTGGTTGAGGATGTGATGGAAGTCTTCATGGATGACTTTTCCGTATTTGGAAATTCTTTTAAATCATGCTTAGCTAATCTTGAACGTGTTCTTCAACGTTGTAAAGATACGAATCTAGCCCTAAATTGGGAAAAATGTCATTTCATGGTCCGAGAGGGGTTGGTACTCGGTCATAAAATATCGGGTAAAGGAATCGAGGTTGATAAGGCCAAGATCGAGGTGATTGAGAAACTTCCCCCTCCCACAAATGTAAAATCTATTAGAAGTTTCCTTGGTCACGCAGGTTTTTATCGGCGGTTTATACAAAATTTTTCCAAAATTACAAAGCCGTTAACACACTTGCTAGAAAAAGAGTCTTCTTTCATTTTTGATAATGAATGTTTAGCAGCTTTTAATATTATCAAAGATAAGCTTATCAACTCGCCAATTCTAGTAGCACCAGATTGGTCCTTTCCTTTTGAGATAATGTGCGATGCAAGTGACATTGCTGTAGGCGCAGTGTTAGGCCAACGGGTGAACAAGTATTTTCACCCAATTTATTATGCAAGCAAGACACTCACATCCGCACATGCCAATTACACAACTACAGAGAAAGAACTTCTGGCAATTGTTTTTGCGTTTGATAAGTTTAGGTCTTATATTACACTCTCTAAAGTCATTGTGTTTACTGATCATTCTGCCCTTAGGTACCTACTAAACAAGGCAGACGCCAAGCCCCGATTATTAAGATGGATCCTCCTACTGCAAGAATTTGACTTGGAGATCCGGGACAAGAAAGGAGCGGAGAACTTGGCGGCCGATCATCTCTCCCGCTTAGAAAACCCTGCTGCGGATACGCTGGTGGAAGCTGATATTGATGATAAATTCCCTGAAGAGCGCCTCCTCTCCATCGAAAAATTAACGAATTCTTCTACCCCTTGGTTTGCGGATTTGGCCAACTATCTAGTGGCTCGGGTCCTGCCAAAAGGTTTTTCAAGTCAACAAAAGAAGAAATTCTTTTCCGACATGAAGAACTACTTTTGGGAGGACCCCTTCTTATTTCGTATCTGCGCAGATCAAGTGGTAAGAAGATGTGTATCGAGCGAGGAAGGCTTGCAAATATTGCGGCACTGCCATGAAGGACCAACCGGCGGACATTATCAAGCAAGCCGGACCGCAAGGAAAGTGCTGGAGGTCGGTTTCTACTGGCCCTCGATCTTTAAGGATGCTCACTCTTTTGTAAGTGGATGCGACAGGTGCCAAAGGTCAGGTAACATATCTCGCCGAGACGAAATGCCCCAAAACTCCTTTATGGAGTGTGAAATTTTCGATCTGTGGGGTATCAATTTCGTAGGTCCTCTCCCTCCCTCATTTAATAATAAATATATTCTCGTCGCAGTCGACTACGTGTCGAGGTGGGCGGAAGCACAAGCTCTCCCATCCAACGATGCAAGAGTGGTCATTAAATTTTTGAAGAAATTATTCTCTCGTTTTGGCACGCCTCGTGCTATAGTTAGTGATAGGGGCACACACTTCTGCAATAGCCAGTTTGCTAAAATTTTAGCAAAATATGGCGTTACACACAAACTCTCCACCGCCTATCACCCACAAACTAGTGGCCAAGTGGAGGTAGTGAACCGCGAGCTCAAGAGGATTTTGGAGAAGACTGTCTCTTTTAATAGGAAGGACTGGTCTTTGAAGCTCGATGATGCTCTATGGGCTTATCGGACGGCATACAAGACCGCCATTGGTTGTACACCATACCGATTAGTCTACGGCAAAGCTTGCCACCTTCCAGTTGAGTTAGAGCACCGTGCCTATTGGGCGCTAAAATTCCTCAATCTTGATTATACTTTGTCCTCCGAGCAAAGAAAATTCCAACTGAACGAACTAGATGAATGGCGTGCTAACGCATATGAAAATAATAAGTTTTATAAGGAGCGCTCAAAGTTCTACCATGATAAAAATATTAAAATTCCTAAAAGTTTTTCACCGGGGGATCTAGTCCTTCTTTACAACTCACGCCTTCGTCTTTTTCCAGGAAAGTTAAAATCTCGATGGTCCGGCCCCTTTGTCGTCAAAGAAGTTTGGCCATATGGGACCGTTCTTATTTCCCACCCGGAACTCGGCTCCTTTAAAGTGAACGGCCACCGATTAAAATTTTATTTCTCTAATGATACTTCAGCTACCAATATTGAGACCCTCACCATATAATCTTCCATGCCAATTAGTCAAGCTACGCGACGGTAAATAAAGCGCTTTTGGGAGGCACCCCAAACTTTATCTTCTTCTTATTATTTTCTTTGTTTTAACATGTATTTGCAGGTTTCCTTCTAGCCTCCTCGATTTCACCATCAGGGATGTCCTCTTTCCTCACTTCTTCTTTTATAGCATTTTTATTACTTCATACTTAGTTTTAAACATTGGGGACAATGTTTAACTTTAAGTATGGGGGTATAAGTCCTTAAATAATAAAATTTTAAAAATATATAAATTCCAAAAATTCAAAAAAAAAAATATTCTTTCTTTTGTCTTTAATATATATACAAAAAAGAGAGAAGATAAAAATTATATAAAATAATTAATAATTTGAGTTAATCTTTGCTAAATCTTTTAGTACCCCATGACTTTGCATTTTCTTGTTTTTAATCATTTATGTACTTGTTTAGTTGAAATAAATTAAATTAAATTTCATTTTGTCTATGTTTCATGAGTAATATGTTGACTCATGTAGTGTTCCTAATTAAGGTAGCATGTTATTTTTGAAAAACATTCTTAAATATTTGCACTTTTTCATAGCCATTTTTTTATGTTTTTCACTTTTATAAAATCTACCATCCCTTGTTTTCTCTTTTAAAAATATTTGAAATGATTGATTAGTGTTAAGTATAGTAGATGCGAACTAATCTAAGATGCTTATTATCTTCATTTTTCATGAAAAGTCAATTATCTCTATTTTCTATCTGGAATTTGCGTTTCTTGAATTTTTTAATACCTTGCTTTAAGTAGACTTAAGAGCATGAGGATGATCTAGGCAACTTTTTGATTAGTTTGAGCTTTTGCATCCCGAACCTTAAATTCCTAACCATTGCTAGCCACGTTGTGCCTTTTCCATTTTCTTTTTATAAGTCCCACTTATTTTTCACCAAAGCCATATAGCTTACCCATGTCGCACACTTAAAACTTTTTGAGCTTTATATCACTTGTGTGTATTATATTTTGTGAAAATGGTGGAGATTTATATTATATCTCAATTGCTACAAAAGAGGAAAAAGAAAAAAAAGGGGGAAAACTCAATTGTTTCAAAAGAAGGAAGAAGATATGATATATATTTATATATATATGCAAAAAAAAAAAAAATTTATGAATGACCTTTTAACCCCAACTTTATATTGCAAAATGACTTGGGGTGTCAAAATTTTATTTTCTAGCAACAAGTTATTTGCAAAGCTCTTCTTTTTGTTTTAAGTGTGCTTTACCCATCATGTTTATCTTTTGAACTCCACACCCTTAAAACCTAACCCAAAAATTTACACCTAATGAAAGTCCTTTTGATTCATGCTTCTGAGATTTATTTTTAGTACGGTAGCGAGAAAGTAAATTGAGTAAATTCTTAGGTAGCAGTATTGATCTTTGATTTAGATTGGTATGAATATAAAATGTCTCTTAGATTTTAGTAGCAACTCAATATCCTTTTCATTTATCACATTACTCAATTTTTAGTTTTGCTTAAAAACATGGGATGATTTATTTTTTTTATGCTAGTGAAAATTGTAAAATTCTATGCCAAGACTAAGTAAAAATATTTTGTTTTCTTTTCATAATTCCTCTACCTTAATTTCGCATCGTACTTGTGTTTGGCATAGCCAATTTGTTTGGTTTGTTTTTTTTATTTTTTCTAGCTCGTATGTCTTTGCTTGAGGACAAGCAAAATAATAAGTATGGGGGAATTTGATGATGCATAATTTGACCTAAATTATTAATATAAAAATCTAAATAATCTAATATAAATATTTTTATAATGTTAATTTTATTCGCTAAATCGTATCTTTTTATAATTCTATCCTAACCATGCCTATTTTACTATATTTTCTGCGTGCAGCGAACTTCGGGGCCACATTTGGACATGTTGCGGCCAGAATCAGATCTTGGGCTGAACATGAAAGTTGTATCCCTCGGAAATACCTTTCCAACGCATGGTTACATGCCTTCATCGGATTTATGTAGCTTCGGGAATCCTCCATCGAAGTTGCTGTCCAGCAGATTTCCTGCATGTATGAAACTATTGTTTGAGCAAGAACCGAAGATCCCGGGACAAATTGCATTATCAATTCAAAAATAACATGCCTTCAGTTATGGTGTGCCAAAATAAATGTCAAGTGCACTCATGTCATGGTGTTGTTGAACAATATTCAAGAATGGAATGAAGCCACAATGGTCCTATGTGATTTTTTCATGACAAATGTGAAATAAGCTAGCCACCTTTGACTTTATATTCAACATGTGTCCTTAAAGAAAGCTTCATGGAAAGAGAGAAAGCTAGCCAACTTTTATCATGCTTTTCATGACAAGTGTGAAAGAGGCTAGCCACCTTTGAATTTTAAACCAACATGTGCTTTTTGACCAAGGGTTGCTTCATGGAAACTTCATCCTCATGCCAAATTCCAACTCTACTCCTTTGGTTTTGGCCCTATAAATAGGCATGAAGAAAGAGGGGAAAGCATCATCCTTCCTACTTCATTTTGAGCATTGTAGAGAGCCATTGGAGTTTGTTTTTAGAGTATTTTAGTTTAATATTTTCATGCTTTAATGTTCTTACAATTTCTTTTATCGTACTTGTAATCTTCTTGCAAACTCTCTTTATAATGTCTTTTTTGAAATCTTTTGTAACTTCTTTTCAATAAGAAATAAATTAGTTTGTTATTCCCTTTCCCTCTTTCTCTTTATTTTTATGCATATTCTTAACATGATTTTCATTTCCTATATTATGAGTAACTAAACTTTATTTAGTGCTTGATCGAAATGATACGAGGAATGAAATGATCTCTTTTTCTTAATCCATATCTTCTCTTTCTCTTTGAACAAATGTTTAGGATTTACCCTTGATTAATTTATAGAGAGGTCATATCATCGATATATGATTTTCTCTTCTGTTTCCATACTCTAGTAGCCGAAAGGATCATGCGTATGGATTGATCGCTCATGGGTAAAGGGAGTTGAATGCAATCCTTGAAAGAGGACGACATAAATTTCCAGGATTGGAGTCAAATCCAATAGAGGGGTTCACTACATAAAGCGAGTTTTAGGGGTTTCAATTATAGAACGAAAGTTCGGTTGATCAACCTAAACTCAGTTGGGCGTAGCATTGAAAGAGGTGCGTTCATATTTTGGGAACCTCCACGGTCCAAGCATCTTCGTTAAAAAAGAATTAGAGATTTATCTATTTTTTTTGGTCATTTTCATTCCAAGGTGATTCAAGATCAAGTACTAACCTTTTAAATTATTGCTTAATCATCCTCTTTTTTTGTATAACCGTTCTCTCATTTGCAAACCAAATCAAAGTATCTAATTGATAAAATAACAGAAATCTCTTTGAAGTAGAAGTAATCGATGCGCCTTGGTTCTAATACGACCTTGATATTATATCCTATGCTATAAGCGATAAGGTACACTTGCCTTTATCGAATATAGATTCGGAGAACATCATCTTCATCTTCATCTTCTCTTTTTCATAAAACACCTCCGGGATTTTGTCCATCAAGTTTTTGGCGCCGTTGCCGGGGACTTGCGTCGATATTTCAAAAAAAAAAGATAACTGTTAATTTTATCTTTTTTTTTCTAAAATATATATATATCTTAATAATATACCTAAAACCGCCTAAAAAGAACAAAAAGAAAAAAAAATTCCATTATTAATTTTTAAACTCTTCTTTAATCATTTGTCTTTTTTTTTTCCTTCTAGTATATGACCCAAGCAAGTTCTTCGAATAATCCTGAATCCCATTTTGATCCAGAAATTGAGCGCACCTTTAGGCGACGCCTTCAATCTCGTGGACAGGATTTACCAATTATTTTTGAAGAATCTATCGGAGATACTAATATAGCAACTATGGGTGACCCCAATCCTAATGAAGCCCAGCAACGGACCATGTCCTATTATGCACGGCCGAACTTGGAAGGGACACAATCTAGTATTGTTCGCCCTACTATAGCTAATAATAATTTTGAGATCAAGTCTAGCATCATCCAAATGGTGCAACAATCGGTTACTTTTGATGGTTTACCAGATGAAGATCCAAATCAACATCTTTCAAATTTTCTTGAAATCTGTGATACCTTCAAAATAAATGGCGTTACTGATGACGCCATTCGATTACGACTATTTCCCTTTTCTTTGCGATCAAAGGCCAAGCAGTAGTTAGGCTCTCTTCCTAGAGGATCTATCACTACATGGGCCGAAATGGCGGAAAAATTCATGACTAAATATTTTCCTCCTGCAAAGACCGCCAAATTACGTACTGATATCTCTTCATTTATGCAAATCGACTCAGAGACTCTCTACGATACATGGGAGCGCTTCAAGGAGCTTTTGCGTAGATGTCCTCACCATGCACTTCCTACTTGGCAACAAGTACAAATTTTTTATAATGACATTAATTTCCAAATAAGGCAGATGATTGATGCAGCCGCTGGGGGTACTCTCAATAATAAAACCCCAGAGGCCGCTCAAGAGCTTTTTGAGGAAATGACCATGAATGCCTATCAGTGGAATGTGCCCCGAGCGCGCCCTAGCAAGCCGGTAGGACTTTATGAAGTTGATATGACAGCTAATTTAGCTTTACAACTTGAACGTTTAAGCAAGCAAGTGGCAGAGATGTCTGCTTCCTCTGCCACTCCTTCTTGGGCAAATAATACTAATAATACTTTTATTGAAGAACAAGTTGATTTCATGGGGAATCTTACTCGTCCTTCCTTTAACCCGAACAATGCTCCGTATAACAATGCTTATAATCCAGGTTATAGGAACCACCCGAATTTCTCATGGAGCAACCAAAGTAATGCCCAGCGCCCTCCTAATATGAACCCACCTGGTTTTCTTCCACCACCACCAAAGCCCTCTTCGATTGAAGAGGTATTTTCTAAATATGTTGTCTCGAACGAATCCAACATCCGGAATCTCACCGGATCTGTAAAGAACTTAGAGAATCAAATTGGCCAGCTTGCCAAAATGATTGTCGAGCGCCCGCATGGAGCTTTGCCGGGCAACACTGAGACGAATCCAAGGGAGAATGCAAATGCCATCAACCTTCGCAGTGGAAAGGAGGTAACCTCTCCAAGTAGGATTGAACCCGAGGTAACTGTTTCTATTTTACCCCCTCCAGTTTTATTTTCTAATTCTCCGAATGCTTCAAAATCTCCTCTTGTTTCTACTTCTGCACCCCCTTATCCATCTAAAATTAAAAATGAGCGAGTAGAGGAGCAATACAAAAATTTTTTAGAAATTTTAAAACAAATTCATATAAATGTTCCCTTCTGCGAGGCAATCTCTCAAATGCCTAAATACGCGAAATATCTCAAGGAGTTACTCTCCAATAAAAAGAAACTTGAAGATATCTCACGTGTTTCCCTCAATGCAGAATGCTCAGCAGCTTTATTAAATAAATTGCCTCAAAAATTGAATGATCCGGGACGGTTTTCTATCCCGTGCCTCTTTGGCAATTTATTAGTAAAGCATGCCCTCGCCGACCTAGGTGCTAGCATAAATCTAATGCCTTACTCTTTGTTTAAGAAATTGGGGTTAGGAGATCCAATCCCAACAAAAATAAGTATACAACTAGCGGATCGTTCTGTTAAGTATCCAGTAGGGGTAGTGGAAGACGTGTTAGTCAAGGTTGACAAGTTCATCTTTCCGGTGGACTTTGTCATTCTTGACATCGAAGAGGATGCTGAAGTACCACTCATACTCGGCCGCCCCTTCCTTTCCCCTCCCGCGCAATAATAGATGTGAGTAACGGAAAACTCCTCCTTCGTGTTGGAGATGATGAAGTTACTTTTAGTATAAACCCCTCAATGCGCAATTCTCTTTCAAATGATGATTCTTGTTACCATCTAGATGCATCATTTGAAGAAGATTTTTCATCATTTTCTAATTTGTGTCCCACATCTTGTGATGATGCAGAACATGATGAATTATTTTGTTTTAAGGAATTATCTCGTTCTTCGCCTCCTGAGCCAATTGGCTTAGAGAGTATTAAAATCACGACCTCTTATGAAGTACCACCTACTCTTGAGCTTAAGCAACTTCCAGAGCACCTAAAATATGTCTTTTTAGAAAAAGACTCTAAATTGCCGGTCATCATTTCTTCCACTTTGTGTGATTCGGAAATTTTCGAATTAATTCAAATCTTAAATAGGCATCGCCGAGCTATAACTTGGCAATTATCTGATATTAAAGGGATAAGCCCCTCCTTCTGCACACACAAAATATTACTTGAAGATAATTCTCGCAATAGTGTACAGCCTCAACGACGACTTAATCCCAACATGAAAGACGTCGTTAAGGCTGAAGTAATTAAACTATTAGATGCAGGAATTATCTACCCGATTTCGGATAGCCTGTGGGTTAGCCCCGTGCAAGTAGTACCAAAGAAAGGCGGCATGACAGTAGTGGTTAATGAGAACAATGAACTAATTCCAACTCGTACTGTTACGGGTTGGCAGATGTGCATCGACTATAGAAAATTAAATGATGCCACCCGAAAAGACCACTTTCCCTTGCCATTCATTGATCAAATTTTAGAACGCCTTTCCGGTCACTCCTACTATTGCTTTCTTGATGGTTTATCGGGATATTTCCAAATACCAATCTCACCCGAGGACCAGGAGAAAACAACCTTTACTTGTCCCTTCGGCACCTTTGCTTATAGAAGGATGCCATTTGGCCTTTGCAATGCACCAGCTACATTCCAAAGATGTATGTTGGCCATCTTTGATGAGTTGGTTGAGGATGTGATGGAAGTCTTCATGGATGACTTTTCCATATTTGGAAATTCTTTTAAATCATGCTTAGCTAATCTTGAACGTGTTCTTCAACGTTGTGAAGATACGAATCTAGCCCTAAATTGGGAAAAATGTCATTTCATGGTCCGAGAGGGGTTGGTACTCGGTCATAAAATATCGGGTAAAGGAATCGAGGTTGATAAGGCCAAGATCGAGGTGATTGAGAAACTTCCCCCTCCCACAAATGTAAAATCTATTAGAAGTTTCCTTGGTCATGCAGGTTTTTATCGGCGGTTTATACAAAATTTTTCCAAAATTACAAAGCCGTTAACACACTTGCTAGAAAAAGAGTCTTCTTTCATTTTTGATAATGAATGTTTAGCAGCTTTTAATATTATCAAAGATAAGCTTATCAACTCGCCAATTCTAGTAGCACCAGATTGGTCCTTTCCTTTTGAGATAATGTGCGATGCAAGTGACATTGCTGTAGGCGTAGTGTTAGGCCAACGGGTGAACAAGTATTTTCACCCAATTTATTATGCAAGCAAGACACTCACATCCGCACAGGCCAATTACACAACTACAGAGAAAGAACTTCTGGCAATTGTTTTTGCGTTTGATAAGTTTAGGTCTTATATTACACTCTCTAAAGTCATTGTGTTTACTGATCATTCTGCCCTTAGGTACCTACTAAACAAGGCAGACGCCAAGCCCCGATTATTAAGATGGATCCTCCTACTGCAAGAATTTGACTTGGAGATCCGGGACAAGAAAGGAGCGGAGAACTTGGCGGCCGATCATCTCTCCCGCTTAGAAAACCCTGCTGCGGATACGCTGGTGGAAGCTGATATTGATGATAAATTCCCTGAAGAGCGCCTC
This sequence comes from Platanthera zijinensis, assembly GCA_039513925.1. NCBI lineage: Eukaryota > Viridiplantae > Streptophyta > Magnoliopsida > Asparagales > Orchidaceae > Platanthera > Platanthera zijinensis. The sequence continues at coordinate 49,226,886 of CM077081.1, forward strand.
CTCTCCATCGAAAAATTAACGAATTCTTCTACCCCTTGGTTTGCAGATTTGGCCAACTATCTAGTGGCTCGGGTCCTGCCAAAAGGTTTTTCAAGTCAACAAAAGAAGAAATTCTTTTCCGACGTGAAGAACTACTTTTGGGAGGACCCCTTCTTATTTCGTATCTGCGCAGATCAAGTGGTAAGAAGATGTGTATCGAGCGAGGAAGGCTTGCAAATATTGCGGCACTGCCATGAAGGACCAACCGGCGGACATTATCAAGCAAGCCGGACCGCAAGGAAAGTGCTGGAGGTCGGTTTCTACTGGCCCTCGATCTTTAAGGATGCTCACTCTTTTGTAAGTGGATGCGACAGGTGCCAAAGGTCAGGTAACATATCTCGCCGAGACGAAATGCCCCAAAACTCCTTTATGGAGTGTGAAATTTTCGATCTGTGGGGTATCAATTTCGTAGGTCCTCTCCCTCCCTCATTTAATAATAAATATATTCTCGTCGCAGTCGACTACGTGTCGAGGTGGGCGGAAGCACAAGCTCTTCCATCCAACGATGCAAGAGTGGTCATTAAATTTTTGAAGAAATTATTCTCTCGTTTTGGCACGCCTCGTGCTATAGTTAGTGATAGGGGCACACACTTCTGCAATAGCCAGTTTGCTAAAATTTTAGCAAAATATGGCGTTACACACAAACTCTCCACCGCCTATCACCCACAAACTAGTGGCCAAGTGGAGGTAGTGAACCGCGAGCTCAAGAGGATTTTGGAGAAGACTGTCTCTTTTAATAGGAAGGACTGGTCTTTGAAGCTCGATGATGCTCTATGGGCTTATCGGACGGCATACAAGACCGCCATTGGTTGTACACCATACCGATTAGTCTACGACAAAGCTTGCCACCTTCCAGTTGAGTTAGAGCACCGTGCCTATTGGGCGCTAAAATTCCTCAATCTTGATTATACTTTGTTCTCCGAGCAAAGAAAATTCCAACTGAACGAACTAGATGAATGGCGTGCTAACGCATATGAAAATAATAAGTTTTATAAGGAGCGCTCAAAGTTCTACCATGATAAAAATATTAAAATTCCTAAAAGTTTTTCACCGGGGGATCTAGTCCTTCTTTACAACTCACGCCTTCGTCTTTTTCTAGGAAAGTTAAAATCTCGATGATCCGGCCCCTTTGTCGTCAAAGAAGTTTGGCCATATGGGACCGTTCTTATTTCCCACCCGGAACTCGGCTCCTTTAAAGTGAACGGCCACCGATTAAAATTTTATTTCTCTAATGATACTTTAGCTACCAATATTGAGACCCTCACCATATAATCTTCCATGCCAATTAGTCAAGCTACGCGACGGTAAACAAAGCGCTTTTGGGAGGCACCCCAAACTTTATCTTCTTCTTATTATTTTCTTTGTTTTAACATGTATTTGCAGGTTTCCTTCTAGCCTCCTCGATTTCACCATCAGGGATGTCCTCTTTCCTCACTTCTTCTTTTATAGCATTTTTATTACTTCATACTTAGTTTTAAACATTGGGGACAATGTTTAACTTTAAGTATGGGGGTATAAGTCCTTAAATAATAAAATTTTAAAAAGTATATAAATTCCAAAAATTCAAAAAAAAAAATATATTCTTTCTTTTGTCTTTAATATATATACAAAAAAAAGAGAAGATAAAACTTATATAAAATAATTAATAATTTGAGTTAATCTTTGCTAAATCTTTTAGTACCCCATGACTTTGCATTTTCTTGTTTTTAATCATTTATGTACTTGTTTAGTTGAAATAAATTAAATTAAATTTCATTTTGTCTATGTTTCATGAGTAATACCTAGCACAAACACATGTATCATACATGATGTCAGGCCTACTAGCAGTCAAGTATAGAAGGGAGCTAATTATCCCTCTATACAAAGACTCATCAACAGGTTTCCCTACCTCATCTTTGCCTACAGGCATACTTGACCCCATTGGAGTTCTCATGGTGGAGGCATTCACCATACTATATTTCTTAATTAACTCCCTTGTGAACTTAGACTGGGATATAGACAAGCCATCGTCAGTCTGTGTTACTTGGAGTCCCAAGAAGAATTTTAGCTCACTCATGCTGCTCATCTCAAACTTTCCTTGCATAAGTTTGGCAAACTTCCCTTGCATAAGTTTGGCAAACTTCCCTTGCATAAGTTTGGAAAACTTCCTACAAAGGTTGTTTTCAGTAGATCCAAAGATAATGTCATCGACATATATCTGGACTAGGATGATCTTGCCCTTAGATTCCCTTAGGAATAGGGTCTTATCTATTTTCCCCCTTGAGAATTTTTTCTCAATGAGGAAAGTAGACAATGTTTCATACCATGATCTAGGGGCTTACTTCAACCCATATTGAGCTTTCGTAAGCTTGTAAACAAAATTAGGAGAGTGAGGATCTACAAAACCTGGTGGGTGATCCACATATACTTCCTCTTTTAAGTCTCTATTCAGGAATGTTGACTTCACATCCATTTAGAAGATTTTGAATCCTTGATAGGCAACAAAAGCAAGGAATAACCTTATTGCTTCCAGCCTTGCTACTGGGGCAAAGGTCTGGTCAAATCTATTCCTTCTTCTGGCTTGTATCCTTTTACCACCAATCTGGCCTTGTTTTTGACAATAATGTCATTCTCATCTATCTTGTTCCTGTAGATCCACTTTGTTCCTATAATATTATGTCACTTTGGTCTGGGAACCAGCTTCTAAACTTTACATATTTTGAACTGGTTCAGCTCTTCCTACATAGCTCCAATCCAGTAAGAGTCTTTAAAAACCTCTTCAAGCTTCTTGGGCTCTATTTGTGACAGGAAGCTTGAACATAGAGTTGTTTTGATGCTCTTGCTCCTTGTCTAGACTCCATGTCTTGCATCACCAATGATTTGGTGTGCTAGATGGTCCCTCAGATGTCTCACAGCTGGAGGCATCTTGCTTCAGCATGTTATTCTGCATTGATCTCTGCTGGCTAAACTTTATTGTCTTAACCTGGCTGTACTGCATTGTTTTCAACTGACTGTTCTTCATCCTCATCTTGTGAGTCTTGAGCTCCCCCTGGACAGCACCCATCTTCTTCCTTATATTATCCTGCTGGATCCATTTCCCTGATGGTAAGCTTGTCCATCACATCCTTTAAACCTGCAGAACTAGAAGAGGTGCTTGACAGCTCACAGTTATTAAGTTTGACTCATCAAAGACAACATGTACTGATTCTTCTACAACTTGAGTAGTCAAGTTATAGATCCTATATGCCCTAGTATTATTGTTGTACCCAACAAATATCCCTTCTTGGGACTTGGCAGCAAACTTAGTCACATAGAACTTACCATTGTTTAGAACATATCACTTGCTACCAAAAATCCTAAAGTAGGATATATTTGGTTTTCTGCCTTTTAGAATCTCATAGAGAGTCTTCTTGTGGATTTTGGTGATAGAAGCCCTGTTAAGGACATGACATGCAGCGTTTACTGCCTCAGTCTAGAAATATTCTGGAAGAAATGTATCACTTAACAAGGTTCTACAAGCCTCTATGAGAGTTCTATTTTTCCTCTTAGTAATCTCATTTTGCTGGGGTGTTTTAGGTGAGGAGAACTCTTGATGAATCCCAAGATCTTCACAGAATCTTGTCATGCATTAAGATTGAAACTCAGTCCCATGGTCACTTCTGATTTTGACAATAGTACTGCTAAGCTCATTCTGAATTTGCCTAACAAATGTATGGAAGACATCAGGGGTTTCAGATTTCTTCCTTAGAAAGAACACCCAGGCAAATCTGGAAAAGTCATCAACAACCACAAGGGTGTAGACTTTCCTACCTAGACTATGAACTGGCATAGGACCAAATAGATCTATATGTAGGAGGTATAAACACATCACTGAGCCTTTGCTATCAAGGCTCTGGAAGGAGGTCCTAGTCTACTTGCCCTTTTGGCATGCTGAGCAGATACCCTCCTTGATGCACTTCACCTTAGGACCATTTCTCACTAACTCTTCACTAAAGAGTTTGCCTATGGTCTTATAATTCAGATAAGCTAGCATCTTATGCTATTGGACACAATGTGAAGCTTTCTTATCTGCAATTAGGCATATAGGAGAGTCCTTACTCACAAACAAAATTGAGACAATAGACATTTCCTCTCCTAGTGCCTGTCAAGATGACCCCTTGGTCACTTGACCTCCTAATTTGGCACTCATTCTTGAGGAAAGAAATGTCATAGCGAAGATCACATAGTTGGCTTATGCTTATCAGGTTATGTTGCAAACCTTTCACATAAGCTACTTGTGTGATAATGATTATGCCATTAGATATCTTACCAAACCCTTTGGTTATTCCTTTTTCTGAACCACCAAAGATGACATTGGGTCCATTCTCAATTGGAGTGTACTCCTTTAGCATGGTCCTTGTTCCAATCATGTGCATGAAACATCCACTGTCCAAGTACCATATATGGGTATGACCACTTGAACTTACCTGCAATAAATAAATCATCTTTCCTTAGGACCCCAATTTTTATTGGGTCCTAGGTGCAGGTTAGACTGAAATTGAACATGCCTACCTGCAACTCTTCTGACATGTAAGCTAACATTATCTCTCTGGACACTCTTATTATGCCACCAATCAATAGCATAGTGGCCCACTTTGCCACAACACCAACACTCATAAATATCGTACCTTCTTTTAAGGGCTGGCTTTACAGCATTGCTATCGCAGCTCTCAGTCTAGCTGGTACAACAGCCTTTTTCTTAAGTCTTCCAGCCACAGCTTTATGTTAGATATGTCTGGCAGCAGAGATACTAGGGATATCTTGGACCCTATCAGCAGTTTTCTTCTTTTCAGAGTGCAAGCTCCTGATGGCTTCAGATATACCCAAGTCTGATATGCTGACAAACTTTCCTTTAATCTGATTGTGGACAGGCAGACTTTGAGAATGGGCTGCAACTTTATTTTGAGTGTTGGGGCTGGTATACCAAACACAAATGGTCTAGGATGGGCCATTTAGATTTCTTCATGGGCTGTCTTATAGGCATTAGCACCCTTTCCATTCCTAACACCATACTCCCAGTGACCATGAACGCTCTCATGGTCATACCTGTTCGATGGTAGTACCAATTTCCTGAAAGGAAATGGAGGCTTGGAGGCTAGTGGCTGCACTTGAGCTTTGCCCTTCCTTTTGGAATAGGCAGGTCTAGTTCTCCCTTTGAAGCCTATCCCCTTCTTACCCTTTTGGGAGGAGAAGGAATCAATCAAAGACAATATTGAACATGGTTTTGAGAACTTATCCACTAGCTCCTTCTCCTTTTGGAGTTTACCTTCAAGATTCCTAATGTGGTTGTTTTTGAAGGTGATTGTGTCCATCTGAATAAAGGTGATATTTTTCAACTTGCTGACTTCATTTATCTTCAGGTTCAACATGTTTGTTGAGTCTAAAACAGCCAGCTTTAGAGAGGCAATCTCCTCAGCCTATTTTTTGTCTAGGAGCCTGCTCCTCTTTAGTGCTTACAAGAGTTTACCATAATCATCAATCAATTGATTGACATCTCCTTCAGATTTAGAACCATCTTCATCTCTTGATGTAGATGCTTCTGACTCTGGACTAATTACATAATCTGACATAGAAGGTGTAGAATGTACCTTACTTGGGCCAAGCTGCTCCTGGCTGTATCCTTCCTCAGTTAAAGCAATCAGCCTAAGGCATTGGCTGTCTTCTACCCCTTCTTCAGACCTGACAGCATCATCAGCTTCTCCAGTAATAGCTGTCAGCATCTCTAAGAAGTCTGCCTCTACAGATTCTTCTTCAGCAGAAAACAACCCAATATAGGCTTCAGCTTTATCTTCTTTTTCTGACTCTGATGATGAGGAGTCAGTCCAGCTCTTTTGCTTCTTAGCAATAAAGGATTTCTCCTTCTTGCCCTTCAGTTGATGATCCTACTTTTCTCCAGCACCTTTTCTTTTGACAGGGTAGTCAGCTATGCCATTCCCTGGCTTGATGCAACAATAACATACCACTTTAGAAGAAGTATGTTTATTTGGTTTAGAGCCATACCTGTCCTCTTTAGAGAATTTCTTCTTGCCCTTGTAGTAATCTTCCTTGGGATAAGAAAAATAGGATGACCTGCTTCTCCAGTGCTTCTTCTTCATAAACTTCTGAAATTGCCTAGAGAAGGCAACAAAGTCTTCATCAGAAATGTGGCAGTCTGATGTGCTGGTTTCTGAGCTTTCTGAGTCAGATTCAGCATCTCTCCTTGGTGGAGAAGGAGTCTTTCTCCTGGTCTTCCTTGTGGCTTCAGCTTTGAAGTCCACTGACTTGTCTTTGACTATAGACTTGCTGATTGTCTCCTCCTCCTTTCTGGAAGTCAGCTGCATTTTATAAGACATCAGCTTTCCAAATAGGGATGGTGGTGGAGTGTCTGCAAGTCTGGCCACTTCTCTGATTGCACAGATTTGTGTGTCCTAGTCTTTAGTTAAAGACCTGAGGAACTTGTCATTCAATTGATAAGTGCTGAAGACTCTGCCATATGTCATCAGCTCATTATCAATTCTGAAAAACTTCTCATAGCACTCAACTATGCCATCTGACTTATTCTGCCTGAAGCTTTCATACTCCTGATTGAGCTTGGACTTTCTGTCTTCCCTCACTTTTTCAGTCCCCACCATGTAGACAACTAGTGTGTCCCACATATCCGTAGATGTCTTACAGTGGACTAGGTTTTGGAAGGTTGAGTCATCTATGACATTAACAATAATGTTTTGTGACCTCTTATCCAATGTAGCTAAGATGATTTCATCTTTAGTCATTATGAGAACCAGCCCACCCATATCGCATCTCAAAACCCAGGTATTGAGATGAAGGGTGGCGGGGTACATAAATACGGAGGAGCGAGCACTGCGAGCGATGTTGGACTAATCCCAACCACAGGACTGCGGGGATATTCCGCCACAGGGGGCCCACCGGGGTCAACACCCAGACCAGGAACGCGATGGGGAAAGCCACGGGGTCGATCCCACACACACGTGTCCTGCTGGCAAATTACTCCAACACACCCCCACAGTAGGACAACCTCCCTCTGATACCATGTGAAAATAGCGAGTAAACGAATAAAAAACAAGCCGGAACTTTGAATAATTGAAAGTTTTATTATCCAAAAAGATAAGATATTACAAAGGTATGACCTCCTTTTTATAGAATGGAGGAGTGAAAAGAGATTATAAATAAGCAATGTGAGACTAATAATTACAAGAACAAGAAACTATACAAGCCGCATAAGACGCACAAGCCGCACAGTTAGACTAACTGCACGACCACTACAAAGAGGAAGACAGCCGGCCAATATCCCCAGACCACTCAAATCGCCAGACAAACTGCCAGACCGCCCGGTCTCCAACCTGGCTACCAAACTGCTGGGACAAGCCGCCACACCGCCAGACCGCCAGATCATTCGATCTCTACCGACTGACCGCTCGGTCTCAATAGTCATCTCAGAATACTTCTTTGGAGTTTGTAGATTTGCATCAAGGTCAGATGTCTTCATTGGGATGAAGGGTCCTTCTTGTACTGTGATGTATATCCTTGGATCAAATGCTTCCATGAAAAGTCTGACCCTTTCTTTCAAGATGCCAAAAGTCTCCATCCCGCGGAGAGGAAGTTTCATGGATCCAAGTTCTTTGAGATTTTCACCTGAACCCATTTTGGCCTTCTGAAAGCTGCCTTGGAGATCAACTCAGACTGTTAAGTCTATTCTTGAGTAACCTCCCTCTGATACCACTTGAAAGTCTTGATTTCAAGAATAACTAAACACCTAGAGGGGGGGGGGTGAATAGGTTAAATTTAAAAATTCTTGATAGCTTATAGATTATCTGAACATAGCAATCATATCACACACACCAATCACAACACACACATCATAATATACAATGATTTATAGTGGTTCCCCAATTGATGGGTGCATCCACTTTCCCCCTTCACCTATCCAGCAATAAGCTAGATTCGGCCAAACTTCCTTCCACTTTCTAAGATCCTCAGATCTTACAGCTCAGAGCCCAACTGGATCCTACAACTTAGGTGCAATACCTACCACTCAGATCTCCAAGATCCTATAGCTCAAGTTCTTCCCAATAACTCTACCTCAGAGTGAATCTACACTCCTACAGCTCAGGTAATCTTGCCCTACCTCAGCCTTTATAACAAGTCTTATAACTCAGGCAATCCCTGCCCTATCTCAGCCTTTATAATAGCAAGCTTACACCTCATGCCTTAGCCTTACCACTGATTCAAAATGAATCTTACACAGAATTAATCAATAAAATTAAATTACAGACAACAGAGAAAAGTATCTGTGTCTGTCTACTTGGACTGAGCAAATTTCAGCCCTAACTTTGTCTTCCCAGCAACAAGATGATACAATAATCTTGAATTTGTAGCCCGGCTTATTCTGGAATTGACTAGCAGATCAATCTGCTTCTCCTTCAGGAATGTCTCCCGATCTGGACTGAACAGTTATCATCCCTTCCTTCTTCTTCTTTGATCCAACGAATTGATCTTCAGATTCTGGCTAGACTTGGATCGAAAAGATAACTTCAGCTAGGGCATGCATAGGCTGATTCGTCTTCCTCAGAGAATTACTCTGAACTTGCTGTAGCAGATGATGATCGCAACAGCTTACTCAGAATCCCTTCTAATTTGAACTTGAAGTTTTTGGCTTCTACAATAATGGCGGATGAAGATGACAACTCCGCTTCTCGTTTTCTCAGAAAATTAATCAGAAAACTTAATTCGAAAAACTTCAACTTAATCAGATCTCGATCACTTCTTCTATTTATAATCCCTTCAAAATAACGAGATAATCGACACGTGTCTCAATTTTAACGGTGGCTAAAACCTCAGCTTTATTAACTTGAGATCCACTGTAGACTGACGACGTTAATGTAAATTTGCATTGAATCTTAACTTTGTTGACTTGTTGACTTTGCTGAGTCAGCATCCTTTTGGACTTAGCCAAAATCAACTAACATTTTTGAAATTTTGCGTTCGACGAAATCTGAACTCAGTTCGACGAAACCTGAGCTCAGCTGGACGAAACAGTGAAGCTGAGATCGATGAATTCTCTCAGCTGAGTTCTTCCTTCAGGAGAAAGCTGAGTTCAACGAAGTCTGAACTTCGCTCGACGAAATTCTGATAGATTATTTCTTCTTACAGGAGAAAGTTGTGTTCGACGAAATTTGAAGGCTTAGTTTGACGAAATCTTCTCCTTACAGCTAAAAAGTTGTGTTCGATGAAATCTTCTTCTTACAACTAAAAAATTGGGTTCGACAATTCTGATAGTTGAGTCCTTATAGTTAAAAGCTGAGATCGACGAATTCTCTAAACTCTGGTCGACGAAATCTGAATTGCGTTTGACAAAAGCTAAGCTCAGCTCGACGAATGGTAGTCTCAGCGGTTCTGGACTTAGAATTATTTTTGCTCTCCTAGACGTTGAGAGCGTTGAGTGTATATCCCTCACTCAACGCTTTTTCCCTTGGACTATATTCTTCAGATTTCTGCCTGATGGCGTTGAGAGTGTTGAGTGTGTTGACCTCACACAATGATTCTGGACTTAGCCGATTTTCTGGATTCTTCACAGTACGGCAAGAATCAGAGCCATTTCACTTGGCGTTGAGTGAGTGAGCTTCACTCAACGCTACTTCACTTAGTTGAACTTTCTGTCTCCTTAAGCTTTGGCGTTGATAGGCTTAGCATGGCGTTGAGTGACGAAGCTTCACTCAACGCTTCTGGACTTAGTCAAAATTCTGGATTCCACTGCTTATGTTTTGACAGGATAACCTTGTCTCAACGGTTCTGGTCATATGGAGTTGAGTGAGTTGAGCTCACTCAACGCTTTTGGACTTAGTCAGATTTCTGCCTTTGAAATTCTGTCAGCTTTGACTGTCTGCATTCTCTCAGCGCTATTAGCTAAATGGCGTTGAGTAAGCTTGCTTCACTCAATGCTTTTGGACTTAGGCATTTTTCTGACTTTCCAGCCTATCATCTTGAGTCCACCTGTCATTGTCTCTTGAACAAACTTTCCAATCATTATGACAAAGACTAACCTGTATGCATGAACTTAAATATACATCAAATACCTCTATGTCTATCTCATTGACATGTTTGACATCATCAAATCAGGGTCATTGGGATCAATGGACCCAACAGAAACATGATGAGAAATGCGGATGCGATGAGACATTGGGTCATAACAACGATATTCTTTGTGGTGAGGACTGAGGTCCAAGTGGCCACAACGAGCCGAGCGAGCAAAAAGTTTGGTGCGCTCAGGACCAGGAAGAAGCACAAAGCTGGTGCACCCAAACGTACGGAGAGGTGCATAGGTTAATGGGCGAGAGTACATTCGTTCATACGGAGTGACCTCTGAGATGGCCGAGGAGGGAGTGATGTTGATAAGGTGGACTTACGAGTAAAAAGTTGTTTCTTTTTTTTCATTTAACGGTGATTTTGATAATTCATTTTATGCGTTGCGTTTTATCTCTTTACTTATGTACTGTGATTAAAGCAAGCGTACCTATCGAGTAATAATATAGTATTTGTTTTCAAATATCGAGGTCATATTTTTCCACGGATCTATGTCGAGTACTCTACTTGAAGGAATGGAACTATTATTTTATCGAAAAGAGTAGAGGTTTATGTTTGTATTTAAAGTGAAAAATAAAATTTATATGCTTAGGTTTTGAAAATAGATGAAGGAGAGAGCCCTCGATTTTGATTATTTTAGAAGATATTTAAGAAACATTCGAAGTTATTATTAATTAAAATACTTGAACGTGGAGGTTCCCTAGATATGAATGCACCTCTATCGAGGATACACCCACCTGAGATTAAGATAAATTGATCGAACTTTCATCCTCCAAAAATATCTTAACACACGCTTTACGTTGTGAACCCCGCTATTGACCTCCTACTGATATTCAAAGGTTCAACTCAGAAGGCTTACGTTCATCTCTTTCGAGTACGATGCGTAGTTTCTCTTTACCTGAGAGTGATCAATTCATAGACACGAACCTTTCGGCTACTAGTTACGAAATTTAGAAGTGAAAACCATATATCGATTTGTATGGTTCCACTCAACTTCGTTCTTAGGTATTTCTTAAGTTTTAATTTATTATGTATAAATTTAGGGTTTCAAATAATATTATGTCCAACATTTATTTCAAGCGAGCACTACAATGACGTATTTTTAAAATACAGTTGTAATTACAAAAATATATATCCTTCTCAATGTATCTCGGTGGACCGCTAAAAAGTATTTAGCCTGTCAATCGGTATAGGGGTGATAGTAGAAATTGAAATGACATATAAAGGTGCAGAAATAATATCTGTCCCACTATCTTAATCAAGCGCTAAAAAGTTCTTAGCCTCTAATCCGGGATAGGGGTGGTAGTAGAAATTGAAATGACTTATGAAAGTGAAGAAATAATATCTGTCTCAACCATCTTAATCAAGCGCTAAAAAGTTCTTAGCCTCTCATCCGGGTTGAGGGTGGTAGTAGAAATTGAAAAACAGAAAGAAATAATACTTGAACAATAACTTGAAAACTGAAATTTATTAGACTTAAAAAGTGTTACTCACAGAACCCAAAATAGGGTTTGGAAAATATCACTCAAAAGCTACTTATAAACACTAAGAAGAATTATGTGCAACTCTACTAGTTCTCCTCTAACCATCAGCCTTGGGCATCTATTTATAGAGAAAAAATAAGTTCTTTTGGAAAACCACTTTTGTAAAAGTTACCAAACAACTTTTGGAAAAGTTAAAAATCAGATTATGTGTGACTGGACTGCTGACTGGGCTGGCTGGATAAGCTTGAAGCTGACTAGACTGGCTGGATAAGCTTGAAGCTGACTGGACTGCGTTGACCTGGCTAGTTGGATAAGCTTGAAGCTGATTGTACTGCTGATTGGGCGACTGGATACATTGGTATAAAAACTGTTACAGCTTGGATTCGAACCCGCGATCTCAAGAAACTCACTAAAGCTCCCACTCGACTAGTCCAGCTGATCATTTCTGCATAAACACAAACACATTTTAAATATAAACTATATAGAATTTATTAACTTTATATTTATTATTTATAATTATTTTATATATTATTTTACAAACATATATTTATTTATATATATTAAATATATATACATATAAGTCTTATTATATATTGATGGGTTACACCACCATTTATAAGGAGGATTCTCCCATGATCTCCTCCCAAAGTGGGAGATCATGTGGTTGACTAGTCAACCCCACCTCCCATGAACTCCCCATAATGAGGGAAACATGGGGGGGGGGTCCACTCTCTCTCCACCAAAAAACTGCCCCCCTTTAAAGGGGAAACCGCCGTTGGCCAAGCCGTTTCCGCCAGCCCGGCCACCACCGGCCCGGCCGCGGCCGCCGGCAAGGCCGCCGCAGCCGGCCAGGCCGCAGCCGCCGGCCAGGCCACCGCCGCCGGCCAGGCTGTCGTCGGCCGGGCCTCCGCCGCCATCCAGGCCTCCTCCGCCATCCAGGCCACCGCCGCCAGCCGCCGGCCTGGCCGTTGGTCGGACGCTGCCCAGACTCCCCACCACCGTCGACAGCTTGCCCGCCGTCCGATCGTAGCGTGCCTTCCTCGCCATCCGATCTGGTGGGTAACCACCCACTAACCCACCAAGTTAGTGGTAGGACCCACCATAATCCTCTTCAGGAGGCTATAAAAGGAGCCCCAGGGCCTCCTCATAATTCATTGTTTGGCTCCCGGTCATCTTCTTCCTCAGACGATAAATCTGTCAGACTTCTCCCTCGGATCATCCTACAGCCACCTCGAGCCACCAGTGTGCCACCAGCAGGAAAACACCTAAGTCATGGAATGAACGAAAGAAGGAGGAAGAGGACCACTGCAAGCGGACAAGCGCCGAAGACGCGCTCTAAACTTCCAAGCACCAAAACCACTTTTCGGATTCCAGTGTCCAAGTCGCTCCCGCGGCGTATCCTGTTTCCCATTGGGAGAGGAAATCTCTCTCTCACCCCCCAAGTTGTAACGGGGAGCGGCCTGTCTCCCCCGATTCTCCAAGCACAATGTAACCGCAAACAGCTAGTGGACTTTGACCGGCACAGATCTGGTTACGTGGTTTTTTACCCGGTTGAGGGGTTTTTCCACGTCATCACATCTTGTGTCAACCTTTTATTTTCATTGACTGTGTGTGCGCTCGATTGCTCCGTAATCTAAGACAGTCCAAGTAAATCCGGTTCGGTCGGGGCATCGAGTTAGTCCGCAATAGTTTGGCGCTGTTTGTGGGAACACGATTCCCAGCATCCTTCAAAAAACGAGATCACCAGCCTTGTTGCTTTCAAGTTCTGCTTCAATGGAAAAAGAAGCGCCCGCACTACTGAAGGATCCTCCCTTGGCAAATACGACGAACCCACATGCTCCCAATCTTTGGTGGATATGTCACTGACGGCAGAAGTCGATTTTGCCCCCGTCACTGCCCAGAAGGGGCATGTTCACTAGATGGAAGAGCAACAAACCGAAATGCTCACCCTGCTCCAAAAACTGGGAGCACCTCCTGCTCCCCCGCTGCCACCAGCACCAGATAACCTCCCGCCACATCTGAATCAGCGCAGGGCCAAAGAAGTTCCTTCAAGGCAGGAAGGACCTGAAGAATATTCTGAAGCCGCCAATTCCACTCACCCGTACTAGAGAGGGGTGAGAGCAGACCATCTTCATCACAACCCCATCAATGATGCCCGCCTTCCTCCGCTTGAAAGTTTACTCGAGAGGAAATTTGAGAAGTCATCGCTGAAGAATATTGCCAGGAGGGTAGAATGGATATTCATGCCCGTTGGCCGCTCTGCCAAGGCTCCCCTTTGGCATCGCAAATCCTCGACCATCCTATCCTGTACGGATTCAAGCTCCCGAACATTGAGACGTTCTACGGGACAAGCGATCCGCTAGAACATGTTAACCACTTCACCACCATTATGAGAATCTATAATGCTCCAGACCAGTTGCTCTGCCAAGTGTTTCAGTCACTCTCAAATGACAGGACCGAACATGGTTCCATTCATTAAGGGCGAGTATAATCGCCAACTTCATAGAGCTGACAAGGCAGTTTGTCGATCAGTTCATCGCTAATCGCAGGATCGTCTGCGACCCCTCCCACTTGTCAGGAATCTGCCAGAATGAAGGAGAAACTCTGAAGGACTTCTTCCGACATTTTACTGCAAAAGCCCGTCAGATTTCAGGAGTCGACCCCGAGTTGTTGCGGGGGGTGTTCCTTTGAGGCCTCTGCCCTAGCGGCTTCTACTCAGCACTGATGTGAGAAATTGTCCCCAGTTATCCTGACCTCGTGCATCGGGTAGAGGCGTAAATTGCCGCCAAAGAAGCTATCGAAGCCCATCGCCAACAGTTTGATGGGGCCCAGAAGCGAAAGAGAGAAAAGGAGTCGGCCCCTCAACATCAAGAAGGAAGATTCTGAGAAGAGCGCCAGAATTGGCAGCGCCAGCAAAACCATCAGAGAGATCAACCACCCAGGTATTATACTCCCCTCAACACCACACACACCAATGTACTCTATGCCATTCAAAATAAGCTAGCATTACATCGGCCCAAGCAACTGGCCCATAACCCCAGAAACGATCAGTCCAAATATTACGAGTTTCATCAAACTACGGGACACACCACTGAGGATTGTGCCCGCCTGAAGGAAGAAATCGAGTGCCTTGTCCACCTAGAACTTCTCGGAAGGTTTTTTCATGGACGCATACAGGACCAGCAGGACCCGCCTAGGCCAGCCAGTGATCAGCAGAACGCCCCGCCAAGGGGAGCAGGTGGTAGGCAGATGGTCGGAATATCGAAACCATCGCCGGAGAACCCTTTCTCTCTACTCAAATCCTCTCAGTATGCGTGCAAGGAGGCATCCATGAAGACAAGAAGTGCAGGCAAGACACCACCATAACTTTCGGAGATGAAGAACTTGTCGGGCTCCGAACACCTCACCAAGACCCCCTGGTAATTAGCGTCGGGATCGGGGATCCCTGCTATAATGACAAGCGAATCCTCGTCGACAACAGAAGTTCAGTCGATGTCTTATTCTCCACCACCCTCCAGAGCATGAACATCTCCATACTGCATCTGACACTGGAAGCCGGACCAGTATACGGCTTCGACAACCATCCAGTCTAGGTACTGGGAATGATTACCCTCCCAGTTACTATGGGGGAATTTCCAAGGCAAGTGACACGAAATCCAGTTCGTCGTGGTAGATTCAAGCTCTGCCTACAACGCCATTTTCGGGAGGCACGTCCAATCCATCTTCAAGGCTATCCCCTCGATTCCTCACTTGGCCATGAAATTTTCCACTTCAGGAGGAATCAGAGTCATATGCGGCAATCCGGAGGCCGCCAAAAATTGTTACTCCAAGCAGGAACAACAAACTAAGGCCACCACATTAAATATTGATGACTTCAATTTACGCGACGAGGCGATATTGCAGTGAGGGATGCCTATAGAAGGACTAGTCGAAGTCCCCCTTTCACCAACACACCCGGCTCGCACCATCCAGCTCGGATTGCTCTTACCACAGAAAGAGAAAGAGAAACTGATAGCCTATCTCCAAAGGAACAAGGATATCTTCGCATGGGCTCCGGAAGATATGCCTGGCAGATATCCTCACATCATTCAGCACTCTCTCAACATCAACCTAGCATGCAAACTATAATCCAAAAAAAGAGAAACTTTGCTCCAGAATGTCTCCAGGCAATTGAAGACGAAGTGGAGAAGCTCCTCAGCACTCATTTCATCCGAGAAGTAAAATACCCTACCTGGGTATCTAATGTTGTCCTAGTGAAGAAGTCTTCCTGAAAATGGAGGATGTGCGTGGATTACACCAACCTCAATCAAGCTTGCCCCAAAGAAAGCTTCTTGCTCCCAAGAATTGATCAGTTAGTTGATTCAACTGCCGGACACCGACTCCTCAGCTTCATGGACGCCTACTCTGGGTACAACCAGATTCGAATGAATCCTGCGGACGAAGAGCATATAGCCTTCCGAACTAACAACGGGGTTTACTGTTACAAAGTAATGCCCTTTGGACTCAAGAACGCAGGAGCTACCTACCAACGACTCATGAACAAGGTTTTTAAAGACCTTATTGGCAAGACAATGGAGGTATACGTTGATGACATGCTGGTTAAGAGCATCCATCGGGAAGATCACTTGGAAGACCTCGAGAAGTGTTTCAAGATCCTTCGGCAGTACGACATGAGGCTTAACCCCACTAAGTGTGTCTTCGGGGTTACGTCAGGAAAATTCCTAGGATTCATGGTAACCCAACGGGAGATAAAAGCCAACCCATAGAAGATTAAGGCTCTGGAATACATGTCACCACCTCGATCTCTTAAAGAAGTTCAACGGTTGAACGAGAGAATTACATCACTCTCTCAGTTCTTAGCACGGACCGGAGATAAATATCTCCCCTTATTCAAGATTCTCCGGGGAGCCAAAACCACAGGTTTCCAGTGGACAGACAAATGTCAATCAACCTTCGAGTCACTGAAGCGGTACCTGGCCTCCCCTCCACTTCTATCGAAATCGGCCCCAAGAGAAACTCTTTTTCTATACCTCGCCATCACGCCGATGCGCTAAGCTCCGTGTTGGTAAAAAATGAAGGAGGGATTCAACACCCCATCTACTACCTTAGTAAGATTCCCTCGGACACTGAAACCCGGTATCCAGTCATAGATAAGACAGCCTTGACACTCATTTTCTCAGCAAGAAAACTTTGTCCCTACTTCCAGGCCCACACCATCAAAGTATTGACTGAGCTACCTCTCCGCGCCATTCTTCAAAAGCCTGAGGCATTTGGCCGGCTGGTCAAATGGGTGGTCGAGCTCGGAGAATTTGATATCCATTTCCTACCGCACCCCGTCATTAAATCCCAGTTCTTAGCAGACTTCATCGTTGAAAATACCTTGCCAACAGAACTAGAAGTTATAACAGCAGAGCCAGGACAAGGATAGACTATGTACGTTGACGGAGCTTCCAGAATAGAAGGTGTTGGAGCCGGACTCCTTCTCATAAGCCCAGAGCTCGTCACTTTGGAGTACGGGTTTAGGTTGAAGTTCCCTTCTGCTAACAACATAGCAGAATATGAAGCCTTAATCACAGGACTTAGGATCTCCATGGACTGCCATGCCAAAAGGTTAACAATCTACTCCGACTCCAAGCTCGTCTCTCAGGTGGAAGGTGATTATGAAGCCAAAAGTGAGCAGCTTGTCCAGTACCTCCAACTTGTGAAATCTCTCCTGCTTCAGATACCGCAAGGCCAAATTCTCCATATCCCTAGGGTACAAAACAACCGAGCAGACGCCCTGTCAAAGCTGGCCACATCTTCCTCTCACTATCAGTCAAGAAGACGTCGGGTTGATGAAATTATCTTTCCTAGTATCTAGGGCCATGGGAGGTGGCAGAGATCGAAGAATCAAAGGGATCATGGATCACCCCGTTGGTAGACTACTTAGAGAACCAGCAGCTACCAGAAGATCAAAAGGAGGCCCGTCGCCTAAGGATGAGGGCGGCCGCCTTTACATTGATCAATGAAGAACTTTATAAGCGGTCCTTCGCAGGACTCTACCTGAAGTGTTTAGCAGAGACTGACGTTGAATATACCCTCTGTGAAGTCCATGGAGGTGTTTGCGGAGAACATTTGGGTGGAAAGGCCTTGGCCCGAAAAATCCTCTGCCAAGGCTATTACTGGACAACCATGAAAAAGGAAGCGATAGACTTCGTCCAGAGATATAAAATTTGCCAGCTGCATGCCAACATTCCACGACAACCTCCCGTTGCCCTTACCACGCTACAAGGACCTTTGCCATTCGCACAGTGGGGGATAGACCTCCTCGGCCCTTTACCTCAAGCCTTGGGACAGAGGAAATTCATCATCATGGCCATCGACTACTTCACAAAGTGGGTAGAAAAAGAGCCTCTTGCCAAGATTATTAAGGAGAACGTACAACAATTCTGAAAGACTTTGTTTCAAGACCCTAAACACCTAGAGGGGGGGGGATGAATAGGTTCTTAACTTATTAAGTCTCTTTATTATTTTTAGGCAAACCGATATTTATCTCCTTTCAGCACAGATTAATATATCTACAGAAAATTAACACAACACAGCAAACACCGGATCTATAGTGATTCCCCAAGATATGGGTACTTCCACTTTCCCCCTTCGTCTATCCAGCAGATAACTAGATTTAGCCTAACTTCATTCCACTGGCTGAGATCCATAGATCTTACAATCTCAGAACCACAGATGGTTCCTACACCTCAGACTTAACACAAGTACTACCTCAGATTCTTCTCCAGAATCCTACCTCAGGCCTCATCCCTACCTCAGTCTTTATAATTAGGCTTACAACTCAGAATTACCACAAGTCCTACCTCAGGCACACAGCCCTACCTCAGCCTTTATAATTTAGGCTTACAATCTCAGATCTAACAATAGATCCTACAAGAATTTTTGAGTAAAGAGTATCTGAAAACTTTACCAACTAGATTTCTCTGTTGATGTTGTCTTCTTGATCAGTTCTTATATAGACTGATCCTTCTGATCCAACCTAACTTAGCTTTTCAAAGCTTCTTGATTAGAACAAATAAGGTGGATCACCTCTTGATGTTGAAGTTGATCTTCAGTCAGCTTCTTCTTAAGATTCAGTTTGAACTCTGAATCCTTCTTGCAGACAGGCCTTGATCTGTCAGAATTCTTCTTTAAGATCCAGAGATCTTTTCACGTTGATGATTCTGTTCTTTGTTAAGTTGTTTTTTGTCATTTCCGATCTGTCTCTTATATAGAGCTTGCTCTATAATTGCCCGCTGATCCGGTTCATAACGGACTTCTAACAATTCTGATAGTGGTGTCAGACCAGTTAGTTATGACAGCTGTCAAGTCACCAGTCACATCACCAGGTTCTTCAATGTCTGTCCAACTCAGCATACAACACTCAGCAGACTGCTTTATATGTGTCGACACATATAGGCTAAGTGTCGACACAAGTCTTTAAGGTGTCTACACAAATACTCCAAGTGTCGACACAGTCATACTTCTACTTCTCGACACTGCATTTTGTTGTATGTGTCGACACAAGTCCTGTGTGTCGACACAGCAGCTTCTTGTCTCGACAATTCTGTTGCAGACAGATGGCGTTGAGTATTTGTCAAATGGCGTTGAGTGTGTGTCGACACAAGTTCTGTGTGTCGACACAATTACTTCTAAACTCGACACAGCCTTCTGAGAGTTGGTGTGTCGACACAAGTCCTGTGTGTCGACACAATTGCTTCAGGTGTCGATATAGCTCCTGAGTGTTGACTCATCTTCAGTTTTAAGTGTCGACACAATTCTATTTTAAGTTATCGACATAATTCTGGATGTCGACATAATTGCTTGTTCAGGTATCGACATAGCTTTGAGTGTCGACACAACTTCTTTATAAGTGTCGACACAAATTGCCAGTGTGTCGACACAGCTTTCCTGAGTGTCGACATAGCAGCTGGGTGTCGACACAACTTCCCTGAGTGTTGACACAATTTGCCTGTGTGTCGACACCGCTCGCCTGAGTGTCGACACAAGTTTCCTGAGTGTCAACACAGTTTCTTCACAAGTGTCGACACTTGTACTTAAAAAAATTTCCTTCAAATTTTTAAACCTGCACAATGAGACTCAAACTTCTATCAAATACACATTGATGCATATCATTGACTAAGTTGTGGCTTCTCCAAATCTAGTACACATTTTCCAATGTACCCAACAAATTCGTTTGGAAGAACATTGTCTGCGGCTTTGGCATACCAGCAGTTATCATCACCGACAATGACACTCAGTTTACAGGAAGGTCTTTCACCAAGCTATGCGAGGACTTAAAGATCGAGTTGTGGCATACAGTTGTGTCATACCCCCAATCCAATGGACATGTCTAGATGACCAACCGAACCATTCTGAAGGGACTAAAGGCAAGACTTGAAGACGCTAGGGGCAGTGGATCGATGCGCTCCCCAATGTATTGTGGGCATACCGGACAACAGAGAGAACCCCTATAAGAGAAACGCCGTACAATCTTTTCTACGGTACTGAAGCTATCATCCCGGTCGACATCGGCATTCCAAGCCCCCAGGTTTCCAACTTAAACCTCTAGACGAATGACGACGCTCTCCGAGACAATCTGGATTTGATCTCCGAGATCCCTGAAGAAGCGGCTCTCTGCACCGCAGCCCAGCAACGCACAACCCGCTATTATAATTGTAAGATGAAGCCCCAACTGATCAATGTGTGAGACTTGGTCCTCCACACTCTGGAAGCGGCTGGGAAAGGAATGCATGGCGAAAATTTTTCTCCAACTTAGGAAGGACTCTTCATCATCACGACTATGGTAAAACTGGGGACATACAAGCTGCGAAACATCGAAGGAAAGACTCTCCCCCCACTTGGAATGTGCAAAACCTGCGCCGATTTTATAAATGGTTCCCCTGCTTTGTGAATTTTTGCTTGTGTTTTGCACTTTTTATTTAAATACTCTATGATGTGTGTAAGTCGCGGGCCTGGTCCAGCACAAGTTATCTTTATTCAAGTATTGCATTATGTTGCTGCAAATCTTTTCTATTCAAACAGGAAAGACGACACACTAAAACTCCCCATGGGGGCCTGCTCCCCTCACAGCCAAGCAAAGAGCAACCCTCGCGCAAACAAAGTCGCGGACTAGAGCCGTGCAAACAAAGCTACGGACCAGAGCCGTGCAAACAAGCCGCGGACCTGAGCCGTGCAAACTAAGCCGCGAGCCTGACTCGTGCTGTAACACCCCTATCCGTCGCATAGCAGTAGGTCCGGCCAGGGCCCGACGCCATATACTACGGACAGACCGGTTGGTTACGCGTTGAAACTATTCAACCAATCATTTCGTCCTACACAACACCTAGCGGAAGCAATTGAAAAGGTTGCAAAAGAAATAAGAACCCAGCCATAACAGCATGAATGTCCACTACAAACTCAGGAATGTAAACATACACCAAAAGAGAAATGGCCTTAAGGCCTTACACTGTTCACTTAACAAAAGTAGTGTTTTCATACTTCGGCTCGCAGGCCGGCCATACATGAAAAACGGGAAAGAAACATAAGCAATTAGGCCTTCGAGGGCCGGCACAGCAACAAGGGCTTTAGCCCGCTATTTCCCGCTCTGCTCCGCAGCACCTACAAGCCACAAACCACCGCCCGGTGGCAAACAATAGCAACGGTCAGCAATGCTGACCAAATTATAACGATCCCGCCCCCACAATCGGGGCGGCAATGCTCTTTCCCTGCACTTTATTAGCATAGGCAATTATATAAAGTATTTGCACTTCACCACAGGCGTGGGCTCGCACGGCCACACACCCCGTGCACTCAGGGCATATTCTCGGCGAACCGGCCAACGTCACGTCAATTTAAGCCATAGACGTTCCCAATCCACCACCGCCTCTGGGACGGTCATCCATATGAGCATTTTGCCTTCCTGGCCTTGGTCACGGCAATTTAAGCCATAGACCGCCGAAGACCCTCATCCATGCCAACGGTCCTACCGAACGACATAGACCGGGTACGGTTCCGCCTGACCCGTGCTCACACCGCAACGACAATTTAAGCCATATGCGCAGGCCAAGACTCACCGAGTCCCGTTTCCACCACAATAATCACATAACCCGGTTATGTTCACGTTGGCTCCCCGGCCACCGTGTCGGCAAAACCTGCTTTTGCCCAGTTTTCCGGGTGCACCTTGGAGTTAATCTCCAAGGCTCCCTGATGCAATCTACCACGTAGAAAACCCGAAAAACGCCCAAACACCCGGAGTCTTCCCCGGTTCATATGCAATGCAACATCACCGATCCGGCTCTACTTGTCCGTATAGGCTTCACACACAATGCCTATGTCCGTTTTCGCATACGGACTCTACAGAAGGGGGACTTTACATATCTACCCCAAGGAACGCTCCAACTCTTCGCTCACTCGCGAGAGAGGGCTTCCTATGCAAAGGAAAAGAGGGCTTCACATGCCCAAGGATGAGAAATCGTTACCCTTGCATTCTTCCGCGGCGCCATCGAAAAATATACGGTTGGAAAGCACCGCAACGGCGTCACCTCCGCGGATCTGGACTCGGATCGCGATTAGGAGCTCCGAAGCTCTTCCGGCGGCCGGATCTTGGACTCCTCCTTCCTCCTTGCTCTCCCTTCTCTCTAACTTTTAGAGAGAGATTGGCCAATGGAAAATAGGTTTCTAAACCCTATTTCCCGACTATAACCACCCAGGAGCAGCCCCCCACCGTCGGATCCAAAGCCAAGGAAACGAACGGCCCAGATTAAATCCAAAATCATAAAATCTGGGCCGAACACGGGTTGGCACACGGCTGTGTGCCTGGCCGTGTAGCTCATTCACCGTCTCGACCAAAATTGAAAACCAGCAACACGGCATGTGACACGGCCTCCGACACGCCCGTGTCACCGAAGACACGCCTGTGTCGGGACCCGTGTCACGCCCCCCATGTGCAATTTATCAACACTTCGCAGTCAGAGAGGTACACGGCTTGGTGACACGGCATCAGACACGCCCGTGTCAAACTAGACACGCCCGTGTTCGTGCCCGTGTCATTACCCGTGTACCCAACCGCACAGCCCAGGTGTGACACGGCCTGGGACACGCCCGTGTCCTAGGCCGTGTTCCACCACACGACCATCGTCGACCTGAACTGGTCGACTACACGGCCAGCTCGACGGCCCGAGCTCGACACGCCCGACACGGCCTCCGACACGCCCGTGTCGGGGCCCGTGTCACCTGCACCAAAAATCTGTCTTGGCCAAAAACGATCCCCGTCGCTCCTACAACATTTTGGGGTGTTACAATTCTACCCCCCTTAAAGAATTTCACCCACGAAATTAATAAAGGAAAAACAGGGCTTAACGTAAAACAGTACCTAAGCGGAACAATTTCGGGTACTCCTCGAGCATAGTCTACTCCTGTTCCCAAGAGAGCTCCTCACGCCCGCAATTATCCCACCGGACCTTAACCATCCGGATCTCCTTGTTACGGAGTCTCTTGACCTCAGCATCTTCGATACGAATGGGCTTGACCCTGGTCGTCAACCCTTCGTCTACCGGCACTTGCTCAGCTGCGATCACCTGCGAAGGCTCCTGCACCGCCCTCCGCAACACAGAAATGTGGAACACATTGTGTAACCCACTCAACTCCACCGATAGCTTCAAACGGTATGCAGCTTCGCCGACTCGCTCCAGAACCTCAAAAGGTCCAAGGTATCTTGGGCTCAGCTTCTTCAAGCATCTCACCTGCGAAACCCCCTTGAACGGCTTCACTTTCAGGTATACCCAATCGCCTACCGCGAACTCCACGTTCCGGTGCTTGGCATTGTAATACTTCGCCTGCCGGTCCTGAGCGATCAACAAGCACTCCCGAATGATCTGCACTAACGAGGTAGCACTCTCCACCTCCTGCTTCTTGTACAACCTTACCTCACCCGTTTCAAGCCACGATAACGGCGTGCGACACTTCCTACCATACAGGGCCTCGAAGGGCGCCATTTGTATACTTGCTTGGTAGTTGTTGTTGTACGCGAACTCCACCAAATACAGGTGGTCTTCCCAATGCTTACCGAAATCCAGAACACACATGCGTAGCATGTCCTCCATCGTTCTATTGACCCTCTCGGTCTGCCCATCCGTCTGCGGATGGAAAGCTGTACTGAACTTTAACTTTGTTCCCAGCATCTGCTGCACCAACCTCCAATCATTTGACGTGAACCGCCCATCACGATCACTCAAAATGCTACGGGGCACACCATGCAGTCTAACAATATTGTCAACATACAACTTTGCCAGTTTCTCCACTGGATCATCCTTCCTATGCGGAATGAAATGCGATACCTTGGTTAGCCGATCTACGACCACCCAGATGGCGTCGTTCCCCTTCTGCGACCTTGGCAACCCGTGCATAAAGTCCATAGATATATCGTCGAATTTCCACTCCGGTATAGGCAAGGACTTCAGAAATCCTCCTGGCTTTTGGCATTCCGCCTTCACCAAGGCGCACGTTTGGCATTTAGCTACGTACAACGCCACATCTTTCTTGAGCCCCGGCCACCAAAACAGCTTCTTGAGATCACGATACATCTTCGTGCTCCCTGGGTGGATTGAGTACTTGGTATGATGAGCCTCGTACATCAACTCCCCTCGGAGGTTACCCCCACTCGGGACGCACAACCGATGATCCTTCCTTAATAGACCATCTTCCACCGAGAACTGGGAATTTGACCCATCCAGAGCGACCTCCATAAGCTCCTTCATGGAGTCATCTAACTCCAATGCCTGCCGAACCCGGTCAGCCAGGTCATACTGCACCTCTGTCCAGTTTAACATTGCTTTGGCGCTCGTCTGCTTGTCTACGCAACAGATCTCAAGCTCCTCCAACTCCCGTACTAGCCGCTCATCATGCACCGACAACCAGTTGGCTTGGGCGGGAGCCCTGCGGCTCAGCGCATCCGCAACTGCGTTGCCCTTCCCGGGTACATAATGTATTTTGAAGGTGTAGTCCCCTAGGAACTCCATCCACCTCCTCTGCCTTATATTAAGGTCCTTTTGATCCAACAAGTATTTTAGGCTCTTTTGATCGGTGTATATATCGACTCTTACGCCGTAAAGGTAGTGCCTCCACAACTTGAGTGCAAATATCACGGCCGCCAACTCCAAGTCGTGCACCGGATAGTTCCTTTCATGCACCTTCAACTGACGCGATCCATACGCTATCACGCTCCCATGCTGCAACAACACGCAGCCCAAGCCACTACCCGAAGCGTCGCTATACACCTCGAAGCCCTCTGTCCCACTCGGCGAACTAAGCACTGGCGCCGTGGTCAACCGCCTCTTCAGCTCCTCAAAAGCTTGCACGCACTCTTGCGTCCACAAGAATTTCTGATCCTTCCTTGTCAACTTTGAGAGGTCTGAGTTGTTAGCCTAAATCACCTAGAGGGGGGGTGAATAGGTGAAATGCGTGTCAAATGCGGAATTAAAAATTAACACAGCAAATATCAAGCAATCACAGAAGACAAGAGATTTATAGTGGTTCCCCAATCTTGGGTACGCCCACTTTCCTCACCGATCTAGCAAATTACTAGACTCGGCTACTCCACTATCTCGGATTGAAAACAATCCTACACCTCGGAACCACGTTCCTACAAATCTCGATCCCAAAACGGATCTACAAAAACTCGGAAGACAAAACTTCCTACAAGTCTCGGAGAAGAATCTCCTACAATGAAATTTGGTTTGAAAACAAAAATCAAAACAACAATCTCAAATCTGGATCTGTCTTCTTCTTTAGGAACTTCGGCTTGATCAGAAAATGTAGAAGATGACTAGAGAAATATCCACGAATCTGAGATCTAGAACCACCTCGATCAAGAAAGTAGATCTGGAATCTTCAAGGCTTGGCAAGATCGAGTGATTCTCTTTCTTCTGGATCGCTGGAGAAAAGATCGATGAAAACGAAGGTGGCGATCCAAACTTTTCTTCTTCTTCCGTGAACGGCAATGGCGGCGGCGTGAGATTAGGGTTCACGGAATTTCTCTTTCTTAAAAAGAATATTTCTGTAATAACGAGTGAAAAGTCATTTCTGAAAAGACCTATTTATAGGTGGGTTCCAACGGTCATAACATTGATTAATGATGACACGTGGACCAATCAGAATTGACAGATTCAAAGTACTTGTGATGAGAATGGACTTAGAATAATTCTGGAGAAGTTGACTGCGATACTCGAGTAATGAAGGATATACACGAGTATGGAGAGATGGATTACTCGAGTAGCAAGAAGCAGTATACTCGAGTATAGAAAGAGAGAATTACAGGAGAGAAGAATGTATTACTCGAGTATCAAAAATGGTATACTCGAGTATCAGAAGTGTATACTCGAGTAATAGAAAAGTATACTCGAGTATCAAGACGATATACTCGAGTATAAAAAGGCTAAACTCGAGTATCAGAAAATATAACTGAGAAACGTTTATATCAGAGTCAATTACTCGAGTATGGAAGAATTTACTCGAGTATCAAAAATCAATTACTCGAGTATGAACATACTTACTCGAGTATCAGAAGATATACTCGAGTATCAGAAAGCACTTACTCGAGTATAAACATACTTACTCGAGTATCAGAAGATATACTCGAGTATCAGAGTATATACTCGAGTATCTGGAAACACTTACTCGAGTATAAACATGCTTACTCGAGTATCAGAAGATATACTCGAGTATCAGAGTATATACTCGAGTATCAGGAAACACTTACTCGAGTATAAACAAGGAAATACTCGAGTATAACGGACTTAGGAAAATTCTAAGAGGAAATTTGCTCCAATGCTTCTGTCCATCAATCCAAGTGCATGAAGGAAATGTATCCCAATAGAGAGGCTATACATGGGCCAACACTTTGGATCACACAATGAGGGATTACTTTGTATGGTCCTGTGTTTGGTGACCCATTATAGACTGACATTGGTCTACACTTGGCAGTTAGAACCTGCACACATACAACTTAAACACAGCATCAAATACACCTTAATTCATCTTAGTTCAAGGTCTGACCTCCTACAAATCTGAGGCATTGTGGAGACAAATCCCAACAATCTCCCCCTATTTGTAGATGTCAGCACTCTCTATACTAAGGTGAATTGCTTAAGAGTAAAAGAACAGCAAGCATATAACAGGAGAATAAGCTTAACTAAAGCAGAGTAAACAAAATATGGCCATAATCAGAATTAAATATATATATATATATATGAGGAAATGTTTTTAAAGCACATAAACAAAATAGTCCAATTCCACTTTCTCAGATCCACTCATGATGGAGCATCCTTGTGCATCCTTTCCCTTTTGAGCTGTTGCCTCTCCAGGTAGCTGTAAGGCTTTGGGAAATAGGTCCTGGGCCTGGGAGGAGCAGTAGGGTTGTTGTGTCCCCAGTTTCTGTCATGGAGTCTGATTTTAATCTGTGAAGCTTCATATGCTTTCCACTCTGAGTAGCTGTAATGATTGTCTCTGTTTTCCCCATGATCTGTCACTAATTTCAGGGTATCAAGAATAAGGGATTTTGAGGTTGGACTCCAAATCTCTGAGTGAACAATTGCTGGATCTCTTCTGGGTTCAGAACGACTTGCAGAAGCACCTTCACCATACTTTCTTTTCCTTTTAGATGGACCTTGAGAACTGGAAACAAAATCATCTTGCCACAAGTCAGAGTAGTTGAGAGGAGGCTCAGTCAGATCACCCTCAGGTCTAGGAGAGAAGACTGGCACACCACTTTCTGGAATGGTAGCTTGGACAGGGGCATCTGCAGAGGGTTGCTCTTCAAGAGGATTGAGGTGCTGAGGAATGATGGCTGGGTTGAGCTGAGCATTGGGGAAGTTCATGTTATGCAGCCACACAGCAGTATCATATGTATAAAACTTTACAGATTGAAGTTGAGAGAGAGTGTCTGCTTTCATTTCCTTTACAATTTCATCCACTGTAGTTTGAGCCTGTTTAGAGAGAGTTTCAACTTGTTCTTTTGCAACTGCTTGGGCTTGCTCATAAAGTTTTTCCACTTGTTCTTTTACAACTTTCTCCCCCTTGCTGATATCTATGTTTAGCTTTGCAATGGCTTCATCTTTGAAGGTGCTCACTTCATTACACACTTTTACAACATTCAGTTCAGCTCTCTCATCTAGCTTGAGCTGGTTGTGAGCTACTGTCTCAGCCTGATTTCTTAGTTCACCAATGCTTGTAATGGTGTGGTCTATGGCTTTGCCTCCAATTTGGAACAACCTTTTTAACTCATCAGTATTTGCTTGAATCTCAGCAAAGCCTCTGCTCATCTCTGTTTCAAGAGCAGAGACCTTGGATGTTACTGATTGCAGAGAGGCATCAAAGTATTCTCTCTGTTCTTTTAGCATAAGCTCTATCTTGCTGATAAAATCTGAGGATGAAGAGGAGGGAGCTGAGGTTTGTTCAGGAGCTGAGGCAGCAGGGGCAAGAGCAGAAGCAGAAGCAGAAGCAGTCCAGGGAGGGATTTCTGAGATCACCACTGAGCTGACTGCTCTCTTGAATGGAACTGTGTCAACATCTTCTTCTGAGGGTAGGAGAGAGGGCATGGAGAAATTCAAATTCTTCAGAGGTGCCTCCACAGGTTCTGGAGACATCTCATCATCAGACAGAAGAATATGAGCTGATGTACTAGGCTCACTCTCAGGAGAATGGACTGGAGATCTTGCAGGAGATGGAGCTGGGGTTCTAGCAGGAGACTGAACTGGAGTATGGACTTCAGACTGAACTGGAGACTTAGCAGCTGAGTCATTCTGGAAGAGAGGGGCATCTGAGCTGAGCTCATCAATGAGTTTGTTGATATCCTCAGCTGTAGACAGAAGGGCTGCTGAGTCTGGAATCTCTGAGTCTGGATTTGCTGATTGAATATCTGCTGGATGAGGAGAGATTGGAGGAGTAGGAATTCTTACTTCTTCTGTTTCTGGAATTGCTGATTCTGAAGAGACCTGATTCTGAGGAAGAGAAGAGGCAGGCTCCCCCTCA
Organism: Platanthera zijinensis; assembly: GCA_039513925.1. Classification (NCBI taxonomy): domain Eukaryota; kingdom Viridiplantae; phylum Streptophyta; class Magnoliopsida; order Asparagales; family Orchidaceae; genus Platanthera; species Platanthera zijinensis. Next base: position 49,255,559 of record CM077081.1, read on the forward strand.
ATTGCTGCACCCAGAGTGTCAGCAATTTGATGTTGAGGAGGAGATGGGGTCCTGATGACAGCTTGCTGTCTGGAGGTTTGGGCAGGGTTCATGATCTTGAGGTCATACCTCTGAATGGATGAGATTGAGACTTTCTTCATGTGGTGAAGAGGAGTCCCTTTAGAGAAGTCAAACACTGTAGGATTTATCTCATGGAGGAGGAGGGAGATGATCCTGGCAAAGCTGGGATGTTTGACGCTTTCTTTGATCTTATCTAGTATCATCATTCCAAACTGAAACTTCTTCCTGCAGACAATAGCTTGCATAACATCAAAAAGATTTTGTGATACATCTCGAATGGAGTAAGTCTTGCACCAGAGGATTTTGGCAATGATGTCAACTAGAAACTTCCCTTCCGGATTGAACAGAGAGCGGTTCAGGGTTTCACCTCCACCTTCTGGATCTCGACCACAGAATAAGGAGGTGCGGTCGGCATCTGCCTTGTCTAAATCATCTTCTTCATCGACCACTGGCATCCGAAGCAGAGTGGCGACAGAGGTTTTATCTAACCGAACATCAACTCCCCTTACCTTTGATTTCAGAACTGTACCATTGTGTCTAATCTTCAAGTTTTTGTAGAACTCTTCAACATCAGAAAGCAAAAGGCGGCAAGGTTCTTGAAGAACGAAGGTTAATCCGGCCGTGTCGAGGAGAATCAGGAGGTTCTTGAAATCATCGGAGATATCTTCAATGCCATCAGTTACTAATTCCGAGCCGATTCCAAACTTGGAGGAGGGAGGAGCCATCAGCGATTCTGCAATGAGGAAGACGGAAATCTGCGGCGACCGAAGACGAAGAACAGGGTTTCGGGAATACGAACAGCCGACGGCTACTCGAGTGAATGAGAAGTGGAAAGGACTTTGTCGTTTTGAATATATATATATAAATAATCCTAATTAGGTTTAAAACGAATTAAGTATAAAGACATACCTGAAGAGGCGGCAAATTAGTTGTGCGAATAGAGAGTTTGAAAGATTCCAGAGAAATCCGATTACACGAGAGAAGTTTACGGCATACACGAGTAATCCTTAACATATACTCGAGTATGGACTGAGTATACACGAGTATTAAGTCTAGACGGATTTTTCCATACTCGAGTATAAGAAATTCATACTCGAGTATCAATCTGATTACTCGAGTATATGAAGTTCAATACACGAGTATTGAATTCTGAAGACTTTTCATACTCGAGTATAAGGAGTGCATACACGAGTATTGATTTGATTACTCGAGTATATTTGACTTGTTACTCGAGTATTCACTATTTCACTCGTGTAAATGTAACTATTCTCGAGTCTCAAATTTCTTGAAGGAATTTTCACTAAACTAAAAGAAATGTACCTCAGAGTATCCAACATTTCTGACCTCTTCTAAATTTCTGAGTCCATCATTGATCTTCTTTGTTAAGCAGTCCAAGCTCAGTTTTGAAGAATGAAAACTTGGACTCATCCAGCGGCTTGGTGAAGATGTCTGCAACTTGCCTGTCTGTGGAGACATACTGTAGATCTATATCTCCATTTTCCACATGCTCCCGAATGAAATGGTAGCGAAGCTCTATGTGCTTGGTCCTGCTGTGGGAGACTGGGTTGTTGGCTATTGCAATTGCGCTGGAAGAATCACAGAACAGTGGAATGTTCTGGAACTTCATGTTGTAATCTTCAAACTGATTCTTGATCCACAAAAGCTGTGCACAACAGCCCCCTGCAGAGATGTACTCTGATTTAGCCGTTGAGATGGCTACACAGTTTTGCTTCTTACTGCTCCAGGAAATGAGTCTCCTTCCGAGGAATTGGCAAGTCCCGGAGGTGCTTTTCCTGTCGTCTTTGCTTCCTGCAAAATCTGCATCTGAAAATCCAATTAGTTCACTATCATTACTTCTTGGGTACCATAAGCCAAGATTTGGTGTTCCTTTGAGGTATCTCAAGATTCGCTTTGCAGCGATGTAGTGAGATTCCTTAGAGTTCACCTGAAATCTAGCGCATACACATGTCGAGAACATTATATCTGGTCTACTCGCAGTAAGGTAGAGCAAGGACCCAATTATGCTTCTGTACTTGGTTTCATCAAAAGGTTTCCCTTTCTCGTCCTTGTCCAGAGACATAGCTGAGGCCATTGGAGTCCTCATAGAGGTTGCATTCTCCATTCCGAATTTCTTAAGCAGCTCTTTGGTGAACTTGGTCTGAGATATGAAAATTCCATCCTCAGATTGTTTCACTTGTAGCCCTAAGAAATACTTCAGCTCTCCCATGCTGCTCATTTCAAACTTCCCTTGCATAAGTTTAGAAAACTTCTTGCAGAGGTTGTTGTCTGTAGAGCCAAAAATGATGTCGTCGACATAGATTTGCACTAGCAAGATCTTGCCTTTTATTTCCCTAAGAAATAATGTCTTATCTATCTTTCCTCTCGTGAACTTGTTCTCAAGAAGAAAGGTAGATAGCGTCTCATACCAAGCCCGAGGGGCTTGCTTGAGACCATATAGTGCTTTTTGTAATAAATACACATAGTTAGGAAGGGTTGGATCAACAAAACCTGGGGGTTGCTCTACGTACACTTCTTCCTTAATGTTACCATTTAGGAAGGCGGACTTCACGTCCATTTGATAGACGGTAAAGCCCTTAAGTGCAGCGTAGGCAAGAAATAACCTGATTGCCTCCAGTCTTGCTACTGGAGCATAAGTTTGGTCGAAGTCGATCCCTTCCTCTTGACGATATCCCTTGGCGACAAGTCTGGCTTTATTCTTTATAATTGTTCCGTCTTCATCCATCTTGTTCCGGTAGACCCATTTTATCCCGATGACGTTCTTATGCTTGGGTCTAGGAACAAGTGTCCAGACTTTGCATCTTTTAAACTGGTTTAATTCTTCTTCCATGGCTAGAATCCAGGATGCGTCGGAGTTGGCTTCCTCAAATTTCTTTGGTTCAACCTGTGAGAGAAAGCTTAAGTGTAAATTCTCGTTAGTTGTACCTCGACGAGTTCTGACACCATCCCGAGGATCTCCTATGATTTGGTCAACAGGATGATCCTTCAAGTGTCTGAACTCTAAAGTCCTTGCATCTGGGATCTCTTCAGCCACTGGAGTTATATCTTCAGCTGGGATGTCTTCTTCATCTTGATCATCTCCCTCTCCAAAGGTGGTTGTAGAGGGGATCTTGATGAACGTCTCATCTTTATCTTTAATAGGTTCATCCAAGCTGAGTTCTTTCAACTTTGTACCTGCATCTACAATAGGCACACTAGACGAGTTGCTTTGCAACAGACTCGTCTCATCAAATACAAGATGTATCGACTCTTCCACAACCAGAGTTTTTCTATTGAAAACTCTATAGGCCTTACTATGGCTACTATAACCTACGAAAATACCTTCAAAGCTTTTCTTGCTAAACTTTGTAGTGTGATACTTGCCATTGTTAAGTACGAAGCACTTACAACCAAAGATTCTAAAGTATGAAATGGTTGGTTGCCTGCCTTTTAGAAGTTCGTAAGGAGTCTTATCATGGTCTTTGTTGATGAGTGCTCGATTTTGCACGTGACAAGCGGTGTTGACGGCTTCAGCCCAGAAATACTCCGGAAGTGAGGCATCACTCAACATGGTCCGACAAGCCTCTATGAGTGTTCTGTTCCTTCTCTCAGCCACTCCATTTTGCTGTGGTGTGCGGGGAGAGGAAAACTCATGAAAGATACCTTGACTTTCACAAAATTCAGTCATGGCTCCAGACTTGAATTCCGTTCCATTGTCACTTCTGATTTTGACTACGGAACAGTTGTATTCATTCTGGATTTGCCTGACAAAATTAGTGAAAATACCGAAGGTATCTGACTTGTGTTTCAGAAAGAACACCCACGCAAAGCGCGAGTAATCATCCACAATAACCAACGTATATTCCTTACCTCCCAAACTTCTAACCTGCAGTGGACCAAACAAGTCCATATGAAGAAGCTGTAAACTTCTATTGGAATCCTTGCCTATTATGCTTTTAAACGAACTTCTTGTTTGCTTGCCTTTGATGCAAGCGTGACAAGGACTGTCTGTAACGCACTTGACCTTGGGTGCATCACGCACTAAGTTTTGAGAGAATAATTTATTAATAGTTTTGAAATTAATATGTGCTAGTCTCTTGTGCCATTGGTCAGCAAGAGATGCACTACTTTTTGCCAAAAGACACACTGGTGTCGAAGAGTCTATACAAATAAAATTCAAACAGAAAATATTTCTGCTTCGAGTGCCTGATAAGATAGTTTCCATATTGTTAACCGATTTTATCAAACACTTGTCTGCATGAAATTCAACTACGTATCCTTTGTCGCATAGTTGGCTTATGCTGATGAGATTGTGTTCCAATCCTTCAACATAGGCTACATTCGAGAAGGATACGCTACCGTTAGAAATCATACCATAGCCTTTAGTGATTCCTCGATCTGAACCTCCAAAGATGACCTTTGGTCCGTCGCAGACTGAGGAGTAGTTCAGTAGTAGGCTCCTTGTCCCGGTCATATGCCGAGAACATCCACTGTCCAAGTACCAGATTGGCATTTTGGTGGCCTTTGGACATACCTGCAATTACAATCATTTAGCCTTAGGAACCCAAACAAGTTTGGGTCCTTGGTCTCGAGTTAGAATACTCCCCCTACGAGTATTAGCCTTATGAGTGGTCACTCTCACGTTGCTAACCTTAGGGGTTGCAGCATTTTCAGGATTGAACCAACAATCACTGGCAAAATGACCAATTCTGCCACAGCACCAACAGTTGAACCTGTTGTATCTTTGCCTTGTGTAGTCCTGCTTGACTTTTTGGAATGACGGTCTGGCAGGAGCTTTACTCTTGGAGGAGGAGACTTCATGATGATGGCAGTTACATGAGGTCTTCTCCTTCATAGGCTTTTCTACAATGGGTTTTACTTTTGGTGTCTTTTTGAAATTATGACCATGAGCATAAGGTCCATAGCTTTGAAGCTGAATCTCCTCATAAGGTGCCTTGAAGACACTCTCGCCAAAGTTACGAGGACGAGTCCAACCTTGGTATCTTGACTTAGGCTTCTCAGGGATCGGCCTAGAAAAGTGTCCATAGGTGGACTCATAATCGAGTTCGTTCGTGGGAAAGATAACTTTCTTGAACACAACAGGTTCCAAGGGAGCTTTCCCTTTTTCCTCAGCTAGAGCCTTCCGGGCAGCCTTATTCTTCCTCTTGGCCTTGTTTCTCCTAGAGGATTTACTAGAAGATCCAATGTGGCCTAAACCAGCACCCTTGGCCTTAGCAGAGAATTCAGCAACGATTGGAAGAACTGTCTTAGGCTTAGAGAAGCTCTCAACAAGCTTCTTTTCAGCCTCGAGCTGTTTTTCCAGTTCTTTGATGATTTCCTCTTTAAGGTCGAGGTGCTTGAGAGCTTTATTGTATTCCTCCATAGCTTCATTTAGGTTCTCTTGAAGAGAGTTAGTCCTATTGACTTCTTCTCTCAAGTTGCTCTCACTAGCCTGTAGAGAATTGATTTCTTTGGCTTGGCTTCTCACCATTCTACGACATTTCTCGTAAGCGGTGAGTAATTCCTTATACTGTCCCATGAGTTCAGATTCATCTTCAGAGGAATATCCCTCTTGCTCATTGTCATTTTCAGAATCAGAGAGAGGAGTGTGAGATTTTACCTCCCCAGTAAACTGGGGGACTTGTTCATCATCCGAATGAGCCATGAGCCCAAAGTAAGCTTCCTCTTCTTCACTCGACTCAGATGAGTCAGAGTCGCTGAGAGTTTTGCTCTTCTTGGCTACTAGGCTTCTCTCTGTCCTCTTCTTGGGGTTTGAGGATTTCTTTTCCTCTCTTCTTCCACCCTCTTTCTTTTTGTGAGGGCACTCGGCGATGACGTGACCTGGCTTATTGCAGCAATAACAAATGATGTCAGTAGAAATCTGTTTGTTCGGTTTAGGATTATACCTGTCATGGCTACATGAGCCTTTCTTCCGATGATCACTGTCATGTCGTGATCTTCTATATGAGGCATCCTTGCCTCTCCATTGCTTCTTCTTGTTCAAAAATTTCTTGAACTGCCTTGAGAGTAGGGAGAACTCTCCATCAGATAGTTCTGAGCCAGATGAGCTAGGCTCAGATGATTCTTCTTCATCAGCCTCAGGAACTGGGGCAGGAGAGCTAGCTTTTATCTTCCTTGAGCTATCTGCCTTTAGAGCGAGAGATTTCTCCTTGGATGCAGACCTGCTTGTCTCTTCTTCAGCTTTTCTTGAGTTGATTTGCAGCTCGTAAGACATAAGCTTTCCGAACAGATTCTGCGGGTCCGTCTCAGCTAACCTTCCAAACTCCCGAATGGCACATACCTTATTGTCCCATTCCTTGGTTAGGGATCTTAAGAATTTGTCATTGAGTTCCCCGTTGGTGAAGACACGGCCATACACTCTTAGGCCATTTACTATCTTGAAGAAGTTCTCAAAGGTGTCAGCTATGGCCTCCTTGTGACCTTGCCGGAAGGCTTCATACTTTTGATTCAGAAGGGATCTCCGATCATCCCTCACTTCTTCAGTGCCTTCCATCAGAGTCACCAGGGATTGCCACATCTCCTTGGCAGACTGGCAATGAATTAGATTCTGCAGCATTGAGTCGTCGACTGCACTTGCTATAATATTTTTAGCCTTCTTGTCCAGAGAGACAAGTGCAATCTCATCCTTGTCTAGATCCATCAACTTCTTGGGAACTTGCCTGGTGGGATCTATGGTGGATGCAGTCATAGGAATGTGGGGACCTTCTTCAACAATCATGAAGATCCGGGGATCTACTGCTTCCATGAAGAACTTTACTCTTTCCTTCCACATAGGAAAGTTGTTCTTGGTGCAGATAGGGAGTTTAGCAAAATCCTTGGTCTTACTCATGCTTGATACTTTTCAGAAAACAACTTAGAAGGATAAGATCAAGGTGTTAACCTTTTAACGATCAACCTCCCTCTGATACCAATTGAGAGGTCTGAGTTGTTAGCCTAAATCACCTAGAGGGGGGGTGAATAGGTGAAATGCGTGTCAAATGCGGAATTAAAAATTAACACAGCAAATATCAAGCAATCACAGAAGACAAGAGATTTATAGTGGTTCCCCAATCTTGGGTACGCCCACTTTCCTCACCGATCTAGCAAATTACTAGACTCGGCTACTCCACTATCTCGGATTGAAAACAATCCTACACCTCGGAACCACGTTCCTACAAATCTCGATCCCAAAACGGATCTACAAAAACTCGGAAGACAAAACTTCCTACAAGTCTCGGAGAAGAATCTCCTACAATGAAATTTGGTTTGAAAACAAAAATCAAAACAACAATCTCAAATCTGGATCTGTCTTCTTCTTTAGGAACTTCGGCTTGATCAGAAAATGTAGAAGACGACTAGAGAAATATCCACGAATCTGAGATCTAGAACCACCTCGATCAAGAAAGTAGATCTGGAATCTTCAAGGCTTGGCAAGATCGAGTGATTCTCTTTCTTCTGGATCGCTGGAGAAAAGATCGATGAAAACGAAGGTGGCGATCCAAACTTTTCTTCTTCTTCCGTGAACGGCAATGGCGGCGGCGTGAGATTAGGGTTCACGGAATTTCTCTTTCTTAAAAAGAATATTTCTATAATAACGAGTGAAAAGTCATTTCTGAAAAGACCTATTTATAGGTGGGTTCCAACGGTCATAACATTGATTAATGATGACACGTGGACCAATCAGAATTGACAGATTCAAAGTACTTGTGATGAGAATGGACTTAGAATAATTCTGGAGAAGTTGACTGCGATACTCGAGTAATGAAGGATATACACGAGTATGGAGAGATGGATTACTCGAGTAGCAAGAAGCAGTATACTCGAGTATAGAAAGAGAGAATTACAGGAGAGAAGAATGTATTACTCGAGTATCAAAAATGGTATACTCGAGTATCAGAAGTGTATACTCGAGTAATAGAAAAGTATACTCGAGTATCAAGACGATATACTCGAGTATAAAAAGGCTAAACTCGAGTATCAGAAAATATAACTGAGAAACGTTTATATCAGAGTCAATTACTCGAGTATGGAAGAATTTACTCGAGTATCAAAAATCAATTACTCGAGTATGAACATACTTACTCGAGTATCAGAAGATATACTCGAGTATCAGAAAGCACTTACTCGAGTATAAACATACTTACTCGAGTATCAGAAGATATACTCGAGTATCAGAGTATATACTCGAGTATCTGGAAACACTTACTCGAGTATAAACATGCTTACTCGAGTATCAGAAGATATACTCGAGTATCAGAGTATATACTCGAGTATCAGGAAACACTTACTCGAGTATAAACAAGGAAATACTCGAGTATAACGGACTTAGGAAAATTCTAAGAGGAAATTTGCTCCAATGCTTCTGTCCATCAATCCAAGTGCATGAAGGAAATGTATCCCAATAGAGAGGCTATACATGGGCCAACACTTTGGATCACACAATGAGGGATTACTTTGTATGGTCCTGTGTTTGGTGACCCATTATAGACTGACATTGGTCTACACTTGGCAGTTAGAACCTGCACACATACAACTTAAACACAGCATCAAATACACCTTAATTCATCTTAGTTCAAGGTCTGACCTCCTACAAATCTGAGGCATTGTGGAGACAAATCCCAACAAACTTCGTGAGAGGTAACGCTAACCGCGAGAAGTTCTCTACGAAGCGCCTGTAATATCCGGCAAGCCCGAGAAAACTACGGACTTCCGCGACAGAAGATAACGCAGGCCACTCCCGTATCGCAACAATCTTCGCTGGATCCACCGCTATACCTTCCCCACTAACAATGTTACCAAGGAACGCTACTGAGGGTAGCCAGAACTTGCACTTGGAGAATTTCGCATAAAGCTCATTCCTCCTCAAAGTCTCCAACACCAAATGCAAGTGCTTGAAGTGATCTTCTTCGCACTGCGAGTACACCAAAATATCATCAATGAAGACGATCACAAAGCGGTCCAGGTAATCTCTGAACGTCCTATTCATCAGATCCATAAATACCGATGGCGCATTCGTCAGTCCAAACGACATGACCGTGAACTCGAAATGCCCATACCTCGTACTGAACGTCGTCTTCGGGATATCAAACTCCCTGATCCTCAGCTGATAGTACCCCGACTTTAAGTCCAACTTGGAGTATACCGACGATCCGACTAACTGATCAAAGAGATCATCAATCCTCGGGATCGGGTACTTATTCTTCTCCGTCAGCTTGTTCAACTCTCTGTAGTCGATACACAGCCGCATACTCCCGTCCTTCTTCTTAACGAAGAGGACCGGTGCGCTCCAAGGCGACGATCTTGGACGCATATACCCTTGCTCCATCAGCTCCTCTAGCTGAACTTTCAACTCTGCCATCTCCTTAGGCGCCAATCTATACGGAGCACGTGACACCGGTTTGGCCCCCGGTATGAGCTTGACGGTGAAATCAATCTCCCGCTACGGTGGGGCTCCGGGAAGACTATCTGGGAACACATCGGAGTATTCGCAAACCACGGGAATGCTATCCAATGTGGACTTTGGCTCCACAGCCCCAACTATTGCGAAGAACAGCTCTGCACCAGCACGAACTGCCTTTACCACCTGAAGAGCAGACATCAGTGTCTTGCTCGACCCCTTCAGCCCCTCGAATGTAGTCTCCCGCCCTACACCCAGCTTGACCTCCTTCCGGTCACAGTCAATCCAAGCCTTCTGCTCTGACAGCCAATCCATCCCAAAGATCACGTCGAACTCTACTAGCGGCAGCAATGACGCTAGCAAGTCGAACTCTTGGCTCCCAATATGAACCTTTACGGCGCACACTCTGTCCGCACGCATCGAGCACCCATTCGGCAGCAGCACATCCAACTTGTCCTTCGCCATCGAAGAAGGGACTCCGATGCGCGATATAAAGCTTTCGGACAAGAAGGAGTGTGAAGCTCCCGTATCGAACAGTGCCCGTGCTGGACTATCACTAATCACAACAAAGCCTATACAAACAATACTAGGCTAACAAGCAATAGACAACAGTATATAAAGTTAACTTGCTGTAAATTAACTCGTACCTGTCACCACATCAGCTTGTTTGATGGCCTCCTGCTGGCCCAAGTTATAGACTCTAGGCTGAGTCGGAGCATAGTGGGACGCGGTCGACTCCACCGCTTTGCCCTTCTCCTCGTAAGTAGCTCCTTATTTTCTTTCGGACTTTGGGCGTCCGCTCCAGCAATCGCGGGCAAAGTGCCCCGTCTTTCCACACGTGAAACAAGCGCCCGTGGTTCGATTGGTAGTTGCCCCCGAGGCACCTGAAGAAGCTGGACCCGACGTCTTAGCTTTCTTATAGAATCTGCGGTAGCCCGACTTCGACGTAGTCGGTGCCTTGAACTCCGCTTTCTTACTACCGGATTCCTTCTTCGCTTGGACATTCTTCATGTCCTTCTCCAAGGACCGGGCCGAACTGACCAGGGTCATGAAAGCCTGCGCCTTGGGCCCCGACAGTAGCAACCTTAAATCATCTCTTAGCCCTTCATAGAAGCGGCTCGTCTTGCGCTCCTCGTCTGCGAAGGTAGCGCTGGCATATCTTCCCAACCGAGTAAACTCGTGGAGGTACTCATCAACGGTGCAATCCCCTTGCACCAACTTCTGAAATTCGCTTTCTAGCGTAATTCTTTGCGCCGAGGGGAGGTATCGAGCCATGAATAGTCTCGCAAACTCCTCCATCGGAACTTCGGCCAACGGCCTTCCCCGCAACTGATGTAGCTCTAGGCCTTCCCACCATAGTCTTGCGTCCCCATCCAAAAGGAACGTCGCTATAGTGGTCTTCTGCCACTCTTCCGTTTCCGTCGCAGTCATCACCCTGTTGACCCTTGAGAGCCAATCCTCTGCTTGGGTCGGGGTTTCTGCCCCCGTGAATACCGGTGGATGAAAGCCAATCACGTGCTTCAGTTGTCTTTCAGTTGCTCTGCGAGGCAACTCTGGCTCCAAAACTACTTGCTCAACCCTCCTTTGCTCTACCGTCTGAAGCGGTACTTGCTCCACAGCAGGAGCAGGCTGCTGCACCTGCCTTGCAGGCTGCGCATTGATCATTGCCATGACCGCTTCTGCCACCAACCTAATGGTCTCGGCAGACGGAGGTGTTGCAGGCGCATCGCTTGGCGCACTGCTCGCCTCAGAACCTGGCCGTTCAGACGGCCCAGCACCACTCCTGGTCACCTATAATCGTGCAAAACACCGATAAGCGACCATAAATTACTGCAAACAGCAATTATAGGAACACGCAGGTTCCTCAAACATGTGTATTTTCATTCCTAAGTGGAGATTCATGGGTTCTTTTCATGTTATAACGATGACGCACACATGTGCTCACCACCCCTTAAAGTGAATTCGTCCACGAATTCATTTAAGCTTGACCGAAACCAGAAGTCTGATACCAATTTGTAACACCCCTATCCGTCGCATAGCATATAGCAGTAGGTCCGGCCGGGGCCCGACGCCATATACTACGGACAGACCGGTTGGTTACGCGTTGAAACCATTCAACCAATCATTTCGTCCTACACAACACCTAGTGGAAGCAATTGATTAGGTTGCAAAAGAAATAAGAACCCAGCCATAACAGCATGAATGTCCACTACAAACTCAGGAATGTAAACATACACCAAAAGAGAAATGGCCTTAAGGCCTTACACTGTTCACTTAACAAAAGTAGTGTTTTCATACTTCGGCTCGCAGGCCGGCCATACATGAAAAATGGGAAAGAAACATAAGCAATTAGGCCTTCGAGGGCCGGCACAGCAACAAGGGCTTTAGCCCGCTATTTCCCGCTCTGCTCCGCAGCACCTGCAAGCCACAAACCACCGCCCGGTGGCAAACAATAGCAACGGTCAGCAATGCTGACCAAATTATAACGATCCCGCCCCCACAATCGGGGCGGCAATGCTCTTTCCCTGCACTTTATTAGCATAGGCAATTATAAAAAGTATTTGCACTTCACCATAGGCGCGGGCTCGCACGGCCACACACCCCGTGCACTCAGGGCACATTCTCGGCGAACCGGCCAACGTCACGTCAATTCAATCCATAGACGTTCCCAATCCACCACCGCCTCTAGGACGGTCATCCATATGAGCATTTTGCCTTCCTGGCCTTGGTCACGGCAATTTAAGCCATAGACCGCCGAAGACCCTCATCCATGCCAACGGTCCTACCGAACGACATAGACCGGGTACGGTTCCGCCTGACCCGTGCTCACACCGCAACGACAATTTAAGCCATATGCGCAGGCCAAGACTCACCGAGTCCCGTTTCCACCACAATAATCACATAACCCGGTTATGTTCACGTTGGCTCCCTGGCCACCGTGTCGGCAAAACCTGCTTTTGCCCAGTTTTCCGGGTGCACCTTGGAGTTAATCTCCAAGGCTCCCTGATGCAATCTACCACGTAGAAAACCCGAAAAACGCCCAAACACCCGGAGTCTTCCCCGGTTTATATGCAATGCAACATCACCGATCCGGCTCTACTTGTCCGGATAGGCTTCACACACAATGCCTATGTCCGTTTTCGCATATAGACTCTACACAAGGGGGACTTTACATATCTACCCCAAGGAACGCTCCAACTCTTCGCTCACTCGCGAGAGAGGGCTTCCTATGCAAAGGAAAAGAGGGCTTCACATGCCCAAGGATGAGAAATCATTACCCTTGCATTCTTCCGCGGCGCCATCGAAAACTATATGGTTGGAAAGCACCGCAACGGCGTCGCCTCCGCGGATCTGGACTCGGATCGCGATTCGGAGCTCCGAAGCTCTTCCGGCGGCCGGATCTTGGACTCCTCCTTCCTCCTTGCTCTCCCTTCTCTCTAACTTTTAGAGAGAGATTGGCCAATGGAAAATGGGTTTCTAAACCCTATTTCCCGACTATAACCACCCAGGAGCAGCCCCCCACCGTCGGATCCAAAGCCAAGGAAACGAACGGCCCGGATTAAATCCAAAATCATAAAATCTGGGCCGAACACGAGTTGGCACACGGCCGTGTGCCTGGCCGTGTAGCTCATTCGCCGTCTCGACCAAAATTGAAAACCAGCAACACGGCATGTGACACGGCCTCTGACACGCCCGTATCACCGGCGACACGCCCGTGTCGGGACCCGTGTCACGCCCCCCGTGTGCAATTTATCAACTTCGCAGTCAGAGAGGTACACGGCTTGGTGACACGGCATCAGACACGCCCGTGTCAAACTAGACACGCCCGTGTTCGTGCCCGTGTCATTACCCGTATACCCAACCGCACAGCCCAGGTGTGATACGGCCTGGGACACGCCCGTGTCCTAGGCCGTGTTCCACCACACGACCATCGTCGACCTGAACTGGTCGACTACACGGCCAGCTCGACGGCCCGAGCTCGACACGCCCGACACGGCCTCCGACACGCCCGTGTCAGGGCCCGTGTCACCTGCATCAAAAATCTGTCTTTGCCAAAAATGATCCCCGTCGCTCCTACAACATTTTGGGGTGTTACACGTGCAACCTCGCAAGGGCCTGCCCCCTTTCGCGACAAAGCAGCAGACCTGAGCCGTGCAAACTAAACCACGATCCTGAATCATGCAACCTCGCAAGGGCCTGCCCGCCTTTCGCGACAAAGCGGCAGACCTGAGCTGTGCAAACTAAGCCGCAAGACTGACTCGTGCAACCTTGTAAGGGTCTGCCCCCCTTTCGCGACAAAGCCGTGGACCTGAGCCGTGCAAACTAAGACGCGAGCCTGACTCATGCAACCTCGCAAGGGCTTGCTCCCTTTTCGCAATAAAGTCACGGACCTGAGCCGTGCAAACTAAGCCGCGAGCCTAACTCTTGCAATCGCAAGGGTCGGCCCCCTTTCACGATAAAGCCGCGGAACAGAGCCGTGCAAACAAAACAACTAAGATGGCATAAAGAAAATAATGTGATACAAAATAGCTGGAATGATACAGAAAGGGCAATCAGTGCCTAAGGGCAACAACAACAAATACTGAACAAAAAGCAAAATACAGTACGACTAACTAAACAACAAAATGCAAATACACAACTGCAAAGATGTAAGAGCTACTACTCGTCCTCGACATCCGAGTTAGAACGCTCATCCTCAGAAACATCTGCAAAGCTGAAGCCGGATGTGTCACATCCCAAGCTCTTGCCCACCAGGCGAAAGGCCTTCGAGACACCGTGTCAGAGTGCTAAATCACGAACATCATCCATCTAAGGCTCCACCTCCTTGGACCAAATCTCGTCACGAACTTTCTCGACAATCATGAAATGGTCTCGCATGTAGTCCAATGATTCCAGGTACTCCGCAAGTCCCGCAGCCTTCACCTCTGACACGTGGCTATCGGAAGACAACATCTCCACTTGGGCCTTCGCCGCCCGAAGCTGAGTCTCAAGGCCGGTGTCTTCCTCTTGTGCCTCCTGTAATTGGGCCTCCAAGCCCGAAGTCTCCTCCTTCGAGTGCTTCAACATCTGGGTGGTTCTCTCCACCAGGGTCTTCTCCACCTCCAGGGCCTCGCGTGCATCCTCTAGCTCGAATTTTAGCCCCGACCCAATCCGGCGGAATCGTGCAATGTTACCACAATTTGGGCCTGAGTCTCTATCTGCACAAGGAAAAGGCCAAAGTTAGCACCAAATAACAAAGAAAAAATAAAGAAAGGAATCTTTACAACAAATCAAGGCGTTTACCGCATCACTCATTGCCCTCAAACCTCAAAGAAGAGGACATCCGTGGAGCCGCTGTCTCCGAAGACACCTAAGGAACTGGGGACGCAAGTATCTGCACCTTAGGAGTCGACTCAGGACATGCATAAGAAGGAGCTGTCGCCACCACCGTATCAAGGTCACCAGGAGGGGCCGCCACAGCTTTCCTCCTCCGACCCCCTCCCTGAGAAGTCCCAACAATCTGAGCTGCGTCCGAAGAGATACCACACCGTAGCAAGCGCTTCTCCTCCATATAGATAAAAATATTAAATAGACGGTTGGCTAGTTCACGAGGCTGTGAAAACCCAAGCACCGGAGAAAATTCTCATTCCTTCCCTCTCACCCGACGACAAAGGTCAGGCAGCGTGTCCAACGCCTCGGGAAGACCCCATGAATTCCTAACATACCCAAACAAAGTACTCCCATGTCGGCGATCTTTGCGAGCCTCAAACTCCAACCAACTTTTGTTACTGCGGACCTCCACCCGCTCGCCGCCATCGGAGCGGACATTGCACCAATCTTGAAACTGGTCCAAGGAAAACTGCCCTCCATGCTCGCAAAAAAGGCAACTAAGCCCATAATTTGAGCAATTCCAACCGAGATAAACTGAGAAATCGATACCCCACAAAACTTCAAGATCTCGATCACCTCATCGCATGGCGGGAAGCGGAAGCCAGACCTCAGGGAAACTTCGCAAATAGTCAACCAATTGCGGGGGGATTCTGGACTTGAACCTCGGAACATGGAATCCTCATCTCCAAATCAGCAGGAAGCTTATACTTCTTCCTCCAGATTTCAACACTGTCATCGGTCAAAGAGGAGCGCAAGCGCATTGGACCGGAAGACCTGTACAACGCAAAAGATAGAGGAATCAGGTTTGCCTAATAAAAAATTAAGTAAGGCTTGGAGTCGCGCATCCAAGCGCATGCACCCTAAACCACGTGCAAACCGAGTGCGCACTCACGCACAAGAACACACACGACAAAGGAAGAGCCCGTCCGCATGCACAGACAGGTACGCGCACCCGTGCGCGTCCTGGTGCGCGTGCACCCACGCGTGCGGCCTTGTGTGCGCACACCCGCGCGCGCATCCGCACACAGACAGGTGCGCGCGTACCCGCACGCGCGGTCTAGTGGGCGCGCGCCCGCGCACGGACAGGTGCGTGCGTGCCCGCGCGCGGACAGGTGCGCCCGCGCCCGAGCGCGGATAGGTGCGCGCGCACCCATGTGCGCGGCCTAGTGCGCGTGTGGCCTGGTGCGCGCGCACCCGCGAGCTGACAGGTGCGCGCGCATCCGCGAGCGGACAGGTGCGCGTGCACCCGCGAGCAAATAGGTGCGCGCGCACCCGCACGCGCACCCACGCGCGCAAATAGGTGTGTGCTCACCCGCGCGCGCAGCCAGGACTGTGTGCACCCGCACGCACGACGAGGACCGTGCGCACCAGCGTGCACCTCCCGGGGCTCGCCCGCGCTCACCCGCAAGGGGCTTGAGGCGCGATTCCGGCAGCGCGCCTTAGCTCCGCATAGGCGGGCGCCTCCCTCGGCCTTGTTCGACATCTTCATCGGCCCTCTCTCCATCGTCAAGTTTACTCCAGGTACCTTCGAAACACCGAACTTCACCGCCTCCGCCTTCTCACCGGAGGTTGTCATGACAACAGGGAAGAAGTTGGCAGCAGGAAAATCCTTCTTCTCTCATTCGCTTCGTTCTCCAACAATAAGGATTCTAGGGGCAATTGATGGGTTACACCACCATTTATAAGGAGGATTCCCCCATGATCTCCTCCCAAAGTAGGAGATCATTGGGTTGACTAGTCAACCCCACCTCCCATGAACTCCCCAAAATGAGGGAAGTATGGGGGGGGCCCACTCCCTCTCTCTCCACCAAAAAATCGCTCCCCTTTAAAGGCGAAACCGCGGCGGCCGCCAGCCAGGCCGCGGCCGCCGCCGGCCAGGCCGTGACCACTGTCGACCAGGCTGTCGCCGTCCAGGCCGCTGCCGCCGGCTAAACCACCGCCGACATCGTCTAGGCCGCCGGCGGCGGCTAGGCGCCGCAGGCCATGCCTACGCCGCCTCCCCACCACCGTCGACGACTTGCCCGTCGTCCGATCGTGGTAGGCCTTCCTCGCCGTCCAATCTGTTGGGTAACCACCCACTAACCCACCAAGTTAGTAGTGAGGCCCGTCATAGTCCTCTCCAGGAGGCTATAAAAGGAGCCCTAGGGCCTCCTCATAATTCACTTTTTAGCTCCCGGTCATCTTCTTCCTCAGGTGATAGCTCTGTCGGACCCCTCCCTCGGATAGTCCTCCAGCCACCTAAGTCTCGGAACGAATGAAAGAAGGAGGAAGAGGACCACTGCAAGCGAACAAGCGCCGAATCCACGCTCCAAACTTCCAAGCACCAGAACCACTTCTCGGATTTCAGTGTCCAAGTCGCTCCCGCGGCGCAGCCTGTTGCCCGTTGGGAGCGGAAATATCTCTCTCACCCCCCAAGTTGTAATGGGGAGCGTCCTATCGCCCCCAATTCTCCAAACACATTGTAACCGCAAACAACTAGTGGACTTTGACAGACACAGATCCGGTCACGTGGTTTTTTACCCGATTGAGGGGTTTTTCCACGTCATCACATTTTGTGTCAACCATTTATTTTCATTGACTGTGTGTGCGCTCAACCGCTCCGTAAGCTAAGACGGTTTAAGTAAATCTGGTCTGACCGTGGCATCGAGTTAGTCCGCAACATATATTTATAATTAATTTTATAAATAATTGTAGTTAACTTAAATATATTACTTCTAATTTTATACATAGCTTATATATATTTTTATTTAACTTCAATATATTCATTTTTGCGGTAATACAGTATTACTTTCTACATAATTTTATTAAAAGAAGAAAATTTAAAAGAAACAATTTATTCCTTAATTTACATAAATAATTTCTTATTTAAGTACAAAATGATATTCAAACT
This sequence comes from Platanthera zijinensis, assembly GCA_039513925.1. NCBI lineage: Eukaryota > Viridiplantae > Streptophyta > Magnoliopsida > Asparagales > Orchidaceae > Platanthera > Platanthera zijinensis. The sequence continues at coordinate 49,273,273 of CM077081.1, forward strand.
ATACTAACAAATGAGTATAATTTACTACTCTTCAAATACCCTCATACTTAAGTTTTTCTATTTCAAAGCAAAAGCATGAGTCGACTATACGAGCAGTTATATATTTTCTAATTCAACTGTCTTTTTATTGAATAAAGGGAAGATACATATACAGATCCGGAGTATAAAGAGTTAAGTTCTACATTATGCAAATGATTTAGCTAGAAATAAATGTTTGTAGCCAAAAGATTTCTTGAGAAAACCAAATAGCAAGCAATATTGCAATCATTAGTAACAAACGTAGATTGGAATTTATAACAACCGTACCTTGAAAGAGATATGATGGAAAACAGACAACCTATTAATTATGTTCTCTCAAAATTTTACGCAAAATTAGATCAATTTGTAGTGATGTGATAGGGTATGAAATTGGTTTTGGCATATACAATAGGCTTTGATGTAGGAGTGATGGATTTTATCCTCTCACCTTATTTCATACTCTTGATTTGTTTGTAACTGCTGAGGAAAAGCTTTTCCACAGTAGAAATTTTTTTTGTAGAATTTGACCTTTATTTTAACCCAATGTATATGTATAGGAGCACATACTTCATTTCATATAGTCTTTTAACATTATTGGATGTCTATGTTTACGGAATGAATCTTATTCTCATTGACATAAGATCTTTTCTAGGAGCACATACTGCTAGATGCTTGCGTGCGTATGAAAATATGCAAAGCAACGCATAGATAGGGGGTTTCAAAGAAAATTTTGATAAAATATTTTGAGAGCAACTATAATAGCTTGAACATTCCTATATTTTGATAAGAGTGAAGTAAATATAATTGAAGTCTATAGATGTTTGGCTAACATAATACACGTGCTTCTATTTATTTCTCAATTCCAAGATGGTGAAAGCTCAGTCAATGAAAGTTCACAAATCTTCCCACTTCAATTATCCAGAAGTAGTGCTCAAAATAAAATCTCTAAATTTTGAAAATAAAATACACAAAATATTCTTTATAACTTAACCCCGGATATGTAGATTTATCTAGTTATGATAGAAAAATGACTAGTAGATTAAATTTCAGATAACTGTGTAAACCTCAACTCAACTTTATATATTTATTTTTGCAAAGAGACAAACGAAGTAGGGGTTTTACAATTTTGTTTTCATTTTGGATGAGTGCAGTCAGCCAACAATAAAAAAAAATACATACTTAAGTGGATATATATATATATATATATATATATATATATATATATATATATATATATATATATATATATATATATATATTGTTTTTCGAAGAAATATATACATGAAAGAAGACAACATTGAAAAACATAAAAAACAAGACAAACATTTTATAAAATACTTAATTATACGTAAAAATGCAGTTTTTAGAAAGGAATGTACCCCCATACTTATGTTGCACATAAGTATGAAGCAAAAGATGATATGTACAAAAATTATAAGTACAAAAGAGTAAAGAGGCTTTCCTATGGCGGTCGGGGAAGCCGTAAAAAAACCTGCAAAAAAAAACAAGTATAAAAAAACAGATAACTATGGGGTGCCTCCCATTAGCGTTTTATTTACCGTCGCGTAGCTTGACATAGTTAGTGGACTAATTTATATGTTAAGGAGGGTGTGTGATTCCATTTGTTTATTCGAAGAGTCCCCCGTAAGGTAAAGTTTTAAGCGGTGCCCATTTACTTTAAAAGAGCCTAGCTTGGGGTAAGAAATAAGAACAGTCTCATATGACAAAACCTCTTTAACAGTAAAAGGGTCGGACCATCGAGATTTTAATTTTCCCAGAAAAAGTCTAAGGCGTGAGTTATAAGGAAGGACGAGATCGACCGGTGAAAAAGATTTTGGAAATTTTATTTTTCTATCATGATAAAACTAACGCTTTTTATAAAATTTATTACTTTCGTAGGCATTGGCACGTCATTCATCAAGTTCATTGAGTTGAAATTTTCTTTGTTCGGCGACTAAGTTCATATCTAAGTTTAAAAATTTTAGCGCCCAGTAGGCGCGATATTCTAATTCTACCGGAAGGTGACAAACTTTTCCGTAGACTAACCGATAAGGCGTACAACCGATAGCGGTCTTGTATGTCGTCTGATAAGCCCAAAGTGCGTCGTCAAGTTTAAGCGACCAATCTTTTCGATTGATGGCTACAGCTTTTTCAAGAATACGCTTCAGTTCCCTATTAACTACCTCTACTTGGTCGCTCGTCTGTGGGTGATAAGCGGTGGCTAGTTTGTGAGTAACTTCATACTTAGCTAAAACTTTAGCTAACTGGGCGTTACAAAAATGTGTACCCGATCACTAACGATTGCACGAGTCGTGCCAAAACGAGAAAATAAGTTTTTCAAAAATTTCACGACAACTCTCGCATCATTGGTGGGGAGAGTTTGCGCTTCTGCCCACCTTGACACGTAGTCAACCGCTACTAAAATATAATGATTTTTAAAAGATAGGGGTAGAGCGCCTATAAAATCGATACCCCACAGATCAAATATTTCACATTCGATAAATAAGTTCTGGGGCATTTCGTCCCGACGAGAAATATTACCTGACCGTTGGCAGTTATTGCACGTGCTTACCAATTTCTGCGCATCTTTGAATAAAGTGGGCCAGAAGAAGCCTGCTTCAAGCACTTTTCGCGCAGTCCGATTTACTTGATAATGTCCGCTGGTTTGTCCTTCGTGGCAGTGTCACAATATTTTGATGCCTTCCTTGCCCGAAATAAATCTCCTAATCACTTGGTCTGCACAGACTCGGAATACAAACGGGTCTTCCCAAAAATAGTTTTTAAGGTCAGAAAAGAATTTCTTCTTTTGCTGACTTGAAAAAAATTTCGGAAGGACTCAAGCAAATAAATAATTGGCTAAGTCTGCAAACCAAGGAGTAGAGAGAGACGTTACCGTTTTGATGGCGAGGAAGCGTTCTTCAGGAAATTTATCCTCAATGTCGGCCTCCACTAGCGTATCTGTAGCAGTATTTTCTAGTCGAGAAAGTTGATCGACTGCCAAGTTCTCTGCGCCTTTTTTATCTCGGAGCTCCAAGTCGAATTCTTGTAGGAGGAGAATCCAGCGTAGTAAACAGAGTTTGGCTTCTGCTTTACTTAATAGATATTTCAAAGCAGAATGATCAGTAAAAACTATAACTTTAGATAGCATTATATATGATCAAAACTTATCAAAAGAGAATACAATCGCCAGTAGTTCCTTTTCCGTAGTGGTGTAGTTGGCTTTTGTGTAGATGTGAGTGTTTTACTTGCATAATAAATTGGATAAAAATATTTATTTACACGATGTCCTAATACAGCTCCTACTGCATAATCGCTCGCATCACACATTATTTCAAATGAAAAGGACCAGTTTGGTGCTACTAGAATATGAGAATTGATAAGTTTTTCTTTTATAAAATTGAATGTGTATAAGCATTCGCTATTAAAAATAAAGGGGGATTCTTTTTCGAGGGGGTGAGTCAGCGGTTTTGAAATTTTGGAAAATTTTTTATAAACTATCTGTAAAGACCTGCATGACTTAAAAAACTTTGTATGGCTTTTACGTTAGTATATGGGGGAATTTTTTCGATAATTTCTATTTTGACCTTATCGACATCGATTCCCTGGATAGAAATTTTATGACCAAGAAATAAGCCTTCTCGGATCATAAAGTGACATTTCTCCCAGTTCAGTGCTAAATTCGTGTCTTCGCAGCGTTGAATAACACGAGCGAGCTTATCTAAGCAAATTTCAAACGAGTCTTCGAGTACGGAGAAATCGTCCATAAACACCTCCATAACATCCTCTACTAACTTGACAAAAATGGCCAGCATACATCTTTGAAATGTATCCAGCGCATTGCAAAGACCAAACAACATTCTTCTATATGTGAAGGTGTTGAAGGGGCAAGTAAACACGGTTTTCTCCTGATCTTCGGGGGCGATTGGTATTTGTAAATACCCCGACAGACCATCAAGAAAATAATAATATGAGTGACCAGAGAGCCGCTAAAAAATTTGATCGATAAACGATAGTGAAAAGTGATCTTTTCGGGTGGCATCATTTAATTTTTTATAGTCGATACACATCCTCCAATCTGTAACAGTACGAGTAGAAATTAATTCGTTATTAGTGTTTGGCACTACCGTTATGCCGCCCTTTTTCAGGACAACGTATACGGGACTAACCCACGTACTGTCTGAAATTGAGTAGATAATTCATGCATCCAAAAGTTTCATTACCTCAGTCTTAACGACATCCTTTATATTAGGATTTAGTCATCGTTGTGACTGGATGGATCTGCGAGGATTATCTTCGAGAAAAATTTATGTGTACAGAACGAGGAGTTAATCCCCTGAATATCAGAAATTTGTCATGAATTGCATGTCAATGTTTTTTTAATACTTCCACTAAATCAGAGGTTTCCAAATCGTTTAACTTTGAAGAAATGATAATAGGGAGTTTTGAATTTTCTTCGAAAAAAACGTATTTTAAATGATCGGAAAGTGATTTAAGCTTGAGGGTTGGTGGTTTTTCATAGGAATTTTTTATTTTGAATTTTTTAGAAGTAATGATTTCAAAATGCAAATTATTAGATTTTTTATATGAAATAGGTAAGTTTGTCAAGTCTGTTTCTTCTAAAGTTTTAGAAAATTAGTTAGAAAAAGAAAAATCATTTTCCTCAAAAGAAGGCTTCCAGTTGAAAGTAGGAATCGTTGTTTGAAAGCGAGTTCTGCATAGATGGATTTATATTAATAGTAATCTTGTCATCTCCAACCCGAATGTGGAGTCTACCATTACTTACATCAATTAAAGCGCGGGAGGTGGCGAGAAAGGGGCGACCAAGTATTATGGGTACATCAACGTCCTCCTCGATGTCGAGGATAACAAAGTCTACCGGGAATATAAACTTGTCAACCTTGACTAAAACATCATCTACTATCCCTATTGGATATTTTATAGAACAATCTTCTAATTGGATGCTCATTTTGGTTAGGCTTTAAATACCCAATCTTAGTTTTTGAAAAAGCGAGTACGACATTAAGTTAATACAAGCGCTCAAATCTGCTAAGGCGTCTTTTATTAATAAATTACTGAAAAGGCACGTGATTGAAAATCGTCCCGGATCGTTTAACTTTTAAGGTAATTTGTTTAATAAAATTACCGAACATTCAACGTTAAGGAAAACTCGAGATATACCTTCGAGTTTCTTTTTATTAGAAAATAACGCTTTAAGATATTTTGCGCACGTATTTTGGCATCTGTGCGATTGCCTCTTAGAAAGGAACATTAATTTGTATTTGTTTTAAAATTTGTAAAAAAAAATTATGATGCTCGTCTTGTCGCTCATTAATTAGTTTAAAAGGATATGGTAAAGACGTTAGAGAAATACACGGTGAAATAAAAGAAGGGAAGAAGAAGAAGTAATAGGAGGTGGGGTAGAAACTATAACCTCAGATTCAGCTTTATCAGGTAACTGTACCTCCTTTCCACTTCGAAGTGTGATGGCGTGGGCATTCTCCCGCAGATTTGGCTCCATATTTCCTGGTAAAGTTCTAGGTTGGCGCTCCGATAACATCTTTGAAATCTGTCCAATTTGAGTTTCCAAATTTGTAATTGATCAGGTCAGGTACGACATATTTAGTAAAGATGTCTTCTATCGGGGTGGGTCGTAGTGGCTGTGATTGTGGTGGCGGTGGTTATGGTGCAAATCCATTTGGATTTGAATTAGGCGGACGTTGAGCATTATTGGGGTTGCTTCATGACAGATTTGGATGATTCCTAAACCCTGGATTATAAATATTATTATACAAACTAATATTTGGGTTATAGGAAGGAGATATATATGGATTTCTCCTATAATCGACTTGTTCTTCAATTATATTATTATTAGTAGAATTCCAAGGAGGAGTGGCGGAGGGAGCAGACATCCCCGCTACTTGCCTAGTTAGAAATTCTATATGGAGTGCTAAATTTGAAGAAGCGCCGAGCTCATAAAGCCAAGCGGTTTATTAGGGCGTGACCTAGGCACGTTCCATTGGTAGACATTCATAGTCATTTCCTCAAACAAAGCTTGAGCAGCCTCAGGGGTTTTATTATTTAATGTTCCCCCGGCGGCAGCATCAATCATTTGTCTGATTTCGAAATTCAAACAATTATAAAATGTCTGCACTTGGAGCCAAGCCGACAGTGCATGATGTGGACACCTACATAAAAATTCTTTAAAACGTTCCTAAGTCTTATAGAGAGACTCAGACTCGCCCTGAACAAAGGAAGAAATATCCACACATAATTTAGCGGTTTTAGCAGGCGGAAAATACTTTGTTAAAAAAATTTCGGTCATATCAGCATAAGTAGTGATAGATTCTCTAGGTAGAGAACCTAACCACTGTTTGGCATTCATTCGTAATGAAAATTGAAATAAACACAAATGAATGACATCATCAGTGACGCCATTTATTTTAAATGTATTGCATATTTCTAAAAATTAGACAAATAAGTGTTAGGATCTTCATCTGGCAATCTATCGAATTGTACGAAGTTTTGAATCATTTGGATTATACTAGATTTGATTCCAAAGTTATTATTAGAAATCGTGGGATGAACTATACTTGATCAGGTGTCATCCAAGTTCGGCCTCACATAATAAGACATAGTCCTTTGCGGAGCCGCAATAGGAATTTGATCTGTCATAGCTTCTACGTTCGTGGTTTCGATAGACTCTTCAAGATTTAAAACTTGGTCTTGGTCACGAGATCGAAGGCGCCTGTAATAGGTGTAGTCGATTTCATGATCAAAATCGAGATTATGATCTATTGGAGAGTTTCGTCGGATCATGCACTAAAAAACTATTACAAAAAAAAATTTTGTTATTAATTTTTTTTTGTGGTTTTGTTTGTTTTTTAGAAAATAAAAAGACAGAAATAAAAGTGTTGTTAATAAAAAAATATAGTTTTTATGAAAACAAGGTTTTTAAACAGAGAATTTGTGTTTTATTTATTTTTATAAAAACAGTAGTTTTTAAATATCAACTAGGATAAAAGTAATAGTAATTCATTTTTATTTCAAATATCAACACAAAAATGATCTCTGACAACGACGCAAAAAACTTGATAAGTAAAAAGTTGTGTTTCTTTTTTTTTCTTTTAACGGTGATTTGGATAATTCATTTTATGCATTGCGTTTTATCTCTTTACTTATATACTGTGATTAAGGCAAGCGTACCTATCGAGTAATAATATCGTATTTGTTTTCAAATATCAATGTCGTATTTTTCCACGGATCTGTGTCAAATACTCTACTTGAAGGAATAGAGCTATTATTTTATCGAAATGAGTAGAGGTTTATGTTTGTTTTTAAAGTGTAAATAAAATTTATATGCTTATGTTTTGAAAATAGATGAAGGAGAGAGCCCTCGATTTTGATTATTTTGGAAGATATTTAAGAAATATTCGAAGTTGTTATTAATTAAAATATTTGACCGTGGAGGTTCCCTAGATTAAAATGCACCTCTATGGAGGATACACCCGCCTGAGATTAAGATAAATTGATCGAACTTTCGTCTTCCAAAAATATCTTAACACACGTTTTACGTTGTGAACCCCGCTATTGATCTCCTACTGATATTCGAAGGTTCAACTCGGGAGGCTTACGTTCATCTCTTTCGAGTACGATGTGTAGTTTCTCTTTACCTGAGGTGATCAATTCGTAGACACGAACCTTTCGGCTACCAGTTGCAAAATTCAGAAGTGAAAACTGTAAGACCCTCTTTTTTAACTAGTAAAAACCGGGGTCTTATGCCCAGAACCTCCGCTTTGCGGTGACACCTTCGCGCCCGGGAAGATCGTCACTACAAAACGCCGATTCTGCCGGCCTTATTGATCACAAAAGTAGCAGTACAAGAGTATAGACATGTAAGTCCACAACAAATCACATATAATAAAATCTCCACGAAGGGAGTGTCCACAGAATAGTAAAAGAGTACATGAAATAAGGGATCAAGCCCGGTACATCAATATCCTCACTACAAAACTCTCATGCCGAAGCAAAATAAAACATCTACTACTAAAGATCGGGACTCACGGTCCCAGCAGGCTGTGCTCCTGAGCTAGACTGCCCTGTCTCCAATCGCACCGGTCTCCTGGGCTGCTCCTCCCTGCTGGGCTCCACGATCCCCTAATATGATGTGGTTCCAAAATCATTAGCTTATAAGACTAAGCCCTATCATCCCCCACCCCTTCCCCCATGCTCCTAGGCACCGAGCGGGGAGGAAGAGAGGAAAGGACGTGAAAGTGGAGAGTAAAAACAAATAGGTGACAGGGGGACCTAGCTAGCAATTTATAATTATGTTGAAATAGGTAAAGTAAGAAAAGAATTTAACCTTCACTTATGTGAGTATACATAAGCCAAGGGATCTTCTACAAGGCTCCCATCGTATAAAATGTCCCATACCACTTTATACGTTGGGGTGTCGGTTATCACAAGCAGTATATATATATTGAAATGACCTAAATTTATAAACTTGCCCACACAAGCTTATAGACCAAGGGGTCGTTTGGCAAGTCCTAATGTATAAGTGTCCCATTAAACTTATACATTAGGTGTAATAGGTTATTATGAATGATTATGATATGCATCTATATGGTGGGTTCATGTTATGTTCAAGCAGTGCAACTCACCCACCCGACTTTGTGTACACAAACCTTTAATTCCTCTTTTCGGAGCCGTTACCTCCCAGGATACCTCCGTAGTGGCAGACGGAAGCGGTGGGTTGGGCCTCTCCCACCTCAAAACCAGTATAGTACTACCGGTCTGACCTATCGTACGCCTCAACGCTTGGTGCACTAAGTGGACTCCTGCGTACTCTAGCCGACTGGACAACCGGACTTAAGTTTGGCAAAGTGTAAAACTACACTTGCCGAGTCATCGTACTGGCGTCGGTGAAACGACAATCCAGTATCGAAGGCCCACCACCTTAGATATTCCTGATAGATTCGATTTCAAGATAACCCAAATACCTAGAGGGGGGTGAATAGGTTTTTGTCTTTTTTTCACTTAAGGCGGAATAAGAATTTAGTTTTTTAAAGAAAATCTAACTATACTACACCTATCACAGCAACCACATCACATAATTCACAATCACATACACATCACAGATTGCACACTGGTTTATAGTGGTTCCCCAAGGTCTGGGTGCATCCACTTTCCCCCTTCGCCTTTCTAGCAGTGTGCTAGATTCGGCCTAACTTCTTCCTTCACCTCAGATCCACAGATCTTACAGCTCAGAACCCTGAAAGGTTCCTACCACTCAGAAACTTGAAAGATTCCTACAACTCAGAGTGTATCCACACTCCTATAGCTCAGGATAACAGCCCTATCTCAGCCTTGTCACAAGGCCTATAACTAAGAGATCTATATCTCCTATACTCAGCCTTTATATTATAGGCTTACAACTCAGATCTTGAAAGATCCTACAGAATATGAAAAATCTTATAGATTAACTCTTACCCTTGTTGAGAGAGAAGGGATAAGTGGTTTCTTGATAAGCTCTTGATAAAACTGATTGCTGAGATCAACCTGTTCTTAGCTTTCTTCAAAGCTTCTTGAATATGAACTCAGTAGGGTTGATCTTCTTTGAAGGTTACTGGCTGGCAGCTTCCGTCTTAGATTTCAGAAATAGATCTGAATTCTTCTTAGCAGATTAGTTCAAGATATGCTTCTTAAGAGACTTGTAAATGTCTCCTTCTTTACTTCTACAGCTGGAGCTTTCTCTCACTTTCCAGATCTTCTAAAGTTTCTTCAGAATTCTTGTTTGAATTCTCCTTAGACAAATTCTCAGTAGATTGCCACTTCAGACTGTCTTCTTAGATTTTCTCACGAAAATCTTCTTCTGTGTGTCGTGATCTTTCTTTATCAATAATCAATACTTCATTAGTTGTTCGTATGCTTGTTTTTTGATTTGACAGAATCCATCTATATATATACTTTATCTATGGTAACTGGCTGATCCGGTTTCTAACCAACTTCTGACAGTTCTGATAGCTTCAGCAAACTTGTTGGAATACACAGCTCTCAAGTCTTCAGTCAGTTTTTGAATCTTTTGTCTTTGTCAGCAAAGCGTCGAGACTGATCTTCATTATGTGTCGTCATAAGTAGATTAAGTGTCGACACAAGCTTTGGTGATGTTGACACAGCTCCTTTGGCATCGACACAGCTTCTTGACACTACATCTGTAGAATGTGTCGACGCAGCTTCTTTGTGTCGACACAGACACTTCTTCACTTCACATCAATCAACATTATTGAAACTCTGTTGTGTGTCGACACAAGTCTTGTGTGTCGACACAGTTGATATAGTCTAAGAATTCTGTATATCAACACTGCCTCCAGGTATTGACACAGTTGATGTCGACTAAAACTTTTGTGTGTCGACACTACCTCCAGGTGTCGACATAGTTGAAGTCGACTAAAAATTTCTTTGTGTCGACACAGTTGCTTCCAGTGTCGACACAGCTTTTCCAAGTGTCGACACAGGCTTTCTTAAGTGTCGACACATGGACTTAGAAACTTTTTCCCTGCATTTCAGCATATTCTTAACCTGCACATATAAACTCACAATAACATCAAATACACCTTGATGTATATCATTGAGCTAAGTAAGGCTTCTTCAAATCAGGTACACATTTTCCTATGTACCCAACAATCTCCCCTATTTGGAGAAGTCATAACCCTTTAGTCAATGATATACACCACTTATAATAAACAAACATTATGATGTATATCGGCATTATATGACAGGGTAACTTATAAACAAAACATATACCAAAATGTAATTACATAATAATGATGCAAACTTAATGAACATGAAACATTGTTCTGTTTATATTATCAAAAAGTTTCTTAACAATTATTTACATAGATTTTTTTAATACTAAAGATTACATTATTCTTATAAAATCTAGTAAATCTATACTAAGGTTGATCAGGCTCCCTGATGACTATGCCTTTTCCTGGCTTAATCTGAGCCTGCATAGTAGGTTCTGCATCATCAATGGGCTTCTTTCCTTTCAACTCTGCCTTCTTCTATGCTTCAGCCTTAATCCTCTGCCTTTCAAAATAATGAAAAGGCTTAGGAAAGTATTTGTTAGGCTCCTGAGAATTAGGAGGTAGCTTCCCAATTTTAGTCTTTCTTCTATACTGTAGAATGGCTTCTTGCCTTGTTTTATATTGCTGTCATTCTTGTTCATTATACCATTTGCCCCTTTCATGGATCTGATCTTTCATAGCTTTCCAGGCAATCAAAATGATATTCTTGGAAGTGGGGCTCTACTGCTCAAAATCAGGCTTTAACTCAGCCTGTTCTCTGAACCTTTTCTTTGACAATTGAGCTTCCTGCTGAGCTTTCAAGGCAGCTTCTGACATTTCTACTTTCTCAATAATAATATTATCAACTTCCTGTGGAGGACTGTACATTGACTGAACTTGTTGTTGAATCATATCAAAATCTGCTGGAGGGTAGATGACCTGAGCAACTTCAGGTTGATCACCTTCAACATAAACAGGTTGCACACCAGACTCAGCAACATTATCATCATCAAAAAGGGGTGGATATCCCAGAGTGGCTCTGATGCTTTTGGATATCCATTTGGCATGATCTGAGCCTGCTTTGACTAACACCCTCTTCCCCTTTATGACTTCTCTTTCAATATGGTCTCTTAAGTCATCTTTCTGAAATCTCACTTGTCCATCAAGAAAATTAACACCATCTTTACAAAATGATTTTAACTTGAGAAGCTATAAGAGATTGTTTTCTGAGAAGTAGTAATGGCTGTCTGAAATTAGTCTAAGGCATCCTGTAGCTTCTTATCAAACTCCTCTTTCTCTTTAGCCCTTGCTTCATTCATTGCAGTGATTGTATTCTTTATTTCAGTTACAATCTCATTGTGAGATTCAGTCAGATTGTCATTCATTCTAATCTGATTCTCAAGGATATAGCCTTGTTTAATAGCAATGTCATCCACTTGAGCCTTTACTACTGCTTGCTGCTTAGCCAGAAATACTACAGCATTGCCCCCTTTGTGGAAGAAATCTTTCATCTCTTTCTTATGTAGATTCACTTCAAACCTGATGGATTTGATATCCTGAGCCAGATCAAATTGAAGTGACTTATTGCTTACATCCACATACTTCTCTAGAGCCATTCTCTGCTCATCTAATTTCAGTTGCAAGACCACCAATAATGAGCTGTAATCAGCCTCTGGGGTAGGTTGTGGAGCAACAGTTTGCAATGCTTTCTTGTAGCTTTGTCTCCTTCTCTTGAAAACCATCAGTTTTCTCTTTTTAGCACTTGTGATTTATTCATCTTCTGAAGCAGATGAACTTGTAATGTCTACTCTTTCCTTAGGACTAGGAGGGAGCTCCTTTTCAGTCCTAATTTGCTCCCCCTCAAAGTCAGCCTGCTCCCCCTCAATCCTTACTTGCTCCCCCTTACTTGTTGCTCCCTCAATATCAGGAAACAACTCCTCAAGAGTAAACTCATGTTGAGTGTGGACTGGTGGTACTTCTTTCTCAGGAGCATCAATAGCTACAGATGTATCCTCCATAATAACATCTTGTGCTGGACTGTTTATATGAGGTCTCTCAAGAATAGTTTGTGAAGCCATTTCACTTACCAAGTGAGTTGTCTCTTCCCCTTGCACCTGTGCATTATCAGTAAAGTTTTGTGCCTGTGCATTATCTGGATCCCCCTGCACCTGTGCATTATCAGTAATATCCTATGTAGGTGATTTCTCTACAGCTTCTTGGCTTTCTATATCAGGTATGTCCTTTGTTAGGACCCTATCCCATCTGGAGATGATTCTAATGTCCATATTTCTCATGTGGTTGATTTTAGAACCAGGAATCTGGTGCATTACTTCTGGAATTGCTCCAGCCAAGTATAGACTCATCAGTCTAGCCAAATTAAGCTTCTTTATGTCTTCCTTAATCTTCTCAAAAATTAATATAGACCAATCTGTGTTTAGTCTAAAAATGATTCTTGTCATTAGGCTAAACATATAGGCTGAATTCCTATCATGTCCCCCTGGCTTACATAGAATTACCTTTCCAACCACTTCTGAGAGGAATTTCCCTTGCTGATTCATCCCTTTCCTGCTTATAGCAGATCCAATCTTCAAGGTAGGATCCAATCCACACCATTGTAGTGCTTCCCTTGTCTTAGATACAGGTACTTCTTCTTCATCCTGAGTCCTTGAAAGATTAAGAATTTTCCTCAAACTCTTCAAGGTCAATTTGACTATAGCACCATGAACGGTTGATTTAATCTTAAGACCAGTTGAATCCACTGTAGCTGCACCATAAAACTCAAGTATTTTTTTTCTTCCATATCTTGGTTGGTTCGGATACCAGAAACTCCAAACCATTTTCAGCAATAAGGGTAATTACCCCTTTAATCTCAGATTCAACATCATCAAAGGCATGACGAACCAACTTATATCCTTCGTTGATGTTATCTTCTACCTTTGGCGCCATTGGGACGGTGAGAAAGCTTGGATTGAGAGAAGAGAGTTTGTCGACACAAGGTTTTGGTCTCGAAAACCTGGAGAGTGTGTCGACAGAGATTGTTCTTGACCTATTTATACCCTTTTAAACAAAGAAAGTCAAAAGGCGGGCAAAAACTGTCTAAATGTGTTGACACTGTTGAAATATATCGACACATACTTCTAATATCTCGACAACGGTGTTGACTTTTATGTGTCGACACCAATTGATGATGTGTCGACACTTGACATACTTAGAATTTCATCAGAAATTCTGTGTCGACTCTTATTATAAGTGTCGACACAATTTCTGGATGTGTCGACACCACTACTCTGGATGTGTCGACACCACTTACTGAAGTGCCGACACCACTTCTCTGGATGTGTCGACACTGATTTACTGAAGTGCCGACACCACTTCTCTGGATGTGTCGACACTGATTTACTTAGCCAAATATGTTAAACTAATCTATGTTCAACATTCCTAATTCAATTTTAAATTTATTGAATTTAGTTTCATCTAGAGGCTTAGTAAACACATCTGCAATTTGATAATCTGTTTTGACAAATTCTAGTTAGATGTCCTTTTTCTCTACATATTCTCTAAGAAAATGTATCTAATTTCTATATGCTTAGTCCTACTATGTGAAACAGGATTATTAGCAATAAAAATAGCACTAGTAGAATCACAAAACAAAGGTGTTCTACTTACCTAAATACCATAGTCTACTAGCTGGTGCTGAATCCATAATAGCTGTGTATAACAACTTCTTGCTGCCACATATTCAGACTCAGCTGTGGAAATTGCCACACTAGTCTGCTTCTTACTGCTCCAAGACACCAATCTTCCTCCTAGAAATTGACAGGTTCCTGTTGTGCTTTTTCTATCTTCTTTGCAACCTGCAAAGTCTGCATCTGAATAGTCTGTCAGTAGAAAATCTCCATTCTTAGGGTACCAAAGGCCTAGATTAGGTGTGCCCTTTAAATATCTCAAAATCCTTTTTACTGCAGTGTAATTAGATTCTTTAGGGCATGATTGGTACCTAGCACAGACATATGTTGCATACATAATGTCTGGTCTACTAGCAGTCAGATATAGAAGAGAGCCAATTATTCCTCTATACAAAGACTCATCTACAGGCTTACCTGCATCATCTTTGCATATAGGCATATTTGTTCCCATAGGAGTTCTCATGGTGGAGGATGATTCCATACCATACTTTTTAATTAACTCCTTGGTGAACTTAGACTGAGATATGGACAAGCAATCATCAGTCTGTCTTACTTGAAATCCCAAGAAGAACTTAAGTTCTCTCATGCTGCTCATCTCAAACTTCCCTTGCATAAGTTTAGCAAACTTATTGCAAAGGTTTTTTTTCTGTAGACCCAAATATTATGTCATCTACATAAATCTGGACTAAGATAATCTTTCCTTTGGACTCCCTTAGGAATAGAGTTTTGTCTACTTTCCCTCTTGAGAATTTGTTCTCAATAAGGAAAGTAGACAGGGTTTCATACAAAGCTATTGGGCCCTGCTTTAACCCATACAAAGATTTCCTAAGTCTATAAACATAATCAGGTTTGAGAGAATCAACCAAACCTGAGGGCTGCTCTACATAGACTTCTTCTTTTAGATTTCCATTTAGGAATGCTGATTTTATATCCATTTGGAATACCTTGAAGCCTTGATATGCTGCATAGGCAAGGAACATCCTAATTGCTTCCAGTCTTGCTACTGGGGTAAAGGCTTGATCAAAGTCAATACCCTCTTCCTGCATGTATCCTTTTATAATAAGTCTTGCTTTGTTCTTCACAATGATCCTATTCTCATCCAGTTTGTTCCTAAAGATCCACTTTGTTCCAATGATGTTGTGGTCTTTTGGTTTAGGAATCAACTCTCAGACCTTGCACCTTCTGAATTGATTCAGCTCCTCTTACATGGCATCAATCCAATGTGAGTCTAGAATAGCTTCTTCAAATCTCTTTGTCTCCAATTGAGATAGGAAGCTTGAGCAAAGAACTGTATTCAAGTTCCTGCTTCTGGTTTGCACTCAATGTCTTGGATCACCAATAATCTGATTTGCTGGATGATCCTTTAAGTGTCTAACAGCTGGAGGTAGACTATCTTCGGGTTGAACACCTCCAGTCTCTTCAATATGTTGCACCTCTAAGTTTTCATCAGCATCTAGAGAGTCTTGTACTCTCCTTGGAGAGTAGCCACCATTTTACACTTCCTGCTCTGCAGTTGACTCTTTTGTAATGGTAAGCTTGTCCATATTCTCATTTATACCTGTAGAACTGCATGAGCTACAAGGCAACTCACTGTTAATTAGTCTTGTTTCATCAAAGACAAAATGTACAGACTCTTCTACAACTTGAGTAATCAAGTTGTAGACCCTATAAGCCTTACTATTATTGTTGTACCCAACAAATATCCCATCTTGGGATTTGGCAGCAAACTTAGTTAGATAAGACTTGCCATTATTGAGGATATAGCACTTGCAACCAAAGATCCTAAAATAGGATAAGTTTGGTTTTCTACCCTTCAATATCTCATAGGGAGTCTTTTTGTGGCTTTTGGTGATAGAAGCCATATTGATCACATGACATGTAGTGTTTACTGCCTCAACCCAGAAATATTCTGGGAGAGAAGTGTCACTCAATAGAGTTCTACCAGCCTCAATCAGTGTTCTATTCTTCCTTTCAGCAATACCATTTTGCTGTGGTGTTCTAGGTGAGGAGAATTCTTGAAAAATACCAAATTCTTCACACAGTCTTGTCATACTCTCAGATTGAAATTAAGTGTCATGGTCACTTCTTATTTTGACCACTGTATTATCAAGTTCATTCTGAATTTGCTTGACAAAACTATATAAAACACTTAGAGTTTCTGATTTTTATCTCAGAAAGAACACTCAGGAATATCTAGAATAGTCATCTACCACCACAAAAGTATAGACCTTCCTACCTAGACTATGAACTGGCATAGGACCAAATAGATCCATATGTAATAGGTATAGACACCTCACTGAATCCTTGATTTCAAGGCTATGAAAGGAGGATTTTTTCTTCTTGCCTTTTTGACAAGCTGAGCATATCCCATCTTTTATACACTTAACTTTAGCACCATTCCTCACTAACTCTTTGCTAAAGAGTTGGCCAATTGTTTTGTAGTTAAGATGGGCAAGCCTCTTGTGCCATTTGACACAATGAGAGGCTCTCTCATCAGCTACAAGACAAATAGGAGAAATATTGTTCACACACTCAAAGTTAAGAAAGTACACATTTCTTTTTCTATATCCTATCAATATGACCTTTTGATCACTTGACCTTTTGATGTGACATCCATTCTTAATAAATGAAATGTCATATCCTAAATCACTCAGCTGACTTATGCTTATAAGGTTGTGTTTCAAACCCTTCACATAGGCCACTTAAGTGATAGTAATCTGGTTATTTGAAATGTTACCAAATCCTTTAATGATTCCTTTTTCAGAACCACCAAGATTACTTTATACCTATTTATGATAGGTAAGTACTCCTTCAACAACTCCCTTATTCCAGTCATGTGCTTGGAACATCCACTATCCAAGTACCATATAGGGGCATGGTAACTTGGACTCACCTACAATAAAGAATTACCTCCTCTTAGAGCCCAAGTAAGTCTTGGGTCCTTGGTTCAAGTTAGCTTCATACTTAACAAATCTACCAACTGCTCTTCTAACAGGTAGACTGTTGTTCTTCCTAACACTAATGTTGTGCTAGCAATCTAAGGCATAATGACATGTCTTGCCACAACACCAGCATTTATACTTGTTGTATCTATTTTTAGATATATTCTTGGCAGTCTGGTTGATAGCAAATCTTTTGTTTTGTGTTGGTACTGCTGCAGCTACACCCACTGTTTTCTTAAGAACATGGGGTTTATGGACATGGGCTGCCTTATTGACATAAACACCCTTGTCATTCAGAACTTCAGTCTTACTATGACCATGAGTATTCTCAAGGTCATACTTATTAGAAGGCACTTGTACCTTTCTAAAAACTACAGGGACTTTAAAGTTCAGTGGCTGGACTGAGGCTTTGTCCTTTCTCTCAAATTGGACAGCCCTAGTGTCACCTTTAAATCCTATTCCAGCCTTACCCTTTTGAGCCACAAACTCATCTATTAAGGGTAAAACTAATTTTGGCTTGGAATAACTAGCCACCAAATCTTTTTCCTTTTGAAGTCTCCAAACTTTTAATTAGATCATTTTTGTATGTGATTGTGCCCATCTGAATAACAGTTATAATTTTCATTTTGGCAATCTCATTCATTTTTTGATCCAACTCTTTCTCTAAATCAGATGCAGCCATCTTAAGATCTGCAATTTCCTTAGCCTAAATTTTGGCCAGGTTTTTGCTTTTCTTTAGTGCCTGAAACAAGTCCCCATATTCATCTATCAGCTGATGAATATCACCTTCAGACTCAGAACCATCCACATCACTTGATGTAGATGTAGCTGACTCTGTACCAGTACTACAATCTGAATTTCTAGAAAAACATTGTACCTTACTAGGACCAGGTTGATCCTGGCACTTGTCTTCTTCTGACACATCCATCAGTCCCATGCACTGATGGTCTTCTTGGTCATAGATAGAGTTCAACACTTGCATAAACTCATCTTCTTCATCTGCTGTATATAGACCAATGTATGCCTCAGCTTCAAATTCAGACTCTAAAGATGATTGGTCTGTCAAGCTCTTCTCCTTCTTAGCAACAAAGGATTTCTCCTTCTTGCTCTTTTGTTGAGTCTTCTTTTTATTAGCAGACTCCTTTCTTTTTTCTGGACACTCAGCCACAACATGTCCAGGCCTATTACAGTAGTAGCAAACTATCTTTGATGTTGTAGATTTGCTAGGCTTAGACCTGCTCCTATCCTTCCTAAATGACTTCCTATTTTTATAATAGTCATCCACAGGCTGAGATATGGAGGGCCTAGACTTCCACTGCTTCTTCTTCAGGAATCTCTAAAACTGCCTTGTGAAGGCAGCAAAGTCTTTATCTGAGTCACTGTTGTCTGAACTTTGGTTGTCTGAATTATCTGAAGTAATTTCAGCAACTATCTCAGGAGGTGATGGAGACATCCTCCTATTCTTCCTAGTGGCTTCCACCTTGAAGGCCACAGACTTTTCTCTATGCTCCCCTTTTGCACTTTTCTCTTCCTCTTTCCTAGCCATCAGCTGTATCTCATATGAAAGCAATTTTCCAAACAAAGTTGGAGGAGAGATATCTGCAAGTTTGGCCACTTCCCTAATGACACAAATCTTAGTGTCCAATCCTTTGGTAAGGATCTTAGGAATTTATCATTCAGTTCATATGTACTGAAGATCCTTCCATAGGACATCAGCTCATTCACTATTCTATAGAACTTCTTATAGCACTCAGTTATACCATCTGACTTTCCTTGTCTGAAACTCTCATATTCCTGATTCAGCATAGATTTTGTATCTTGTCTGACTTCTTAAGAACCCTCCATGTAGACTATCAAAGTGTCCCACACTTCCTTGGAGGTCTTGCAGTGAATCAAATTTTGAAAGGTTGAATCATCTATGACACTTACTATAATATTCTGGGCTCTTTTATCCATAGTTGCCAGGATGATCTCTTCCTTAGTCATCTCTGAAAAATCTTTGGGAGTTCTTTGATTTGCATCTAGAACTAATAAATTCATTGGAATATAAGGACCTTCCAGTACTGTAATGTAGATCCTTGGATCAGAAGCCTCCATAAAAAAGCCTTACCCTTTCTTTCCATATTCCAAATATATCTTTCCTGCATATGGGTAATTTCATAGAACCTAGTTCCTTATGATTTTCTCCTGAACCCATTTTCTTGATCTTGAATCTGCCTTATGGATCTAACTCAGACTGGTAAGTCCTTCTTTGAGTAACCTCGCTTTGATACCACTTGATAGAATCGATTTCAAGATAACCCAAACACCTAGAGGGGGGGGTGAATAGGTTTTTGTCTTTTTTTCACTTAAGGCAGAATAAGAATTCAGTTTTTTAAAGAAAATCTAACTATACTACAGCTATCACAGCAACCATAGAGCAGAATTAACAATCACATACACATCATAGATTGCACACTGGTTTATAGTAGTTCCCCAAGGTCTGGGTACATCCACTTTCCCCCTTTGCCTATCTAGCAGTGTGTTAGATTCGGCCTAACTTCTTCCTTCACCTCAGATCCACAGATCTTACAGCTCAGAACCCTGAAAGGTTCCTACCACTCAGAACCCTGAAAGATTCCTATAACTCAGAGTGTATCCACACTCCTACAGCTCAGGCTAACAGCCCTACCTCAGCCTTATCACAAGGCCTACAACTCAGATATCTATATCTCATACACTCAGCCTTTATATTATAGTCTTACAACTCAGATCTTGAAAGATCCTACAAAATATGAAAAATCTTATAGATTAACTCTTACCCTTATTGAGAGAGAAGGGATAAGAGGTTTCTTGATCAGCTCTTGATAAAACTGATTGCTGAGATCAACCTGTTCTTAGCTTTCTTCAAAGCTTCTTGAATCTGAACTCAGTAGGGTTGATCTTCTTTGAAGTTGACTGGCTGGCAGCTTCCTTCTTAGATTTCAGAAATAGATCTGAATTCTTCCTAGCAGATTAGTTCAAGATCTGCTTCTTAAGAGACTTGTAAATGTCTTCTTCTTTACTTCAACAGCTGGAGCTTTCTCTCACTCTCAAGATCTTCTGAAGTTTCTTCAAAATTCTTATTTGAATTCTCCTTAGACAAATTCTGAGTAGATTGCCACTTTAGACTGTCTTCTTAGATCTTCTCACAAAAATCTTCTTCTGTGTGCCGTGTTATTTCTTGATCAATAATCAATACTTCATTAGTTGTTCGTATACTTGTTTTTGATTTGATAGAATCCATCTATATATAGACTTCATCCATGGTAACCGGCTGATTCGGTTTCTAACCAACTTCTGACAGTTCTGATATCTTCAGCAAACTTGTTGGAATACACAGCTGTCAAGTCTTCAGTCAGTTCTTGAACCTTTGTCTTTGTCAACAAAGCGTCGATACTGATCTTAATTATGTGTCGACACAAGTAGATTAAGTGTCGACACAAGCTTTGGTGATGTTGACACAGCTCCTTTGGTGTCGACACAGCTTCTTGACACTACATCTGTAGAATGTGTCGACGCAGCTTCTTTGTGTCGACACAGACACTTCTTCACTTCACAGCAATCAACATTGTTGAAACTTTGTTGTGTGTCAACACAAGTCCTGTGTGTCGACACAGTTGATATAGTCTAAGAATTCTGTGTGTCGACACTGCCTCCAGGTGTCGACATAGTTGATGTCGACTAAAACTTCTGTGTGTCGACACTGCCTCCAAGTGTCGACATAGTTGATGTCGACTAAAAATTTCTGTGTGTCGACATAGTTGCTTCTGGTGTCGACACAGCTTTTCCAAGTGTCGACACATACTTTCTTAAGTGTCGACACATGGACTTAGAAACATTTTCCCTATATTTCAGCATATTCTTAACATGCACATATAAACACAAAATAACATCAAATACACCTTGATGTATATCATTGAGCTAAGTGAGGCTTCTTCAAATCAGGTACATATTTTCCTATGTACCCAACAATTCTTTTTTATGCACATGCAATATTCTTAAAAGAAACCAACAAGTCAAGCTCCCGGACTAAACTGTCCGAATTAACCTCAAACCGAGACAAAGCTCCCCGAACTAAACTGTTCGGCTCAATTTCCAAACCTCATCCCTTTGAACATCGCGGGATGGCGCCCCTTTGAACACCTCGGGACGACCTAACCATTTCCAAGTCTTGTCCAATTAGTGTGTGCAGTGTGAAACCCTATCTACTAAATTACTCTTTCGATTTGTTCTTTAAGGTTTACGTTAGCTCAGGACTACCTCCGGATTTACCCCGTGAAGGGTTCTCAATAGGCACTAGGAACTGCGATGGTATGACAGACCAAAGTTCCCTTTCGCAAGACACTTATTATTATTGGTTTATTCCCTTACCTCTCCCCCTTTAACATCACATTAAACTTGTACCTAGGGTAGTTTAGACCTTTCACTCTCACGGGAACGACGATCTTTCGTCGAACTCGCATACCTTCTAACACACATCAACTCGATTCTCACCACTCCTTAGAACTTTCTATGGTGACTCATCTACTTTCATTCAAACAAATCAACACGACTAACTCTTCACTATTCCAACTCTTATCCTAATACCACTTTTCTCCAAATTGATATTTTGCAGACCAACTCATACTAAGTGATGTTCATGATAGGATGTCCTTCAAGTTTTCATCCGAATGACCTAGGTTATTACTGGGGTCCTATCATGACATGGATGATTTAATTCCAGAATATTATATTTTCCTCAATTAATCTTCTATTTAAATAATTTTTTAAAAGAGCCAATTATTGTCAAGTTGATCATGAAGTATATATTTTAGACATGATTAATGTTTCATAAATTCATGATAATATTCCATATGTCTAAAAGTGACAATTTCCAAATTTGGCATTTTCTACAAACTTTTAAGGGTCCTAAAATTATTTTAGCAGTAATTCTCATATTCCAAGATGTGTAAATCAACTACTTGAAATCATAATCCAAATAATTTGAATTAAATATATTACACTACTACAGTCCTAAAATTATTACTGGCCAACTTTCATGATTTTTCACAGAATATTTAATTCTAAATAAATTCAATACAAAAATCTAAAAAAGACATAATTGTGAATCAATTACTGGGAATATACTTCAAAAATTCATAATTAAATTCCTAACAGTAGATATCATCCTAAAATTATCAGTGGCAAAAATTCACATTTTTACAAGTTAAATTATTCTTTAAATAATTTATTTACCAAGTATTGCCTTTACAAAATTTGTGAAGGAAGCAATATATAAAATCCTTTAAAAATTATAATAAAATTCAGAGACCTCTATTTAAGTCAAAAACCTCTACTGACCAAATTTTTTTAGATTCCATTTAAATCAAATGATCAAATTAAATCAAATACTAAATTGGATACTTTGATATTTAACAAAGGAACTACCATGAATATAATCTATAAAACTCCACTAAAAATATCTAGGGGTTCAACTCACCCTAAGATTCATTCTACCCCATCTTCATAATTTTTAGATGATGTTAAGTTACTGTTTTGACCTATAGTGCTTCTACCCTAAAGTTAGGGTTTGACTTTTGAGGTACTTAACTACTTCTAAATTCCCTAACATTTCAACCAAAGGCTTAAATGTATATAATCTATCTCTCTACTAAATTACAAGGCCATACAAGGTCATTTGCCCCTATGTCCTTCACAACCCCCAAAGGTCCTTCCTTAGGGTTTGAACTTGGGTCCAAGGGTACATCAACCCTAATTCATCCATCTTCTCCAGAGGGGGGGGGTACTTAGGGTAATACTAAGCCAGTGGTCCAAAAGGGCTGTGCATTTAATACTTCATTTTTGGCACATTCGTGAGCCCGAAGGGCATCAAGCTAAACTCGTAGAGTCCATACCTACTACTAAAAGCAGTCTTCTGTATATCCTCCTCTCGGATCCGCAACTGATAATAGCCCGATCTCAAGTCCAACTTCAAGAAGAAGTGGGCTCCCTCCAGCTGGTCGAACAGCTCGTCTATCCTTTGCTGAGGATAGGTATTCCTGACTATTAGCCGGTTCAATGCCCGGTAATCGAAACACAACCTGAGTGTTCCGTATTTCTTCTTAACGAACAACACTGGGGCTCCCCAGGGCGAAGAGCTCGGCCGGACAAACCCGGCTTCCACCAACTCCTGCAGCTGATTCCGGAACTCTGTGAGCTCCCTTGGGGCCATGCGGTAGGGAGCTCTGGATGTCGGCTTAGCCCCTGGCATAAGAAATATCTGGAAGTCCTGCTCTCTGTGCGGGGGTAGCCCTGGTAGTTTCTCCGGGAAGACGTCCGCAAAATCTCGCACCACAGGAACGTCGGATATAGATCCCTTGACCTCCGCTATCTCAAAGAGAATCTGATAAATCTCGTCACCCTACATGTGGGCCTTGACAGCCTGAATAGACGATAAGAATATAAGGGAGGCGGGTCTAATACCTTCCATCACGACGAACGAGTCCCCATATCTCAGGGTAATCCTCTTGGCCAAGCAGTCAATCTGGGCATGATTCCAATGGAGCCATGTCATACCCAGAATCAGATCATAATCAGGCAGCAACAGAATTTTCGCTGGAGCTTCGAAGGGTTTTTTGCCTATCCATGCCTCCAGATCGCAATGGGATGATGCGAACAGCTCCGACCCGTCGGGTAGACGTATCCGTAATGTCTTGCCTGGGATCCTCTCCATGCCTCCTAACCCTTGGATAATGGTATCCGATACAAACGAGTGCGAAGCACCCGTGTCGAAGAGAGTGTGTGCGGGCTTGCTGCAAATGAAGACGATGTCTGAGATTGTAAATTTACTTAGAGTTCTATTTCTAGTTTTCCTGCCTAGTCTTAATAATTCAAGTTCATGAAACTACTTTCTAGGAAAGAAAAGAACTTAAGTAAAAAGAAAACTTTTCAGTCGTACATGTGATCACTTGCTCCGGGTTCCTGGGTTGAGCCAGGTCCAGTGCATAAATCTACTGTCCTTCCAGCCTGCGGTCTTTACCCTGATATCCGCGTCCTTGGCCACGTCCTCGGCCTACATAATGCTAATCCGGTGGGGCAATCTGCGGTGGTGGTGGAGGCATCCCTCTCATGAGACAGTTTCTCTTGATGTGCCCCACCTGATGATAGTGGTAACATTCTGGCGGAGTGTAAGCCCCACCTCCCGGTCTCTGCACATCTTGCATCTGAATAGGCTGAGGGGCCAGTGTCACCTGCTCCCCCGGCTCCTGCCTCACCTCCTATCGAGGCTGATCCTCCACCTTTTGTATCTCTGGCGCACAACCTCTCCGCTGATCATTCCGGGCTCCCCGTCTCTGATCCTCCGTTGGCCGCTTCCGGCCTCTGGTGGTGAGCCAATCTGCCTCTAACCTTTTTGCCATCTCCAGAATACGAGTGATAGGCCCGTCCGAAACGAAAATAAGGGCATCCCTCATGTCTTCCCGTAAACCTTTGTAGAACCTCTTGGTGTACGCTGCCTCATCTAGCTAGTAAGAGTCTGCAAAACGGGCCAGATGGTTGAAGTCTCGATGGTACTACACCACCGTCCTGGCACCTTGCTTCAACTGCAAGAAGCGGTCCTCCAGCTCGTCTCGGGCCGACTACGGAACAAAGTGCTCCAACAGCATGGGCCTGAACTCCTCCCACGTCACCTCGGCAGCCTCCCTACCAGTAAAGGTAGTCTCCAGAACTGTCTTCCACCACCGCTTGGCATGGGACTCCAAGCAGGAAACAACCAGTGACAACCTTTCCTCCCAAGGGCTCCGTATCCCTGTCAGCATCTCCTCCATGATTTTTAGCCAATCCTCTGTCCGAACTACCGCCTCTATCCCCAAGTAGGATGGGGGATAGAGTCCTCGAAAGATGCTGAGCCAGTTGGCTCCCGGGATAGGCTGCGGAGCCGGGGCCTGTTGGTTCCTGAAGGCTTCCAAGATAGCCATCAGAGTCTGTCCCATGTAAGACTGTAGGAACTGAGTGGGAACCGGAGGCGGTGGTGCAACTTCCGGAATCTGCGGGATTCCACCCGGTGGTGTAGGCAGTGCTGGAGGCAGTGCTGGAGGCTGCACCACAAAATTTATCGTCAGAAATTTTTCAACCTTAACTAAAATGGACAATTATATATGTGATCCCCACATGGGCACACCACAGCTTCCGCTGCTTAGTTTGTACGCAAATGAAACTCGTGCGAGGGTAGCCCAGGGTTTTAGCGGACAGCTACTTGATCGATCGATGTTAGCCTCTGATACCAGTTTGTAAGACCCCCTTTTTTAACAACTAGTAAAAACCGGGGTCTTATGCCCAGAACAGCCGCTTTACGGTGACACCTTTGCGCCCGGGAAGATCGTCACTACAAAATGTCGATTCTGACGGCCTTATTGATCACAAAAGTAGCAGTACAAGAGTATATACATGTAAGTCCACAGCAAATCACATATAATAAAATCTCCACGAAGGGAGTGTCCACAGAATAGTAAAAGAGTACATGAAATAAGGGCTCAAGCCCGGTACATCAATATCATCACTATAGATCTCTCATGCTGAAGCAAAATAAAACATCTACTACTAAAGATCGGGATTCACGGTCCCAGCTGGCTGTGCTCCTGATCTAGACTACCCTGTCTCCAATCGCACCGGTCTCCTGGGCTGCTCCTCCCTGTTGGGCTCCATGATCCCCTAATATGATGTGGTTTGAAAACCATTAGTCTATAAGACTAAGCCCTATCATCCCTCACCCCTTCCCCCATGCTACTAGGCACCGAGCGGGGAGGAAGAGAGGAAAGGACGTGAAAGTGGAGAGTAAAAACAAACAGGTGACAGGGGGACCTAGCTAGCAATTTATAATTATGTTGAAATAGGTAAAGTAAGAAAAGAATTAAACCTTCAATTATGTGAGTACACATAAGCCAAGGGATCTTATACAAGGCTCCCATCGTACAAAATGTCTCATACCACTTTATACGTTGGGGTGTCGGTTATCACAAGCAGTATATATATATTGAAATGACCTAAATTTATAAACTTGCCCACACAAGCTTATATACCAAGGGGTCGTTTGACAAGTCCTAATGTATAAGCATCCCATTAAACTTATACATTAGGTGTCATAGGTTATTATGAATGATTATGATATGCATCTATATGGTGGGTTCATGTTATGTTCAAGCAGTGCAACTCACTCACCCGACTTTGTGTACACAAACCTTTAGTTCCCCCTTTCGGAGACGTTACCTCCCAAGATACCTCCGTAGTGGCAGACGGAAGGGGTGGGTTGGGCCTCGCCCACCTCAAAACTAGTATAGCACTACCGGTCTGACCTATCATATGCCTCAACGCTTGGTGCACTAAGCGGACTCCTGCGTACTCTTGCCGACTGGACCGCCGGACTTAAGTTTGGCGAAGTGTAAAACCACATTTGCTGAGTCATCGTACTGGCATCGGTGCAACGATAATCCAGTACCGAAGACCCACCACATTAGATATTCCTTTTTATGCACATGCAATATTCTTAAAAGAAACCAACAAGTCAAGCTCCCGGACTAAACTGTCCGAATTAACCTCAAACCGAGACTAAGCTCCCCGGACAAAACTGTCTGGCTCAATTTCCAAACCTCATCCCTTTAAACACTGCGGGATGGCGCCCCTTTGAACACCTCAGGACGACTTAACCATTTCCAAGTCTTGTCCAACTAGTGTGTGCAGTGTGAAACCCTATCTACTAAATTACTCTTTCGATTTGTTCTTTAAGGTTTACGTTAGCCCAGGACTACCTCCGGATTTACCCCGCGAAGGGTTCTCAATAGGCACAAGGAATTGCGATGGTATGACAGACCAAAGTTCCCTTTCGCAAGACACTTATTATTATTGGTTGACTCCCTTACCTCTCCCCCTTTAACATCACATTAAACCTGTACCTAGGGTAGTTTAGACCTTTCACTCTCGCGGGAACGACGATCTTTCGTCGAACTCGCGTACCTTCTAACACACATCAACTCGATTCTCACCACTCCTTAGAACTTTCTATGGTGACTCATCTACTTTCATTCAAACAAATCAACACGACTAACTCTTCACTATTCCAACTCTTATCCTAATATCACTTTTCTCCAAATTGCTATTTGCAGACCAACCCATACTAAGTGATGTTCATGATAGGATGTCCTTCAAGTTTTCATCCGAATGACCTAGGTAATTACTGGGGTCCTATCATGATATAGATGATTTAATTCCAGAATATTGTATTTTCCTCAATTAATCTTCTATTTAAATAATTTCTTAAAAGAGCCAATTATTGTCAAGTTGATCATGAAGTATACATTTTAGACATGATTAATGTTTCATAAATTCATGATAATATTCCATAAGTCTAAAAGTGACAATTTACAAATTTGGCATTTTCTACAAACTTTTAAGGGTCCTAAAATTATTTTAGCAGTAATTCCCATATTCCAAGATGTGTAAATCAACTACTTGAAATCATCATCCAAATAATTTGAATTAAATATATTACACTACTACAGTCCTAAAATTATTACTGGCCAACTTTCATGATTTTTCACAGAATATTTAATTTTAAATAAATTCAATACAAAAATCTAAAAAAGACATAATTGTGAATCAATTACTGGGAATATACTTCAAAAATTCATTATTAAATTCATAACAGTAGATATCATCCTAAAATTATCAGTGGCCAAAATTAATATTTTTACAAGTTAAATTATTCTTTAAATGATTTATTTACCAAGTATGGCCTTTATAAAATTTGTGAAGGAAGCAATATATAAAATCCTTTAAAAATTATAATAAAATTCAGAGACCTCTATTTAGGTCAAAAACCTCTACTGACCAAATTTTTCTAGATTCCATTTAAATCAAATGATCAAATTAAATCAAATACTAAATTGGACATTTTGATATTTAACAAAAGAACTACCATGAATATAATCTATAAAATTCCACTAAAAATATCTAGGGGTTCAACTCACCCAAATATTCATTCTACCCCATCTTCACAATTTTTAGATGATGTTAAGTTACTGTTTTGACCTAATAGTACTTCTACCATAAAGCTAGGGTTTGACTTTTGAGGTACTTAACTACTTCTAAATTCCCTAACATTTTAACTAGAGGCTTAAATGTACATAATCTATCTCTCTACTACATTACAAGGTCATACAAAGGCATTTGCCCCTATGTCCTTCACAACCCCCAAAGGTCCTTCCTTAGGGTTTGAACTTGGGTCCAAGGGTAAATTAACCCTAATTCATCCATCTTCCCCAAGGGGGGGGGTACTTAGGGTAATACTAATCCAGTGGTCATAAAGGGCTGTGCATTTAATACTTCATTTTTGGCTATAAGCACACCAAGCAAACACATGCAAGGGGATTTACCCAACTTTTTGTGGTCCATATGGGCTAAAAATTTAAACATGCCTTGATAATGTCCCCATAGATATGCCACCAAAAATTGGGGCCTTTTGTAGTTGAACTACTCCAAGAATCACCTACACAAGCCTAGGGGTATTTTAGTAATTTCCCCCTAAGTTTAATTCCAATTAATCCAATTTTTGGGCAGGGCCTAATTATGCCCTAAATTAGTTACTGCCCAAAATCCCAGGTTATTTGGGCCTCTGGATGGGCTTGGGCATCTCTTCCAATTTCTGCATTTTTGTTATTTGCAGCCCAAGATAATTCACCTCTTCAGATCTTGAGAAAAAGATATCTCAACATGCAGAGGGCTAAATTGACTAATTTTTCTACCATAGGTCTAATATACCCCTAAGGGAATGCCACCAAAATTTGGGGCCAATTGGGGTTGGTATGCTCTAAAAATCAACATAATTTGATTTATCATATTCTGACTAAAACTATAGAATTATTTTCCCCAAAAATTCCCATTTTTGGGGAGGATCTATATATGCCTAATTAAGCAGCATGCCAGAAATTTCAGTCCATTTGGACTTAGGGTTTGGTCAGGGCACGCATTTTATTTTCTGACCTAGCCTAGGACCAGCCCTAGGAAAATGGCCCTATAGGGCAGTGAACTTAACCAACATTTATGTGTAACATATCAAATTAAAGGTAACTTCAAGACTTACAATTTTTATGTTGAGCATATTTTATGAAAAGTGCTGTAAGTGCCCTAATTATTGACATGCAAAAATCGGTTATATAAGACAGAAATTAGCACTATTCATGTAATTAAATAATCTAAGGTTAATAATTTATGCATGGCACGGATCTCAAAGTCGATCGGAAGGCCATTGTATTTCTTCTCCAAATGAGAAGGAATCCAGCCCGATAATAGGAGCCGTCACGGGGGGGGGGGGGGGGGGGGGGGGTCCGGCGGCGCCTCCACCGGAAATCTTCACCTCCACACACACGGTGGTGGGGGCAAGCCTTTCCGGTGGTTAGGGAGGCAGGAGACGGACGCGCCACCTAACCTGAGATCTCCAGAAACTCCATTAATGGAGAAAATGAAAGCTGGGTTCAGGCTCATTCGAGCCTGAACCCTACCCTAAACAATCCTAAGATCTAAAACATGAAGGGAGAGGTGAGGGAGGACCTGAACTCGGGCTTGAATGCGGGTGGAGCGGCGGGAAACCATTTTAACGGTGGAGGCGCTTGGGTTCTTCGGCTCTAGCTCCAGGTCCAGGCCTCTCTCTCTCTCTCAGGATTAGAATGAATGGGAGGCTGAGAGTGGTCGTGTGGGAGGGGATAATAAGAGGGATGATGATATCAATGGGGGGAGATACCATTAAGGGGAGTGGTTGGGTTTGCCTTGGTTGCATCACCAAGCTGCATGGGTTGGCTCCACCAGTTCAAGCTTCTCTTAATTGGGCTAGAGGGGTCGACCAAGGTGGTCATGGGCTGAGGTAATGAGTGGGGAGGAGGGTATGAAGCCATATGGGCTAGGTAGGGTCAGTTTTTGCCTAGGTCTTGTCACCCATGCATGTAGTGGTGGGCCCCACTGCTCACACTCCCCCTAAATGAGTTAAAGGGGTCGGCCAGCCCATGTGTGGGCTGGTGGCATGAACAAAAGTGGGCCCAAACACAATATCACTCAAAAATATCCTTTCTCTCTCCTATTCTATTCAAATTCTCTCTCCCAGGTTAATTCTCAAATTATCCATTCATGAAACCCATTTTTCACCTCCCTATGGGGTATGAGTTGTCTTTGACCCATTGGGTGGCATTGGGTTAGTTTGGGTGCACCCAACCCAAGGAATAGGGCTTAGGGTCATTTTTGGCTAATTAGGTCAAAGTGTTACTGGGGTCAACATGGGTCCTATGGTTGACCCTATGACCTACCCTAGGGTCCACTTAGGTTGGACTTAATTGGCCCTCCAATTCTAGGGTTTCTGGGTTTTACTATTTGCAGACCAAGTGACACTCAACTGAAATCCTAGGTTCACTTGGTCCTTCTTGGTTCTCTAAGGGTTTGTCCTGACCTAGTCAGGACAAAATCCCTCCTAGGGGTCTAGTTGGAAAAGGGATGTTACAAAAACCATATATCAATTTGTATGGTTCCACTCAATTTCGTTCTTAGGTAATTCTTAAGTTTTTTAATTTATTATGTAGAAATTAAGGATTTCAAATAATATTATGTCCAATATTTATTTCAAGCGAGTGCTACAATGACGTATTTTTAAATATAGTTGGAATTAAAAAAATATACATCCTTCCCAACGTATCTCGGTGGACCGCTAAAAAGTACTTAGCCTGTCAATCGGGATAGGGTCAATAGTAGAAATTGAAATGACATATAAAGGTGCATAAATAATATCTATCTCACTATCTTAATCAAGCGCTAAAAAGTTCTTAGTCTCTCATCCAGGATAGGGGGTGGTAGTAGAAATTGAAATGACATATAAAAGTGCAGAAATAATATTCGTCACAACCATCTTAATCAAACGCTAAAAAGTTCTTAGTCTCTCATTTGGGATGGGGGTGGTAGTAGAAATTGAAGGCAGAAATGAAATAATACTTGAACAATAACTTGAAAACTGAAATTTATTAGACTTAAAAAGTGTTACACACAGAACCCAAAATAGGGTTTGGAAAATATCACTCAAAAGCTACTCATAAACACTAAGAAGAACTATGTGGAACTCTACCAGTTCTCCTCTAACCATCAGCCTTGGCCATCTATTTATAGAGAAAAAATAAGTGCTTTTGGAAAAGCATTTTTGGAAAAGTTGTCAAACAACTTTTGGAAAAGTTATCAAATAGCTTTTGGAAAAGCTGAAAATTAGCTTATGGGTGACTGGACTGCTGACTGGGCTGGCTGGATAAGCTTGAAGTTGACTGGACTGTTTACTGGGTGGCTGGATAAATTGGTGCAAAAACTGTTGCAGCCTGGATTCGAACACGCGACCTCAAGAAACTCACCAAAACTCCAACTCCCCTAAGTTAACAGATCATTTCTAAATAAACACAAACACATTTTAAATATAAATTATATAGAAGTTTTTAACTTTATATTTATTATTTATAATAATTTTATATATTATTTTATAAAACATATATTTATCTTTATGTATTTAATATACATACATATAAGTCTTATTATATATTTATAATTATTATTATAAATAATTATAGTTAACTTAAATATACTATTTCTAGTTCTATACATAACTTATATATTTTTTTATTTAACTTCAATATATTCATTTTTGCGATAATACAGTATTACTTTCTACATAATTTTATTTAAATAAGAAAATTTAAAACCAACCATTATTCCATAATTTACATAAATAATTCCTTATTTAAGTACAAAATGATATTCAAATTATACTAAAAAATGAGTATAATTTACTACTCATCATGGACTGCGCTGAGATTAGCTTCGACCTAGAGGGAATGAGGAGCAGAGGCAGAGATGAGAAGGGCACGAGCAGTTTTGATGATGTGACGATGTTTTCGTTCGACGACCCCATTTTGTTCGTGGGTGTGCGGGTAGGACTGCTGATGCAGGGTGTCGTGAGATTGGAGGAGGTCGCGCATGGTGGATGAGAGAAACTCCTGTGCGCAGTCGGAAAATTTTTTAATGCGACGCTCAAACTGAGTATGAATCATTGTGGTGAACGTGTGATACACAGTAGGTATTTCAAAGCGATGTGTAGTAAATAAACCCAGACGTCGCGAGAGAAATCATCAGTAAAGTTAACATAATAAAGATATCCAAAATGAGATGCAATGGGGGGCGAGCCCCAAATGTCAGAATGCACTAAATCAAAGGGGCTGTGGTTTGAGAAGCACTGCTGGGAAATGGTTGGGCAAGGTGCTTTGCCAAAAGACATCCTGTACAGACAGAGAGGGGGGAAGAGGAGACACGACCCAAAGCTCCAGAGCGGATAACACTTCGAAGTCGGTCACTAGACAAATGACCTAAACGTTTGTGCCACAAGTTGGCATCAAAGGTAACAGAAAGAACAGAAGGTGATGAAGATACTTATGGTGGGACGTGAAGATACTCCAGCTGATACAGGCCACCATTCCTACGGCCTCGTCCAATCCTCTGAGCCGTCCATGAATCCTGCACAACACAATCAAAGGAGGAAAATAAAATAGTTAAGCCAAGATCACAAGAGAACTAACAGAAATGAGGTTCATGTGAAGACGGGGGCATGATGGATGTTGGAGAGGGTAAGATGACCAGAGGGAGCAGAGGCTGGGGTGATCGAGCCAGACTGCATAATGGTGATAGAACCCCTGTCAGCAGTGGTGACCTAAAGGTGAGTGGGGTTGGAGGTACATTTGGTGAGAGGTTTTGAATCGTTGGTAAGGTGGCAGGAGGCCCTAGAGTCAAAATTCCAAGGTGTAGTTGGTGGAACCCGAACAATAGTAGTACTAGGAGCGACGGACAGGTTGTGAGCTGCAGCGGTGGTGCATTGAAGCAGGGGTGACTGAATGAGTAATTCCTCGAGATGTTGAAATTAATTTGTAGCAGCTGCAGTGGTGGGATTTGAACTTGGGCCACGACCACGCCCCCGACCACTGTTGTTACGACGGTTGTCATCAGGGCATGGAGGACGAGTGGGCATTCGAACTTCATGTGGCCCACCTATTTACAGTAGTTGCAAGTAATATTGCCATCCCGTGGTCAAACTGCAAGAACTGTGTCGATCCCAAGAGGAGGCAGAGGATCTATAGGAGGATGAAGGCGAGTCTCCTCATCAAGTAGGGCAATCAGGGCTTCATCCAAAGTTGAGAGAGGAACTCGATGAAGGAGTTGAGCTACTAGAAGAGAAAACTCGGGTCGCAGGGCAGCAAGGAACTGATGGAGATGGCCCTCGGAAAGTTGGCATTGAAACTCCAAGGAGCGAGCAAAACCGTAGGGTAAAGGGACCATGGAATCCAATTCATGCGAGAAGGTGCTCATCATGGTGAAAAAATCCTAAATGGATCATCCTTCCTGTCGTGCAAACTAAGAATCACAGGTGAGACGACGACGATGAGCTCCACCGCGAGGAACAAAGCGATCCCGAAGATATTCCCACGTAGCCCGGGCGGAGGAGAGACGACCAATGGAGGTGAGGAGCGGACGAGCGACAAATTCCAAGATGTAAGCCTGAATGGCCTGCTCGCGACGTCTCCAAAGATTAGCATCATTCGGAGTGGTGGTGTCATCGGTGGTGCTGGCATAGCTGGTGTTGGGTCCATTGATCTCAATGTCCCAGCTTTGGGGAGATTGTTGGGTCCGTTGATCTCAATGTCCCAGATTTGTAAGAAGTCAAACAAATCAATCTTATACAAATAGTTGTATTTAATATATGTTTAAGTTCATGCATGCAGGTTGGTCTATGTCATATTTATTGGATAGGTGGTCCAAGTGACATTGACAGGTGGACTCGAAGAAGCTGATGAGAGAGACCAAAAAATGACTAAGTCCATAGGCGTTGAGTGAAGCCAGTTTACTCAATGCCATATAGATAATAGCACTGTGTGAAGTCAGGACAGTCAAAGCCCAGCAAGTTGCAGTGCAGAAAAATGACTAAGTCCACCGGCATTGAGTTAACTAGGTTCACTCAACACTATATAGCTAACAACGCTAAGAAAGGGTAGGCAGTCAAAGCTTTAAGTGTTGCCAAGGCAGAAAAGTGGCTAAGTCCACAGACGTTGAATGAAGTAGACTCACTCAACGCTATATAGCTGGAAGCGTTGAGTTAAGCTTGATCTCTCGACGTCATACTGTTTCTGTCAAAGCAAAAGAAAAGGAGACAGAAAATTGACTAAGTCCAGAAGCTTTGAGTGAAGCCAGTTCACTCAACGCCAAGATCAAAAAGCTTTGATTTTAGCTAATGCAGTCAGCCTAAGAGGAAATAGAGAAATCTGCTAAGTCCAAAAGTGTTAAGTGAAGCCTGTTCACTCAATGAACTCAATGCCAGATTTCAGAGGCAAAGGAAGAAAGCATTGAGTGAGACCAGCTCACTCAACGCCTTCAGACAGAAGGATATCTGGCTAAGTATAAAATCGTTGAGTGAAGGTTATCCACTCAACGCTCTCAACGCTTTCAAACAGAAGGTTGCAAAATGTTGGCTAAGTGTAAAAGCGTTGAGTTAAGCAAGTTCACTCAACACCATAGTTGTAGAAAGAGCTGAAAATTTTTCTAAGTCCAGAATTGTTGAGTGAAGCTAGTTCACTCAATGCTATCAGAGCTTGGACAATCTAAAGAATTGACTAAGTTCAGAATCGTTGACTGAAGCTCATTCACTCAATGCTCTCAACGTCTGGAGTGATTTTGTGAAATTTGCTAACTCCATAACGGATGATGTTAGCAAAGTTAACAAAAGTCAACAAAATTCTAAAATGATCATGGAAGAGCTACAACTCATCACTAACGTCGTCGTCGGTCTCATTTTGTAAAACTAAGGATATAATCAGCTGTTAAAGCAATGACACGTGTAAATCATCTCGCTGGATAATGAGATTATAAATAGAAGATGAGATCTGGATCGAATCAAGTTTCTGAGGGATCAATTGATTACGAAAAGGTTGTGTGGGACTTCGTCTTCTTCCTCCGCCATTATTGCAGAGACAAGGGCTTCAATTCAAAAAATCTAAAGAGTTTCTGAGTTAGCTGCGACAATAAATGTCTGCTACAGCAAGATCAGAGGATTTCTTTGAGGAAGAAGAATCAGCCAAGGCCAGCCCTAGCTGAAATTGCTTCAAAATCCAAGCAGAGACAAATTTGAAGATCAATCTCTTGATCTGTGGAGAAGAGGTAGAGCAACCTGTGTTTTACAAAATAGGTTAGCTGATAGAAGATCTTTATTCTCTCTCCTTCATCAGTAGAATCAGAATCAAGGTTCTGAGGTACTTCCAACACAAGCAGCAGATTCATTAAGATTGTTATTCTTGTTATTGTGAAGAAGATAAGACTGAGATTCTCTCAGCTCAGGAGGCAATTGACTTAAAGATTAATTTCACCTGAGTCAAAACAATTTTTCTATTCAAATTCTGTAGGATTTGTTCAAGATCTGTGTTATAAGCCTAAATTATAAAGGTTGAGTGGTAAGATCCGGTCTTGGATTTGTGTGTGATAGGGCTATTTTTCTTAGACTGGGTTTTTAGGCATTTGTTCCTGTGATAGGTGATCAAGTGATTACTGAGTGGTTGGGCTGTGTGCCTGTATTGTAAGTATCTGTGGAGACTGTGTGATCATGTGGGATTGTGTTGTAATCCCTGGGGAGCCAAGTTATTGGAGAACGACCTTATCTAACATTCAATTAGAAAGGCTGAAGGGATAGTGGATGTACCCATATACTGGTAAACCACTATAAAACTATGGTGTGCTGTGTGTGAATGTCTTAAAAGCTGAACTAATCAATCACAACATGGCCTAAATCAGTTAAAGGTCAAAAGAATATAAAAAGACCTTAATAACCTATTCACCCCTATGTGATTAGCTACCCTTGTATTCAAAGACTTTCAAGTGGTATCAGAGGGAGGTTATTCAAGAAATGCTTAACAGTCTGAGTAGATCTCAAAGGGTAGCCGAGAAAAGATAAGTATGGGTTCAGGAGAGAACTATAAGGAACTAGGTTCTATGAAGCTTCCTCTATGCAGGAAAGAAATTTTTAGAATATGGAAAGAAAGGGTCAGATTGTTTATGGAAGCATCAGACCCTAGGATTTATGTTACAGTACAAGAAGGACCATTCATTCTCCTGAAGGTGTGAGTTCTTGATGCAAATATCAAGACTCCTAAGAGTTATGCAGAAATGAATAAAGATGAAATCATCTTGGCTGCAATGGATAAAAGGGCACAAAACATTATAGTTAGTAGCATAGATGACTACTTTTCAAAACCTGGTGCACTGCAAAACCTCAAAGGAAATGTGGGACACTCTGGTGATGTATATGGAGGGTAATAGGGAAGTTAGAGATGATAGGAAGTTTATGCTCAATCAAGAGTATGAGTCTTTCAGGCAGATCAAGGAGGAGACAATAGCTAGCTGCTATGTAAGGTTTTTCAAAACTGTAAATGAGTTAAGGACCTATGGTCGGGTCTTTAGTAACTATGAGCTAAATGATAAGTTTCTTAGGTCTCTTACTAGAGACTAGGACACAAATATATGTGCTATTAGAGAAGTGGCAAAGATGGCAGATACTCTACCATCCACTTTGTTTGGGAAGCTATTGTCATATGAAATGCAGCTGACTACAAGGAAGGAGGAAGAGAAGACTAGCAAAGCTCAGGCCAAAGAATCAACTATGGCCTTCAAGGAAGATAGTTCCAAGAGGAGAAAAGAGAAGAATCCTTCTCTCCCAAGAATAATAGCTGAGTCTTAAGATTCAGATCAAGATACATCAGAATGCAATATGTTTGATGAGGAATTTGCTGCTTTCTCAAGACAGTTCATGAAGCTGATGAAGAAGAAGGGGTGGAGGAGCAGACCTTTTTCTTCCTTACAAAATAAGGAGGACTACTACAGAACTAAGAAGAAACCTTCCTAAGAAGGCAGGTATAAATCAAAACCTAGTAAACATGTTACTAATAAGATTATCTATTTTTGCTGCAGCAAGTCAGGGCATGTTGTGGTTAAATGTCCTGTGAAGAAGAAGGAGGCTGATGAGAAAAATCATCATCATAAGAAGGGCAAGAAGGAGAAAACCTTCATTGCTAAGAAGGAGAAAAGTTGGACTAACTCATCCTCCTCAGAGTCAGATTATGAAGATGAAGCTTACATTGGGCTGATGGCTAGATTAGATGAGGAATCTTGCAAGGATCAGACTGGATCATCTAAGTACACTCTCCATTCAGCTCTTCATCGAAGTCAAGTTATAAGACTGGTCCCAGTTCAGAAGCATCCTCATCTAGGAATATAGGTGATTCTGATTCTGAGTAAGATATCAATCAAGTGCATGATAAGTATGGTGAACTTTTGGAATCATTCAAAAGAAGTAAGAAACTGACTAAACAGCAGACTCTGGAGATAGCATCTCTAAAGCTTGTTATTTCCCAGCAATCCGAGACAACAATCATGCTAGAATAGAAAATTAGGTAAGTTAGTCAGTTGAATACTATTACTATTATACAGATAGGCACCATAAAGTATAAGAATGACCTTATTATGGATCAAGAAGAGAAGCTCCAAAGGGAGAAGAGAATTGTGGTAAGTTTTTTTAAGACCAATTCAGTGTTGCCCATTATTGACTCCTTCACCTCTCAGAGAAACAAGAGAGGAATTGGATTCAAGGGAAACACCAGAGCTGCCCCTTTCAAAGGAAAGGGAAAAGCTCCAGCTAAGTCACCCATTGCCTTTAAAATAGTAATACTCCCTACTAACTGGTATGACCAGGACTCTATGTAGGGTCACTAGAATAATGGGAATTCTTCCTGGAAGAATACTAATGTTTCTTCCAATGTAAGGAGAAGAGGAATGCGAATGAGTGCCTTTAAGGCTGCTCATGAGGAAATACAAATGGCCCATCCTGGACCATTTGTCTTTGGTGTTCCATCCCCTATTCTTAAGAAGGGGCAGTGGCCAAACTTAAGACTCAATCAGCAAAAACTCGGACTAAAGGTCAGTCTTATAGCAAGCCTGATTTGGGTGTTTTTGATGCTATCAGAAGCATGATTTCTGCAAAAAACTGCTCCTAATGGCACTCAGAAAAAGCCAATTAAAGTTGTTGAAAGACTCTCTTTCAGTCAGATAATTGCTGAAAGAAATCTGAAAAAGACTACTGATGTTCCTTCTGGAAAGGTTGCTATTGTTAACAAAGTCACTAGACCAGCTCATAAAAGAAGGTATAACATTCATGAGTGCTGGTGGCAAGATAAGGCTTTTTGCCATTGATTTTTGGTATAATTCTAGTATGTCTAGAGCTTAAGTCTACCAGTAAGAAAAACTGTTGGTAGACATGTTCATTTTGAGACTAACATTCACCTAGGACCCAATAAATATTGTGATCCTAAGGTAAAATAAATATATTTTGTAGGTTAGTCCAAGTTTCCAGACCCCTATATGATACTTGGATAGATGTTGTTCCAGGCACATGACTGGAACAAAGAGCAATTTGATAGAGTACATTCCAGTAAAGGATGGACCAAAGATGATCTTTGGTGGATCAGACAAAGGGATTACCAGAGGTTATGGTAAGATCTCAAATGTCTTAGTCACTTTCACAAAAGTAGCTTATGTGGAAGGGTTACAACACAACCTTATAAGCATAAGCCAACTTTGTGATCTTGGCTATGAC
Source organism: Platanthera zijinensis (assembly GCA_039513925.1). NCBI lineage: Eukaryota > Viridiplantae > Streptophyta > Magnoliopsida > Asparagales > Orchidaceae > Platanthera > Platanthera zijinensis. Next base: position 49,312,229 of record CM077081.1, read on the forward strand.
AATTTATTCCATAAGGATGAGTGCCACATAAAGAAGTTGTTGGTACCCTAGTTTGGATTTGAGTTAAGTCTTCTCAATTAGTTTCTTGACCCAAGATTTATCTATGGTCAAAGGTTAGATTTAGGTTAGATTCCATCAGTTGTGTATAGTTGTTGTTTATCCAGTTGATAATCTGGTTAAGTTTTTTTAGTTCGACTATGGTCGAACGCCGCTCGATTATCGTCTATCAGTTGATCGACTATCGTCTATCAGTTGATCGACTATCGTCAGACAGCAGATCGACTATCTCTGGGTTAGCTCATCTCTGTTAGCTCGACGATCTGTGGTCTCAGTATCGTCGATCGTCGAGTCCTGCTCGACTTCTTATGTCCCGATAGATTTCTTGTAGGTCGACTATCTGTTCTGATAGTTCGACTATCTGCTCTGATAGTTCGATGATCGTCCTGATTCGTTCGACTATCTTTTTGTCTGCATTTAGAGATATTGTACTCTTTCTCTTCTGTGAATTATTTCTCATTTATCTGGCTCATTTTATTAAAGATTATTTCATTGATTTTATGCTTACATATCAAGGCAATATTTGCCTCATTCTTTATGCATAAGTCAAGTTCTATCTGACAAAGTCTTTTGTATTATTAGTTGAAAAATCTTTGTGCTTTATCTGCCATGTTGTCCTTTATAGCTGTTAGATACAGATGTCTTTCTCTGACCATAAAGAGTTTGATTTTGATGTGACTTTCTCTAATATCTTTTGGACTTGCAGAATGGATAAGAAGCTTCTAAGAAAGCTTTATTTCTTTATAGAATGTCCTTTCTGCAGGCTAGCTGTATTGTGTTATTTGCATCCCAGATTGTAGATCTCAGAAGAAAACAAGATTCAAATCAAGATAAAGATAGAAGCCGTTACAAAGGCTGATATATAAAGAGCTAGTGAGAGAAGTTGATATACAGAGATATATAGAAATACAAACATACAAATATTCATATACACAGATACACAGATTCAACAACAAGAACAAGTGTAGAACAACTCTCTTCAGCGCTCTCTTCTTCAATCCTGAGTTCATCCTGCTTACAGGATCATTCATACTCAGAGCTTCAAGTAGAAGAAGAAGAAGAAAGAAAATCTGTTGAAGAAGAACAACCATTCTTAATCAAGAGTCTTCTTCAAGCTGCTCCTTCAAGAACTTAAAGACAACAGATCTTCTCTATCAAGAGTTCTGAAGAGATCCTGCACCCTGAAAAAAGGCTTCTTCCTGGATATTCTCTAAGCCAGGGGGAGCTTTGATTCCTTCAAAGCTTTCTATAGTTCAATGCAATCCACTAGCTTCTCTAATTTTGTTTAACAATAGAGAAGACATTCTAACTCTCTCAACCTCCTGTACAAAGGGTTATTACTCCCTTCAAAAGTGAACCTTGGTGGCAGGGCACCTTAGCAAAAACCTGTGTTGGATTTTGAGTTCCTGATCAAAAGCTCAAAGGGTTTACTTGATCTACCTGAATTAGATCAGTTGGTGGCAGGGCACCTGAACAAAAACCTGTAGTGGATTCCTACCAGGGTGGTAGAAGAGTGGATGTACCTATTGAGAGGGAACCACTATAAATCTTCTTGTGTTGTCTATGTTGCTTATTTTAATTACTGCACTGTGGCTGTGAGTAGAACTACCTAGAATTGTTAGTTATTGTGTTAGTACTAAAGCTTAAACTATAATTACAGTTAGCTTTCTCTTGTGCACCTCACTTTGTGTTAGGCTCTAGGGTTTCATATATCTATATACTTATTCCATAAATTAACTCTAAGGGAGTTGAGTAGATTGTCATATTTTTGAATATTCTATTCACCCCCCCCCCCCCTCTAGAGTTGTATCTATCCTCACTTTCAATTGGTATCAGAGGGAGGTTAACTGACTGTATAGGCTAACACCTGAGTCACAAGATCTAGATAGATACCAAGTTTATAGATCACTTTATGGCCCAGTACAAGGATTATTCTAGCACTAGACCTCTAGTATGCAACTTAGCTAAGTTCAGCATCTGGAAGGTAAGAATCAAACTGTATACTATTGATGAAGATATCTTTTCTTCTATCTTGACAGGACCACCAACACCACCTGCTGCAACTACTGCTATAACTTCAACAAATCTGAGTGCAGTGCCACCTCCTGACTACAATGATGCTTACAAGAAAGCAAAGATAGTTGATGCAAAAGCTATGAACATTCTGGCTCAGACCATGTCTGATGAAACTTTCCAGAAAGTGGCTGATTGCACATCAGCAAAAGCCATGTGGGACTCACTGAACCACATTGTAGCTGGTTCAGCTGATGAGAGGAAGGATAGAAGGTCCAACCTCACATCCCAATATGAGAATTTCAAGAAGACTTAAGCAGAATCAGTTGATGCAATGTACACCAGGCTCAGCTCCATCATTAATGAGCTGAGAACCCTTAATAAAGAGATCACATTGACAGAAGTCAATGACAAAATATTGATGTACTTCCCCATCATATGGGATCTCAGGATCTGGCCCATCAAAGAGTCCAGAAGTACAATTGAGATTTCAACAGAAGCTCTCCTTGGCAAGCTCAAATCATTTGAGCAAGTACTGAAGACCAGGGAAGCTGAAGCTGAAGCCAAGACTCCCACTCCTACCAGGAAAGAGCAAACTCTTGCTCTAAAGGCTGCTGATGCATCTGAAAAAAGCCAATCAAATGAGGAGCTAATGACACTCTTTGCCAAAAGATTTCTCAAAATGAGTAGAAAGGACTTCAGAAAGAAGTCTTCCAGATATGAAGACAAGCAAAGTTATGACATAACACCAGCTAAAGAACTTATATGTTATGGCTGCAGGAAACCTGGACACATTCTACCTGAGTGTCCAGAGGAAAAGAACAAGGAGAAGAGAAAAGACAAAGAATATCAGAAGAACCATTCCAAGTCCTCCTTCTACAAAAACAAAAAGAAGGAGAAAGGATTTGTTGCTGAAACCTGGAGTGATACTGATGAGAAATCTTCCTCCTCAAGCTCCAGTGAAGATGAGGAAGAGAAGAAGGCAAAAGAAATTTGCCTAATGGCAATTGATGCCTGCAGCAATCATTCAGCTATAGAGAGTTCTGATGAAGAAGAAATGCCTACTGAAGATCAGGTATTGTCTTCTTATGATTTTACTTCTGTTGAATTCAGATTTGAATTTAAATCTATCTGTTTAGATTTAATTAGCTCAGAGAAGGAAATTAAGGAGCTTAGAAATAGGATAGCTGAATCAGAATCCCTATCTAGTGAAAATTCTAGGCTAGAAGCTGAACTCACTAGATCTACTGAAGAAATCAAATTTCTTAAAACTGAACTAGCCAAATCTAAAAGATTAAAAGAATCTCTTAATGGTAGAAGTCTTAAGCTGCTAGAGATTACTAGCATGTCAAACACTAGGACAGGTAATAATAAGCTAGGCTTAGGTGCTTCACCAAGTGAACCCCCCATGGTTCTGAAAAACCATCTTTTCACCCCAGTAAACTTTATTTCAGCTGATGGAATAAAGAATACTGAGCAAGTAAATCAAGTTAACAAAGTTTTAAATAAGGCTAAGAGAGAAAAGAGAAAACAGAAATTTAAAGAAATACAAAAATTGTTGAACTATGCTCGACGATCGCAGGCCCAATGGTCGACCGATACTCGACGATCTGGGCATCGATCATCGGACGTCGATCGATGATCTGAACATGATTTTCAAAATAATAATCAGAACCTTAGAAACAGTAAGGTAAATAGAAACACTAGGTTCATTGACCCATCAACTGCATAGAGTATTCTACCTAGGAGATCCTATCCCTTAGGATATAAACCTCAGCCTGCTTATTCTTTCATTTCAAGTTTTAATTATGTGAAGAATAATGGACCCAAGGTTGTCTGGGTCCACAATGTCTAACTGTTTATTTTGAAGGTGAAGACCTATCCAATTACTAAAGACAAATGGTATTTGGATATTGGCTGTTCCAAACATATGACAAAAACAAAAACAATCTGTCAAGCTTCAAGGCCAAGCTTGGACCAAAGGTGATCTTTGGGGATTCCAACTGTGATCAAACAGAAGGATATGGTAAGTTTACCATTGGAGCAGTGACATTCAAAAAGGTTGCATATGTAACTGGGCTGAAGCACAACTTAATCTCAGTAAGCCAGTTATGTGATGCAGGTTATCAGGTATTATTCACTGACACTCTTTGCAATATTACTTTAAATAGTAATGTAGTGTTAGTAGGCATTAGACAGGGTAATATTTACTTAGTAGATTTTAATTCAACTCAATCTGAAATCTGCCTGTTTAATGAAGTAACCAATAATAACACCTTATGGCATAAAAGGCTTAGCCATGTTAACCTCAAGAATATATCTAGGTTATCTAAATACAACCTTGGTAGAGGTTTACCTTCTTGCCCCTACAAGAAGGAAAGTCTATGCAGGGCTTATCAATTAGGCAAGCAAACCAAAAATTCTTTTAAATCTGTAAATAAGAGTGATTCACCTAGAATCCTGTATTTATTGCACTTGGACCTTTTGTCCCAATAAAGGTACAAAGTCTAGGAGGGAAATTATACACTTTAGTGATTGTAGATGATTTCTCTAGGTTCACTTGGGTGTTCTTTTTGAGAACTAAGGCTGATAACTTCAAAGTTCTTACAGACTTTCTACTATGTGTGCAGACTTAGTATTCTACTCATGTTACCTTGATGAGAAGTGATCATGGTACTGAGTTTGAGTCTCTTCTCATGCAAGAATTCTGTGAGAAAGAAGGTATCAAACATACCTTCTCTGCTCCTAGAACTCCTCAACAAAATGGGGTAGTGGAAAGGAAAAAAATAGAACACAAATTGAAGCTGTAGGAACATTGTTGGCAGATGCTAACATGTCTCTCTCTTATTGGGCAGAAGCTGTTAGCACAGCTAATTATGTTCTGAATAGAAGTCTAATACATAAGCTTAAGGGTAAAACTCTTTATGAATTACTTAAAGGAAAGAAACCTAAAATTAACTATTTTAGAGTCTTTGGTTGTGTGGTGTACATTCACAATAACAATAAAGAATACCTTAAAAAGTTTGAAGCAAAAGATTCAATGAGAATTTTTCTTGGATATTCCCAAGTAAGCAAAGCTTATATGGTGTTTAACAAATCAACTTTAAAAATAGAAGAGTCTGTGTATGTTTTCTTTGATAAGTCAAAAATATTTTATAAGGAGAAGGAAAATTCTCCTTCCTCAAACTTATTGTAGGTACCAGAGTTATGCAAGGATCTCACCCAAGAGATTCCCCCTCTATCAACTCTTCATATCACTGATTCAGAAAGGATGAAGACTTTGTGGAAGCAGTTGCTGTACCACACACAGTTAATCCTATTCTATAAGAGGAATTAATCCAAACTATTATTGAAGATCACATCCCACCTACTGATCTTGTCACACTTAGAGATAACCTACATCTCAAGTGATTGGTGACATATCAGTTGGTGTGCAAACAAGACATAAATTAAGACAGGATGTGATGCATGCTTGTTTCCTTTCACAAATTGAGCCCCTCACCATAAAAGATGCTGAGCTAGATCCCCACTGGATCATTGTTATGCAAGAGGAGCTTAATCAATTTGAAAGATGTAAAGTATGGACTTTGATTCCAAGACCAAAAAGCCAACTGATCATAGGCACCAAGTGGGTGTTCAGAAACAAGTTGGATGCCCAAAGAACTATTATAAGGAACAAAGCTAGGCTTGTAGCTCAGGTCTATAGACAGGAGGAAGGTATAGACTGTAAGACCCCCTCCCGAAACACAAAACACGGCACGAGAGGGGCCTTATGCCTAGAACAGTCGCCTTGCAGTAACACTAGCACTCAGGCCAGCCTGTACCACAAGTTGCCTATCATGCCGGCCACAACCAATATCAACATATAAATGCCAACCCAACCATAATAATATAAAGAAGTCAATCCACACTAAGCATAAGTCCATAAGTGCAGCAAAAGAGAAGCAAAATAAGCTTCTACATAATCAGAGTACGTAAATAGAATTGCCCCGAAGGGCTACAACAAAATCTCTCTCACTCACATCTGTAACCGACGGTAGCGACGATACCATCCCCTCAGGCCCTGTCATCCTGGCCTGGCTGTCCAGCTGCAAGACCTTCTGCTCCACCTGCGGGGTTTCCTCCTAAAAAGAAAGACGTAGCAACCGTTATTCATAAAGACTAAGTGGCTTCACATCCGCTCCCCCGGTGACTCCTCGGCACCGAGCAGAGAAAGGAACAGGTACAATGTATATAAAACAGTAGTACAAGCAGGTGAAGTAAGTATACATGACATAAGTATCAATATAGTAGTGTATAAATGAACAACCTCTTAATCTACAATTCTACCATCTACAGCAGCAAGAGAGTATAATGTTATAACAGTAAGTAACTCAACTTATATGGATGCCCATACAAGCATATAAGTTCAGGGTCGTTCAGCAGTAAGTAACCCATCGTATAGGAGTGCCCATACAAACTTATACGATGAGGGTCTTGTGTATGTAATGAAGTGCAATGCTATGTATGCAATGCAATGACACACCCATGATAAAACACATGCAATCGCTATGTCGACACAGACTTATAGTTCCCACTATTCGAGCAGGTAGCTAACCTCTCAGGCGTCAACCGTCGTGGCCAAACGGTGATAGTAGAGCGGGCATCTCCACTACTAGGCTGGTCTCCACACTACCTGGCCTAGGCCTCCGTACGCCTCAATGCTAAGAACATAATAGCGGAGCTCACATGCGTACTACGGCTCAGCGAGTTCTCTTGGGTAAAGGTGCACCAAGATCCTAGCCCCGAACTGGCCTAAGGTATGACACGGAAGGAGCCCCGGAAATGAGCACGAGAACCAAGCCCAACCGTTCACTTTGCACGGAAGGAGCCTCGGGACATGAACACCGAGGACCAAGCCCAACCGCCCAAGGTCTAACTGTCAACTCCCATCGGTGTGATGATTGGCGAGCCCGTAGACCTGCCACACTATGCCTAACCTGGGATTACGATACCGTGTGTCGACTCACACCACATGCAATTCCACAATATCGTGGCATGGAAGGAGCCTCGGGACGTGAACACCGAGGACCAAGCCCAACCATCCATCAAATACGGAAGGAGCCTCAGGACGTGAACACCGAGGACCAAGCCCAACCGTCCAACTTAACTCAGCTCAACCTCACTCCAACTATTGACGGTCAACACCGCACTTGTTACTTCCACAATGCTACCCGTAGGGAGACGACACTCTGAGCATTGGATTACTAACTCCCTTCTATCCATTCATCATACATCATGGCCATAGTTAAATCATTTATACATCTATCAATTTATATCTACCAATTTATATCTGGCTCTTTCCTTCAATTAAGCTTGTCCACAACTCGTTATACGAATTCAGATTTATAACCTCAACTTATCATATCACTATGATGATTATGTCAAAAGAGTTCACCCAAGCCTCGAGTTGGATCGCAACATTAAATTCTACCAAATCACACTCCACATTACACAACCCAGAATTTAGGTGCAGCCTTAATCCGGACAGCAACTTCGACAAAAGATTCCCGAGGCTACAGAAATCCGACGAGTGTGTGTAACCACTCGTTGGAAAGATAATTTCAAGGGCTACAACTTTTGTGTTTAGTTGAAAGCCCAGATCTTGCCAGAAAACCCCCGAAATTATCCTCGAAGATCGCTGCGTGAAGGAATCAGATTTCTGCATGCATCTAAGGCGAGATGAACGACATCCGTTCATCTTCCTCCTTAGACCAATCTCCCAAAAACTCTTCCAGAAATTCGTCCACCCTTATTCACCCTCACAAAGCCATATTGCTCCACGAATCACTCTCTCATCTTCACTTTGAAGAATGAAGAGGTTGGAGGGGACTAAGCCTAGAAAACGACCTAGGCATGGATTTTACCTAAGAAATCTCCTCCTCACAATCAAGACTCTAAGGAGTCGATATCTTTCCTAGAATATTAACTACAGATCTAGCACCAAGGGAGAGGGGAGGAAGCTCACCTCATTTCCAGTGGTACCATCATTCCCGGCCATGGATCTAGTCATCCTCCTCCGCGACATCCTTGCTTAGTGCAGTTATTCTTCACGGCAAAGGAAGGAGAGAGAGAGGGAGAGAGAGAGAGAGAGAGAGAGAAGGCCGCCTCCAGGAGTTCCGACGATTTCCTTCGGCTCTGTCGGTTTCGCAAGGTCCGCGATGATGGCAAGGTCGATCGGCAAAATGGCTAGGGTTCGGCTTTATCTTCCCTTATAAACTGATGTATTAGGTTAAGTACCTTCTTCCACGTGTCAACGTCCCATTGGACCGCCCCTAATGGGTCATATTGAAGTGACCCGGTCCAAGGCAGCCAAGCCACAGCCAGCCCGGTCCAGTTCAGTATGCATGTACAGGACAGCGGAACCTAGGAAAACTGTCTAAGGAAAAATCGACGGGTATCATCCTGATACCCGTCGATCGGCGTGCATTGCTACCGATACCCGTCGATCGGCGGGTATCACTCTCGATACCCGTCGATCGGCGGGTATCATTCTCCATACCCATTGATCGGCGTGCATAGCTACGGATACCCGTCGATCGGCGGGTATCATTCTCGATACCCGTCGATCGGCGTGCATAGCTACGGATACCCGTCGAATTTCACTTAACCTACTTCTTAAGCTCTGAATCCGGCGGGTATCGACCACTGATACCTGTCGAATTCGGCGGGTATCATTCTCGATACCCGTCGATTTTCACTTGGCAGAGTTCCTTCACTCCAGCTACTGGTTGGGGTATCCTTAAACCCAACCCTTCATGCCACACTCCTGACACCCTCTGTCAGTGCACCATGAGTCTGAGTCGAGTCTCTTGACTCAAAACTCGTGCGATGGGCCTAGCCCGAAACGGTACGTTACAATTCCTATAAACAAAATAAAAGATTTTGTCCCCGAAATCAGGCTAGGGCTATGGGGATGCAAGTATAAAATAATATGCGCTATAAGTTGTTACATTGGGAGAACAGCTCTGGGTAGCGCTTCTGCATCAAGTCCATCGGCTCCCATGTGAACTCCTCCTTCCCATGATTAGACCATATCACTTTTACCAAGGGAACACTTTTGCGGTGGAAGGCTCTTATCTCATTATCAACGATACGCACCGGCTCCAGTCGCACAGATCTGTCAGACGCCACAGTACCATCAATTGTGGGGATGTATTGTTCGGGCCGCAACAGCGCCTTCCGAAGCGACGATACATGGAACACATCGTGGAGATTCTCTAACACGGGCGGTAGCTCCAGCCGATAGGCCAAAGGGACAATCCTTTCCAATATGACATAGGGCCCAACATACCGTGGGCTGAGCTTCTTCACTCCCCGCACCTGTGACACTCCATGCATCGGCCGGATTTTCAGGAACACTTTATCACCCACTTGAAATTCCACCATACGGTGCCTTGCGTTATAATACTTCTCCTGCCGACTTTGAGCCTCTAACATACAATCCCGTATCAACCTAACCACCGCGTCTGTGTCATCTATATATTCAACACCCAAAGTCTTCGGGTCTTCATCTTGTACCCAAGACAAGGGGGTCCTACACCTCCTTCTATATAGGGCTTCATGGGGCGCCATGCTAATGCTAGCTTGATGGCTTTTGTTGTAGGAGAATTCCACTAAGGGCAAGAGTCTTTCCCTCGACTCTCCCTATGTATCACACACAACCTCAACAGATCCTCCAATGTTCGGATGGTCCGCTCAGACTGCCCGTCCGTCTTAGGATGGAATACGGTGCTGAAGGTAAGGCACGAGCCCAAATACGCCTGTACCGCCTTCCACTCCTTGGAGGTAAAGCGACCATCACGGTCCGAAACTATCATCTTAGGTATGCCGTGATACCGTACAAACTGCTCCACGAAAAGGCGTACTAAGACATCCACATGAGCCTCCTTCTTCATAGGAATGAACCGGGCAACTTTCGTCAAGCGATCAACGATCACCCATACTGAATCATTTCCTGAGCGGGAGCGAGGTAGCCCATGTACAAAGTCCATGGAAATATCCTCGAACTTCCACTCGGGGGTTGGCAACGACTACAACAGGCCACCGGGACTCCTGCACTCCGCCTTCACTCTTTGGCAGGCTTCACAATGCATGACAAAGTATCGGACATCCTTCTTCATTCCTGGCCAACACATCGTCTTCCGTAATCCGGCGTACATCTTGGAAATTCCCGGGTGCACTGAATATTGAGAGCAATGTGCCTCTCTTAAGATATCCTCCTGGATTATACCGCCCTTGGGAATGTAGAGAAGGCCGCGAAAGTAAACGAGGCCGTCCTTTAGTGTGTACTCGTCGGTAGCCCTGTCCTCGATCAACTTGAGTGTCGGGGCCAGAGCCGCATCCAATCCTTGATCCACTCGGATTCGGTCCCGGATATCACAAACCATGCTCATGCTGGACAAGTACTCCGAATATTCTGCCGAAGGAGCCTTAAATATCAATGTAATATCCATCTCCTCAATCATCCGCGCCAACTCCATGCTCATCAACTGAGACTCTGGGCTCGAGCCGGGTACTTTCCTGCTCAACGCATCGGCTACAGAGTTTGCTTTTCCGGGGTGGTAGTTCAAAGTGAACTCATAATCGCATATAAACTCTAACCACCGCCGTTGTCTTAGGTTCAACTCCTTCTGGGTATAAACGTACTTCAAGTTTTTATGATCCAAGAAGATTTCGCAGTGGACGCCGTATAGATAATGCCTCCATACCTTCAAGGCGAACACCACTGCTCCTAGCTCCAAATCATGCACCGGGTAATTGATTTCATGCTTCTTCAATTGTCTTGAAGCATAAGAAATCACGTGGTCGTGCTGCATCAACACCGCTCCCACCCCCTGATAAGACGCGTCCGTGTACACTTGAAATCCTTCATTTCCTGACGGAAAAACAAGAATGGGGGCGGAGGTGAGTCTATCCTTCAATTCCTGGAATGCCGCTTCACATTGGGGTGTCCACTCAAATGGCACACCTTTCTTTGTCAAAGAAGTCAGCGGGAGGGCAATCTTGGAGAATCCTTTTACGAACTTGCAGTAGTATCCGGCAAGTCCAAGAAAACTCCTCACATCGGCCGCCGACTTCAAGGGCGACCACTCCTTCACGGCACGCACCTTGGCCGGATCCACAGCTAGTCCAGCCCCACTGATTACATGACCCAAGAAAGCCACTTCCCTAAGCCAGAATTCACACTTACTAAACTTGGCGAACAGGGCGTGCTCTTTTAACTTTTTCAGAACTAAGGCCAGATGCTCGGCATGTTCTTCCTCCGTCTTCGAGTAGACTAAGATTTCGTCAATAAACACAATGACGAAGACATCTAGATAGGCCTCAAACACTTTATTCATCAAGCTCATGAAGGCTGATGGGGCATTTGTGAGCCCAAACGGCATCACCGTAAACTCATATAAGCCGTACCTTGAGCTGAAAGCCGTTTTCTGGATATCATCCTCTTGTATTCTCAATTGATAATACCCCAAGCGCAAATCTAGCTTGGAGAACCAATGCGCTCCCACCAATTGATCGAACAACTCATCGATCCGAGGTAACGGATAGGTGTTCCGTACCGTCAGTCGGTTTAGCTCCCGATAGTCTATACACAAACGCAGGGTTCCATCTTTCTTCTTAACAAATAGAATAGGGGCTCCCCAAGGTGATGAACTGGGGCGAACAAACCCTGATTCTACCAACTCCTGCAGTTAAACTCTAAACTCTGCAAGTTCTTTTTGGGGCCATTCGATAAGGGGTCCTGGAAACAGGCTTAGCTCCTAATACAAGCTTAATCTGAAAATCCACTTCTCTATGCGGGGGTAACCCTGGTAATTTCTCAGGAAATACCTCAGGGAAATCCCGTGCTACCCACACATCCTTCACATCTACCCTCACATCCTTTAGTTCGAAAACTATCATGTAGACTTCATCCCCTCTCATATGAGCTTTCAAGGTCTGGATTGAGGATAACAATAATCGTGGTGCAAAATTTATACCTTGGAAGATTACATCAGTGACTCAATGTCTCAAATAGATTTGCTTATCTGCACAGTCGATTCTTGCATGGTGCCAATCCAGCCACGCCATGCCCAGAATGAGGTCAAATTCTGGTATTCTCAAAATTGTGGCGGGGGTATCAAAGGTCTTTCCCCTAATGGTTATCTCCAACTCACACTTCGCGGTTGTCGTCATCTCAGATCGGTCTGGGAGGCGTACTCTTCGAGCAATACCAGTGAAATATTGCACTCCGTGTATATCCTTGATGAAGTCTTCAGACACGAAAGAATGTGAGGCACCGGTGTCAATTAACGTATAAGTCAGTTTCCCGCCGACCATCACGGTGCCTAAGTGTCATTAATAATACTCAAGCTAGGCGTATAGTATATCTTAAGCCACTAGAGGATATTAATGGAAGCAAAATGGCTAATTCAAGTCATACCTGCAATCATATCCCAAGGATTCCGCTCTTGAGTCATATCCAAGGCATACATCTGATCCCGACCGGGTCCGGGGTTTCTTCCTCGTGGTCCACGTCCTCGACCATGCACATACCCTCGCTCCCGAGGGGCTGCTAGAGGGAAAGCAAAAGGCGCATCTCCAAACAGTTGCGGACAGTAGCGTCGAATGTGGCCCGGTTGGTTGCATTCAAAGCACACTCGTTCCTGCCTTCTGCCGTGTGGCTGAAATTGTTGAGGTGGAGGTAATGCTGGCGGTTGCGGAACCGGGCGCTCCTCTCTAAAATTCTGGGGGAAACGCCCGCAACCTCTCCGATACCCTCTTCCTCTTCTATCGTCAAATCTCCTTCTATTGCTGGGGCTGGCTTCCATCACGCCCTCTGCTGGCCTCTTACCACTTCCAAGGTGGTCCGCTTCCAATCTCTTCGCCATATCGATAATCTCCGCCAGACTAGAGTCCGCTATAAACAAAAGGGCTTGCCTTAGGGGATCTCTCAAGCCTTTGTAGAATCGTTTGGCATACCCTCTATCATCCAACTCATAGGAGTCAGTGAATCTAGCCAAGTGCTGAAACTCCGGTTGGTACTCTGTCACCGACTTGGACCCTTGCTTTAGTTGCAAAAATCTCTCTTCAAGATCATCCCGAGCGGCCGAGGGGATGAAATGCTCTAAGAAGGCTTCAGAGAATTCGCTCCAACTAATGTCTGTGTACACTCTTCCATGAAAAGTGGAGCCCATGAGAGACTTCCACCACCTTTTGGCGTGCAGCTCTAAGAGTGTCACCACAAGGGTCACCGCCGTATTGTTTGGGCATCTTATTCCTGCCAACAACTCTTGTACAGTGTCGAGCCACTCTTCCGTACGCACCGCCGACTCTGTCCCAATATAAGCGGGAGGGGAGAGAGCTCAGAAAATGCTTAACCAACTAGATCCCGGACCTTGTTGTTGTACAGGTGTCTGCTGAGATTGGGACCTAAAGGCGTCCAAAATAGTTGTGAGGGTCTGCCCCAGCTCTAATTATTGGAATTGTGCAGGTACGGACGGGGCGGGGGTGCCCCTCCCTGGCTCAGCATGTACTGGGATCTACACATGGGGTACAAACCTAAGGTTAGGTTGGCAAATCTAAGGTCAAAGATGGACAAACTTAGTGTGAATTACATATGGGCACACCACTGCTTCCGCTAAGTCAGTTTGTCCCCAAACTGACTAATCAAACGGGGGTGGCACCATTGTTAAGTGACTTTCTCCTTGGAGGATCGTAGCAAGCTGATACCATTTGTAAGACCCCCCCTACCGAAACACAAAACACGGCAAGAGAGGGGTCTTATGCCCAGAACAGCCGCCTTGCAGTAACACTAGCACTCGGGCCAGCCTGTACCACAAGACGCCTATCCTGCCGGCCACAACCAATATCAACATATAAATGCCAACCCAACCATAATAATATAAAGAAGTCAATCCACACTAAGCATAAGTCCATAAGTGCAGCAAAAGAGAAGCAAAACAAGCTTCTACATAATCAGAGTACGTAAATAGAATTGCCCCGAATGGCTACAACAAAATCTCTCTCACTCACATCTGTAACCGACGGTAGCGACGGTACCGTCCCCTCAGGCCCTATCGTCCTTTCCTGGCTGTCCAGCTGCAAGACCTGCTGCTCCACCTGTGGGGTTTCCTCCTAAAAAGAAAGACGTAGCAACCGTTAGTCATAAAGACTAAGTGGCTTCACATCCGCTCCCCCGGCGACTCCTCGGCACTGGGCGGAGAAAGGAATAGGTACAATGTATATAAAACAGTAGTACAAGCAGGTGAAGTAAGTATACATGACATAAGTATCAATATAATAGTGTATAAATGAACAACCTCTTAATCTACAATTCTACCATATACAGCAGCAAGAGAGTATAATGTTATAACAGTAAGTAACTCAACTTATATGGATGCCCATACAAGCATATAAGTTGAGGGTCATTCAGCAGTAAGCAACTCATCGTATAGGAGTGCCCATACAAACTTATACGATGAGGGTCTTGTGTATGTAATGAATTGCAATGCTATGTATGCAATGCAATGACACACCCATGATCAAACACATGCAATCGCTATGTCGACACAGACTTATAGTTCCCACTATTCGAGCAGGTAGCTAACCTCTCAGGCATCAACCGCCGTGGCCAAATGGTGACAGTAGAGCGGGCATCTCCACTACTAGGCTGGTCTCCACACTACCTGGCATAGGCATCCGTACGCCTCAACGCTAAGAACACAATAGCGGAGCTCACATGCGTACTACGGCTCAGCGGGTTATCTTGGGTAAAGGTGCACCAAGATCCTAGCCCCTAACTTGCCTAAGGTAAGACACAGAAGGAGCCCCATAAATGAGCACAAGGACCAAGCCCAACCGTTCACTTGGCATGGAAGGAGCCTCGGGACGTGAACACCGAGGACCAAGCCCAACCGCCCAAGGTCTAACTGTCAACTCCCATCAGTGTGACGATTGGCGAGCCCGTAGACCTGCCACACTATGCCTAACCCGGGATTACGACACTGTGTGTCGACTCACACCACATGCAATTCCACAATATCATGGCATGGAAGGAGCCTCGGGACGTGAACACCGAGGACCAAGCCCAACCGTCCAACTTAACTCAGCTCAACCTCACTCCAACTAGTGACGGTCAACACCGCACTTGTTACTTCCGCAATGCTACCCGTAGGGAGATGACACTCTAAGCATTGGATTACTAACTCACTTCTATCCATTCATCATACATCATGGCCATAGTTAAATCATTTATACATCTACCAATTTATATCTACCAATTTATATCTGGCTCTTTCCTTCAATTAAGCTTGTCCACAACTCGTTATATGAATTCAGATTTATAACCTCAACTTATCATATCACTATGATGATTATGTCAAAATAGTTCACCCAAGCCTCGAGTTGGATCGCAACATTAAATTTTACCAAATCGCACTCCACATTACACAGCCCAGAATTTAGGTGCAGCCTTAATCCGGACAGAAACTTCGACCAAGGATTCCTGAGGCTATAGAAATCCGGCGAGTGCATGTAACCACTCGTTGGAAAGATAATTTCAAGGGCTACAACTTCTATGTTTAGTTGAAAGCCTAGATCTGGCCAGAACACCCCCGAAATTGGCCTCGAAGATCGCTGCGTGTAGGAATCAGATTTCTGCACGCATCTAAGGCGAGATGAACGACATCTGTTCATCTTCCTCCTTGCACCGATCTCCCAAAAACTCCTCCAGAAATTCGTCCACCCTTATTCACCCTCACAAAGCCATATTGCTCCACGAATCACTCTCTCATCTTCACTTTGAAGAATGAAGAGGTTGGAGGGGACTAAGCCTAGAAAACGACATAGGCATGGCTTTTCCCAAAGAAATCTCCTCCTCACCATCAAGACTCTAAGGAGTCGATATCTCTCCTAGAATATTAACTACAGATCTAGCACCAAGGGAGAGTGGAGGAAGCTAACCTCATTTCCAGCGGTACCATCATTCCCGGCCATGGATCTAGTCATCCTCCTCCGCGGCATCCTTGCTTGGCGCAATTGTTCTTCACGGCAAAGGAAGGAGAGAGAGAGAGAGAGAGAGAGAGAGAAGGCCGCCTCCAGGAGTTCCGACGATTTCCTTCGGCTCTGTCGGTTTCGCAAGGTCCGCGATGACGATAAGGTCGATCGGCAAAATGGCTAGGGTTCAGCTTTATCTTTCCTTATAAACCGATGTATTAGGTTAAGTCCCTTCTGCCACGTTTCAACATCCCATTAGACCGCCCCTAATGGGTCATATTGAAGTGACCCAGTCCAAGGCAGCCAAGCCGCAGCCAGCCCAGTCTTGTTCAGTCCGCACGCACAGGACAGCGGAACCTAGGAAAACTGTCTAAGGAAAAATCGGCGGGTATCATCCTGATACCCGTCGATCGGCGTGCATTGCTACCGATACCCTTCAATCGGCGGGTATCACTCTCGATACTCGTCGATCGGCATGCATAGCTACTGATACCCATCGATCGGCGGGTATCATTCTCGATACCCGTCGATCGGCGTGCATAGCTACGGATACCCGTCGAATTTCACTTAACCTACTTCTCAAGCTCTGAATCCGGCGGGTATTGACCACCGATACCCGTCGAATTTGGCGGGTATCATTCTCGATACCCGTTGATTTTCACTTGGCCAAGTTCCTTCACTCCAGCTACTGGTTGGGGTATCCTTAAACCCAACCCTTCATGCCACACTCCTGACACCCTCTGTCAGTGAACCACGAGTCTGAGTCGAGTCTCTTGACTCAAAACTCGTGCGAGGGGCCTAGCCCGAAATGGGACGTTACATAGACTATGACCAAACCTTTGCCCCTGTTGCAAGGCTAGAGGTAATAAGGATCTTTCTAGCCTATGCAGCATATATGAAGTTTAAGGTTTTTCAAATGGATGTTAAGAGTGCATTCCTAAATGGTGAGCTAAAGGAAGTGGTGTTTGTTAAACAACCTCCTGAGTTTGTTTCTTCAACTCAACCCTCATTTGTTTATAAGTTACAAAAAGCTCTTTATGGACTTAAGCAAGCACCCAGAGCCTGGTATGAGACTCTAGCTAGTTTCCTGTTAGAGCACAACTTTGTTAGGGGAGTAGTTAATAGAACCCTGTTTGTTAAGCATCACAAGGACACAATACTATTGGTTCAAGTCTATGTGGATGATATTATCTTTGGTTCCACTGATCCCAAACTATGCAAAAGGTTCTCAGACCTGATGCACTCTAAGTTTTAGATGAGTAGTATGGGTGAGCTGTCTTACTTTCTTGGTCTCCAAGTAAAATAAGATGCTGATGGCATCTTCATCTCCCAATCCAAATATGCCAAGGAATTGGTAAAGAAATTTGGGATGGCTGATGCTTCAGCAATGCATACACCCATGGCTACAAATGTAGTTATAGATTCTGATGATAAGGGTAAGCCAGTTGATTAGAAAAACTATAGGGCCATTATTGGTTCCCTATTATATTTAACTGCAAGTAGACCTGATTTAATGTTTGCCACATGCCTATGTGCTAGATTCCAGGTCAACCCCAAGGAATCTCATTTGATTCTTCTCAAGAGAATTTTGAGATACCTGAAGGGATGTCCAAATTTAGGACTGTGGTACCCAGCTGAATCAGAATTTGAGTTGATTGGATACTCTGATTCTGACTATGCTGGTTGTAGAGTTGACAAGAAAAGTACCTCAGGGACATGTCAGTTCCTGGGAGAGAGATTAGTCTCTTGGTTCTGCAAGAAACAGGCTTCTGTCTCAACTTCAACTACAGAGGCTCAATATATAGCAGCTGCTAGTTGTTGTTCACAGATCCTGTGGATTCAAAACCAGCTTTTGAATTATGAGTACACACACAAGAACACAAAAATCATGTGTGACAGTACCAGTGCTATTTCCATAGAACAAAATCTTGTGCACCACTCTAGGACCAAGCATATTGAGATCAGACGCCATTTTCTAAGAGATTGTGTTGAAAAGAACAAAATAAGTCTTGAGTTCATATCCACTGACCTTCAGAGAGGTGATATTTTCACCAAGCCCTTAGATGAACAGAAGCATCTGTTCTTTTTGAATCAACTAGGTATGATAAATGGAATAGACCAAGTGTAATTTCTGCCTATGTTGAAATATGCTCGAATATCGTCGAATGTCGTTCGATAATAGTCGAACAGGTTGAGCCTATCGCCGACCTATGGTTGATGGTGGCTCGATTGTTTGTGAAGACATAAATAGTCGATCGATAGCTCGACTACTTTGCTTCAGGAAATGATCGTCGAATGATCAATCGACCATCGTTTCTAGTATCTGTTGAAATAGGTCGATGATTGCTGTTAAAATATAAACCGATGGTCGACCTAGGTTAATAGATCGTGCTTTTTGTAGTCGACAGAGCTCGTCGTTTCATATTCCTCATTCCTGCTTGAAAGGTTTGACTTGAGCTCTACCCCACGCTTTCTGCTTTCTTCTTTCTCATCTTCCCCAACTGAATCCATGGCGATTGCTCCAGCTTTGCTGACCGTAATGAAGTTTGATGCCGGCTTTAGCGTCGATTTTGATTCTTTCAGTGCCTGTGATGCCGATATTCTCGAGATGCTACAGTTATGTAAAGATCAAGGACTGGAGAAGCTTATGTCTACAAGGATTAAGATAAATATTCCAGAAATCAAAGAATGGGTCTATACATCGTCTTCCAGCGATGAATCGATGACAGAGATTATCGGCGGCGAGGAGGTAATTTTGACTCCTGCCGTATTAACTGAGATTTTTGGTTTGATCAATGGTCAAGAAGAGTATGATCAAGATACTCAAGAGTATAGCAGGATGCTATTAGAGCTAGGACATGCTGAAGGCATTCCTTCTAAGTTGCTGAAGATAAGCTTCCCAATGAAGATCAAGTTCTTAGCAGAACTAGTAGGGAAAGTGCTGTTGGGAAAGCACTCTGCACACGATAACATTACCAGGCAGCAGTTTGCCTTAATGTGTGCTATTATTAACAGGAAAGCAATAAATTGGGCTGGAATAATTTTTGATTTAATCAGGAGAAAGAACTCAAAGAAAGAGGTAACCCTTGGAAGGATGATTGGGATATTTCTAAGAAAGAAGTATCCTCAACTGTTGGGAATAGTCTCAACATCAATCAATGCAAGCAATAAGATGGATCCCACTCTGTTCATCAAGTGGAGAAGGAATATCCAGAAGCCTTCACCTTCTGGGGTTGCTCCTATTCCATCTGAGAACACAAGGACAGTAACAGTCACTCCCCACCTAATTGAAGAAGGCTCTTACATTTCCCCCATTCCATCTACATCTGCATTGCCATCCACTTCTATTGTAGTACCATCTACATCCACTATTATTCTCCATGCATCACCACCAGCATCTTCAACTCCTTCACACCTTGCTGGGATTTCAAATCTTAGCATTGATCTATTGGTTTCTGAGACACTTCCAACTCCACCTCAGTCACCAATTTCACATCAAGATCATATTGATCTTCATGCATCTGCATCTCCATCACCAGTTCATGCATCTGCATCTCATCAGGAGAACATCATCCCTGATGTTCATCCATCTGTTGTGATTCCCCCATCTACATCTTTTGAAATCACACCAGCTCTCATTGCAAGCATCAAGGAGCTAATTACTCCTTAATTCAAATCAATGATTGAAGCAGCAATTGCCCCTCTTGTTTCCTCCATTTCATCTCTTACATCATCCATTGCAGCCCTCTCAAATTCTGCTGAGCCCTCTTCTCTTAGGGGCCTGAGTTCAGTACCCACTGAAATCAGGCAGGGGGAGATGTTCTAGGAAGATGTCTCAGGACTTCCACTGGTCATTCTTTCAGCTGAAGTTCCAGAAGATACACCATCAGATGAAATTCATACAGCTGCAGATTTAGAAATTACAACATCAGTTGCAGTTACAGTTCAAGATACAGCTGAAGTTATAGCTGAAATTCAAGACACAACTATTGCTCCAGAAGCTCAAGTTATAACTGAGGCTGAATTTTCTTTCAGAGTTTGTCTTGAAGAATCATCTACTCTTATTATTGCCATATACCTAGAAGGAATCATTACCTCCTACCTAGATGACTTATGGGAGTTAGGAAATTCTGCAGGTAATACAATTACTCAATTCACTGACCTGTTGACTGGCATGTTAACTTGTGAATACCTTGAAGGGATGTTTCTATACCATTTAGAAAATTTTTGTGTCCCTTTGGCTACAGATCAAGCTCAAGATGTTCAAGAACCTGCTTCAGAACCTGCTACAGAAGAACTGGTCCTCAAGACAGTTGCAGATGTTTTAGAAGATAAATTAACTATATGGGATGATACTCCAGGATTAGACCTGGATTTCCTATTGGCTCAGGATGCCATAGAAGAAGAAAAAGAAAAGGCTGCTTTAAAAGCCAAATAAAAAGCTGTTCAAGATATCATTGATCCATATGAACAACCTCAGTCATCTCATTCTGATGATGAGGAAGATTCAGAGGATTCTGAAGGAACCAAGAAAAGGAAAATTGCTCAAAGGAAAAGGAAAGCTCAAGCTCCTCCTCCTCCAAATCCGGAGAATGACATCCCTTATTACATATTGAAAGGGATTGACCCCAAGTCTAAGGACTTCCCACATTGGATGGGATTGTCTAGAAATCAGCAGAAGAAGAGGAAGAAGAGCAAAAGATATGATACTCCAGCTCCCAAGTGGACTCCCAGAGGTCCTCCTCCTCCTCCTTCTAGTGCAGGAGCTTCAGGGAATGTATCTTCTAATCCCTCAGCTCCTCCAGCCAGATTTACTCCTTCTCAAGCCTATCATAGAAGAGGAAACCCATGTTACCAGGGCAGACCCCATTCAGGACAACAAAGACAAGTAGCTAGACCTAAAGAGCAGGTGATGGAGATGACTTACCAGAAACCAACGTTTTCTCCTCCTCCTTCACTTAAAAGAAAAGTTTAACCTTCTAAGGAGAGCAAAATTCTTCCCTCTAGAAAGCCAGCTCAGATTAAGCAAGTAGATTCAAAAGGAAAAAAGAGTAATTTACTCTGACAAGTCAAGCAAGAAATTTGTAGAGGTTGCTCCACCATCATCTCTTGTTATTCAAGAAGACATAGAAACAGCTACAGGTCTATTAGACCTTTCTACAAAGTTCAAAACTATAAAGCCTGTAGATCCAGCTGATGAAAATGCTTATGAAAGCCAAGAGCTTAATCCTGAGTTCAGGATGGCCAAATTTCTTGAGTTAGTTGGATCAGCCCAAATTATAAAAGCTAAAGCTGAAGGCAAAGACATAATAGGCTTAACAACTATGTCAAAGTTCAGAGAAAAGGAACTAGACATATTTCAAGTCAGAGCAGAAGTTTTTGATGCCTCAAAATATATGGAAAAGCATCCAGAGACTGTTGTGCCCAGAGCAGGAGAATCTAAGATTATTGGAGAACAGGACTTGAAGACTTCAAAGAAGGATGCTCTTGATCCCAAAAAAAAATTTTTCCTTCCTTCCTGTTTCTTTCACTTTTAAACCAGACTCTGATATTGTTTAAATTTATTTGTATTGACAGTCTATTTTGCTTAATTGTTTGATTTTATGTTTGATATGAAATGCTGCTTATTGATATGATATGATACACTTTGATCCTAACAGGTTATTGTTGTTTTTATATCTATTTATAGCATTCTTTTTATTTTGAGAGACTTGACCCAAATAGGGGGAGATTGTTGGTACCCTAGTTTGGATTTGAGTTAAGTCTTCTCAATTAGTTTCTTGACCCAAGATTTATCTATGGTCAAAGGTTAGATTTAGGTTAGATTCCATCAGTTGTGTAGAGTTGTTGTTTATCCAGTTGATAATCTGGTTAAGTGTTTTTATTTCGACTATGGTCGAACGCCGCTCGACTATCGTCTATCAGTTGATCGACTATCTTCTATTGTTGATCGACTATCGTCAGACAGCAGATCGAATATCTCTGAGTTAGCTCATCTCTATTAGCTCGACGATCTGTGGTCTCAGTATCGTTGATCATCGAGTCCTGCTCGACTTCTTCTGTCCCGACAGATTTCTTGTAGGTCGACTATCTATTCTGATAGTTCGACTATCTGCTCTGATAGTTCTACGATCATCATGATTCGTTCGACTATCTTTTTTTCTGCATTTAGAGATATTGTACTCTTTCTCTTCTGTGAATTATTTCTCATTTATCTAGCTCATTTTATTAAAGATTATTTCATTGATTTTATGCTTACAAATCAAGGCAATATTTGCCTCATTCTTTATGCATAAGTCAAGTTCTATCTGACAAAGTCTTTTGTCTTATTAGTTGAAAAATCTTTGTGCTTTATCTGTCATGCTGTCCTTTATAGCCGTTAGACACAGAGGTCTTTCTCTGGCCGTAAAGAGTTTGTTTTTGATGTGACTTTCTCTAATATCTTTTGGACTTGCAGAATGGATAAGTAGCTTCTAAGAAAGATTTATTTCTTTATAGAATGTCCTTTCTATAGGCTAGATGTATTGTGTTATTTGCAGCCTAGATTGCAGATCTCAGAAGAAGACAAGATTCAAATCAAGAGAAAGATAGAAGTCGTTACAAAGGCTGATATATAAAGAGCTAGTGAGAGAAGTTGATATACAGAGATATATAGAAATACAGACATACAGATATTCATATACACAGATACACAGATTCAACAACAAGAACAAGTGTAGAACAACTCTCTTCAGCGCTCTCTTCTTCAATCCTGAGTTCATCCTGCTTACAGGATCATTCATACTCAGAGCTTCAAGTAGAAGTAGAAGAAGAAAGAAAAGTTGTTGAAGAAGAACAACCATTCCATATCAAGAGTCTTCTTCAAGTTGCTCCTTCAAGAACTTCAAGACAACAGATCTTCTCTGTCAAGAGTTCTGAAGAGATCCTGCACCCTGAAGCAAGGCTTCTTCCTGGATATTCTCTAAGCCAGGGGAGCTTTGATTCCTTCAGAGCTTTCTATAGCTTAGTGCAATCCACTAGCTTCTCTAATTTTTTTTAACAATAGAGAAGACATTCTAACTCTCTCAACCTCCTGTACAAAGGGTTATTACTCCCTTCAAAAGTGAACCTTGGTGGCAGGGCACCTTAGCAAAAACCTGTGTTGGATTTTGAGTTCCTGATAAAAAGCTCAAAGGGTTTACTTGATCTACCTGAATCAAATCAGTTGGTGGCAGGGCACCTAAACAAAAACCTGTAGTGGATTCCTACCAGGGTGGTAGAAGAGTGGATGTACCTATTGAGAGGGAACCACTATAAATCATCTTGTGTTGTCTGTGTTGCTTATTTTAATTACTACACTGTGGCTATGAGTAGAACTACCTAGGATTGCTAGTTGCTGTGTTAGGACTAAAGCTTAAATTGTAATTACAGTTAGCTTTCTCTTGTGCACCTCACTTTGTGTTAGGCTCTAGGGTTTCATATATCTATATACTTATTCCGTAAATTAACTCTAAGGGAGTTGAGTAGATTGTCATATTTTTGAATACTCTATTCCCCTCCCCCCTCTAGAGTTTTATCTATCCTCACTTTCAGAAGTTATGTGACCAAGAGATCATCTTGACAGGCACTAGGAGTGGGAATGTATACTGTTTAAATTTTCTTTGTGTAAATTCAGACTCTCACATATGCCTAGTTGCAAATGAGAAAGCCTCGCACTGTGTCAAATGGCACAAGAGGCTAGCTCATTTGAACTATAAGATCATAAGCAAGCCTTCAGTAAAGAGCTAGTTAGGAATAGTCCTAATATAAAATGCACTAAGAAGAGCATTTGCACTGCATGCTAAAAAGGCAAGCAGACCAAACTTTCTTTCAAAAGCATTGAAACTAAACACTCTGTGAGGTGTTTATACCTCCTACATATGGACTTGTTTGGTCCTATACTGGTTTATATTCTAGGTAGAAAATTCTACATCTTTGTAATTGTTGATGACTATTCCAGATTTACTTGGGTTTTCTTTTTAAGTAAAAAGTTTGAAACTCCTGATGTCTTCAAGATATTTGTAAAACAAATATAGAGTGAATTGAACAGTTCTGTGGTCAGAATCAGAAGTGATCATGGAACTGAATTTCAATCTGAATGCATGACAATGTTTTGTGAAGAACTTGGGATTCAGCAAGAGTTTTCCTCACCAAGAGTTTTCCTCACCAAGAATACCCCAACAAAATGAGATTGCAGAGAGGAAGAATAGGACTGTCATAGAAGTTGGAAGGACTTTACTGAATAACACATCTCTCCCAGAATATTTGTTGGGTCTGGAGTTCATTCACTTGACCCGTGGTGCTCTGTTACTTATTTAAGAAATTAAGTAGCGCCCTTTCCAATAGTCCGGGCTTTTGGAACAGTTGGGTATGCGCTTGATCCTACATTTGGTATCAGAGGAGGTCACGGGTTCAAGACCAAGGGCGCTATTAAATCCCAATTTTTCCCTTCTACCTATGTGGGTCCGGCAAGTAAGGCAACCGTGGACATGCGGTAACCCCATCTCTGAGCCATGTGGGCCATATGATAACCTCATCTCTGAGTTGACGAGTTGTGCTGGATGCCAGGGGGGATTGTTGGGTCCGGCGTTCCTTCACTTGACCCGTGGCGCTCTGCTACTTATTTAAGAAATTAAGTAGCGCCCTTTCTAATAGTCCAAGCTTTTGGAATAGTTGGGTATATGCTTGATCCTACAATATTTCTGGGTTGAGTCAGTAAACACTACTTATCATGTCCTCAACAGGGCCTCTATCACCAAGAGTCATAAAAAGACTCCTTATGAGATATTGAAGGGCAAAAAACAAAACCTTGCATATCTCAGAATTTTTGGGAGCAAATGCTATGTGCTTAACAATGGGAAATCCTATATAACTCAGTTTGTTGTCAAGTCCTATGAAGGGATCTTTGTTGGGTACAACAATCATAGTAAGGCCTATAGGATCTATAACTTGACAAGTCAAGTTATAGAAGAGTCAGTTAATGTAGTGTTTGATGAGTCAAACATGATTAATAATGAGATTTCAAGCTCCTCTTCTAGTCCTACAGGCACAAAAGTGATGATGGATAAGCTTACTATTAAGAAGCTGAACTTATAGTTCAAGACCAAGATGAAAGTGTGTGCACTCTAGAGGAAGTACAAGGCACACATGAAGTGGATGATGTTCAACAAGATGGAGACTTTGAAGCACAAAATGTTGAAGGAAGATTGCCTCCAGCAATCAGACATTTGAAGGATCATCCATGCCACCAAATCATTGGTGATGCAAGTCAAGGTGTACTGACAAGAATCAGATGTATCAACACAGCAATGTACTCTAGTTTCCTGTCATAAGTGGAGCTTAAGAAATTTGAAGAGATAAACATGGATAAGTTCTGGATTGTAGCTATGCAGGAGAAACTTAACCAGTTTAAGAGGTGTAAGGTCTGAAAGCTAATTCCTAGACCACAAGGACATAATGTCATTGGAACCAAGTGGATCTACATGAACAAACTTGATGAAAATGACATTATAACTAAGAAAAAGGCTAGGATGGTAGCTCAAGAGTACAAACAAGAAGAAGGTATTGACTTTGATCAAACATTTGCCCTTATAGCAAGATTAGAATCAATCAGACTATTCCTTGCATATGTTTCATACCAAGGATTCAGAGTCTACCATATGGATGTGAAGTCAGTATTTTTGAATGGAAACTTGAAGGAAGAAGTCAATGTTGAACAACCTCAAGGTTTTATTGTTTCTAACAAATCAAATTTTGTTTATAGACTTAAGAAATCATTATATAGGTTGAAATAAGCTCTTAGAG
This sequence comes from Platanthera zijinensis, assembly GCA_039513925.1. Classification (NCBI taxonomy): domain Eukaryota; kingdom Viridiplantae; phylum Streptophyta; class Magnoliopsida; order Asparagales; family Orchidaceae; genus Platanthera; species Platanthera zijinensis. The sequence continues at coordinate 49,338,140 of CM077081.1, forward strand.
CATGGTATGAGACACTTTCTTGCTTCCTCATTGAGAACAAATTCTCAATGGGGAAGATAAACAAGACCCTATTTCTAAGGGATTTAAAGGGAAAGATCATCCTAGTCCAAATATATGTTGATGATATTATATTTGGATCTATTGATGACAACCTTTATAGAAAGTTTGTCAAACTTATGCAAGGAAAGTTTGAGATGAGCAGTATGGGTGAACTTAAGTTCTTCTTGAGTCTCCAAGTAAAACAGACTGACAATAAATTATTCATATCCCTTTCTAATTTTAACAGGGAGTTGATTAAAAATTTGGGATGGACAATGCCTCCACCATGAAAACTCCCATGGGGTCAACTATGTCTTTAGACAAAGATGAGGCAGGGAAATCTGTTGATCAAACTTTATATAGAGGGATAATTGGCTCCCTTCCATACCTAACTGCTAGTAGGTCATACATTATGTATGTTACATGTGTCTGTGTTAGATATCAGGCATCCCCAAGAATCTCATTACTCTGCTGCTAAGAGGATTTTTATATATCTGAAGGGCACACCAAATCTTGGTCTTTGGTACCCTAAGAATAGGGATTTTGAACTATTAGGCTTTTCAAATACAGACTTTGCAGGTTGTAGAGAATATAGGAAAAGCACATCAGGCTCCTGTCAGTTTCTAGGAAAAATACTAGTGTCATGGAGCAGCAAGAATCAAACAAGTGTTTCTATTTCTACTGTAGAATCAGAATATATAGCTGTAGGGAGTTGTTGTGGATACAACATCAACTTCAGGATTATAATATTCAGTTAAGTAGAAGTTCTTTATTCTGTGACTCTACTAGTGCAATCTCTATAACGAGGAATCCTATCTCATATAGCACGACTAAGCACATAGAGATTAGATATCACTTTATAAGAGATAATGTGGAATGTGAGGATATTAGTCTTGAGTTTGTCCCAACAGACAAGCAAGTGGACAATATCTTCACCAAGCCACTAGATGAAGCAAAGTTCAACACCTTTAAGTTTGAGTTGGGTATGTTGAACTTGGTGTAGCTTCAGTTGCTCTTCATGTTGTTTTTTTGCAGGATCTACATCATCTTGCAGGTTGTGAAGACTAGAAAATGGTATTAAGGCTAGAATGTCCAAAGTCTTGGTAGAAGATGCTCTTGTTGAGGCGGAGCAAGTTCAGTTCCTGTTGATTATCTGTAATCAGAAAAGGGAGAACATAATCATAGATGACTAGCTTCTCCCTCTATTTGAAGATGTCAAAAAGGGGGAGAAGGTGACTAGGTATAAATGCAGCAAAATGGGGGGAGCAGGTGGTGTTCTCATACAAGGGGAAAAGGTTAACCTTGCAGCAACACAGGGGGAGTAGGTGATGATCACCATACTAGCAGAAAAAATAAGAAATGTGGTAACCCTTAACTCTCGTGTGTTAATATGTTATTGTATATTATTGCTGCATATGTTGGTGTATATCACTGACAAAGAATTTTCAAGTGATGTTTTGACTTCTTCAAATAGTGGGAGATTGTTGGGTCCATTGATCTCAATGTCCCAAATTTGTAAGAAGTCAAACAAGTCAATGGTATACACATAGTTGTATTTGATGTATGTTTAAGTTCATGCAAGCAGATTAGTCTATATCATATTGATTAGATAGGTGGTCCAAGTGACATTGACAGGTGGACTCGAAGAAGCTGACTAGAGAGACAGAAAAATGACTAAGTAATAGGCGTTGAGTGAAGCCAGTTCACTCAACGTCATACAACTAATAGCGTTGAGTGAAGTCAGGACAGTCAAAGTCCAGCAAGTTATAGCGTAGAAAAATGACTAAGTCCACAGGCATTGAGTGAAGCTAGTTCACTCAATGTCATACAGCTAACAGTACTGAGAAAGGGCAGGCAGTCAAAGCTTTAAGTGTTGGCAAGGCAGAAAAGTGGCTAAGTCCACAGGCATTGAGTGAAATCAACTCACTCAACGCCATATAGCCGGAAGTGTTGAGTGAAGCTTGATCTCTCAAAGCCATGTTATTTTTGTCAAAGCCAAAAGAAAAGGAGACAGAAAATCGACTAAGTCTAGAAGCGTTGAGTGAAGCTAGTTCACTCAATGCCAAGATCAAAAAGCTTTGAGTCAAGCTAATGCAGTCAGCCTAAGAGGAAACAGAGAAATCGGCTAAGACCAGAAGCGTTGAGTGAAGCCTATTCACTCAACGCACTCAACGCCAGATTTCGGAGGCAAAGTCAGAAAGCATTGAGTGAGGTCAGCTCACTCAATGCCTTCAAATAGAAGGAGATTTAGTTAAGTATAAAAGCATTGAGTGAAGCTTATCCAATCAACACTCTCAACGCATTCAGACAGAAGGATGTAGAATGTTGGCTAAGTATAAAAGCGTTGAGTGAAGCCAATTCACTCAACGTCATGATTGCAGAAAGAGCTAAAAATTATTCTAAGTCTAGAATCATTGAGTGAAGCCAGTTCACTCAATGCTCTCAACGCCTGGACAAGCTAAAGAATTGACTAAGTCCATAATCGTTGAGTGAAGCCCATTCACTCAACGCTCTCAATGCCTGGAGTGATTTTTTGAAATTAGCTAAGTCCATAATTGATGACATCAGCAAAGTCAACAAAATTCTAAAATGATCATGGAAGAGCTACAACTCATCACTAATATCACCGTCAGTCTCATTCTGTAAAACTAAGGATATAATCTGCCATTAAAGTAATGACACGTGTCAATCATCTTGCTGGATGATGGGATTATAAATAGAAGATGAGATCTGGATTGAATCAAGTTTCTGAGGGATCAATTGATTACGAAAAGATTGTGCGGGACTTCGTCTTCTTCCTCTGGCATTATTGCAGAGACAAGAGCTTCAATTAAAAAAATCTGAAGGGTTTTTAGTTAGCTGCGATAATCAACATCTGCTACAGCAAGATCAGAGGATTTCTCTGAGGAAGAAGAATCATCCAAGGCCAGCCCTAGCTGAAATTTCTTCAAGATCCAAGCCGAGCTGAATTTGAAGATCAATCTCTAGATCGGTTAAGAAGAGGTAGAGCAATCTGTGTTCTACAAAAAAAGGTTAGCTGATAGAAGAACTTTCTTCGCTCTCCTTCATCAGCAGAATAAGAATCAAGGTTCTGAGGTACTTCCAACACAAGCAGCAGATTCTTGAATATTGTTATTCTTGTTGATGTGAAGAAGATAGGGCTGAGATTCTCTTAGCTCAGGAGGAAATTAACTCGGAAATTAATTTCACTTGAGTCAAAACAACTTTTCTATTCAAATTCTTAATTTTGGGTTTTGTTACCACAATAACCTTGATTTGAAGAAGTCCCCCTAAAACTAAGGTGATTTGTAGTTGTATTTGATGGTGTTTGTTTAGATATAGTTGCAGGACAAAATTGCTAAGTTTAGACCAATGTCAGTTTACAGTGAGTCACCAAACATAGGACCATGCAATGTAATCTCTCATTGTGTGATCCATGGTATTGACTCATGTGTAACCTCTCTATTGGGATACACTTCATTTTCAAGTACTAAAGATATGGAAGAAGCTATGGGATGCTGGTCTTCAAGAAGAAGAGTTAAAATCATGTTAATAAATTTTTGTAAGTCTTGTCTCGAGAAGCTGCAGTCATTACTCGAGAAGGCTAAGTCTTAAGGCGTTGAGAGCGCTGAGAAGTTAAGTCTTGTCTCGAGAAGTAGCGTCCATTACTCGAGAAGGCTAAGTCTTAAGGCGTTGAAAGCGCTGAAAAGCTAAGTCTAGTTCTCGAGTGAGGTTTGATGTAATCGAGTAGAAGTTGTCTAGTTCTCGAGTAAACCTAAGTCTAATAGCGTTGAGAGCGAGACTTGACTCAACGCCATCTGCCAATTTTCTCTCGAGAAGTCCAGTCTGTTCTCGAGTAACAGAAGTAGTTCTAGAGAAGTCATTCTTCTTCTCGAGAAATACTGGAGTAGAATTTGAACTGTAGATTTCATCGAACGTTGATCGGGATTTTGTCGAACGCAGTCCGCAAGATTTAGTCGATCAGATTTCGTCGAATGTTGATCGGGATTTCGTCGAACGCAGTCCGCAAGATTTAGTCGATCAGATTTCGTCGAACATTGATCTGATTTCGTCGAACGTTGATCGGGAATTTGTCGATCGCAGTCCGCCAGATTTAGTCGATCAGAATTCGTCGATTGGAAATCCAAATTAGTAGATATGGTTTTCGTCGATTTGAGTTCCAAACTCGTCGAGCAGAGTTTGACGATCAAATTTTGAAGATATGATTTTCGATCGGGATTTAGATTTATTCGAAGTCTATTTCTCGGGAAATAATCATCTTCTCGAGAAATGCAGTTGTAGACTCTGAAATCAAAACAGAAAGACAGGATTTCAAATTCAGTATCAAGTTTAGAAAGTTTGATCTTAGTGGATCATTCCTTAATGCTAATTAGACCGTTGAGAAAGGTCTATAAAAGGTCTTGTCAGAATCGACAATCCCTAAGTAGAATACGAAATATTCTTACGATATTCTGAATCATTCTTTAACTTCTAAATCGAGAAGCAACGCCGCCGACAAGATTGTTCTTCATCGCCGAACTTCTTGATCCAGAGATTCAGACAAGAAGAATCAACTGATCAAGCTTTTTCGACCTCTGCAAATCTTTCCCTTGATCGTGGTGATTCTACGTTCTCAGATCGAAGCGTTCTCAGATTCCTTCCTCGACTTTTCGGATAGGGCTTTTCAATTTTTCAAGAAGAAAGAAGTCGAGATTCAGCCAGATTTGTGAAGACAAGTTTGTGTATTTCTTTGTAAATCCATTTTACTCTTGTAGGAGTTATTCTCCGAGATTGTAGGAGATTTTGTCTCCGATCTTGTAGGAATTTTTTCTTCCGAGTTGTAGGAACGTTGTTCCGAGTTGTAGGATTATTTTCAATCTGAGATAGTGAAGTAGTCAAGTCTAGCGTGGTGCTAGATTGGTGAGGTGAAAAGTGGACGTACCCATGGTTGGGAAACCACTATATATTCCTTGTCTCATCTGGTGCATGCTTGATTACTTTGTGTTATTCCCTCTATGTTTTTATTCCGCAAAAAGACGCAGACCTCACCTATTCACCCCCCCCCCCCCCCTCTAGGTGATTTAGATAGACAACCAAAAACATCAATTTGTATCAGAGGGAGGTTATTCATCAAAAGTTTAACACCTTGAACAAGATCCACTTCTAGTTGTCAAGAGACTTTCAAGCATGGACAGATCCAAGGACTCCACTAAGCTTCCAGTGTGCAATAAGGCAAACTTTCCCATGTAGAAATAAAGAGTAAAGTTCTTCATGGAAGCTGTTGACCATCGCATCTTCATGATAGTAGAAGAAGGCCCTCATGTGCCTAAGATCGCTTCCACTATTGATCCTACTAAGAAGGTGCCAAAGAAATTGATGGACCTCGACAAGGACGAGATTGCACTTGTCTCTCTTGACAAGAAAGCCAAAAACATCATCGCAAGCATAGTCGATGACTCTATGTTGCAGAACCTCATTCACTGCAATTCTGCAAAGAAAATATGGCAGTCTCTAATCATCCTAATGGAAGGCACAAAAGAAGTAAGGGATGAAAGAAGATCCCTTCTGAATCAGAAGTATGAGGCCTTCAAGCAAGGCCCCAAGGAAGCAATTGTCGACACATATGAAAACTTTTTCAAAATCGTCAATGGCCTAAGGAATTACGGCCGGGTGTTCACAGATGGTGAACTAAATGACAAGTTTCTGAGATCCTTGACAAAGGAATGGGACAACAAAATATGTGCCATCAGGGAATTTGGGAGATTAGCAGAAACTGGCCCTCAGATCCTCTTCGGAAAGCTTATGTCCTATGAGCTTCAAATCAATACGAGAAAAGCTGAAGAAAAGGCCAGCATATCTTCATCAAGAGATAAGTCTATTGCACTGAAGGCAGACAACTCAAGAAAGGCCAAAGCTGCATTTCCTGCTTCCACTCAAGAAGACTATGAAGAATAAGACTCAGATCCAAGCACCTTAGGCTCAGAGCTATCTGATGGAGAGTTCTTCCTACTCTCCCGATAATTCAAGAAGTTTCTCAGCAAGAAGAAACAAATGAGAGGAAATGATTCCTCATTCAGAAGATCACGTTACGGCGGTGACTATCAAAATAAAAGTCACACATCTGACAGGTATAAATCTAAACCGAATAAACATGTTTCATCTAACATTGTTTACTACTGTTGTAATAAGTCAGGGAATATAAGTACTGGTTGTCCTCACAAGAAGAAGGAGGGTGTAAAGAGAGAAGAGCACAAGTCCTCTCACAGCAAGAGGAAGGAAAAGAGCTTCATCGCAAAGAAGCAGAAGACCCTCAGTGACACTGACTCGTCTGAGTCAAGTGATGATGAAGAAGCCCATTTCGGGCTCATGGCTCATTCTGATGAAGAAGGACAAGTCCCCCAATTCCATGGGGAGGTAAATTCTCACACACTTCTTTCTGCCTCAAATACTGCCTCAAGTGGTCATGATGACTATTCTTCTAGGGAGGATGATTCTGAATTAGTAAATCAGTATCAAGTCTTATCGACTGCATTTGACAAATGCCAGAAGGTATTCAAATCGCAATCAAAAGAGATCGTAGCCCTCAAAGAGGTGGAATCTAATCTGAGGGAGGAGATTGAAAAATTGACTTATCTCAGAGATGAAGTTCAATCTTTGAAGGGGGAACTTAAAGACTCCACTGAGTTAATAAATCATAAGGAGTTACTCCTAGACGAGCTGGAAGCAAAGCTGGTCATTGAACGAAAACTAGTTGAAAGCCTGTCCAAGCCTACAACTATGCTTCCACTCAATAATGGAGTGGCTCCCTCCAAGAAAAATAACAGTATAGGACACGAAGCTGCCAAAGGTAAAGGCAAGGCTATTCTAAGCCAAACTATTTTTAAAAAGGCAGACACCTTACAGAATTATGGTCCTTACGTTTATGGACAAAATGAGAAGAAGGCACCAAAAGCCAAGCCTGTTGTAAAGAAAGAAAAGGAGGTGCAAAAACCGTGTGAGTGCCATCATCATGAGGCCTCTACCTCCAGATCCACTGCCCCTGTTATACCCCACGTTCAAAAGGTCAAGTAGGAGACTTGGAAGAGATACAATAGATTTGATTGTTGGTGTTGTACCAAAGTTGGTCACTTTGTTGTGGATTGCTGGCATAATCCTAGAAATTATGAAACTCCTCAAGTTAATAATACGTGGCAGACCACTCGTAATGTTAACACTTTTATGGGGAGTATGCTAACAAGAGACCTACGACCCAAACTTGTTTGGGTTCCTAAGGGATTCTAAACTTGTGGATGTAGGTATGTCCAAAGGCCAATAAAAACTCCTATCTGGCAAATGGACAAGAAGAAGTTCCAGGAAATCTCTTGGAACTAGAATATTTAAAAAGGTGTTGATGAAAGTTTGACAACAAAGCAACTAAAGAAGAGTTTCTCCTGAATTGGTTGAGGGGGAGCTTCTAGCTGAAAACTCTCTCCAAAAGGACCTCAGAGGTGATTGAGCTCTCAGTGAGGAAGAGGCTATGATTGAGTCATCTGCTCTGTCCCCTATTAAAGATGTCAGGAAGGGGGAGAGAGAGATGGGAAGAAAATGGAAGAGAAAAATACAGGGCTGAATGAAGCTGTCAGGAAGGGGGAGAAATACATCGGTATCCCCTTTAGAAATGTAAGGCAATGCATTTTTTCTTCCCTTTACATTTTTTCCCCACAGTATATGGGGTTCTGACTTCTTTAAATCGGGGGAGATTATTGGGTTTTGTTACAACAATAACCTTGATTTGAAGAACTCCCCCTAAAACTAAGGTGAATTGTAATTGTATTTGATGGTGTTTGTTTAGATGTAGTTGCAGAACTAAATTGCTAAGCTTAGACCAATGTCAGTTTACAGTGAGTCACCAAACACAGGACCATGCAATGTAATCTCTTATTGTGTAATCAAGGGTGTTGACTCATGTGTAACCTCTCTATTGAGATACACTTCATTTTCAAGTACTAAAGATATGGAAGAAGCTATGGGATGCTGGTCTTCAAGAAGAAGAGTTAAAATTATGTTAAGAAATTTTTCTAAGTCTTGTCTCGAGAAGCTGCAGTCATTACTCGAGAAGGCCAAGTCTTAAGGCGTTGAGAGCACTGAGAAGCTAAGTCTTGTCTCGAGAAGCAGTGTTCATTACTCGAGAAGGCTAAGTCTTAAGGCGTTGAAAGCACTGAAAAGCTAAGTCTAGTTCTCGAGTGAGGTTTGATGTACTCGAGTAGAAGTTGTCTAGTTCTCGAATAAGCCTAAGTCTAATAGCGTTGAGAGCGAGACTTAACTCAACGCCATCTGGCAATTTTCTCTCGAGAAGTCCAGTCTGTTCTCGAGTAACAGAAGCAGTTCTCGAGAAGTCATTCTTCTTCTCGAGAAATGCTGGAGTAGAATTTGAACTACATATTTCGTCGAACGTTGATCGGGATTTCGTCGAACGTTGATCGGGATTTCGTCGAACGCAGTCCGCCAGATTTAGTCGATCAGATTTCGTCAAACGTTGATCAGGATTTCGTCAAACGCAGTCTGCTAGATTTAGTCGATTAGATTTCGTCGAACGTTGATCAGATTTCGTTGAACGTTGATCGGGAATTCGTCGATCGTAGTCCTCCAGATTTAGTCGATCAGAATTCATCGATCGGAAATCCAAATTAGTAGATCTGATATTCGTCGATCTGAGTTCCAAACTCGTCGAGCATAGTTCAATGATCAAATTTTGAAGATCTGATTTTCGATCGGGATTTAGATTTATTCGAAGTCTATTTCTCGGGAAATAATCATCTTCTCGAGAAACACAGTTGCAGACTCTAAAGATCAAAACAGAAAGACAGGATTTCAAATTCAGTATCAAGTTTAGAAAGTTTGATCATAGTGGATCATTCCTTAATGATAATTAGACTGTTGAGAAAGGTCTATAAAAGTTCTTGTCATAATCAACAAACCCTAAGTAGAATACGAAATATTCTTACGATATTCTGAATCGTTCTTTAACTTCTAAATAGGGAAGCATCGTCGCCGACAAGATTATTCTTCATCGCCGAACTTCTTGATCCAGAGATTCAGACAAGAAGAATCAACTGATCAAGATTTTTCGACCTCTGCAAATCTTTCCCTTGATCGTGGTGATTCTACGTTCTCAGATCGAAGCGTTCTCAGATTTCTTCCTCAACTTTTCTTATAGGGCTTTTCAATTTTTCAAGAAGGAAGAAGCCGAGGTTCAGCCAGATCTGTGAAGATAAGTTTGTGTATTTCTTTATAAATCCATTTTTCTCTTGTAGGAGTTATTCTCCGAGATTGTAGGAGATTTTGTCTCCGAGCTTGTATGAAGTTTTTCTTCCGAGTTGTAGGAACGTTGCTCCGAGTTATAGGATTATTTTCAATCCGAGATAGTGAAGTAGCCAAGTCTAGCGTGGTGCTAGATTGGTGAGGTGGAAATTGGACGTACCCATGGTTGGGGAATCATTATATATTCCTTGTCTCGTCTGTTGCATGCTTGATTACTCTGTGTTATTCCCTCTAAGTTTGTATTCCGCAAAAAAACGCAGACCTCACCTATTCACCCCCCCCCCCTCTAGGTGATTTTGATAGATAACTAAAAACATCACTGTATGATATGTTCAAGATTTGTGTTGTAAGCCTAAATTATAAAGGCTGAGTGGTAGGATCCGGTCTTGGATCATTGTGTGATAGGGCTATTTTTCTCAGCCTGTGTTGTTGGGCATTTGTGCTTGTGATAGGTGATCAGGTGATTACTGAGTGGTTGGGCTGTGTGTCTATATTATAAGTCTCTATAAAGACTGTGTGATCCTGTGGGATCGTGTTGTAATCTATAAGGGGCAAAGTTATTGGAGAAGTGTCTTGTCTAACATTTAGTTAGAAAGGCGAGAGGGACGGTGGATGTATCCATATACTGGGGAACCACTATAAAACTGTGGTGTGCTGTGTGTGAATGTCTTGAAACCTGAACTAATCAATCACAACATGGCCTAAATCAGTTAAAGGCCAAAAGAATATAAAAAGACCTTAATAACTTATTCACCCCCCCCCCCCCTCTAGGTGATTAGCTACCCTTGTATTCAAAGACTTTTAGATGGGAATAGGAGAGCTTGTAGAGGTGGTAATAGTAGTGCTTACAGAGGTGGTGGGAGAACCGATGATGTGATCCTAAAGATCACGAGTGGAGAGGGAGGCTTCGACAGTAAGGGCCCAATCCGGCTAATCGTTGGCGGTAGCCAGTTGGAAGGAAGTAGCTTTTAGAGGTGGCGAGATCAAAGGGGTGGTCATGACGTCGGAGAGGTGGGGAGCCGAGCAGAGTGGATACAGCGGCAAAAAGAGGTAGGGGCAGGCTGGTGGCAGAACTTGCGGATAAGAGAGCGTGGGTAGGTGGATAGGCAAGCTGCGGGTGCGGGTAGGCGGACTGGTAGTAGGAAGACTGGCGATAATGATAAGGAGCGGATTGGGGATGGACCTGCGGGCAGACTGTTAGACAGAGGAGCAAGGAGCGACCTGAAAAACTGACTCATGTCACAGCGGCTTGGCAGGATGGGCTGGCAGACGGCCTGCAGATCAGGTCATAGTGGCAAGGCGGGCAAGCTGCGCCTTGCGGTCTGATGAACAGGCAAAGGAGCAGGTTGTTGAGGAGCTGTCGGTAAGGTTGTTGAGAAACTGGTCGCGGACTAGCTGGTGGCAAAGAGTGCGGGTTGTCGGGTTATCGCGGTTGAGCGGACAGCAGACAAGATGTTGGCGTGGGTAGAGCGAACATGATGTTGTTGAGGGCAGAGTGGTAAGGATCAGAGTGCTGGAGCGGACAGAGTGTGGGTAGATCGACAAGGAATAGGGTTGCCGGGTTCTGGAGCATGTCGCGGATAGGCGTGGCGGGTAGGGCAGCTTCTTGGGAGCAGAACGCAGGTAGAGCGGACATAGTGCGAAGCAAGTGCAAGCGCAAAAAAAAATTAGGAACCTGACTCTGATACCATGTTAGAAGTAGAAAAAGCCTTTGTATTCATGTGTAAAAGAAGGAACCATGGGGTTTACATATAGGAGAAGAGGAGAAGGAGAGAACACCACAGGCGTTGTGAGACTAATCCTAAAAGAAATAAAGAATATTGAATACATTTAATATTAACAATCTTGGTCTTCTTGGCTAGGAGGAAGAGAGTGCACCATCCTTGTTGTAGGTGTGTTTTGTGGCTTGTTCGGCTTTACAGCGTGGACTGTCGATGACGGAGTTCGAAGATTCGAGCTTGTCTCAACGTGGCGTTGACATTTGTTGAGGAAGATTGTTGTGGATTTGGTGCCAGAGGCTTGCGGGAATGCAGTTACTCTCGACGGAGATTTCTCTCTAGTGGTGGTATTGTTGGACGTCAAACATTGACGTCGAAGGTTCCCAGTGATACTTGTGCGTCTGCTAGATGGATTGCAGTCCAGATCTACTACTCTCTCGCAGATCGTGCATGTCTGGCGCATTCGCTTGCGTTTTATCGGACGACCCTTTTTTCCCATCTTTATACTCATTTATATTTATATTGACGATTATATTTATATATTTATGGTAGTGCATGTTAGAAGTAACAAAGTATTTATATTCATGTCTAAAAGGAAAACCCTTGGGGTCTACATATAAGAGAAGAGGAGAGCCAGAAAACACCACATGCGGCATGGGACTAAAGTAAATATACAATTAAATACATTTAATATTAACATCTCCCCTCAAACTCATGGTGGGTCATGAACAGAGAGTTTGCTAATGAGATATCAGAATCTTGCAGATGCAAAGGACTTGGTGAGGAAGTCTGTTATTTGTTCTCCAGAGGCAATGAACGATAGAGAGATAGTATTGGCAAGGAACTCTTGGCGAGTAAAGTGATAATCAATTTCGATGTGTTTCGTCCATTCATGAAACACCGGGTTGGAAGCAATTTGTATGGCACTTCGATTATCACAGAATAAGGGAGTTGGTTTGGATATCGACACACCAAGATTATAGAGTAGACAACGAAGCCAAACGATCTCAACAGTGGTTGAAGCCATGGCATGATACTCGGCCTCAATGCTAGAGCATGCAATGGAGTCATGTTTCTTGCTACGCTAGGATATAAGAGAGTCACCCAGGAAGATACAGAAACTAGTAGTGGAGCGATGAGTTGTAACATCCCCCTCCCAGTCAGCATCTGAGAAGGCTCGGGAGGTGAGTTAAGAAGTTGCAGAAAGAAACAGTGACCGGGTGACGGAGGTGCGGAGATAGCGAAGAATCTGGAGGACCGCAACATAGTGAATTGAGCGACGAGCTTGAACAAATTGACTGACAAAGCTAACATCATATGCAATGTTAGGCCTAGTCATAGTGAGATAGAGCAGCATCCCGACGAGACGCCTATAGCGGGAAACATCTGGAAGAGGTTCTTTGTTAGTGGGGAGGAGTTTCAGATTGATCTCGATTAGAGTATCAACTATCTGGGTGTTAGTGAGAGCTGCAACAGAAAGGATGTTAGAGATGTACTTCTATTGGGAGACAAGTATGCCACATTTGGATCGGGAAATCTCCAACCCAAGGAAGTAGCGAAGGGGGCCCATGTCCTTCATTTCGAACTGACTGCGGAGGTGTTATTGAAGAGAGGCAATGGTGACATGGTCATCGCCAGTGATAATCATATCATCTACATAGAGAAGGAGGATGACACATCCTTGACCAGAAGTGCGAGTGAATAATGCATGATCAGTCTTCCTTTCAATAAACCCGGCCTTAAGAATAGGCATGCGAAAGCGCTCAAACCAAGCACGTGGGGCCTGTTTGATACAATAGAGAGCCCAACGGAGATGACAGATGTAGCCGATGGGAACGGAGAGACCCAGTGGAGGAGCCATATACACGACCTCTGCAAGATCACCATGAATAAAAGCATTAGTGACGTCCATCTGATGGAGAGTCCAATCTCGGGCAGCAGTAACTGCAAGTAAATTGCACACGGTTGTCATCCGGGAAACCGGTGCAAAATTTTCATCGTAGTCGATCCCATGCTCCTGCGAGAACCCACAGGCAACTAAATGGGCCTTATGTCGCTCAATAGACCCGTCTGTATGAGTTTTAATCTTGAATATCCATTTGCAGTTGACAGGAGTGATGCTAGGGGGTAGAGGACGAGGTCCCAGGTATGGGTTCTATGGAAAGCCTGAAGTTCAACTACCGTGGCTTGCTGCCATTCGGGATGTACAACTGACTCTCAGTATGACTGGGGCTCCCGGTTGGAGGGGAGAGCGATGGGGAAGGCCTAAAAAGTAGGGGAATAGGAGGTAGCCGTGGTGAGAGTAGATGGGTTATACCTGTCAGGGCTGTGGTCGTAGCAAGCGGGTGGGTGTCGAGGGCGAGCAGGGTAACGTCAAGGAGGAGTAGGATCCACGTGCGGAGGGGAAGACAGAGCGTCAGACAGAGCCGTATTAAAAGGAGCATGAGAAATAAAGGGAGCTGTTGTGGAAGGAGGATCATGTCCGGAGGGCTAGCTGGTAACGGGGTAGGAGGAGCAATGTTGGTCCTGGGACGAGTGGGTATAGGAGGAAGCAGAGGAAGGGAGAGTTGTGGAGCAGTAGAGGTTTGTGTAGGAAGTGTTGTTGGGTGGGGCATGGAGGTAGAGAAGAACATCTCATGTTCAAGGAAGGATACATAGCGAGAGATGCGGATACAGCGAGTCATCGGGACGTAGCAATGATATCCTTTGTGGTGAGGACTGAGGCCTAAGTGAACACAACGAGCAGAGAGTTTAGTGCATTCAGGGACAGGACGGAGAACAAAACAAGTGCACCCAAACATACGGAGAGGTTCGTAGGTCGGTGGGCGGGAGTACAGTCATTCATAAGGAGTGACTCCAGAGATGGCCGAGGAGGGAGTGATGTTGATAAGGTGAACAACGGTGAGAACAGCTTCGGCCCAGAAGGAATGAGGAGCAGAGGCGGAGATGAGAAGGGCACGGGAAGTTTCGATGATGTGACGATGTTTCCGTTTGGTGGCCCAATTTTGTTCGTGGGTATGTGAAAGTGAGGATAGATACAACTCTAGAGGGGGGTGAATAGAGTATTCAAAAATTATGACACCCTACTCAACTCCCTTAGAGTTAATTTGCGGAATGAGTTTATAGATATTTGAAACCCTAGAGCCTAACACAAAGTGTAGTGCACAGAAGAAAGCTAACTGTAATTACAGTTGAGCTTTGGTCCTATCACAGCAACTAGCAATCCTAGTTATGTCTACTCACAGCCACAGTACAATAATTAAATGAAGCAACACAGACGACACAAGAAGTTTATAGTGGTTCCCTTTAAATAGGTACGTCCACTCTTCTACCACCCTGGTAAGAATCCACTACAGGTTTTTGTTCAGGTGACCTGCCACCAACTGATCTGCTTCAGGTAGATCAAGTAGACTCTTTGAGATTTTGATCAGGAGCTCAAAATCCAACACAGGTTTTTGATCAGGTGCCATGCCACCAAGGTTCACTTTTGAAGGGAGTAATAACCCTTTATACAGGAGGTTGAGAGAGGGTTAGAGGGTCTTCTCTATTATTAAAACAATATTAGAGAAGCAAGTGGATTGCACAAAGCTAGAAATCTCTAAAGAATCAAGGCTCCCCCTGGCTTAGTGATATCCAGGAAGAAGTCTTGCTTCAGGATGCAGGAACTCTTCTGAACTTGTGACAGAGAGCTGTCTTGAAGTTCTTGAAGGAGCAGCTTGAAGAAGACTCTTGATTTGTAATGGATGTTCTTCTTCAACAGCTTTTATTCCTTCTTCTTCTTCTTCTTGAGACTTTGAGTGAAAGTTTCTAGCAGTAGGATGAACTCAGGATTGAAGAAGAGAGAGATGAAGAAGGTCGATCTTATCAGTTGAATGCAACAAATATCTGAGAGCTGTATCTCTTTGAATCTGTATATCAATATCTGTGTTGATCTCTCTTCTGTGTGTGTATTTATCTCTTCTTCTTTCAAAAGAAGCTCTTTATATATGGGCCTTTGTAACGGCTCTAATCTTTGTTTGAATTTTGTCTTCTTCTGAGATCTTCGATCTGGGCTGTAAGTAGCACAAAACAAAACATATCCTGCAAACAGACATGATATAAAGGAATAACGCTTTCTAAGAAGCTGCAAATCCAATCTGATAAAAGGAGTACTAAAGAAAGTCACATCAGACTAAACTCTTTACGGCCAGAGAAGATTTTTGTGTCTAACAGCTATAAAGGACAGCGTGGCAGAATAAAGCAAAAAGATATTTCAACTAATAAGACAAAAAAACTTTGTCAGATAAAGCTTGACTTATGCACAAAGGATGGGGCAAAGATTGCCTTGAGATGTATACACAAAATCAATGAAATAATTTTTAATAAAATATGCTAAATAAACATGAAATAAATCAAAGAACAGAAGGAGTACAAAATTATTAAAGGCAGACAGAAAAACGTCGAGCGACCCTCGGAGATCGTCGACCGAACCACAGAGATCGTCGACCTATCAGAACAGATAGTCGAACGACACAGATAGTCGAACTATCAAAGCAGATAGTCGAGCTATCAAAAAGATAGTCGATCCATCAAACAGATGGTCGAACTATCAACGTAGAGCAGATAGTCAAACTATCAAACAGATAGTCGAGCTATCAGATAGTTGAACTATCCAAGGCAGATAGTCGAACTATCAAACAGAACAGATAGTCGAACTATCAAACAGATAGTCGAACTATCAACAACAGAACAGATAGTCGAACTATCAGAGCAGATAGTCGAGCTATCAGATAGTTGAACTATCAAGGCAGATAGTCGAACTATAAAAAAAACAGATAGTCGAAATATCAAACAGATAGTCGAGCTATCAGATAGTTGAACTATCCAAGCAGATAGTTGAACCATCAAGCAAAACAGATAGTCGAACTATCAAACAGATAGTCGAACTATCAGATAGTTGAACTATCCAAGCAGATAGTTGAACTATCAAGAAAAACAGATAGTCGAACTATCAAACAGATAGTCGAGCTATCAGATAGTTGAACTATCCAAGCAGATAGTCGAACTATCAAGAAATCTGTCTGGTCAAAAGAAGTCGAGCGGGGTTCGACGATCGACGAGGCAGATACCACAGATCGTCGAGCTAACAAGAGTTGAACTAACTCAGAGATAGACGATCTGCTGACTGACGATAGTCGACCAACTGATAGACGATCGTCGAACAGTTGATAGACGATAGTCGAGCGGCGTTCGACCATAGTCGAACCAAAAACAACTTAACCAAATTTTAATCTGGATAAGTGACAACTCAACAACTAAAGCAATCTAACCAAACAACTAACCTTTGACCATAGATAAATCTTGGGTCAAGAAACTATTTGAGAGGACTAAACTCAAATCCAAACTAGGGTACCAACAGTGTGCGGGCAGGATTACTGATGGATGGTGCCATGAGATTGGGTGAGGTCGCGCATGGTGGAAGAAAGAAACTTCTTAGCACAGTTACATCGAAAATCTTAATCCGACGCCTGAACTGAGTGTGAAGCATTGCGGTGAATGTTTGATACACAGTGGGTATTTTAGAGTGATGCTGAAGAAGATAAACCCAAGCGCAGCGAGAGAAATCATCAATAAAACTTATGTAATAGAGATATCCAGAATGAGAGACAATCGGGGACAGACCCCAAATGTTAGAGTGCACTAAATCAAAAGAGGTTGTTGTTTGAGAAGCACTGCTTGAAAATGACAGAGCAAGATGTGTGCAAAACGACAACCCGTACATATAGAAAGAGGGGAAGAAGAGACATGACCCAATGCTCCAGAGCGGATAACACTTCGGAGTCAGTCACCGGACAAATGACACAAATGTTTGTGCCACAAGTCGGCATCAGAGGTAACAGAAAGAACAGGAGGTGACGAAGATAAGGATGGTGGAGCTTGAAGATACTCTATCTAATACAGGCCACCAGTACTTCGGCCTCGTTCAATCCTCTGAGTCGTCCGTGAATCCTGCACAACACAATCAGAGGAAGAAAATAAAACAGTGAGGTCAAGATCACAAAGAGAGCTGACAAAAATAAGGTTCATGTGTAGACGAGGGGCATGATGGATATGCAGAGGGTAAGGCGACCAAGGGGAGAAGATGCCGGGGTGATCGAGCCAGACTTCATAATAGGGATAGAACCCCCATAATAAGTGGTGACCTGAAGGTGAGTGGGGTTGAGGTAAAGTTAGTGATGGAGCTAGAATCATGGGTATGGTGGCAGGAGGCCCCAGAATTAAAATACCAAGGCGCAGTTGGTGGAACCCGAATAACAGTAGTACCAAAAGCGACAGACAGGTTGTGGGCTGCAGAGGTGGCGGGTTGTAGTATTGGCGACTGAGGTAGTAACTCCTCGAGACGTTTTAGTCGATCTGCAGCAGAAGCAATGGTGGGATGAGAGCTTAGGCTACGACCACATCCCCGACCACAGCTGTTATGACGGTTGTCATGTTGGTTGTGCACATCAGGGCGTGGGGGACGAGTGGGGCATTCGAACTTCATGTGTCCTGCCTTTTTACAGTAGTTGCAGGTAATAGGGTTGTCGCGTGGTCGAATAGCAAGAGTAGTGTCGATCCCAGGAGTAGGTGGGAGGTCCACAGGTGGATGGAGGTGATTCTCTTCATCAAGAAGTGAAATTAAGGCTTCATCCAAGTTAGGAAAAGGAACCCGATGAAGGTGCTAGGCTGGTAGAAGAGCAAACTCGGGTCGCAGAGCAGCGAGGAACAAGTGGAGATGGCCCTCGGAGAGATGGAGCTGAAACTCCAAAGAGCGATGACAACTGCATGGTAAGGGGATCTTGGAGTCCAATTCATGCCAGGGGGTGATCATTAGGGTGAAAACGTCCTGAATTGATCGTCCTTCTTGTCGTGCAGACTGTGAGTTGCAGATGAGACGATAACGCCGAGCACCACCGCGGGGGACAAATCGATCCCGAAGGTATTCCCACATGGCGCGGGCGGAGGATAGGCGATCGATGGAGGTGAGGAGCGGACAAGCAACGGACTCCATGATGTAAGCCCGAATGGCTAGATCGCGACGCCGCCAAAGGGTGATGTCATCTAGATTGGCGGAGGTTGCGGTAGTGCTGTCAGAGCTGGTAGTAGTAGAATTCGCAACAGTAGAGCTTGCAGAGGTGGGAGGAGCACGGGTGTTCTGATCCCAGAGATCACAGGTGGAGAGGGCGGCTTCGACAGTAAGAGCCCAGTCCGACCAGTCGCTGGCAGTGGCCAGTTGGAAGGAAGTATCCATCAGAGGTGGCGAGATCAGAGGGGCGGCCATGACGCCGAGATGATGAACATGCGCTGACGAACTGGCGGTGTAGGCAGCAAAGATCGGGCACAGAGGCTTGGGCAGCAAGTTGCAGTGAACAGCAAGTCGTGGCGGCGGACAGCAAGTCGCGGCGGACAGCAAGTCTGGCGGACAGGGCAACAAGTCGCGGGATGGGCAGCAAGTCGCGGCGGACAGGGTAGTAGTTCTGGAGGACAGGGCAGCAAGTCGCGGCGGCTTGTTGGCGGACTGGTCAGGAGCCAGGCGGACTGGCGGTCTTGCGGAGCAGGTCGCGACGGCAAGAACGGGCTGACAGACTGATCGCGGGCTGGCGGCAAGGTGTGGGCTGGCGGCAAGGTGTGGGCTGGCGGCAAAGGCGGATTGGCTGATCGCGGTAGCAAGTCGCGGTGATCAAGTCACGGTAGCTTCGCGGCAGCAAGTCGCGGTAGCAGGCTTCGGCGGACTAGCGGGCTGCGAGAGCAAAACGAGATCTTGCAGACAGAGTGCCGAGGTCGCGGACAGAGTGCGCGAGCAGAAGTGCGAGCGCAGGGAAAAATTAAGAGAAACCTGACTCTGATACCTTGTTAGAAGTAACAAAGTATTTGACTTCATGTCTAAAAGGAGAACCCTTGGGGTCTACATATAGGAGAAGAGGAGAGCCAGAAAATACCACAGGCGGTGTGGGACTATTATAAATATACAATTAAATATATTTAATATTAACAGCGCCTCCGGGAGTTTTGTCGAGTGCAGATTTGTGTCTATTTATATGATTCTTGTTTACCTAAAATTTTATAACGTTGTCTGCATTGTGGGCCGGATTTTACATCACAAATATATTAGAAAAAAGAAAAATGGGGTTAGCTTTTGAAAGCATGCCTTCTTATATTTGCCTTATAGATGGAAATGATTGTCGCAAGTGAATGAAGCAATCCAGATTTGTTATCTATCGAGTGCTGAACAGCTGATGGGATTTTGCTATGTGGATCAAGAGAGTGGTCATTTCTTCATGATTTATTTTTTATTTTCAGCTTTAAATTATATTCAATATATTTATAGGTTGATGCCTTAATAATATTTTTTACACTTAAATTTGTACTTAAATTAAGGTCTGGCTTAGGGCTGATATCGAGTTGAGTTCGAGCAATTTTGGCTCGTCTCGAAATCGAAATTTTCGACTCAAACTCGACTCGAAATCGACTCAAAATCGAAATTGATTTCGAGTCGAGTCGTCTCGACTCGATTCCAAGTCGGCTCGAAATCGAATCGAGTTGGCTCGAAATCGAATCGGGTCGGTTCGAAATTGAGCAATTTTTCGTTTTATTCCTAGTTTGCTCAAAATTAAATTGGGCAGTCTATAAATTTAGCAAATAAAACACTCAAAGCCGTCATTCTTTTTATTTATGTTTAAATTTTGTTATTTTTATCTTAAAATAAAAATATAGTAATAAATACATTATTTTTTTAATTAATTCGAATCATATTTCGAGCGATTCAGGGCTGGCTCGAAATCGACTCGAAATCAGATTCAAGTCAAATTGAATCGACTCAAATTGAGTCGAATCACTTTTAACCGATTCCAATTCGGCTCAATTTTCGAACGATTTTCGAGCGACTTTTGAGTTTCGAATAATATGCCCAGCCCTAGTGTGATTCATGCGGTCGTGACTATTTGACCGGTGAAAATAAGTCCCCAAAACTGAGCCTTAAACTCATTATTTTAATAACTTACACTGATTTGTAAAAATATATAATTAGTATAACAAAAAAAGACATTTAGCACTTGCATGCATTCCTTTTATCTATTTGCCACCCAAAAAAAAATCAAATTCTGAAAAATATTATAAGCTGCCACATGCCACCTGCCGAATGAAAATACCTGCTTCCAAGAAAGTTCTTCGACATTGTTCATTGTATGCACATTTGTGTTTCAAATATATCGCCTGCAATAATTTTTATATCATTTCTTATTAAATAGATCACATTTTAAAAAAAATATCCGTATATATATATAAACTAAAATATTCACTAGGTAACGTGGTACACTGGTCCGAGCCCGGCCCGGCCGAGCCCAGTTGGCAAGAGGCCCGGGCCCACTTTTTGAAGACTAGGTACATACCAATCTCCTCGGAATAATCATTTCTATTTTATAAAATAAAAAAAATAAAAAGATATCAGTCGTAGAATATATTATTTTAAGCAAAATATTAAAATCGAATTTAAAATATCTTTAAAATTTTATTTGTTTGAAATAAGTAACTAAAATTTTAACTTCTTTGAAATTAGTCCTAGATAACATTTCTTTAACTTTTCTAATGGATTCTGCATGGTTGACAATGATGAGACGTCAATGAGGAGCTGATGATACTTAGGGTCAGTTTGTTTCGACGATGGCGATGACAAAAGGAGTTGTGAGAATTGAGCTTTAAGAATTGAGCTGTGTGAATAGAGTTTTAATTTTTAAAATGGAAAAACAGTTTGGTAAAATAGCGGTGACAGAGCTGTTCAGAAAGGAGAAACAGTTTGGTAAAACAGCGGTGACGTTTCTGTTACGTTTAATTATAAAAAATTATTATTATACTAATTAAAATAGATTATAATTAATTATTTATAATAATTATTCATAATCATAAATCACAATATACAAATATAATGATAATCATAATATTATAATAATAATCGTAATATTAAATAATATAATAATAATAATCAAAAAATACTAAGCTCAGTGGAGATCCTCCAGCGATATAATAATAAAATAATAATAATATAATACTATAATAATAATTATAATCAAAATAATAATCAAATAATATTAAATATATCGTTGAAAAATAATTTATCGGGGGAAGGAGGCAGAGTGGGGAGGAGGAGGCAGTGCGGGGGAGGCAGTGCGGATCGTCTTCTTCGTCGGCACCGGTGTCGGAACTGCAGGAGAGGCCACCAAAACTGGCGATCTTTCCTTGAGGACCACCGTCGTCCCTCCTTATTTCAACCTCGCCAGCGCAGAGATCGTCTTCTCCGTCAGGGATAAGACGATCTCCCTGAGAAAGAACAACGTCGACTGTCCTTCGCCCTTGCCCGCAGATCTGCAAATTCCACCGGCAAGGGAGAACGTAGCGTTGAAAAGGAGTTCTCAGTAGCTTTGAGAAAGCTGCGTTGAGACCGGATTTTTTCTCCTCCATTCCCGACGCAGCGCTGAAACAAACTGGATAAAAAAAATTTCTCCGTTGCGGTCGGACAGCAATGGAGCGGCAACGTGGAAACAAACGGACCCTTACTAATTATTGTTGTGGGTCGTTCGAGGCTTTATGTAAACCGAATTAATTGAACCGTCATAGCTCATTGAGCGATCGAGCGTGCAAATAATCAGAAAAATGCAGAACAGAAAAGTCTCTTTTTCCGTGGAAAACCCGTAAACTATGTATAAAAAGACTTGGTCGATTTGTTAAGTTTGATTCATATCTGAATCCAATCCGGGTCCATTTTCTTTTCTAACGACATGCATGACAATGTGCTATGTGGTTTATTGAAAAACAAAATCCAAAAAAAGAGAAATTATTGGTTGTTAGTGACTTTCCTTAGAGAGAGAGAGAGAGTTCTGTCTTTCTTGCGTGATAAATTAAATCAAAGCTCATGTGTGTTTGATATATATATCTATACTATATTAAAAAGAAATATAGAATAGATCCACGGCAAGAAAAATAAGACATGTTGGCAAGGTAAATAAGACACTTGACAAATCATGACCCTCCATTTCAAACACGATCAAAAATCCAGTTCACTGTGTGCTGTTCCGCTAGGGTTCGGCGCACGGATTAAATACGAAACAAAAACTGGCGTCGTTCATTTCACTCCCTGCCAAGCCGAATCCATCCTCCATTGACATCTCCTTCTTGCTCATCTAGGGCATCGCACTCTGCCAACTCCGTGCGGGAATCAACAACGACGAACCTCCAGTGGTCAAGGAAGAGATTCCTTCACCACCTAAAATGTCTTTCCTATCCTTTTAAAACCCTTGAGAAATTGAATATTTTGGGGTTCGAAAAAATGAGACTTTGGTGAGGAGTTGAAGAAGGGGATTCCGACGCAAGAAGAAGACGGGGTATGTAGACGGAGGCAGAGTTAAAGGAACAGTGGCTTTTTAAATTGGAGTTTGTCATCTCGCTTCGCATACTCGCAGAAACAAACACGGAGCATACATTCCCTAAAAACTCAAATAATTCTTTTTGTAAACGTAAATTTAAATATCAAAAGGAAAAAATTTAGTACTGAATATTCATTATTCAGTACAAGCAGATTTTGGATGGATTTGATATATGAACCATGTTAGTTCATTTGGGAGAACATCCAAAGCAATCAAAGATAGAACTGATTTGAGGTGAGTCCACTTTTTAAGTCTTTACTTTTTCATTATATTTCAAAGTAGTAGATTCTTTTGACTCACCCATCAATTTTGATTTGTTTGGCTCGGGTCAATGTGTTATGCACTTCACATGAGACCTTCTACTCTTAATCTGATGTCAATCTCTCTTCTGTTTGAAATTTAGTTCTAGCATTTTTATTTTCAAATGTTCTTTATAATCACTATATGTTGTGTAATTACTATAAATCATTGAACATTTATTATGAAAAGCTCGATCACTTCTCTGTTTGAAATTTAGCTCTAACATTTTTTTTTCAAATGTTCTTTGTAGAGAGTGCAAACCCCATTATCATTAACATTACGAACTGTTGACTCTATAACGATGAGAGGCACGGTATGACCTCAACTAGAACTAAATTTTATTGCTCTAACATTCCCATTTTTCCCGCATGTTTAAATTTGGTTTAAGTTCTTCGTCTTCAAACTCCTGATCTCTTCGATTTTTTATAGATTCCGTTTTTGTGAATCCCTTTTCAAAGGTATCTCAAAGGCAAGGTGGCTCTCATTAACGCTCTCCTTCCAGCACTGACAAGGTGAGTGATCTCTTGGGTTTAATGAAATTTTCTGTGCCCATATCCACTTTTTTCTCACCGCCATACGACATTTACTCTTACACTTTTTCTCACTGCAATGAATAGTGATGCTCCAACACAGTTTTAGTTCATAATATCTATTGGATTATGTTATTGTGATTTCAACAACATAGTTAAAAATTTGTATTCATAATACTTTATGTTTCATATTGTGATTATATTGTATGCTTGGGCCTTAGAAATTTATAATTGCTTACCCATCAAATCAGTCTTTACATCTGCTGCAAATTCTTTTCTCGGTTTTCATACTGCTTACCTACCAAATCATCAAAATTTCATTAACATTATTACTCTTATTGGACAGATTTATGGGTCACAACGCTAATTGTTTAATCAAAAAAATGTTGTCATGATCGTAACCATGAAGAAAAAACAACTTCTGTGCATAAAATATCATGAGGTTTCCATTTGACAGTACCATTGTTTCATATAGGTTTTGAAAAAAAATTCAACAAGGAATTTGCTCACTGATAATTTCACTAAACGATACTTCTATATTTTTTAATTGATGTCATTTCCTCTCTGGCTCAATGATAATTTCAACATGCAATTGGCTTTATGCACGCCCGCCAAATATAGATGCCAACGAGGGCCCAACTACATGCACGCGCTCAAAGAAGACGAGAGCTTCGTCATCTTCACGCAACACACCAACATAACCGCTTTACCATTGATGAAGAAGGTGGAGGGGCAAACAACTCCAGCTTGCCACCTGGAACATATCGCACAAGAGGAAGGTCAAGAATATATGCATCGACTCAAGACCGACATGATGCGACAAATTTAAGAAGACGAGAAGCCCGACGAATGCAGCGAATCATGGAAACATCTAATTTCAACCAGTTACGCAATCAGGATGGACCAAATAATCAACAGCCTTTAACTACTTGCAACTTGGGGTCAAACACTAACTCCATGAATGCAACAATTCAGCCAGAAAATCAAGTCCGCATAGAACAAGCTTTAGAAAACAATATTGCGCCCATGTCAACCACCAGAATTATCGTACAAATATGGGTAACTGATCCTCCAACGTTCGTTGAAGGTATTACACAAAATCAACGTCAATAGACATTGATCTATGACAATGATTTTTACAATCTAAATAATACAAACAACCACTCTTTCTGCAGGTGCTGTGATCCCTCAAATATTGCCAAATCAGATGGTGGAGCCGGCTAACATGTTTGTAGATCCCGATGTTCAGTTATTTCCAGGAAATGCGCATACAAATATATGCAATCTGCAGAATTCATCAGAAATCAACTTGTCACCAAGAACAAATCGCCCAAGAGGATGGCCAAGAATATATGCATCATCACAAGATTGATGGGATGCAACAAATGCTCGAAGAAGTGAAGCCTGGCGGATGCAACAAGACATGGACTCGACAACATCCAACGAGTTAAGCAATCAAACAGAGTCATATAATTCACCGCATGTTGTGCAAGACAGTCTTTCTAAACAACAACAAACAATAAACATGCAACGAAGAAGTGCACGTCTACCAGAACAAAGAATGACAAACATAGCTGATGTGGAGATGCATGTGGGTTCGTCAACCCTTCAAGGTAATTTTCCTTATGACTGTGCAATTTCAACATTGGGACATGTTAATCATAATTGTTGCACAATAATCTCTCCATGTTAACATGCATGCAATAACCCAAATCATTTCACAACAAGAAATTGTTACCCCGCACTTAATGTGCCCACAGTCACACTATCTTACCCTAATATTTGCTCACATTGTCATGCAAAGCTTTTTCACACTGAGACACAATCTCTATGATGCAAAGGAGGTTTAGTAGATCTACTGAATATCCCAGCACCGCATGAGCTACTTGAACTTTACACTGCACAAACTACCGAAGCATGCAATTTTAGACAGAATATATGTGCTTACAACCATGTATACTCCTTCACATCTATGGAAGTAACATTTGATGAAAATGTGCCGGCATTTAATCAGGGTATCTACACTTTTAGAGTGTTTGGCGCAATATATCACAAGATTGACTCTCTCCTCCCAAAAAACGGTACTCGCCTGCGTTACTTCAAATGTTCATTTATGATACTGAACATGAAGTTGAGAATATGTTGCTCGAAAGTCCAGGACTTCATGTCCCAACACTTGAAAAGATCTCCAGCATACTAGATGCGGTAAACCCCTTTGTACAGACTTTCAGGCAGCTTGCAAAACAACCAAACCTCCAATAGTGCAGATTATTAATTAAGGAAAGGCCTTCAATTAAGCGTCAGTACTCACTCCCAATGGCGTCACAGGTTGCAGCGATATTAGTAGGAGCTGATGACTTTATGAAAACCAATGATAGAGACATACTCATCGAAAAAACTTCAGGCAATCAAATATCTATCAAGGAGTACTCTGGCTATTACGATTCTCTACAATATCCACTACAACTACCGTATGGGATATACGATTGGCGTGGAGACGAACTAATTGATCGTATAGAACGTACTAGCTGCTGCGACTACTAATCATACTTGTTATAGGTAAAACAAATATAACAACACAAATTGTATACATACTATTTTTATAACTACCTGCTAATTTAGAAATTTTATATGCAGCAACACAGAAACACACCTTTCATACTACTCATGTTGGGCGTTTACTACAACAATACATGGTTGATATGTACACAAAGGTCGGAACACAAAAACTACGTTGGATTTGGTCCCACCAAAGTGATATTAGGTCAGAGCATTATCAGGGCTTACAAGATTGTTTATATAGTGGTGAAAACGATGCAGGTACATATATTATCAATCAAACTTGATGGAAAGTCAACTTTAAAAACTTAGGGTTCTACCTTATTTATAAAGTAATTCTACTTAATAACTTTACAGGTAATGTGAGACGTAGAATAATCTTATCATCATCTTTTATTGGAAGTCCCAGATATATGTACCAGAGGTATCAGGATGCTATGGAAGCTGTGCACAATTTCGGCAAGCCAGATATTTTCCTAACAATGACGTGCAATCATTCGTGGTCGGAGATAATCAATGAGCTTTCTCCTGGACATACGCCTCAAGATCGCCCAGATTTAATCTCCAGAATTTTCCATGCAAAGCTAGAATGTTTAAAGGACGACGTTTTTCACAAATGCGTTCTTGGTAGAGTGGTTGATCACGTTCATGTTGTCGAGTTTCAAAAGCATGGACTACCACATGCACATATGCTGCTTATTTTCAACGAGCACGATAGGCTCAATAGTCCAGACGACTATGACGGGGTCATAAGAGCAGGAATACTGATAGCAACCGAAGAACCTGAGCTATACAATACAGTACTTAAACATATGATACACGGACTATGTGGATGAGTGAGACCGAACGCGCAATGCATGAAAAATAATGTTTGCAAAAAAGAATTCCCAAAATCTTTCATTGTAAACACAACACACGGAATTGATTTGTACCCCCTATATCGTCGTCAGGATGATGACAGGGAATAACACTAGGTCGTGATGACAACTTGGTAATCGATAATGGTCTGGTCGTTCCGTACAACCCATGGCTTCTACTCAAATATGATTTTCATATAAATATGGAAATATGCAGTAGCATTAAAAGCATCAAATACTTATACAATTATGTATACAAGGGTCCCGACTGGGTTGCATTCGAAGTACGCTCGGGTCAGAACTATGATGAAGTAAGTAAATGCGTCGACGGACGTTGGATTTACCATCCGGAAGCTTCATGGAAGTTGTTCAAATATCATATGTATCAAACATATCCTTCAGTTGTAAGATTACAAAAACATATACCGAATCAACATCAAGTTTAGTTTCAGACTAATCAGACTGTCTCAAATGTGCTCGCTGATGAACGTAATTCACGAACAATGTTAACCGAGTTCTTCAAAGTATACACCGATGAGTTAGAATCCACAAAATATTTATATGTGGACTTCGCAAGACACTACTGATGGCTTACTCCAACAAGAAAATGGATAAAAAGACGCAGGAATCAAATAGTCATTGGTCACATTTATGTCGTATCACCAATGGGGGTGAGCGGTTCTACTTACGTCTCCTACTAAATCACATTTCAGCACCAACATCATTTGATAACCTATACACTATTTATGGGAATTGTTGTGCAACATTCAAAGAAACTGTTGAGAAGCAAAGGTTACTTAAAGAATACAATAGCATTAGAGAATGTCTAGTTG
Organism: Platanthera zijinensis; assembly: GCA_039513925.1. Lineage (NCBI taxonomy): Eukaryota > Viridiplantae > Streptophyta > Magnoliopsida > Asparagales > Orchidaceae > Platanthera > Platanthera zijinensis. The sequence continues at coordinate 49,365,711 of CM077081.1, forward strand.
AAGTCAGAAATTTCAGAATGCCTTCTGCATTACGAAGATTATTTGCAACAATATTATTGTATTGTCAGCCGGCCGGGGTTAGAACACTCTGGGAAGAAAATCATATGGCAATGATCGAAGATTACGGTAGCACCAACACTTCAAACAGTAATTTCTTAATTAACAGATTACTTTGTGAGCTAAACAATATTTTCGAATAATATAATAAAAGCACTAAAGATTTTGACTTGCCAAGATTAAGCGAGGGAATACAATATTCAGTAGATTTACCGGGTTTGATTGACAACGAACTTTCAATTCCAATATCCGATGCAGATTTACATTCGACAACACTACTGAATAATGGACAACAAAGTGCGTACAACACCATATGCAACAATATATCAGAAGGAAACAGAGCTATATTTTTTAGTTGACGGTCCCGAAAGAACCGGTAAAACGTTCCTCTACCGGTCGATATTAACAACTTTCCGTAAAGAAGGACGCATTATTATAGCTACTACAACTTCTGGTATAGCAGTAAATTTACTTTCTGGTGGCTGCACTGCACACTCTCGATTCAAAATACCAATTAAACTCGAAAATGTACTAAATTGTGGTTTAAGTAAACAATCAGATATGTGTAAATTGGTCGAACTTGCATCTGCAATTATCTGGGACGAGGCACTCATGTCAAACAAGAAAACTTTCGAAATACTAGACCGTACATTGCGAGATGTGCTAGGAAACGACAAACCTTTTGGGGAAAAGGTTCTTATAATGGGGGGTGATTTCAGACAGGTTACACCTGTCATTGTGAATGGTACAAGGCTGGAAATAATTAGGTCAAGCATCATTGAGTTTTTCTTATGGCCAAAAGTGAGGTTGCTTAAACTAAAAGAAAATATGAAGGCTCGCGATAACGTCCAATTTGCAGAATACTTGCTCTGGGTTGGAAATGACGATGAGCCAACAGTAGAAAATGATATAATTCGATTTCTTGACTCAATTGTTATGTCTTGGGAAGGAGAGCATTCAATTGATGATTTAATAAATTCTATTTTTCCTAATATGCAAACGTACAATATCAACAGTAATGTTGTCGAGTATATAGAGACAAGGGCCCTGATAACTCCATTGAATGAAGATGTTAACAAATTGAACGAAAAATGCATGTTTATGTTCCCGAGAGATAGCACAACTTACTATTCTTTTGACTCTGTATCTGAAGATAACCATAACTTAGATCTCCCAGAATTCTTAAACTCAATTAATCCCGGAAATCTACCCCCCCCCCCCCCCCCCCCCCCCCGCATAAACTAACATTGAAGCGTGGCTGCCACATTATGCTGCTCCGAAATATAGATCCAAAAATTTGATTGTGCAACAACACTAGACTAATATTCCGTAGATTTGGAAGAAATATCATTGAGGCAAATATATTGGTATGACATTTCAAGGGTCTAAGATTTTTTATTCTACGCATACCACTTAAGAGTGCCGAGGATTAAAGATGTCGTTTGAACTAATGAGAAAATAATTTCCTGCCAGAATGAGCTTCACTTTAACAATTAATAAGTCTCAGGGACAGACAATAGGGAATGTCGGGATCTATCTTCTAAATCATGTATTCAGTCATGGCCAATTGTATGGATCTTTATCTCGAGGAGTTTCAGCACATACCACAAGAGTATTAGTAATAAACTATATTATCGAGGGTCATGAAGGTGTGTTCACTAGAAACGTGGTATTTAGAGAAATATTTGATCAGGTTAACTCTACAATGATGAGAAATATGGTATGACATCAAATACAACTAAATTTTATTTCATTAATAAAAACTATTTCAATTGGATGAAGAATAAAATGTAGATTCATTTTCATTGTTCAATGCAAAATCATGACGTTGATTGTTTTTAGCTATATTTCCAAGTTCTCGCTGCACTCGATCTCAAGCTACCCCTGAATAGACAATGCACAAAGTACTGTAAAGTTTTGATATTTTGTATCATTATAGATTTTTTTTGCAAAAGAAATGAAATTTAAAGTTAATATATTTATTTTTTATAAATCTCTATTTTACTGATCATACGTTTTGTTAGATGATTAAGAGTCTACACTTAATTTGCGTTAAAAGTGATGTATATCTATTATGGTATATGTTCAGGTAAGATTCAAGTTTGTTTCTGTTAATGTGATTTAGACTGAGTTTATATTGTTATAACATCACCATAGCTTTATTCAATTCAAAAACTCCATCATCAATGTCATTTTTTTATATAACCAAACATTTGTTGATACAAATTTATAGTTGAAAGTCATTCTTAGATGATTATTGTTGCCCACGTCAAATGTCGTCACCCACAAAAAGTCGTCGCCCACAAAATTTGTCACCGCCCACGAAAAAGGAAGCTCCTACGACAATAGCCGCTCCCACGACAATAGCCGCTCCTATGACCAATGTCGCCCCCACAAAAATTATCGCACCCACGACAAATGTCGCACGCACAACAAATGCCTCACGCACGACAAATGCCGCACGCACGACAAATGCCGCACGCACGACAAATGTCGCACGCACGACAAATGCCGCACGCACGACAAATGTCGCCCCCACGACAAATGTCGCCCCCATGACAAATGCCGCCCCCACGACAAATGCCAGCCCCACGACAAATGCCGCCCCCACGACATATGCCGCCCCCACGACATATGCCGCCCCCACGACATATGCCGCCCCCACGACATATGCTGCACCCACGATATATGCCGCACCTACGACATATGTCGCACCCACGACAAATGTCCCCTCCCCCACGACAAATGTCGCCCCCACGACAAATGTCGCCCCCCACGACAAATGTCGCCCCCACGACATATGTCGCCCCCACGAAAAATGTCGCATGCATGACAAATGTCGCATGCACAGAAAATGCTGTACGCACGGCAAATGTCGCACGCTCGACAAATGTCGCACGCACAACAAATACCGCACGCACGACAAATATCGCATGTACGGCAAATGCTGCACGCACGACAAATGTCACATGCACGACAAATGTCGCCCCCACGACAAATGTTGCACCTATGACATATGTCGCACCCACGACATATGTCGCACCCACGACAAATGTCTCACTCACGACAAATGTCGCCCCACACGACAAATGTCGCACCCACGACATTTTTCACACCCACAACATATGTCGCACCCACGACATTTGTCGCACCCATGACAAATGCCCCCCCCCCCCCCCGGGCGAAGGCCTGTGCCTATCACTCGTGTGTGTGTGTGTGTGTGTGTGTGTGTGTGTATGTGTGTGTGTGTGTGTGTGTGTGTGTGTGCAAAGAAGCTTTAGCTGCCTGAGAGAGGGAATACTGCCTCCTGGGAGGAGATATTCGAATCCCTGTTCACAAGAAAATTGGAGCCGCCGCTTGAAGGAGATCATGCCACCATGGACTCGCGTTGAAGGAAGGTCGTCGCCGCTAGTGGTGCAACCCCGTACGGCAGCACCAATGTCGTTGGTGTCGAACTCGTTGTTTCCACCTTGTTCCTTCCTCCCATATGAAACTCTTGACGCATCCTTTGGCTTTGGAGATGATAGTCGTTGGGCTTAAAGGAGAGGATGTTTGCCGGTCTTGGAGGATGTGTGTTGGTGGGAGTTGGTCGGCTTCACGGTCGTGACCTCCGGTTGTGGAGTTCAGAGGGTCGGATCTGAGCTTGGCTTCATTTTCCCTAGTCGACGTTGGAGTTGGTGCGGTGCAGGTGTGGTGGCGATGGCATGAAGGAGTGCAGTGTCTTTGATGGTTTTTCTCTCCGGTGGTGTGGCGCGAGTGCAGTTGGCCTTGATAGTGATTCTTCGGTGATGACAGGTGGTTTTGTCATCATCCGACGACGAAGGTTTCCGGTGAATCTTGTGCATCCGCTGTGCTAGCGGATTGCAGTCAAGATTATTCTCTCTGACGCGGATCGAGCAAGTTCGGCTCCTTTGCAGTGTATTCTATAACGGATGTCGGTATATTTCTTCAAAGTTTTATTATTGCGGTTATATGATTTATATACGCAGAGTTTTGTTCAGATTTATGCATTTTGTATGTCCTATATTTATTTGGTTGTGCATATGAGATATTTTCTGCATTATATCACAACAAGTGGTATCAGAGTGAGGTTTTATAAGCGACTGATTGGACATTCGAGGAATTGTTTGACTGTGGTGGGTGACGACTAGGTCCGCTCTCCATCCTTTCAAATCTGACCTTTGAATTAATCAAGTCTCATAATCGTGTTGTTGGACAACCATGATAGGGAAGAACATGAACTTAACTATATCTTTTGTAGAAATGCGACAGTAACGGATTTGACCAATGACAGGCAGTGGTCCATGAGATGGTCATGATAATCGTTGATACGTTACAGGGAGATGATTATCTATAGAAACACAAGTTGTCAAATGGTTTTTTGTGCTAGTCAGAGGCAACTGGTGCAGAGACGGGGGAAGATGTGAAGACCTTTTTTTCACTTCTTCCCTCATTCACATATTTTTTACCCGACCTTAGTGACAATGCTTCAGTATACGAAGGATACAGTGGAGCTAGTGGATGTCACAATCGCAGTGCTATCAAGATAATTGTTAGTGGCCCCTACTCCTAGGGGTGGTCTCATCTTGGCAGGAGTGGATGGGTAAGGTGGGGCAGTTTGGCAAGTGATTTATTGGAGCATGATCTCGATACGGATCGAAGGATGGTATGGTATTTTACCATTGCAGGCAGTGCAGTTACACAAGAGAGCGAGTTCGCAGCGTGCAAAAGAGTCTGGAGACCAGGGTGCAAATAGGGTAACAACTGGGATAGGGTGCAGAGTGATGAAGTCCTCACCATCACTGAGAGTCTGTGCGACTTTGACAGCTAGATGTTTGACATCACTGAGCAGATTGGATTCAGGTGGCTACGATTGGGTGGCCCGAAGTGGAGTCCTGATAGTGGAGTGAGGGTGTACCATGCTCAGGAGAGCTGTGCAGCGTAGTAGTCTATACTGGCTGACGGTGGCCACAGTGTGTGGTGGTGTACCCATGATTTCTGAGGACGACATGGTGGATTATTGTGGTGGTGCAGAGGATCGTCCTTCCAGGACTTGGATTTTGTGAGTTAGTTTCTACGATCAGTTTGCGATGACGTTCACAGGTTGATCCAGAGCAGAGATGAGTTGACTGGAGTAGGTCGACTGATGCCTCAGACTGAGGCGGTGTTATTTTCAGAGTTGCTTGATGCAGTTGTTGCTTTGTACAAACAGTGCTCAGTGAAGTTGGTGCTTTGTGCGGGCGGTGGATCCAGAATCATGGTGGTGATTGTTGAGTTTGATTCTACTCTGAATCCAATCCAGGTTCATTTTGTTTCTTGGAAAGGCCATATATGGCAATGTGCTATGTGGTTTATTGAAAAAAAAGGAATCCAAAATAACAAAAACTATCGATTATTAGTGACTTTCCTTGGAGAGAGAGTTCTCTCTTTTTCGTGCATGATCAATTAAACCAACGCCCATGTGTGTTTGAGGTATATATATATATATCTTTTATAAAAAAAATAGTTTTGAAATTTTACAAACATCACAAGCCATCAAAACCGTTCAATATATCCCAACCTTCATTTATTCACCATCGGATTTGAATCCTACTACTGCCAAAACCTGGATTCCAAAACAAAATTATATAATATGTTAATCCCGGACTGCGGCAAAATTATTTCAATGCACTGCAGCGCTTGAGTTGTCCCATCACAATTACACTCCTCCATTCATACCGGCGCCTCTCATCCTCCCGCCAGGACTTCAACATCTGCTCGGCGCTGAGTAGCGACACTCCTCTCCCGCCGGAAAACAAGCGCTACTCGGCGCTGCGCAGGGGCACTCCTCTCCCGCCGGAAAACAAGCGTTGCTCGGCGCTGCGTAGTCGACGGTGAAGGAAGCAGCCGCCTACAACACTGCAGGGACACTTCCACGTCGTTGCGCCTTCCATCGCACGCCCTCTGCTCTGATTTCTTCAGTCGGTGGATCCGGCAACACTGCAGGGACACTTCCACGTCGCTGCGCCTACCATCGCACACCCTCTGCTCCGATTTCTTCAGTCGTTGGATTTCTTCAGGCGCTCGATTTCTTCGTCTCTGGTGCTGGACTTCAAGATTTCAGGCACTCGGCGCTGCGCAGGGACAACTTAAGCGCAGGGCCTCTTCATCTTCTTCATCCGAACGTCGGCCTCTTCATCTCTCTATTTTCAATGTTGTTTCCCTGCAATCATGTTTTCAATATTGTTTTTCTGCTCTCTGTTTCCTCCCCCTTCAGTTATTTTTGGAAGCATGTCTTTTTGTTTTTCATTTGTTATTTTTAGAAATACTCATTTTTTCTAATCTTGTTTTCAATCCTGTGATTTCTAACCATATTAGTTCTTCTCTTCCATATTCCAGATCTTCAATTTGTAAAAAAAAAATTCATTGCTAATTTGAATTTGCAGATATAATCCTATGGAAGTTGTTTAATATTAGTATTATTTGATGTTTATTTGGTTGCAAGTTCTTTCTCATTTTGAAGATGTTGTAGCGGGCCGGTGTACACCTGCAGAGTAGGTTGCAAGTTCTTTGTTGATGTTATTTAAGCTTCTTTTGTGTTGTGTGCATTGAATTAATTTTGCCTGGGAATTTCGTTCGGCTAAGTTTGAATACTTAAATGTATGTGTTCGGCTCAGTTTGAGGAAATTAGATCTTCAAACTGAGAATTTGTCTAATTAATTCCATCAATGAGGCTATGCTTGTCTAACTCGATATTACAAACTTAAAAATATTGGTTTTTGTTGATGTACTATATGATTCTAATGTTAATGATATAATTTGTGAGTTTTTTGGTAATAACAGGAAGAGTGTAAATGTTAGTAAGTGTTAGAAACATCTTAGTTTTCTCTTATGATTGTGCATAATAATATTTGCGAGTTTTCTCTTCCCATTTATAACCTCATATTTGGAGGATCCTATGGATACTTAGAATGATGAATTCGATATTTTTTAAAAAAAAATTCAAAAAACCCTCACCCAAGGCATAGATGTCATCGCAAGTGCTGTCTTCATCGGGTGGTATTGAGTTGTTGATACGTTTATGAGATTGATCCTTGCGTTTTGTTGATTTCCATTGGAGAGCAGTGGAGTTTTGATGATTGATTTCGATTGCTGAATTAACTTCCTGTTTGTGAGTCTTGTGGATTATATTTGATGATTGATGAGAATTTTTTGTTGCTGCCGCAGTTGTTTGCGTTCCGCTGAGAGGGAGAGGGATGAGCAGTTTATTAGAAAATGAGAAAGTGAATAGTAAAATCAATTTTACTGTGCTTGAGTTTTACAAAACCAATTCTGCTTTCATTTTGATGTAATTGTCATTTTGTAGAATTTGTATTGCCATTTTTTGACATTTTTAACATTGGGATTGCCTGCAGAAATCACACCAAATTTAAGTTTTTGTCGTTTCTAAGAAGTTACTTTCTTATGGATGTAAACATTAGGACAGTTCAATTTTTAGGCTTCTAATTGTAGTTCATTTTTAACATTGGGACAGTTCAAGACGTTTGGGGGCCTTAGATACATGTGTGCTTCAGAAAATTTTGTATTGAACCAAATTTTTTTAACATTGACTTGGGGTGTTGAGTGGGCACTTAACGCCACCGCAGCAGATCGGGGCGTTGAGTGCCCACTCAACGCCTGGACTCCAGAGTGGGCACTCAATGCCTACTTGGGGCGTTGAGTGGGCACTCAACGCCTGCCTGGGGCATTGAGTGGGCACTCAACGCCCCAGGCGTTGAGTGCACTCAACGCCGCCGCAATAGCCCGGGGGCTTGGACGCCCGACATCGCTTGATTAGGGTACTGTCGCGGGACGACCCACCGGGGGCGGGCGAAGCCCGCCGTCGCGGACTAGGTACTGTGGCGCGTAGCCATAGGGGCGGAGCCCCGTGTCGGGCACTCGTGTGTGTGTGTGTGTGTGTGTGTGTGTGTGTGTGTGTGTGTGTATAGAGCTGTCACGGTTCCGGTTCGGTTCCGGTTCTACTAAAACCATGAACCGAACCACTAAGGTAATGGTTCTTCAAATTAGAACCAAACCTTATTTGGTTTGATCGGTTTCGGTTCTGGTTCCGGTTCCAGCTTAATTTTTGGAACCGTCGTGTCAACGGTTCCGGTTACGGTTCAACAAGAACCAAAACCAAACCGGTCACTATCGGTTCGGTCCGGTTCCATGCGGTTCGGTTCAATTCCAATCGGTTCCAACTAAAACCAAGGTCAAGCTTGGCGGAATGAAATAAAAGCGGGTTACAAATAGTAAAACTCAAAACAACATCGAAATAGAAATAATTATGTTGCGCACTTCTCTACGGTCTTTTCCGCGATCGGTGGGATAGTATCAATTGTCTTCCTACCCGTGTAGACTTGCCACGAATTCTAGTTGGCTTGCGAACGTCTCATCGACATAAAAAAATACACTGCAAAAATTGACTCTAAACCACACAAATGTCAAACCATGTCATACAGATTTTATGCGGTGAAGTTTTGTTCGGTCCAAAATCGACCACCTTTAGTACGATTGCGGTTTGGGTTCAAACTGCACCAGTTTCACTCGTGATAGTAAGTATAAATATTATAGATAAATTATAAAATAATAACAATATAATAATAATAATAATAAACGGGTTGCGGTTCTGTTCTACTTCGGTCCGATTTGGATCGGGTCTAAACATCTTGAAACCGCTTGAGAGTTGTATGTTGCGGTTCCGGTTCCGGTTCCGGTCCGGATAATAAAATGTAAGAACCACACCCGGACCAATGTTGTTCACGGTTCCAAAATTCAAACCGGAACCCGAATAATTTGCCAACGGTTCGGTCCGGTTCTTTGCGGTTCCGGTTCGGTTCCGATTCGATTTGCGGTTCCGGTTCGGTTCCGCACATGATATATATATCATGTGCGGGCAAACGGGCGTACGGATAAGGATTAAGGAGGCTTCAAATCAAAAAGTGATCAACATGAAAGTTGTAGATCTCGGCGATCCGAACAACTTTCATGTTGATCACTTTTTGATTTGAAGCCTCTGTGACCTTCGATTTGGGATCCGAAAAGTCTGGGCGGCGAGACTGTTACAGTAAGCCGAAAATTTTCCAATTTTCGGATCCCAAATTGGGGGTCAAGGAGGCTCCAAATCAAAAAGTGATCAACATGAAAGTTGTAGATCTCGGAGATCCGAACAACTTTCATGTTGATCACTTTTTGATTTAGAGCCTCCTTGACCCCCAAATCCCTAAACCCGTACGCCCGCATATGATATGTATTATATATATATATATATATATTCATGTTCATGTGGACAAGCTTTAGCCGCCAGAGGGAGGAAACATGTTGATCCCTTTTCAAGGGAAAATTAGAGCCGCCGCGCGAAGGATATCGAGCCGTCCTGTGCTCGCATTGAAGGAAGGCCACCGCCGCCGGTGGTTGTCGGTGGTGCAACCTCGTGCGACGACACCGGTGTTGTTGGTGTCAATCTCGTTGTTTCCACCTTGTTCCTTCCTCTCATGTTGAACTCTCGACGCATCTCCCGGCTTTGGAGATGATAGTCATCGGGCTTGGAGGAGATGGTGTTTTTCGGTCTTGAAGGACGTGTGTTGGTGGGAGGTTGTTAGCTTCACGGTCGTGACCTCCATTGTGGAGTTTAGAGGGCCGGATTCGGGCTAGCTTGGCTTCATTTGGCCTAGTCGGCGTTGGTGTTGGTGCGATGCAGGCGTGGCGGCGAAAGCATGCAGGAGTGCAGTGAACTTGATGGTGTTTCTCTCTGGTGGTGCGGCTTGATGTCCCATGCATGTGCGAGTGCACTTGGCCTCGGCATTGCTTCTCTGATGTTGGTGTGTGGTTTGGTCGTCATCCGACGATGAAGGTTCCCGAAGAATTCTGTGCATTCGCTGTGTTAGCGAATTTTAATCCAAATTATTCTCTCTCCCGCGGATCGAGTGAGTCCGGCTCCTCCGTGGTGTATTCATTAACGAACGTCGGTACATTTTTTCACGGTTTTATTATTGCAGTTATATGGTTTATATATGCAGAATTTTGTTCAGATTTGTGTGTTTTGTATATCACGTATTTATTTGATTCCGCATAGAAGATAGTTTCCGCATTATATCCCAACACGACTCGGTGTCAACCAAACTTTCACTAGATAGCGTTGTTTTACATGATTTTCACGGGAAGGCGAGGATGACAGACTGCTCCTTGTTACAGCTTGGAAGTAAGAAAGGGGAGATGTTCGGAGCATGACAGGACTGTTAATAATAGTCCCACACCGCCTATCAACTCTGTTCTGATCTGTTTATATGGCGAGGCAACCCTCACCTGTTGAGCCGGTTTTTCAGGTTGAGTTAGGCCAAACCTAACAAGGACATTGCTCGAGAAACTAAGATTTTGCTTTTGCACACGGAGGAGAGCACACTCTGACAATGTGCCATTTTTCATCTCATTATGCATACGATGGGCTTTATTCTCAGCAAACAACAGCGTGTATACTCCCTATTCGTACCATGGTTTTGTGACACATGTTGTATTTTTTTTTCATTTGATATTCAAAAGAAAATGTTAAAAGTGTTGGGTTCTTTTTTATAAATGCTACCTACTTGTGCTTTCATAACTACAAGAGCGACTACTACTTCTCCACCGTTCTTTCGAACAAGACTGCCGCCCTGTTTGGGATTCTTGATCCCTATTGGAGGCGGGATGCAAGCTGGACGCAATGCCGGGCCGGACCCGGTCGAATACTGATGTGCATGAGACCGCTTGCTACGCCTATGTACGACAACGCGTAGGTGCGCAAAGCGCCGCAGACATTGGAGTCAAGACTCGATTTGGAGGCAGATTTTCCACATCTGCCATCCAACAAAACGTGAATCCAACCCTACCATTGAGCGTTTTCAGCCGCTGCTCTGTATATTTACTTCATTTTGGTTCGGCTTGTTTTTGGTGTTTTTGGTGTTTTTGGTGTTTTTGCTGCATCTCCATTAGAGGGAAACATGCACTAACGTTAAAAAAAATGTTTGGTAAATCTCCAAGTCTCAACATCATCGCTCCAAAACGTTATTTTTATCTATTTTTTAGACCACTGTCATCTCTTTTCATTTCTCACCTCTCCATTGTCACCGCTCTATTTCTCATTGCTTCAATTCTCGGAATAATTTTTCGTGCGACCGACGGACACGGGCTGCGTGCGTCGAACGCCATCTAAGCCGTAGAACGCGATTTTTTTTAATTTTTTCGAATAGGCGCTTTTAACTTTAGCCATTGGATAAAGAATCGCGTGGAGTAGGTGGTCAGCGTACACAGCTCTGTGTGCGCACGTGCACCAAAAATTTGCTTTCAATTTTCACCGCCGTAACAAATAGACCCTTTTTCGACTGTTGTGGCCACCACGCCCCACATCAAGAGTAGAGCTACTTTAAAGGGTGAAAGGCTGCCCGCCGGGACGCCCGGTTGCCCGATGTGCCCGTTGCGGTCACTTTCACCAACGCCCAAAGCCCCAGCCAAAAGGCCCAAAACAAATTAAACGCGGTCTCCACCGCCAACGCATGAGGCATGCCGGCTTTTCGCACTACGGCTCGAGCTTCGCCGTTCGCGTGTCCATTTTGGTTGCTAGAACAAAATCGTGCCACGTCAGCATGAATTGAACCATGGAAGTATAAAAATGGAATATAAGGTGCAGTCGCGCGCTACCCCGATGAGATAACATTCAGCGCGACTAGTCACACAGTCAGCTTTTTTACTTAGCCGACACGTGAGCTGGCAACAGCATATCTGACATCCGACTGACTTTGACTTTTTCCTGTCTTTTAAAAAGTCCACTGTACTGTTATTATCCAACTGCTGCTGCATAGATTGCATCGGGTACACATATTTGCAATTAATTAAGGGAATTGATATTCCCAAATTTCAAACCGCTATCCCCAAATCGGGTTAACTCTTTTTTATGGTTTTTTGTTTTTTATCCACAAACAACAGTTCTTCCGCCGCAACCCACGCCAAATCCTCCGCCGCACCCCACGCTCGATGCTCCTGCTTCCGCCGCCCCACGCTCGATCACTCCTGCTTTCGCCGCCCCGCGATCGCTCCTTCTCCGCCGCACCCCGCGCTCGACGGCAAAAGTTCGCCCTTCTTCTTCTCCTCCTCCTTCATTCTCTACTTCTAGGTCTTTTTATTTACAAATTTCAGGTTGGTGTTCTTAAAGATTTTTAGATATTTCTAACTCAGAAGGTGCCGACTCTCCCTTTCCTAACTCAAAAGGTGTCGCCTCTCTTGCTTAGCATTTTTTTCAAGTGATGTTTGAATTTTTTTTCCAGATCTGGGATGAATTTTTTCATCTTTTTTCTAGAATTTTTTCATCTTAGATACTACCAACTAGGATACTCGTCTCCCATATCGTGCAGATCATCAGCGGAGTTAAGTGGCGGAGTTAAGAGTACCTGGGCGAAGGAAGTGCAGTGGAGATTCTCTGTGGATTCACAACAATTCAACTCTGGCGAGGTTGAATCTTTTTCAGATTTCTTACTAGAAAATTCAGACGTTTCCACCAATCAGGTAAACATGAATGGTGACCTCAACTCTATTTTTATGGCAGTTCATGGTCATGGCATGAATCTAAGTTCTTCTGAGCAACATGATGCAAATATTTATGCCGCATATGATAATGATCCTAATTACTGGGAAAACCTTTATCCAGGTTGGAAATTTGATGCTGACACTGGACAATGACATCAAATAGATTATAATGATGCATGTCTGAATATCGTGCAATTGGATCATGTCTGAGATTTTTGATGGACCAGAAATAGTCTTCCTTGATTGTGTATGATGTGAAGTATACAACTAGTATGCATTTTCAAATAACGTTTTAGTTCAACGTATTAATATTATTATCTTCTTCATTTTTGCAGGCTAAAACATCGGTGTGAAGCAATGTCATATTAGGCTACAATCATGATTTATTTTGAATGTTAACTATGTTCGTATGGACTTTAGAAAAACTGAAATTAATTACATTATGATGATGTTTTGGAAAGTTTATTAATATCTATGTATTTGTGGTGTCATTATTGCGGCTAACAATTATGTTTGCGGATAGCTAATTTATAAAACAGTGGTTTGCAGATAACAATTATGTTTGCGCATAGCTAATTTGAAAAATAGTGATTTGCGAATATCAAATGTTTGCGGATATCGAAAAGTGGTTTGCGAATAACAATTCCCTTAATTATTAATGTATATACCACTACTACTAGTAACACCTCATGGGGCCTAGCGAGCACGTCCGCGACAGTAATCCTGACGTGGTAGTACTATGGCAACCCCTTCGCTTGTGCACACCTCCTCAAAGATGCATGTGACTTGCATGTGCACACAATGGAGCGCGAGCAATAAGAGTACCGATGTGCACGTACGAACCGCACGCGTCTTAGAGGAGGTTTGCATGGTTGATGGGACTGCAGAGGACATGACCGTAGTCGCAAGAGTACTACCACATAAAAGTATTGTCGTGGTCGCACAGGGGCCTCATGCACTATCACACATATTAATATTGTTATTTGGTGCAGATCGTGACCGTGCGTATCCCAAATCCGCCCTGTAGCAATTTCTTCATATATGTATATCCAATTTCGTAAATATAGGAAATTAAAATAAGCTACAAAATTTGAAGTATTTAACTACATCTGATGGGATTCTCCTAAAAATATCTTGAGACAAAGCAGGCCAAAGCACCCTCACCATGGGGGGTGCAGGTGACTGCTTCCCATGAACAGGGAGGCAGTTGCACCTACCACGCAGGCGCGCAACATCCAAATTGTCGGAGGTCATGCATGTCGCGTAGATCCCGTACGACACTTGTCACGTGGAGCCCGTGTGACACCTACCGCACAGAGACCGCACGACATCAGCTGCATAAAAGAACGGCTTTCGCATGGACGAAGGCCCTGCATGTTGCGCAGATCCTGCACGACATTAGCCGTGTGGGTCACACAACTCCCCGCACGGTCGGAGCTACGCTGGCCATGCATCCTCCACACGGTTAGAGATTGACCCGCACGGGCCATACATATCGTGCATCGACCATGAATGCCTAGTCCGTCTCTCTCCTCCGCTTTGTCGGGCTTGCCCATCACTCACCTCCACGCCGCTAGCCTCGTTCGTCGCTCACCTACACACTGCCAGCCACGCCCCTCGCTCACCTGCACATTGTCGGCCCCGCCACGCTCATCGCCGACGACCGCCGCCATGTTCATCGCTCTTTGCCTCCCGACACCCGTCATGATCACCTCTTCTCACCATGGAGATGCAGATAGTAAAATCTTCCATCTTTGGATGCACATAGTAAAATCCCGCAACATGAGTGTGAATATAGTAAAATCTCCTACCAAAGGGGTACATATAGTAAAATCTCCCACAATGGGGGTGAAAATTATAAAATTTCCCGTCACATAAGTGTGAATAGTAAAATCCCCACCATGAGGATGCAGATAGTAAAATTCTCACAATAATATTATGGAAAGTAAAATCCCCTACCATTGGGTGAGAATAGTAAAATTTCCCTCCATAGGGAGTGAATAGTAAAATCCATCATCTTGAGGTGCAAATAGTCAAATCCTCCACTATGAATGTGCAGATAATAAAATCCCCCGCCATGGGGGTGCAAAGAGTAAAATTCACCACCATGGGGTGCAAATAGTAAAATTCTTAATCACGATGGTGCAGATAGTGAAATATCATATCATGAGGGTGTGAATTAAAAAATTTCCCATCATGGAAGTGTGCATAGTAAAATCTCCCTATCATAGAGTGCAGATATCAAAACCTTTCTATCATATGTGTGTGGAGAGCCATATTCCCAAGCGATATAATTGTCAAAAGTCTCTCTCATAAGCTATAAAAGGGACATAGAACCCTCATTTGAAAGGACTAGGCTTTCTGCGCCTGAGAGATCTCATAAGTTTTTATTTAAAGATCTCTCAGAGTTCCTTCGGTGTGTACAGATCCCTTCGAAGATCTCCTTCGGCTCTCAAAGAGCTCATACGTCGCTCGAAGATCTCCTTCGGAATTTGAAAATCCCTTCGAATATCTCCTTTGAAGGTTGAAGATCTCCTTCAACGCTCTAAGATCTCTTTCAGTGCTCGAAGATCTCCTTCGAAGTTCGAAGATCCCTTAAAGATTGCTCGAAGATCTCCTTCGTAATACGAAGATCCCATAAAAATTGCACGAAGAACTCCTTCAATCTATCCTTCGAAGAACTCCTTCCACGCTTGAAGATCTCCTTTGGAATTCAGGCATCTCTTGGAAATTGCTCGAAGATTTCCTTCGGCGCTCGAAAATCACCTTCGCTCCTCAGAGGTCCACACGAAGTGTAACATCCCATTTTTCAATTAGACCCCCCCCCCCTTAGGAGTGACTTGAACATTCCTAGGTCATACCAAGTCCTAGGTTGAACCTAGGAGGTCAAGTGACCCAACTAGTTAGTTGAGACTCACTTGGGCTGCAAATAGTAAAATCTTAAAACCCTGATTTTGGTGGCCTAGTGGGTTCAATCTGACTCCAAGGCATTCCTAGACCTAATATGAGATCAATGGGTCACCAAGGACCCATTGGGTGCAAACCTAATGGCTAAGTTGACCCAAGTCAACTTAAGCCCTAGTTAGGCCAAAGTAACCCTGCCCTGGATCAACTCACCCTCTTTACCCCAAGTCTACCCTACCTAACCATACCTAGGCCTTAGGGGAGGTCAATGGGTCCCTAGGGGTCTATTGATGTTGACTCAGAAGGTTAAATTGACCAAGTCAACCCTAAACCCAAATCAAGTCAAACCTAGCTCAATTGGGTTAACTCAGGCTCAAGCCGCCTCATGTAGACTCATAGGGTTTTATTAGGAGTTATTATGGCTGCCTATAGCCTAAACCCTAGGCTAGCCAACATGTTGACTAGGAGAGAGAAAGAAGAGAGAAATAGGCTAAATATAGGAGAGAGAAAGTGTGAATTAAGGGTATTTTCATGCTAGAATGGTGAGCCCCCCCTCTCATATGGCATTTAAGGTTTTAATATTAATTTTATGGGCTGCCTTTAGACTTCTAGGGGAAGAAAATTCGTGAGGATGACTAGGAGAGAAAAAAAAATAAGTATTTGGTTATATAGAGGAGAGAGAAAAGGTGGTGGAGAGGTGTTTTGAAGAGGGAGGAGGCATGAGTTCGGCCAAAGAGGGGCCAACAGCCACCTAGAGGTTGACACCTCTTCCCCCCACCCTTTTCCCGGCCATCAAGAGGTGTTTCCACCCTCTCTCTCCTCTAACCACCCCCCCACATGAAGAGGTGTTTTGCCTCTTGGAGAAAACCGCCTCTCTCCCCCTCTCCTCTTTATATACTCACTTAGGAGAGAGGGGAGATCATTTTCGAAATCAGAGAAGGGGGGGTGAACCCTTGCCGGAGCCATCAAGGAGAGAAACGCCGCCACCGCCGCCACCATGGCATCCCGCCGTTCAACTCGCATCCAAGCCCGAAATCAGGTCCTCCCTCACCTTTTCTCTCATGTTTAGATCCTAGGATTGTTTAGGAGTTGGTTTCATGCTCAAACGAACCGGAGCAAAAGCTTAAAATTTCAGAAATTTCCATTTTTATGGAATTTTTGGTGGGCTCGGGTAGGGCGGCGCCGCCACCTCCGGCCGCCCTAGCCGCCGGAAAGGTTAGCCCCCACCACCGGGAACATGTAGGAGTTGTTTCCCGGTGGTGGCGCCGCCCATGGTGGCCGGAAAAAGGCCCGTGAAAGTCATTTTCACGGGTTCTGGTTCAGTCCATTTGGAGAAGACGAAGTACAGCTGCCGTCCGATCGCTTTAAGATTCGTGCAGGATCAAAATAAATACTTATAAACTCATATTTTTCGGATTTTCTGTATTTAATAAAACAGTTTTACTGTAAATTAAATTTAGGCCTCTTATGGACACCTACTGAAAAAGGTCATAACATGAAAGTTGTAGGTATTTTTAATACCTACAATTTGATATGTAGTGGTGAAAAATTGGATGAGGGGACTGCCCTGTAGAGCCTTTTTAATAAGGGTATGTCCTACAACTAGGGTAGTTTTCTTCTAAAAATTATTTAGGCCCTTTAGAGGCTTATCCATCAAATTTGATCAACATGAATGTTGTAGGATTTTTAATTATCTACAGTTTGATATGTTATGGAAAATTTTAGGACAAGTATTTTGACCTATAGGGCCATTATTCTAGGGTAGGTCCTACAAATAGGGCAGATCTTTGAAAAATTCCCTACACCTAATCCTTGGTCCAAATGCTTTGAAATTTGGACAGAGACTCAATATTACCTAGACCTAACTCCTGTAAAAATTGGAGACCATTTGGGATAGTGTAACGTAGGGTTCTGCCCTAAACCTAGAAAAGCTAGGGTAAGGTAGTTGAAGGGTCAAATGACCTCCAAACCCTCCCAAATTTTGGTGAGGTGTCCCTGGTATAGGTATATAGGTCTGGTTCAAATTTCAACTCATTTGGTTGAGTTTTGATTAGGAATCCTCTAAACCCTAGTTTTGACCTAGTAGAAGGAAGGTTAGTGAGAAGGTTCCTTGCACTCTGGTATGATCATCTCACCTCAACAGAGGTTGAGATTTTTACCACTGGTTTATTTTGGTCATAAGATTATCCTTAGGGAATATGGGATGATTTAGGGTAAGTTTACCCTAGGGCCCAGGTTAAAACCCTAAAGGTGGACTTTGGGGGTTTGTGAAGGACATAGGGGCAAATGCCCTTGTATGGCCTTGAGATTTGGTGGAAAGGTTGTTAATGAGTTTTTAACTCTCTGGTTGTAATGTCAGATAATTTTGATGTAGGTAGCTACCTCAAAACTTAAACCCTAGTTTTAGGGTAGAAGGGATTTTAGGTCAAAACAGTATCTTAAACTCTTTTAAAAGCCATGAAATTGGGGTAGTGTGTTTCTAGAGTAGTTAGGACCCTTGGATAATTTTACTAGAATTTTTGGATAGGTATTTCTAGTACTTCATTCATGAATGTGGGTATAGCCCTTTTTGATGTTTTATTTATTAAAGATTTTTAATCCAAATAAGGCCCCCTTAAAACTCTGGAATTAGATGTTTTTGGCCAGTAGGAATGCCCATGAATTTTAGTTCAATTTTATGTTGATTAAATAGAATAGTTCCTTCACAAGTATTATTAAAGGGCTCTATGTTTTAAAAATATTTTATGGCATAATTATTCTCTGGAAAATTATGAAAGTTGGTAAATAGTGTTTTTAAATCATTATGAATCAGTGGGATTTTTCTATGGATTTTTGGAGTTATGGATTTAGTACTTGATTCACAAGCATGCTAGATTAGGGTTTTTGGTAAATGATTTATTATAAATTAATTTCCAGCAAGAAAATTATGAAACCTTTATAGTACTGTTTTCATAGTATTTCTAGTACCCTGTAATTAATCTAAACTATTTGGAAGAGTATTTGATGTAGTTTATTCATTAGACATGAAGAAAATGGATTATTGCAAAATTAAGTTTAGGCCCCTTAGACCATAGGGAAAATTGTCAAACCTTGGATATGTTATTTTTAGATACACTAATATTTGTCTTAAATTTATTATGATTTATACATGACTGAAAAGTATGATCCTTGTACAAATTTGGAAGACCTTGGATTTAATAAAGATTAATTAATTATTAGGTTAATTGGAAAAAAAAATTGTTATTATCAGAAAAATCGATTCAATAATGTCATGATAGGCCCCCAGAAATTAACTTAGGCCGTATGGAAGAAAACACAAAGGACATTCTATCAAGGTCATCATATAGTGTAGGCTGGTCTGCATTTAGCGTTTTCGTAAAAGATCGCATTTGGAGACGACTTAGGGCAATGTTAGAGTTTCTCAATGTGCTGATTGGGATGGATTTAGATAGGTTGTCATGGAAGGTTCTAAGGAGTGACGAGAAGAGAGTGGTTGTGGTAGAAGGAGCACGGATCCGACGAAAGATCGTCGTCCCCGTAAGAGTGAAGAGTCAAATCCACCCTAGGTTTAGTTTGATGCAATTTATAGAGGGAACGGGGAAGGGAAAAACAACCAATAATAATAAGTGCCTTGCGAAAGGGAACTTCGGGCCGTAATGCCGCCGTCTTGGTTCCTAGTGCCCTTTGAGAGCCCTTCACGGGGTATGCCGGGGGCAGTCCTGGGCTAACGTAAATCTTAAAATAAACGAAAGAGTAATTAGCCTAATAGGGATTCACATTGCACACACTCATTAGTTAGGGTTGGTAATGGTTAAGTCGTCCCGAGGTGTTCAAAGGGGCGCCATCCCGCGGTGCTCAAGGGATGAGGTTTGGAATTGTGCCGGACGGTTTAGTCCGGGGAGCTTAGTCTCGATTTGTGGTTGAGTCGGACGGTTTGGTCCGGGAGCTTTACTCTTGACTTCTTATATTAACTGCTGCATGTGCATAAAAATAGGAAAGATTAAGGTGGTGGGTTCTCGATATCGGGGAGTTCGATTGCACCGACACCGATATCGTTGACTCGGCAAGGTGACTAGCACTTAGCCAAGGTTAAGTCTGGCGGTCCAGTCGGCAAGAGTACGCAGGAGTCCGCTTTGTGCACCAAGCGTTGAGGGCGTACGATAGGTCAGACCAGTGGTGCTTTTACTGGTTTTGAGGTGGGCGAGGCCCAACCCACCGCTTCCGTCTGCCACTACGGAGGTATCCTGGGAGGTAACGGCTCTGAAAGGGGGAACTAAAGGTTTGTATACACAAAGTTGGGTGTGTGAGTTGCACTGCTTGATCATCATACCCACCATATAGCTGCATGCTATAATCATTCATAACAACCTTGACACCTAAAGTATAAGTGGAATGGGACGCTTATACTTTAGGACTTGCAAAACGACCCCTTGGTCTATAAGCTTGTGTGGGCAAGTTTATAAATCAAAGGTTAATTTCAATATACATATGCTGCTGTTTGTTAACCGACACCCCAACGTATAAGTGGAATGGGACACTTATACGATGGGAGCCTTGTAGAAGATCCCTTGGCTTATGTGTACTCACATAAGTGGAGGTTTAATTTCTTACTTACTTACCTTTCTATTTTACCTATTACAACACTTATATTGCTCCCCTGTCATAACTTGCTAGTTAGTTCCACCGTCATCTGCTTTTGACTACTCTCCACCTTCATGTCCTTCCCTTTCTTCCTCTTCGCTCGGTGCCTTAGGGCATGGGGGAAGGGGTGGGGGATGATAGGGCTTAGTCTTATAGACTAACGGTTTTCGAACCACATCATTTTAGGGAATCGTGAAGCCCAACCCGGAGGAGCAGCCCAGGAGGCCGGTGCGCTTGGAGACAGGGCAGTCTAGCTCAGGAGTTCAGACAGCCGGGACCGTGAGTTCCGTTCCTTAGTAGCAGTTTGTTTTTCAGCTTCCGTTTGAGTGACTATGTAGTGAGGTGTTGTTGTACCGGGCTTAAGCCCTCTTCCTTTCAGTACTCTATTTTTACTCTGATGTTATACTGTGGACACTCCCTTCGTGGAGTTTACATATATGTGATTTATATTGTGGACTGCAATTCTCTTTACTGTTCTACTTGCTACTTGATTGTGATCGAAAAGGCCGGCAGAATTGGCGCGTTGTAGTGACGACCTTCCCGGGTGCGAAGGTGTCACCGCAAAGCGGCGGTTCTGGGCATAAGACCCCGAGTTTTGAATCGAAAAAAAAAATGGGGTCTTACACGAAGACTACTCGAAGACCTCATTCAGCTTCGTCTTTCGAGTACAGAGCCCTGTTGTCGCATTCATCATTCCAGATTGTTTCCGAGCACGCTCCTCAACACTCTGCCCCAAGTGACCTCCACGGTCCAGAAGAACTATTGTACGAGCGGCGACCTATCACCATCAAATGATAACTTTTGTAACACTCAAAAGAATAATGCATCTTAGTCACCACCGATCTGGCCTCGCGACTCCCCCCATTTTCAGGTTTCCACGCTAAAAGTCTTCGTTCCAGTTGGTTAGTTTTCTTTATGACCGTTTGCACGCTCAGCTCACTCTCGAACTGAAACGATTTAATTTGACCGGAGCTTCGAGCGCCTCCGAACAACATGATCTTTGTTGTTGTGAGGTTAAACAGGCTCTGCCCGTCCGTAGATTATGAATGAAAGTGCTTTTATAGAGCGACCATAGTACCGAGCAAGATTAATTTTTGATAATCGCAGGACTTTCATGTGAGACACGATATATAACAAGCGAGAAAAGATTTTAAATATCGGAGAATGAGCCAAATTTGGGCGGGCCAGGACCGATTATTGAATAGTCAACCAAAAAAGTCAAATTTGTTCAGCGATTTAGTAACGGAATATTGACTAAACATATATGTGTAATATATAATAATAAGGACAATATACTAATAATACAACCCATTTATCCCACGTGCTCCCAGAAATATTTGGGAGAGGACAAGTTTCCCACGCCTTTTCCGGCAAATCAGTATCTTAACCATCCGATACGGAGGGCCGTTGGATCAATTAGGGGATGGCATGGTAGACCATCACTTGATTAGGAAAATTAACGGTTCAGATCAGTGAAGGAATCTAGGGTGTTATAATTCTGGACACGTGTTGGTCCAGTAGTTGTAAATGAATTGCGGCGCATGGTACTTGGATGCACATTTGAAAAGTGTTTTTTTTAAATAGTTGGCGATGGATTTGAGAATTGGTGGTTTGGATTTCACCCACTTTCAAAGAAAGAAACGCTACCCGTTTCTACAAATTGTTCATTATGTGGTGGGAGATTGTAATACTCTTCTCTATTCACATTGGACAGGCCGGCACGAGAAATAAGTAGGTCTTTTTGTGTGGGTAAAATTTGATTCATCCACTTCAAATCCAACGATCCAAAATAAGTTGGAAAGTTTGGGATTCGATCTTGCACTTGTCAATATTCGTGCAAAAGTAGATGAGCGATCCCGACTTCTCCCACGCGCACCTGAAAAAATTTCCGGCCTACACGTCTGTCAAGTGTGATGAAGATAAGATACCTTGACGGAAGACGAAGACAAGATTACCAAATTTTTCCAAGAAACAAATCAGAAAAAGATAAACAATTATGATTTTACGGGAATTGTTAAATGCAGGAATTGTTAAAGTCACTGCATATTTGACTAGTTGTGCCATAATTTTCCTTATTTTATTCTTAAAATTACTCCTTAAAAATAGGTATTTGAATCCTCTCTATTTGGAGTGAAAAAAATAGTATTCATTTCACGATCCAGATCTACTTCTGGTTGATAAGACGGGTTCACTAATCCTATTCCTTTCTATTTTTATTTTAATAAAAAAATTTTACGCCTTTAGATCAAGTAAGAATGCATCCAGACCATGAAATAGACCTTCATTTAAGGTCTCAAATAGAAAAATTCTAATCCAAAAAATACTAGTCGCAACAACCTAACTCTCACCGCAATTTTTCCTAATCTATAGGCACCAACACCGGTGGGGGTGGTTGCTCTCCAGCCACTGTTGGGACCGCTGGATAGATCTGTGTGAGCTACGGAGAAGATGTCACGGAGAAAACCATGTTTCCCCCAACTTTGCCGATGTTTCTCCAACAGAGAAGATGTCTCAAATCATGGAGGAAGGAAGGGCATTTTCCTTGCGTGGGAAAGCTGGAGATCCTCAAACCTAAACTTGTCGACTTCCTATGCAGGACTCTCCCCTTCGCAACTGATTCCATTATTTCCTCTTTTCGTTCCACCATCATCCCATTCCCTCAGATGTAGTAATCATCGCAACTCCGCCTTACTCTTCCATTGCTTTCCAATGTCCCAGAAAAAGTTTTATCCACGACATCTAAGTCAATGAAGGCTTATTTTGTTTTCCTTACTCTTACCTTCGTTGTATAAAAGGGAAATAAATATCGGGTTCCTTCTAGAAATTTAGGTGATGTTTTGTTGGGCTGATAGCCTCCGGTGTGTTTGCACCAAAACGTCATTTGTGTTATAAGCGGCATTTGTATCCGCTGATCCAGCAAACTGTGTTTATTCTCGTCCGTCGTTTCCTTCTACGGCGCCATCCGTGATTTTTCCCCGGTCTTCCACACTTCGCGACTTTTTGATTTCGCACGACACAGTGCCCATCCTCCGCAGAAGCCAGCAGTTGGAATCACTCAGTTGGAGGAATCGCTCCGTTGTCGCCTCCTCTCCCGACCCCTACTTGAAGCCCTAAAAACCAGCAGTGCTCCCCTCGACAGATCTACGATTTAACGGTTCTATTTCCAAATAGCAGGGATTTTCTAGTCCTTCTTGACGCCCTAGCATTTCCCGCAGTATTTTGCTCGTCACGCACCCGCCGGCGCCGAAGGTTCTTCTCTGAACTCCGTTCGTTTTTCAGTCCCTGGGTCTTTTCAGAACCCTGTTCACTCCTCACACGCCCGACATCCCTTTTGTTGATCATCAACGAACAAGCCCTCCTCCGACGATCTTCCTGCTTGACGGTGCAGTTCCATCCTCACTCCATTGTTGATAGCAAATGACAATCTGATTGTATAACCAAATGATATTCATTATAAGATGGTTTTGCAGTATATTTTCTCTTTATTTCTACTAAATCAATTTCGCGCTTCAAGTAGCTATGCTATGCTTGTTTAGGATTATCAATTAATCATGATTTTGGGATTTCAAATGCTCAAGCAATCAATTCTGCCAGTTTATTTTAGCATTATGACTGTTTAATTTTTTTACTTGAGGACACTTATGTGGTGTCACGTGAATAGATAAGTGTTGACAATGGTGGTTCAGGGAGTAGAGGGTTGAGAAACAACTTTTTGAAAAATTATTTTGCAAACACATTTCACCCGAATAATTTTTTAATAAAACTCCGTTTTTCAGAATCAGCACTGAAAGTGAGGGTAAGATCTACCTTTACTCTAGAGGGGGGGGGGGGTGAATAGAGTATATTAAAATAATTTTTCAGATAAAAATTATTTGTAGTGAAAGACTTGATTTAAGTATATGTGTAATGTGCTTACAGTAAATAAAACTAAGAAGCAATAAACAAAATCACAGCACACAGCAAAGCAAAAACACAGCAATCAAGAAGACACAAGGATCTATAGTGGTTTCCCAATCAACTTGGGTACATCCACTCTTCTACCACCCTAGGTAGAAATCCACTGCAGGAATAGTTGATCAGGTGTCCTGGACACCAATGAGCTTTTAATAAGGTGCTCAAAAACCAAACCAGATTTTTTGATCAGGTGTCTTGTCACCACTGAGTTTTGACAAGATCTCAGAAACCAGCCACAAAAATTTTGAAGAGAGTTTTGAGAAACCCTTTTACAGCAGGATAAAGAAAGAAAGAAAAAAGTTTGTTGTTCTTCTCTATCAATAGTCTAAGAGAAGACTAGTGGATGATGTTGTCAAAGCTCCCCCTGAGATCTGCAATTGTTCAGGAAGAAGAGCTTTGCATAGGGTGATAGGTCTTCAGTGACTTTAGATCTCCAGCAAGAGATGATTTCAGCAGTTGCTGAAATGTGATGTGTCTGGAGTGTTTGATGAAGAAGCCTTTGAACACTTGAATCAAGAAGATCTTGAAGGAGTAGTATAGAAGAAATCTTTTCTTGTTTGATGATCTCCTTCACAGTATTATTCCTTGTGTTCTGTATGAATTCTAACTCAGTAATCTTGTAGACTTGTGTCTCTTGAGTCTATTCACAGAATTAACTTGATTGAAATCTCTTCTATATTTCTCAAATGATTCTGAAGAGATATATTGAAATTCAGTCTTCTGGATAGTCGTTAATCAGTCATAAATGACTTCCTTAAATGATATTTGTCTCTGGAGGAAAGTCCTAAGAGACATTCCATTTTGTCTTCCTTGAAACTTGCTCCAGAATAATTGAAAAGGCTACAAAATCCTTTGAAATAAATGCTGATAATAAATCAGATTGAATTCCATAACTGACTGAATTTGAATTCTTGAAATCGTCGATCTCTTCAGAAAAGCGTCGATCTGAGCTCAACTATCATCGACCTGAGCTGATAGACTGGATCTAGACTTGAAACAAAAATCGTCGATCTGAGCTCAACTATCGTCGAACTGAGCTCAGAGACTGGAATATAGCTAGAGAGAGAAACGTCGATCTGAGCTCAAAGATCGTCGAACCGAGTTCGACGACTCGTTGAACCGAGTTCGACGACTCGTTGAACTAAGCTCAGAGATAGTCAAACTGAGTTCGACGCCTCGTCGATCTGAGCTCGACAAAAATTTGCCTAAGTCTTCTGCACTTGAATTCTGATCTTAGAAGGTCTTGGGGGCAGCTTCCAAGCCTAAGTTCTAACCCTTAGACTCATTCTAATTGACCTTTAAGACTATACAAGAAGGTCAAAACAATTTCCTAAGAACATAGTGATCCTTGCCCAAATTAGTAATAGGGTGTTCCAACAAGCACTTTTTCTATCAGCAGCTTTCCATCAGCAGCAGCCCAACCAAACAGAGCCTTAGTAGAATTGCACTGCAATCTAGGGGTGTGCGGGAAATTCAACTTCACCTTCATTTTTATAAAATCACGTTGATGATCATTGTTGTTGATCACTCGAGATTTTGGTATATCGGACTAAATTGAACCTTCTTAGCTCGGGAGCGGTTGAGTGCGCAAACAGTCATAGAGAAAAGGAAATCTGACCAGAGAATTTTTTTTAGCGTGGAAAACCCTTCAACCGGGTGAAAAACCACATGGTCAGATCTGTGTCGGCCAAACCTCCACTATTTATTGGGTGTTGTATAGAGCTTTTTTGAAGAACGAAAGGGCGACAAACCACCTCTCGTTACAATTTGAGAGATAAAGTGAGAGCTGTGCTCGGAGGGTGACAGACCACCCTTCACAAAGCTATAACTATTTCCCGTTATAATTAGGATCTTCGTGCTCGTGGAGGCTTTGAGGTCTTTGACTTTAGCTTGAAGGCGAGAACAGTTTTTTGCGTTCTGACGTCAGGGGCTTGGAAGCTCGGACGGCGTGCTTTGCGTGCTTTATCCTTTTGTGGCTTTGTCTCCTGTTGCGCTCATTGGAGTCTGGAGTGGCAGACTTGATGTTGTCCGACGAGCTTGCTGCTGAGACGAGGGTGCTGGAAATGCTGAGCGTTTTGCGCGTTGGGCTGCAGTTGAGCGGTCTTTGGCGGGCTCTGAAGTTGCTTTTGCAAACTGCTAACGGTGCAGGGTACATGAACTTTGGATGCTCTGGCAGGCTTGGTATGCTGACAATGAGGAGACAAGGTGGTCTTGACAGAGTGCATGGAAACGTGCTTAGACGATCTTGACGACGGAGCGCGCAGAGGCGCGCTTGGACGATCATGACGGCGGAGCGCGGAGGCGCACTTGGTGGAGGAAAGCACGTAGGGCGCTTGCTGGAAGAGAGCGTGCGAAACATTTTTTTAAAGAAGAGCGTGTGGGGTGTAACATCCCGACTTTCATTGGGCCACCGGAATCCTAATGGGCCCAATAAAAGTGACCTGAACCTTTACCCGTGGCCCATACCAAAGTAGGAGGTAACCCTATACGGGGATATAGAGCTAGAAAACTCTGATTTGAGTTCTGTCAGTTCCTGTGATCTCGTGTAGTCAATACAAGTGTGTTGGAACTCATTCTGTTAAATTCCAAGATCATATGGTGGATATGGCTATTCACCGTAGAACGTCGCAAAAACGAAATTTTTGGATATCGAGCTAGAAAACTCCGATTTGAGTTCTGTCAGTTCCTTTGGCTTCGTATAGTCAGTATGAATGCATTAGAACTCGTTGCATCACGATTCGAAGTATAACGACGAATATAAATGTTTTGACCATTTTAAAGCACCGCGACGCGCAGATTTTGAATATTTAGCAAACGAACTCTGATTCGACCACGGTCAGTGGAATTGAGTTCGTATGGTCAATATGAAGTCAACAGAGTTTGTCCCGGTCAATTTCGAGGACGAGTAGTCAATCTGTGGTCAAACCAAGCATTTTCATGCACCGAAAAGGGTGCGCACACAAATTATGACACGACACCCCAACTTTGATCTGACTCCTCTAGCAACCTTACCTATTAGTTGGCGCCGTCCATTAAGGGATTTAGCCCCCCAACAACGGCAGGTGTAGGTCTTGCGACCTTACCTATTTGGTAGGCGCCAACTGGTAAGGGAGTTAGCCCCCAGCGGCGGCAGGTGTTGGTCTTGTGACCTTACCTATTTCGTAGGAACCGACCGCTAAGGGAGTTAGCCCCCAGCGACGGCAGGTGTAGGTCTTGTGACCTTACCTATTTGACAGGCGCTGACCGGTAAGGGAGTTAGTCCCCCCCAATAGCGGCAGGTATAGGTCTTCGGACCTTACCTATTTGGCAGGTGCCGACCGCTATGGGAGTTATCCCCCTAGCGGCGGCAGGTGTAGATCTTGCGACCTTACCTATTTGGTAGGTGTCGTCCTGTAAGGGAGTTAGCCCCCAGTGGCGGCAGTTGTAGGTCTTGCGACCTTACTTATTTGGCAGGCGCCGAACGCTAAGGGAGTTAGCCCTTAGTGGTGCTAGGTGGAGGTCTTACGACCTTACCTATTTGGCAGGCGTCGACCGCTAAGGGAGCTAGCCCCCCAGGGCGATAAGTATAGATCTTGCGACCTTATCTATCGCAATCTTCCATCCAAAGCATATGAAAAAGTGAAGTCAATTCGCTAATTTGTTAAAAAAACATAAAATATTAAACAAATGTCTTAATGTCGATTAAGCTGGCGGGGTAGAAGAAGAGGTGTTAGAACAGTTTTGTGATTGTGGAAGGAGTTATTCTCATAGACTGATTACTTTGTGGGCTGCCCCCTAGTCCCTTCTAGCAGGCGGGCGGTTGATCCTTCGTCTGCCTGGGTGACGCTGGCTTGTTTGGCGCTTTGCTTCACAAGAATCTTTTCAAGAGCCATTGTCGAAAGAAGGCGCCTGATCTCTTTCCATAGTTTGGTACAGTCTTCTATGTCATGCCCGGATCTGCAGTGAAATTCACAATACTACGATTGGTCTCCTTTATTCGAGACAACGGGCTTGGGTATATGGAGCGGTATCTTACCTTGAATTGCGTAGAGTACGTAGGTTGTCCATGGAGGTATTAAAAAGAGTGTGGTTCTTATGTTGTTGGGCTTGCGGCTCATTGCGACGACCGTTGCTTCTCTTTTGAGCTGGTAACTGCTCCCGCTCTTTTCGCTTTAAACTACCTTGAAAGTGCTACCGATGTGCTTCTACAACTTCATCAGCTGTAATTGGAGCCTCAACGTGGCCCACGAGAATGGCATAGTTGGGGTCCATTTCCCTCACTAGTGCTGAGTTAAATCTGTCGGTTTGGAGCCCTCCTAGGAGGAAGTTGTGCAGAAGATGTAAGACCCCCCTCCCGGAACACCAAATACGGCACGAGGGGAGTCTTATGCCCAGAACAGTTATCTTGCGGTAGCGTTAGCACACAGGCTAACCTGTACTACAATACGCATATCCTGCTGGCTATAATCAATATCATTCATTGCCAACCTAACCAAGAATATAAAACAGAAGTCAAATCCACACATAAGTAAAATAGTCCAAAAGAAGTACATCAAATAACCGAAGCATCAACAAGCTTCTATAATATCAGAGTATAAGTACAAAATCGCTCAAAGGCTATAACTGAAATCTCTCAAACACTCACATCAGTTACGGATGGCAGCGATGGTATCGTCACATTAGGTCCTATCGTCTTAGCCTGGCTGCCCTGCTACATAACCTGCTGCTCTATCTGCGGGGTTTCCTCCTAAAAAGGAAGACATAGCAACCGTTAGTCATAAAGACTAAGTGTCTATCACACCCGCTCCCCTGGAGACTCCTCAGCACCGGGCGGAGAAAGGAACAAGAGTATAATATATATAAATGATCAGTAGTACAAAACAGGTGGTATAGAGCTAGTCAATAACAGTGAATATCAAAGTATATATAACAAATGGATAAACAATCTACTCTAGCAGTTCTACCATAAACAGCAGTATATAAGTATAAATCTACGACAGTAAGTAACTTAACTTATATGAATATCCATGCATACATATAAGTTAAGGATCAACTTAATAGTAAAGTAACCCATCGTATAAGAGTGCACATACAAACTTATTTGATGAGAATCTTGTGTATATAATGTATGTAATGATATGAATGCAATGAAATAACTCACCCATGAGCATGCACAAGCAACTGTTATGTCGACACAAACTTGTAGTTCTTACTTTTCGAGCAGGTAGCTAACCTCTCAGGCATCAACCGTCGTGGCCAGACGGTGATAGTAGAGCGGGGTGTCTCCACTACTAAGCTGGCATCCACACTACCTGGCCAAGGTCTCCGTACGCCTCAACGCTAAGAATACAATAGCAGAGCTCACAAGCATACTACGGCTCAGAGATGTCTTGGGTAGATGTGCACCAAGAACACAGCCCAGACTGACCTATCATTGTGGCACGGAAGGTGCCTCTATAAACATATCACTAAAGGACCAAGGCCAACCATCCACTTGCATGGAGGGTGCCTCGGGAAGTAAACACCGAGGACCAAGGCCAAACCGTGCAAGTCTATCTGTCAGCTCCCGCCGGTGTGACGACTAGCGAGTCAGTAGACCTGTCATACTATCCTTAACTCAGGATCATGACACCGTGTGTCAACTCACACCGCATGCATTTCACATATAGGGCTCACAAAGTGAGCCCCTTATTTTATTGCACATCTCGTGCTCAACAACATGCAAGGGCTCCACACCGAGTCCCTTATCAACATGTCGTTTTAGTGCAGCAACACCCTTGCACTTCCAACCCTTCCAAATATCCTTACCACACAAGGGTTCATTATTTACACAGGTGGCAAGCCACTGTATAAAACACACCAATTCCACACTGCTACCTGTAGGGACACAACTCTAAGCAGTAGACTACTATAATCATTCCATTAACCATCATACTACATGGCCAGAAATTAACCTCACCTAGTTCCTCTCTTAATAACCAAGCATTCTCAGCAATTATACTTTCACATGACTTTCACAACAACATAATGATACTTCACATATTCATCAACCATTTGATTATCATGATTACATATAGACTATAATCACCTAACTTTAACATCAATTGGATACAATCTCCTTACCAAGTTCAAACCATTCGTGCACATATGGATCAATCAACTAAATGTCGACAACCATTTGTTCATCGCAATCACTATCAATTATGTACAACAAACTTCAAGCCAACCTCATCATTATTCATCGTACTACCATTATCAAGTACATCCTTATCAGTTTACGTATTTAAATAATCCCTACCGTCCCAACTCGTCACCCCTTTCGTTCACCAACTTCCACCGCATCATCTCGTTCAAGTACACTTCACTACACCATTTGTTCATTAAGGATCTATCCAACAAATATCACTAACCATATTTTATCACAATTACTTATAGATTAAATTCACTAAAACATTAATGTTATTGTACTACAATCTCTCTACCAAATCCAAAGCCGATTCAACCCAAACCAGAGAACTATATGTGCAGAAAAGATTACTGTACAACAACTTCGATCAAGGATTCCCGAGGCTACAAGAATTTGGTGAAGGCGTGTAAATACTCGTTGGAAAGTTCTTTCCGTGGGCTACAACTTTTATGTTCAACACACTACCCAGATCCGGCCACATCGGTTTTATTCCGTGGCTAATACTGGACTTTTAGCCACGGTTTGCCTGAACCGTGGCTAAAAGTCTACTATTAGCCACGGTTTGCCTGAACCGTGGCAAAAGTTCGTGGCATCGTTTAGTCCCACATCGGCAAAAAAAATGAGATTTTTGGGTTTATAAGGAATTTATTTCAATTAGCCTTTGAAATAAATATAGCGGCGGCCGGGCGGCGGTCGGGCGGCGGCGGCGGCCGGGCGGCGGCGACGGCCGGGCGGCGGCGGCGGCCGGGCGGCGGAGGCGGCCGGGCGGCGGCGGCGGCGGCCGGGGGGCGGCGGCGGCGGCCGGGCGGCGGCGGCGGCGGCCGGGCGGCGGCGGCGGCGGCGGCCGGCCGGCCTGAATTTTTTATATTATGAGTGGCCTTTTAACCACGACGATTAAACCGTGGCTAAAAGTCCACTATTAGCCACGGCAATGAACCGTGGCTAAAAGTCCAGTATTAGCCACGGTTTTGGACTTTTAGCCACGGATTGGACTTTTAGCCACGCTCGTATTGCCCACGCCCATTTTCCGTGGGCAGACCGTGGCTAAAAGTCTTTAGCCACGGTTTTGGACTTTTAGCCACGGCAATCTGCCGTGGCTAAAAGTCAGTTTTCTAGTAGTGTGTGCAGAAAACAGATTTCTGCATGCATTTTAAAGAGAGATGAACGACATTGGTTCATATTCTTCATCAAGCCATATGTTCGAACCATGTCCAGAAATTCCTCCACCCTTATTCACCCTCATGAGACCATTTTCTCTTCACAAACCAAGTCCTCCATCTACTCAAGAAGAGGGGAGAGGTTGAAGACATCACTATCCTTAGGGCACAAGCCCTAGAATGGTCTCTTCCTAGGAAATCTTCATCTCGCAAGTCAAAAATCTTTTGAATCGACATCTCTCCTAGAAATAACTACAGATCTAGCACCAAGGGAGAGGGTAGGAAGTTCACCTCATTTCCGGCATTTCCGGCCATGCATCTCGTCACTCTTCTTTGCGACATCTTCTTTCCCTTCATTGATGTTTGTTCTTTACGGGAAAGAAGGTCGGCTCCGGCAATCTGTCGCTCCTTCCGCTTCTGTCAGGGTTGCACAGTAATGGATCGGCAAAATGGAGAAGTGACGGCTAGGGT
Source organism: Platanthera zijinensis (assembly GCA_039513925.1). NCBI lineage: Eukaryota > Viridiplantae > Streptophyta > Magnoliopsida > Asparagales > Orchidaceae > Platanthera > Platanthera zijinensis. The sequence continues at coordinate 49,397,634 of CM077081.1, forward strand.
TTTCCATAAATGTCCTTTTATAAGAGGAATTAGGGTTGAACCGCTTTCCACGTGTCTCTGTGTTACTAGACCGCCTATTATTATATCAATTATGTCATTTTGAAAAGACGCGTCTAATTTAAGTGCTCTAGCGTCAAACCCGAAAATTCCGGTTCAGTAGCAAACCGGGCCAAAAATTCGTCTAAGGCAAAAAGCGTTGAGTCCAGTCACCGCTCTCAACGCCTACAGACGCCAGAATAATTTAAGTTAAATGGCGTTGAGTGCACTCAACGCCGCGTTGAGTGCACTCAATGCCTAACCCGCCAAAACATGTTCTAAGTTAAATGGCATTAAGAGCGTTGACTGCACCCAACGCCGCGTTGAGTGCACTCAACGCACTCAACGCCTAACCCACAAGGCAAATTTCTAAGTTAAATGGCTTTGAGTGTGTTGACTGCACTCAACGCTGCGTTGAGTGCACTCAACACACTCAACGACAAACCCGCTAACAAATAATTTAAGTTAAATAACGTTGAGTGCGTTGACTGCGCTCAACGCCGCGTTGAGTGCACTTAACGCACTAAACGCCAAACCCGCCAGGAAATAATTTAAGTTAAATAGCGTTGACTGCATTGATTGCACTCAATGCCGTGCTGAGTGCACTCAACGCACTAAACGCCAAACCCGTCAGCAATTTTTTCTAAGTTAAATAGCATTGAGTGCGTTGACTGCACTCAACACCGCGTTGAGTGCACTCAACGCCAAACCTTCCATCAAATTTTCTAAGTTAAATGGCATTGAGTGCGACCGAGTCCACTCAACGCCTAACATTCAGAACGCTTTCTAAGTAAATTCCTGATCTAGTCGTTGAGTCCAGTTGACTCACTCGACGCTCCCCGAACCTCAGTCAATTTTCTCGACTCAAACACGTGCTAGGGGTCTGACACGAAATGAGACGTTACAAATCTTATAAACAAAATAAAAGATTTCGTCCCCGAAATCAGGTTAAGGCTGTGGGGAAGTAAAGCATGAAATTAAATTAAAATATGCTTTGAAAGTTACCTTGGGGAAACAACTCCGGGTAGCGCTTTTGCATCAAATCCACCGGCTCCCAAGTATATTCCTCCTTCCCATGATTAGACCACAGTACTTTTACCAACGGGACACTTTTCCTCCACAAGCTCCTTGTTTCAGTGTCCACAATCAGCACCGGCTCTATTCGAACAGTCCTATCATTTGCCACTACTCCATCTGTGGTGAGGACATGTTGCTCTGGTCGCAACAATGCCTTCCGAAGTGATGACACATGGAATACGTCATGAATATTCTCCAGCTCTAGCGGTAACTCCAACCGATAGGCCAGAGGGTCAATCCTTTCCAATACATCATAAGGCCCAATGTATCTTGGACTGAGCTTCGTCATACAACGCACCTGTGACACTCCATGCATCGGCCGGATCTTCAGGAACACCTTGTCACCCACTTTAAATTCTATCATCCGGTGTTTTGCATTATAGTATTTAGCCTGCCGAATTGGAGCCTCAAGCATGCGGTTCTGTATTAGTCTAACAACAACATCGGTATCATCAATGTACTTAATTCCCAAAACCTTCGGGTCCTCATCTTGCACCCACGACAAGGGGGTTCTACACTTTCTTCCATAAAGGGCTTCATGGGGTGTCATCCCGATACTGGCCTGGTGACTATTGTTGTATGAGAATTCTACTAATGGTGAGAGCCTTTCTCACGGCTCTCCTCTATCCAGCACACACAACCTCAATAGATCTTCCAAAGTTCTGATGGTCCTCTCAGATTGTTCGTCCGTCTGAGGATGAAAGGCAATGCTGAAGGTAAGGCGTGAACCCAAATACGCCTGTACAGCTTTCCATTCCTTAGATGTAAAACGACCATCCCGGTCATAAATAAGTGTCTTTGGCACGCCATAGTACTATACAAACTGCTCCACAAAGAGGCGTACCAAAACGTCCACATGAGCCTCTTTCTTTATAGGAATAAACCTGGCTACCTTTATCAGGCGATCCACGATTACCCAAACTAACTTATTCCCAGCACGTGAGCGAGGCAACCTGTGAACGAAATCTATGGAGATATCCTCAAACTTCTACTCGGGGATAGGCAACGACTGCAACAATCCTCCAGGGCTCTTGCATTCCACCTTCACCCTTTGACAGGCCTCACAATGCGTAACAAAATACCTGACGTCTTGTAACACCCCAAAAATCTCAAAATTGAATTTGAGGTGTAGGCTGTTTGACACGGCCTGGGACACGGGCGTGTCCCAGGGCGTGTCGGGGGTACACGGCCTGGGACACGGGCGTGTCCCAGGGCGTGTCACTCAAGAAATGGGCTGTTTGAGTCAGGGAAGTACACGGCCCGGAACCAAGCCTTGAACACAGCTGTGTCAGATTTGACACGGGCGTGTCCGATGCCGTGTGACTACCCGTGTACTGCTTGTTGGTTTCGGAGCTCGATGAGGCAGGGGTGACACGGGCGTGTCTCATGACTGACATGGGCGTGTCAGGTCCGACACGGGCATGTCGATGCCCGTGTTCTGGTAGAGTTCAGTCGGTACGAGTACCGCGTGTGCCGCTTAAGGGTACACGGCCTGTGACACGGGCGTGTCACAGGCCGTGTCAGCCAAAAAAGTGTAATTTTGGGAAAATCGTGGCCGTTCCTTTTCTCTATTTGGATCCAAGGGCTCAGGTAATTCCTTGCTGGATTAAAACACCAGAAGAGCTCATTCTTCATTTGGTTAAGTGAAGAGAGAAAGAGAGAGGAGGAAGAAGAAGGAGGAGGAGATCAAGCCACCGGTGGAGCTCCCGTGGTCCGATTTGCGATCCGAGGCCAGCGCTGTAAAGGCAAAGCTGCTGCGGTTCTTTCTCACCGGCTAGTTTTCGATGGCTCCCAAGAGATCGTCAAGGGTAACGATCTCCCTTCTTGGACATGTGAAGTCCTTCTTTTCTGCATTGCATAGGGAAAACCCTTCCCCGCGAGTGTGCGGTGGGTTGTGGCATCCCTTGGGGTAGATATGTGAAGTCCCCCTTGTTAGAGTCCGGAATTGGAGTACGGATCTAGGCATGCTGTGTGAAGCCCATCTGGACATGTTGGTCTGGATTGGTGATGCTTGTTTGCATATCGGAGAAGACTCTGTGGTTATGGCTTGTTTTGCCTTATGCCAACCTGTTGCTTGGTGCAGCAGGAAGTACTGGATGAAGTCCAGGAAATGAAGAGGGTTGGATGTAACTCTTGTGGCCGTGCGTTGCCACTTTGTGTGCGGTTGAGCCGTTGGGCTGCAACTCGATGAAAAGGCAGATTGTCGAACAGGAAAGGTGAAACTGACCCGCGCCTATAAATTGCCATAGATACTTCCGTATTTGAGGTGACACAGCGACTTGAGCAACGGGGGGTGGCTGATCCGTACCTGCGTTATGTCCGTCCGACTGGTAAGCCTGGTTATAGGTTTTGTTGGAGCGCATAATGAGAGTCTTAGGCCCGCGCGCCAAAAAGACTAGAATGATCAATACCGTGTAAACGGTGGTGTTGACCCTGGTTTTCCGATGCACCAAGAATGTGCCCTGAGTGCACGGACTGTCGGGCCGTGTGGCCGACGGTTGTGATGGCTTGAGTGTGCCTGCGAGCACATATTTGCTATTGTTGATACCATGCTGTGCAGGGAAGGAATGCTACTGCCCCGAGAAAGGGGTAGGATTGTTATAATTGGGTCAGCTGAATGCTGACCATTTCCATGTTTGCCACCGTTTGGGTGGATTGTCCCTATGCAGGTGCTGGAGAGCCAAGTGGTAAATGAAGGGCCGAAGCCCTTGCTGCTGTTGCTGCTGCTGCGGCTGGCCCTTGAAGGCTATGCGAATGTTTTGTTTGTTTTCTTTTACTCATGTATGGCCGGCCTGCGCGCCGAGGTTTGTAATCCATACGGTGTGGAAAGAGGAACTGTAAGGCCTTAAGGCCAAACCCTGTGTATTTGTTGTACATTCCGTGGCTGTATATATAATTGTGGTTTATATATTGGACATTCCTGGTTAGAGTTCAAATTACAACTTAAAGCTTCCGCTAGCATGCTCTGAGTTAGGATGCGTGTATGGTTTGGTATTATCCTGTGACCTCACCGTCTGTTTGTGGCATATAGTGTGGGGGCCCGGCCGGACTTCTACTATACGTCATGTAACGGATGGGGTCGTTACATTTTGGTATCAGATTCGTTCGGTCTTCCTCTTTCGAATTCGTGGTCGAATTCTTTTATGGGGTGGCGAGCGCGTGTTTGTGCGCCCTGCTGTAACGCTAATGAACTCTGGAATGTCCACTAAGGAATGTGCATAATCTTGTTTGAGGAATCTGCGTGTTCCTTTTCTGTTGTTTTGCTTGCATGCGATCGCTAATGTGTGTCTTGTCCACCTATAGGTGACGCGTAGTGGTGCTGGGCAGTCTGAGCCCCAGCGCTCTGATGAGAGTGCGGCACCAGCTGAGGTGCCCACACCTCCTCCATCTGCGGAAACTGTTCGCTTAGTTGCTGAGGCTCTATTTGCCATGTTTCAGCCGACCGGGCAAGCGCAGCCGGCAGTAGTGCCAGTTCGTGTTGATGTAAGACCCGAGCCGATTGAGGCAGTCAATCCACGAGCAGCTGACCGACAGTTGAAGCAATTCATGAGCTTCAGTCCGCCTATGTTTACGGGAATGGGATCCCCAACACAGGCAGAGGATTGGTTATCGCGTGTCAAGCGGATAATGACAGCGATCAGGGCGGAGAAAACTCTAAAGGTCACCTTGGCCACCTTCATGCTTGAAGGAGAGGCGCGGTTGTGGTGGGACGAGGTTGAGGTACACCATTTGGCGGGCAGGCAATTAACGCAAGTATCGATTGAGGAGTTCTCTCGAATATTTCTGGCGAAACAAGTCCCAGCGGCGCAACGCATTGCCATGGAAAATGAGTTCCCACGGTTAAAGCAAGGAGAAGATAGCGTGAATACCTACCTGCATGAGTTTACAAGATTGGGACGGTATGCGAGAACAATCTTCGCGGATGACCAAAGGAAAACGAATAGGTTCTATGAAGGATTGCGGGATGAGTTGAGGTTCCTGCTTTCGAGTTCAGTGAACCAAGGGTTTCAGGCATTGGTTGATACTGCGTGTGCGTTGGAGAAGGACATGAGGCGGGTGCAAGGGAACAAGGGCTTGGTTGCGTCGAATCCAGAGCAAGCACCTCGCCCTAGCAAATCGTTCTACCAGAAGAAAGGGGGCAAGAGGTCCAAGCCGTCTGGGCAAGTGTCTTCGATTGTTGTGTCGGGAGCGACGTCAAGGCCGGAGTCTCGTACATGCTTTACTTGTGGCCGGGTGGGGCATCTAGCCCGTGATTGTCGGGTTGTTCAACCCAAAGGGGAAAAGAAGACGGGTGCGTCTTATGCTGAGAAGGGCAAAGCGGTGGTTGATTCCTCTGCGTCCCAGGCACAGCCCCGAATATATCATCTTGGTCAGCAGGAGGCGATGAAGCAAAGTGACGTCGTCACAGGTACGAGTTAATATAGCTTACTATGCGTAAGTGCTATTGCCTTTTGTTATATATAGCTTGTGCATGATGTGTGTACTGCAGGCTTTGTCCTGATTCGGAATCGTCCGGCGAGAGCCCTGTTTGATACGGGTGCTTCGCATTCTTTTATGTCTGAGGACTTCGTATCTCGAATTGGGGTGCCGAGTCATGTGACGGTTGATAGTACAAGGGTGCTATTACCGAATGGCTGTGTGATGCTTGCGGTTAGGGCTTGTGATGTGGATGTTCAAATAGGAAGTCAGGATTTCGGTTTGAGTGCAACTGTGCTACCGTTATCGGAGTTTGATATGATCTTTGGCATGGACTGGCTCTCGGAGCAGCGTGCCTTTATTGATTGCAACTCCAAGGAGATCACACTGGGCCAGAATACCGGACTTGTGACGAAGTTCGCTGGTATGCGAGGAGTTGGCGGGACTTTGTTGTCTGCGCTCCAAGTCGTCAATGCTGTTCGGAAGGGCGCGGAGTTATTCTTCACGCTAATTCAGGTTGTTGAGCCAAAGGCTAGTGTCGGTGAAGTTCTGGTTGTGTCAGAGTTTGCCGATGTGTTTCCTAAAGATCTTCCTGGGTTACCACCCCAGCGGGAGATTGACTTCTCTATTGAGTTGGTGCCAGGTGCTAAACCTGTGGCCCGCTCACCATATCGCGTCGCGCCAAAAGAGATGGCTGAGTTGAAAGTCCAATTGCAAGAGTTGTTGGAGCAGGGATACATACGCCCAAGTATGTCACCTTGGAGCACGCATGTTCTCTTTGTGAAAAAGAAAGACGGTAGTTTGCGGTTATGTATTGACTACCGCGAATTGAATAAACTGACGGAGAAAAACAAATATCCGATCCCACGGATTGATGACCTATTTGATCAGCTGGCAGGATCAACGGTTTATTCCAAGTTGGATTTGAAATCGGGATATTATCAGTTGAGGATTCGGGAAGGTGACATTCCCAAGACGGCGTTTGGAACACGCTACGGTCATTATGAGTTCACGGTAATGCCGTTTGGCCTATGTAATGCGCCTTCGGTATTTATGGATCTAATGCATCGAACGTTCCGAGAGTACTTGGATTTGTTCGTGATTGTGTTTATCGATGACATCTTAGTATACTCTCAGTCGGAAGAGGATCATGTAAACCATTTGCGGTTGGTCTTGCATACCCTGCGGAGGAATAAGCTTTATGCCAAGTTCTCAAAGTGTGAATTCTGGCTCTCTTCAGTAGACTTTTCAGGCCATGTGGTAAGTGGAGAAGGTATCGCGGTGGATCCGTTGAAGATAAGTGCCATTCGAGATTGGCCAGTGATGTCTTCAGTGGCCGAGGTCAGGAGCTTCCTGGGGCTTGCGGGCTACTATAGACGGTTTGTGGAAAACTTCTCACGGATTGCTTTACCTCTGACCACGCTGACGAGAAAAGATCAAAGGTTCATTTGGACGCCGGAGTGCGCGCGTGCTTTTGAAGACCTGAAGAGTCGTTTGACCACGGCGCCTGTGTTGACATCGCCATGTGGTACAGATGGGTATGAGATTTATAGTGATGCTTCCGGGAGCGGCTTAGGCTGCGTCCTTCTGCAGTTTGGTAAAGTGATTGCTTATGGCTCGCGCCAGTTGAAAGTGCATGAGCGGAATTACCCCGTCCACGATTTGGAGTTGGCGGCGATAATCTTTGTGCTCAAGTTGTGGAGGCACTATCTTTATGGCGTTAAAGTGGACATCTATACAGATCACAAAAGCCTAAAGTACTTGTTGGATCAGAAGGATTTGAATATGCGACAACGAAGATGGATGGAGTTCCTTGGGGACTACACCTTCGAGATTCACTATACGCCCGGGAAGGGAAATGTGGTCGCTGATGCTTTGAGTCGGAAGACTCCGGTACGGGCAAGCTGGTTGCAGAGGCATGATCAGCGTTTGATCCAGGAATTGGAAGCATTGGAGATATCTTGTGTTGACAAGAGTTCGTCGACCGATGCATGCTTGAACTGGACAGAGGTTCAATATGACCTTACGGACAGAGTTTGGCGAGCAACGGAGCTTGATGAAAGTCTCCAGCGCTATGCTAAAGATGGGCCGGATGACCAATTCTCTTGGGATAACGGTTTGTTACGAAGAAATGGTCGAGTGTGCGTCCCAAGGGTGGGTAAATTGAGGGAAGAGTTGATGTACGAAGCTCACTTTGCAAAGTACTCAGTTCACCCAGGGAGCACAAAGATGTACAGAGATCTGAAAAAGCTGTTCTGGTGGCCCGGACTAAAGAAAGATGTAGCACGTTATGTGGCGGAATGCAATACCTGTGCGTTGGTGAAAGCAGAATGCCAGAAGCCTGGCGGTTTCCTGAAGTCGTTACCCATTCCGAAGTGGAAGTTCGATGATATTTCGATGGATTTCGTGCACGGGTTGCCGAGATCTCAACGCGATCATGATTCAATCTGGGTGATTGTGGACCGGTTGACAAAAGTGGCGCACTTCCTTCCAAACAAAAGAGACGATTCAGTGGAAACCTTAGCCAAGCTCTATGTGGAGCAGATTGTTCGACTGCACGGTGTTCCTCGGAGCATCGTCAGTGACCGTGATGGGCGATTCACATCGAATGATTGGCGGCTAGTTCATCAAATGTTGGGTACAAAATTAGCGTTTAGTACGGCCTTTCATCCCCAAACGGATGGCCAGACTGAACGAACCAACAGGACGATGGAGGGCATGCTCCGCATGTGCGCCCTAGACTTTGGTAAGAGATGGGAAGATTATATTTGTCTTGTAGAATTTGCCTATAATAATAGCTACCAAGCGAGCATCGGTATGGCACCATTTGAGGCTTTGTATGGTCGTAAATGCCGTACACCGTTAGCTTGGGCAGAAGCAGGCGAATCTAAGCTGAGTGGGAAAAAGGAAGTCGAAGAAGCTACCTCGCTTATACGCTCTATTCGGGAGAGGCTATTGATAGCCCAAGATCGTCAAGCAAAGTACTACAATGTCAAACATCGGAACGTGGAGTTCGCGGTGGGTGATTGGGTATATTTGAAGATCAAACCCTTCAAAGGCGTGTCCAGGATTCGGCGTTTGAAAACGCTAAGTCCGAGGTATCTTGGTCCATTTGAGGTGGTGGAGCGAGTTGGGGAAGCTGCTTATCGACTAGCACTTTCAGCAGACTTGGGTGGATTACATGATGTATTTCACATCTCAGTACTTCGTAAGGCTATCAAGGATCCAGCTCAAGTAGTGGAGAATGATCGGGTACCGGTCGAGTATGGGCTAGCGACGAGGGTTCGACCCATTCGGATCGAGGATCGAGCCGAGAAACAGTTGCGGAACAAAGTGATCGGGATGGTCAAGGTCCGATGGGACAATTGTGGCCGTGAAGAGCTAACATGGGAGCGAGAGCAGACCATGCGAGCTGAATTTCCCGAGCTGTTTGTATAAACTGTAGACCGTGTACCTTTTGTTATAACAGAGTTATCAAGTTATAGCATTGTATTTTCTGGTTCCTTACCGTGTCAAATTTCGGGACGAAATTTTATTAAGGAGGGGAGGATTGTAACACCCCAAAAATCTCAAAATTGAATTTGAGGTGCAAGCTGTTTGACACGGCCTGGGACACGGGCGTGTCCCAGGGCATGTCGGGGGTACACGGCCTGGGACACGGGCGTGTCCCAGGGCGTGTCACTCAAGAAATGGGCTGTTTGAGTCAGGGAAGTACACGGCCCGGAACCAAGCCTTGAACACGGCCGTGTCAGATTTGACACGGGCGTGTCCGATGCCGTGTGACTACCCGTGTACTGCTTGTTGGTTTCGGAGCTCGATGAGGCAGGGGTGACACGGGCGTGTCTCATGACTGACACGGGCGTGTCATGTCCGACACGGGCGTGTCGATGCCCGTGTTCTGGTAGAGTTCAGTCGGTACGAGTACCGCGTGTGCCGCTTAAGGGTACACGGCCTGTGACACGGGCGTGTCACAGGACGTGTCAGCCAAAAAAGTGTAATTTTGGGAAAATCGTGGCCGTTCCTTTTCTCTATTTGGATCCAAGGGCTCAGGTGATTCCTTGCTGGATTTAAACACCAGAATAGCCCGTGTCAGCCAAAAAAGTGTAATTTTGGGAAAATCGTGGCCATTCCTTTTCTCTATTTGGATCCAAGGGCTCAGGTGATTCCTTGCTGGATTTAAACACCAGAATAGCTCATTCTTCATTTGGTTAAGTGAAGAGAGAAAGAGAGAGGAGGAAGAAGAAGGAGGAGGAGATCAAGCCACCGGTGGAGCTCCCGTGGTCCGATTTGCGATCCGAGGCTAGCGCTGTGAAGGCAAAGCTGCTGCGGTTCTTTCTCACCGGCTAGTTTTCGATGGCTCCCAAGAGATCGTCAAGGGTAACGATCTCCCTTCTTGGACATGTGAAGTCCTTCTTTTCTGCATTGCATAGGGAAAACCCTTCCCCGCGAGTGTGCGGTGGGTTGTGGCATCCTTTGGGGTAGATATGTGAAGTCCCCCTTGTTAGAGTCCGGAATTGGAGTACGGATCTAGGCATGCTGCGTGAAGCCCATCTGGACATGTTGGTCTGGATTGGTGATGCTTGTTTGCATATCGGAGAAGACTCCGTGGTTATGGCTTGTTTTGCCTTGTGCTTACCTGTTGCTTGGTGCAGCAGGAAGTACTGGATGAAGTCCAGGAAATGAAGAGGGTTGGATGCAACTCTTGTGGCCGTGCGTTGCCACTTTGTGTGCGGTTGAGCCGTTGGGCTGCAACTCGATGAAAAGGCAGATTGCCAAACAGGAAAGGTGAAACCGACCCGCGCCTATAAATTGCCATGGATACTTCTGTATTCGAGGTGGCACGGCGACTTGAGCAACGGGGGGTGGCTGATCCGTACCTGCGTTATGTCCGTCCGACTGGTAAGCCTGGTTATAGGTTTTGTTGGAGCGCATAATGAGAGTCTTAGGCCCGCGCGCCAAAAAGACTAGAATGCTCAATACTGTGTAAACGGTGGTGTTGACTCTGGTTTTCCGGTGCACCAAGAATGTGCCCTGAGTGCACGGACTGTTGGGCCGTGTGGCCGACGGTTGTGATGGCTTGAGTGTGCCTGCGAGCACATATTTGCTATTGTTGATACCATGCTGTGCAGGGAAGGAATGCTACTGCCCCGAGAAAGGGGTAGGATTGTTATAATTGGGTCAGCTGAATGCTGACCGTTGCCATGTTTGCCACCGTTTGGGTGGATTGTCCCTATGCAGGTGCTGGAGAGCCAAGTGGTAAATGAAGGGCTGAAGCCCTTGCTGCTGTTGCTGCTGCTGCTGCGGCTGGCCCTTGAAGGCTATGCGAATGTTTTGTTTGTTTTCTTTTACTCATGTATGGCCGGCCTGCGCGCCGAGGTTTGTAATCCATACGGTGTGGAAAGAGAAACTGTAAGGCCTTAAGGCCAAACCCTGTGTATTTGTTGTACATTCCGTGGCTGTATATATAATTGTGGTTTATATATTGGACATTCCTGGTTAGAGTTCAAATTACAACTTAAAGCTTCCGCTAGCATGCTCTGAGTTAGGATGCGTGTATGGTTTGGTATTATCCTGTGACCTCACCGTCTGTTTGTGGCATATAGTGTGGGGCATCGGCCGGACCTTCTACTATACATCATGTAACGGATGGGGTTGTTACACGTCTCTCTTCATTCCTGGCCAACACATGGTATTCCGCAAGTCAGCGTACGTTTTGGCAATCCTAAGATGCACTGAATACTGAGAGCAATGTGCTTCTCTAAAAATATCTTCCCGAATTTTGCCGCCTTAGAGAATGTAGAGCCAGTCACGGAAATGAATGAGGTCGTCTTTTAAAGTATATTCTTCAGTGGATCCATCTTCAACAGACTTAATCACGTGGGCCAGAGCAACATCCTTCCCTTGCTCTGCCCAGATTCGGTCCCGAATATTATAGACTATACTCATGGTCGTCAAGTACTCAGTATACTTTTCCGAATGACCACTATACACTAAAGTGATCTCCATTTCCTCGAGCGTTCGATCTAATTCCATACTCATCAACCGAGACTTCGGGCTCGACTCTAGTACTTTTCTGCTCAATGCATCAGCCATAGAGTTTGCTTTCTCGGGGTGGTAGTTCAGGGTAAACTCATAATCACATAAAAATTCCAACCACCGCCGCTGCCTCAAATTCAGTTCCTTCTGAGTATGAACGTACTTTGAATTCTTGTACTCTGAAAAGATCTCGCAGTGGAAGCCATATAGATAGTGTCTCCAAACCTTCAAGGCGAACACCACTGCTCCCAATTCTAAATCATGTACTGGATAGTTGACTTCATGCTTCTTCAACTGCCTTGAAGCATAAGCAATTACATGTCCGTGTTGCATCAGTACTGCTCCCATTCCTTGATACGACGCGTCAGTGTAGACTTGAAATCCTTCCTTCCAAAATGGAAGGCCTAGGATGGGTGCAGTAGTAAGTCTGTCTTTCAGTTCTTGGAACACAACTTCACACTGGGGTGTCCACTCGTATGACACACCTTTCTTTGTCAGAGTAGTAAGAGGAAGGGCTATCTTTGAGAACCCTTTCACAAACTTGCGTTAATACCCAGCAAGCCCAAGGAAATTTCGTACATTGGCCGCTGACTTCAAGGGTGACCATTCCTTCACGGCACGCACTTTGGCCGGATCCACAACTAGTCCAGCCCTACTGATCACATGGCTCAAGAAGGCAACTTCTTGGAGTCAGAATTCGCACTTGTTGAACTTAGCAAACAAGGCATGCTCTTTTAGCTTCTTCAGCACCAGGGTCAGATGTTCAATATGCTCCTCCTCTGTCTTTGAGTAGACCAAAATGTCATAAATGAATACGATGACGAGGATGTCTAGATATGGCTCAAACACTTTGTTCATCACACTCATGAAAGGTGAAGGGGCATTTGTGAGCCCCAACGGCATCACGGTGAACTCGTACAAGATGTACCTTGAGCTAAAAGCTATTTTCTGAATGTCATCCTCTTGTATCCTCAATTGGTAATACCCCGAGCGCAAATCCAACTTGGAGAACCAATGCGCTCTTACCAATTGATCGAACAACTCGTCGATCCGGGGTAGCGGATAGGTGTTCCGCACCGTCAGTCGATTGAGCTCCCGATAATCGATACATAACTGTAGCGTTCCGTCCTTCTTCTTAACGAATAGAACAGGGGCTCCCCAAGGTGATGAACTGGGGCGAACAAATCCTGACTCTACCAACTCTTGTAATTGAACTCTAAACTCGACGATTTTCTTTGGGGCCATTCCATATGGGGTCCGAGAGATGGGGCTTTGCACCCGGTACTAGCTTAATTTGAAAATACACCTCTTTAAGCGGGGGTAATATTGGCAATTTCTCAGGAAATACCTCGGGAAAATATCGCACCACCCACACATCCTTGATATCCATCGTCATCTTTTTCAGTTCAAAACAAATCATATAAACTTCATCCCCGTTTATGTGGGCTTTTAAGTCCTGTATCAAAGACAATAACATGCAGGGTATGAACTTAATACCTTGGAAATAGATTTCCGAGTCTCCATGTCTCAAAATGATTCGCTTTGCTGCGCAATCAATCTTAGTGTGGTGCCAATCCAGCCATGTCATGCCCAGAATGAGGTCGAATTCTGTCATTCTCAACACTGTTGCCGGGTATCAAAGAATCTTCCTCTAAGGAGTACCTCCAACTCACACTTTGCGGACGCAGTCATTTCATAGCCATCTGGGAGGCGTACCCTCCGGGTGGTACCGGTGAAGTGTTATACCCCTTCTAAGTCTTTATCAAAATCTGTTGATACAAACGAGTGTGTGGCTCCGGTATCGAACAGAGTGTAGGCCGGTTTCCCACCAACTATCACGGTGCTTAAGTACCAATAAAAAATACTCAAAGCTAGATTTCTAGTACATCTTAGACAACTTAAGGTGAATGCTGAAAATGTGTTAATTAACTGTAACATACATGCGATCACCTCCTGAGGGTTCCGCTCTTGTGTCATGTCCAGCGCAAACACCTGATCCCGAGCAGGTCCGGGGTTTCCTCCTCGTGGTCCCCGTCCTTGACCACGCATATGTCCCCGTCCTCGTGGAGCTGCCGGAGGGAGAGCAGGAGGAGCATTCCATCCTAGTTTCGGGCAGTGACGTCGGATGTGGCCCGGTTGGTTGCATTGGAAGCATACTCGCTCATACCGCCCTTCGGGTTGTTGGAACTATTGAAACTGTGGAGGTGGAGGAAATCCTAGTGGCTATGGGACCGGGCGTTCCATTCTAAAATTCCGGTAGAAACGCCCGCCACCTCTCTGGTATCCTCTTCCACCTCTGTTGTCATGCCTTCTTCTGTTACTAGGGCTAGCTTCCATCACACCCTCAGCGGGTCTCTTACCACATCCCAAGTGGTCTTCCTCTAGCCTCTTTACCATATCAATTAGCTCTGCTAAGCTGGAGTCTGCTATAAACAAAAGGGCTTGCCTCAGGGGGTCCAATAAGCCTTTGTAGAACCGTTTAGCGTATCCTTTGTCGTCCAACTCAAAGGAGTCAGCAAACCTTGCCAGATGCTGAAACTCCCTCTGGTATTCTATAACTGACTTAGATCCCTGTTTTAACTGCAGGAATCTTTCCTCGAGTTCGTCTCTAGCGGTCGACGGGATGAAATGTTCCAAGAATACTCCAGTGAACTCCGTCCAACTGATCTCTGTATAAACTCGGCCCTGGAAGGTGGAGCCCATGAGGGACTTCCACCACCTCTTGGCGTGCAGTTCCAGAAGTAATATTGCCAGTGTCACAGCCATATTATTCATACATCTAATTTCTGCCACCAGCTCTTGCACAGTATCGAGCCATTCCTCCGTACGCACTAGCGACTCTATCCCAAGGTAGGCAGGAGGGGAGAGAGCTCGAAAAGTGCTCAACCAATTAGAGCCTGACGCTTGTTGTTGTATATGGGCTTGTTGGGACCTAGAGGCATCCAAGATAGCTGTAAGCGTCTGCCCTAACTCCGATTGCTGAAACTGAGTGGGTACGGAAGGGGCGGGAGTGCCCCCCACTTGCTCAACATGCACTCGGATCTACACATAAGGTACAACCTAAGGTCAGGTTGGCTAATCTTAAGGTCAAATTTGGACATACTTAGTGTGAATTACATATGGGCACACCACTGCTTCCGCTAAGTTAGTTTGTCCCCAAACTGACTAATCAAATAGGGGTGGCTCCATTGTTCAATGATTTCTTTAGTTTAGGATCGTAACAAGCTGATACCAGGATCGAAACCTGCCTTTGATACCATTTGTAAGACCCCCCTCCCGGAATACAAAACACGGCACGAGGGGAGTCTTATGCCCAGAATAGCCATCTTGCGATAGCGTTAGCACACGAGCTAACCTGTACTACAAGACGCCTATCCTGCCGGCTATAATCAATATCATTCATTGTCAACCCAACCAAGAATATAAAACAGAAGTCAAATCCACACATAAGTAAAATAGTCTAAAATAAGTACATCAATTAACAGAAGCATCAACAAGATTCTATAATATCAGAGTATAAGTACAAAATCGCCCAAAGGGTATAACTGAAATCTCTCAAAGACTCACATCGGTAACGGATGGCAGCGATGGTACCGTCACATCAGGCCCTATCGTCCTGGCCTGACTGCCCTGTTGCATAACCTGCTGCTCTATCTGCGGGGTTTCCTCCTAAAAAGGAAGACGTAGCAACCGTTAGTCATAAATGCTAAGTGGCTATCGCATACGCTCCCCCAGCGACTCCTCGATACCGGGCGGAGAAAGGAACAAGAGTACAATATATATAAATGATAAGTAGTACAAAACAGGTGGTATAGAGCTAGTCAATAACAGTGAATATCAAAGTAAATACAACAAATAGGTAAACAATCTACTCTAGCAGTTCTACCATCAACAACAATATATAAGTATAAATCTACGATAGTAAGTAACTTAAATTATATGAATGATCATAAAGAAATATAAGTTAAGGATCGGCTCAACAGTAAAGTAACTCATCGTATAAGAGTGCTCATACAAACTTATACGATGAGGATCTTGTGTATGTAATGTATGTGATGATATGAATGCAATGCAATGACTCACCCATGATCATGTACAAGCAACTGCTATGTCAACACAGACTTGTAGTTCCACTTTTCGAGCAGGTAGCTAATCTCGCAAGCATCAACCATCGTGACCATACGGTGACAGTAGAGCGGGCATCTCCACTACTAGACTTGCATCCACACCCCCGACCTAGGCCTCTGTACGCCTTAACGCTAAGAACATAACAACGGAGCTCACATGCGTACTACGGCTCAGAGGAGTCTTGGGTAGATGTACACCAAGAACACAGACCAGACTGGCTTATCATCGTGGCACGGATTGTGCCTCTGTGAACATATCACCAAAGGACCAAGGCCAACTATCCACTAGCACGGAGGGTGCCTCGGGAAGTAAACACCGAGGACCAAGGCCCAACCGTGCAAGTCTATCTGTTATCTCTCGTCGGTGTGACGACTAGCGAGCCTGTAGACCTGCCACACTATCTTTAACCCAGGATCATGACATCGCGTGTCAACTCACACCGCATGCATTTCACATATAGGGCTCCACAGTGAGCCCCTTATTTTATTTCACATCTCGTGCTCAACAGAACGCAAGGGCTCCACACCGAGTCCCTAATCAACATGCCGTTTTAGTGCGGTAACACCCTCGCACTTCCAACCCTTCCAAATATCCTTACCACACAAGGGTTCATTATTTACACAGGTGGCAAGCCATCATATACAACACACTAATCCCACACTGCTACTCGTAGGGAGACAACTCTAAGCAGTGGACTATTATACTCATTCCATTAACCATTATACTACATGGCCAGAAATTAACCTCACCTAGTTCCTCTCTTAATAACCAAGCATTCTCAACAATTGTACTTTCACATGACTTTCACAACAACAGAATGATACTTCACATATTCATCAACCATTTGATTATCATAATTACATATAGACTATAGTCACCTAACTTTAACATCAACTAGATACAATCTCCTTACCAAGTTCAAACCATTTGTGCACATATGGATCAATCAACTAAATGCCGACAACCATTTGTTCATCGCAATCACTATCAATTATGTACAGCAAAATTCTAGCCAACCTCATCATTATTCATCGTATTACAGTTATCAAGTACATCCTTATCAGTTCACATATTTAAATCATCACTACCATCCCAACTCGTCATCCCTTTCGATCACCAACCTCCACCACATCATCTCGTTCAAGTACACTTCACTACACCATTTATTCATTAAGGATCTATCCAACAAATGTCACTAACCATATTTTATCACAATTAATTATAGATGAAATTCATAAAACATTAATGTTATTGTACTACAATCTCTCTACCGAATCCAAAGCCGATTCAACCCAAACCAGAGAACTATATGTGCAGGAAAGATTACTGTACAACAACTTCGATCGGGGATTCTCGAGGCTACCGGAATCCGATGAAGGTGTGTAACCCCTCGTTGGAAAGGTCTTTATGTGGGCTACAACTTTCATGTTCAACACACTACCCAGATCCGGCCACATCGTGTCCGAAAATGGCCTTGAAAACTGCTGCGTGCAAAAGACAGATTTCTACACGCATCTTAAAGCAAGATGAACGACATCGGTTCATATTCTTCATCAAGCCATATGTTCGAACCATGTCTAGAAATTCATCCACCCTTATTCACCCTCATGAGACCATTTTCTCTTCACAAACCAAGTCCACCATCAACTCAAGAAGAGGGGAGAGGTTGAAGACATCACTAACCTTAGGGCACAAGCCCTAGAATGGTCTCTTTCTAGGAAATCTTCATCTCGCAAGTCAAAACTCTTTTGAGTCGACATCTCTCCTAGAAATAACTACAGATCTAGCACCAAGGGAGAGGGTAGAAAGCTCACCTCATTTCCGGCATTTCCGGCCATGGGTCACTCTTCTTTGCGGCATCTTCTTTCCCGTCGTTGATGTTTGTTCTTTACGGGAAAGAAGGTCGGCTCCGGCGATCTGTCGCTCCTTCTGCTTCTGTCAGGGTTGCACTGTAACGGATCGGCAAAATGGCGAAGTGACGGCTAGGATTTTCCATAAATGTCCTTTTATAAGAGGAATTAGGGTTGAACCGCTTTGCCACGTATCTCTGTGTTACTGGACCGCCTATTATTATATTAATTTTGCCCTTTTGAAAAGACGCGTTTAATTTAAGTCCTCTAGCGTCAAACCCGAAAATTCCGGTTCAGCAGCAAACCGGGCCGAAAATTCGCCTAAGGCAAAAAGCGTTGAGTCCAGTCAACGCTCTCAACGCCTACAGATGCCAGAATAATTTAAGTTAAATGGCGTTGAGTGCACTCAACGCCGCATTGAGTGCACTCAACGCCTAACCTGCCAGAACATGTTCTAAGTTAAATGGTGTTGAGTGCGTTGACTACACTCAACGCCTAACCCGCCAGGCAAATTTCTAAGTTAAATGGTGTTGAGTGCGTTGACTGCACTCAACGCCGCGTTGAGTGCACTCAACGTCAAACCCGCCAGCAAATAATTTAAGTTAAATAACGTTGAGTGCGTTGACTGCACTCAACGCCGCGTTGAGTGCACTCAACGCCAAACCCGCCAGAAAATAATTTAAGTTAAATGGCGTTGAGTGCGTTGATTGCACTCAACGCCGCGTTGGGTGCACTCAACACACTCAACTCCAAACCCGCCAGCAAATTTTTCTAAGTTAAATGGCGTTGAGTGTGTTGACTGCATTCAACGCCACGTTGAGTGCACTCAACGCACTCAACGCCAAACCCGCCAGCAAATTTTCTAAGTCAAATTGCATTGAGTGCGATCGAGTCCATTCAACGCCGAACATTCAGAACGCTTTCTAAGTAAATTTCTGATCTAGTCGTTGAGTCCAGTCGACTCACTCGACGCTCCCCGAACCTGAGTCAATTTTCTTGACTCAAAACGCGTGTTAGGGGTCTGGCATGAAATGGGACGTTACAGAAGATGGGGGGTCGATACCCGAAATCTATCGTGCTTCAGCCATTAACCGATGGAAAAAGTCCTTGAGGGATTCTCTTTTGTGCTGACGGACCCCCATGAGGTAGGAGGGGTCCCGGGCGATCTTGCGGCTAGCGACAAACTGATCGACGAAGAGTTGTGATAGATTTGTCCACTTAATATTGTCGGGAACGCCTGACATAGCAGTTGATCGGAGGCGTTGTTGAGCCTCATGATGGTGACAAAGTGGTTGATGTGGTCTTGGGGGTCATCCACTTCATTGAAAGTTTCAATGTATGGGAGCTTGTAGCCATTTAGGATTCGATGCGCCAGGACGTCTGGTGCCAATGGCGAGCATGGATGGAGAGCCAAAGCAGCGCGTTGTTTGACTTGTTCGTATTTCTCAATCATGACACGAACTTCATTACGACTGAGCCCCTCTACTGTATGAGTGAAGCATGGTGTTTCTGGGCGGTCGCAATGATGATGAGCTAGGAAGCTCTGCTTCTGACATGTTGTCAAGCGAACGAAGAAGAACTGGATTGACGTGCCCCTCAAGGACCGTTCTTCCAGCTGTGGGCGGATTTTTCTCTCATGCCTCCAAGTCACGAGTACCACTGTGCTGAGGGTACTATCTTTTAGCTCTTCTAGGAATGGTGGGAACAGTGTTCCCAAAGATGACGCTAAACTGTTGCGGATCACTCGAGGCTCCAGTAGACCAGAATAAATCGAACTGTCTTAGCCCGGAAGCGGTAGACCGGACTATTTATTGGGTGTTGTACAAAGCTTCTTTGAAGAACTTAAGGGCGACATGCCGCCACTCGTCACAATTAGAGAGAGAGAGAGAGAGAGATGTGCTCGGAGGGTGACATGTCACCCTTCATTGAGCTATAACTGTTTCCCGTTGTAATTAGGAGATTCATGCTTGTGGAGGCTTTGAGGTCTTTGACTTTACATTGAAGGCGGGAGCAGTTTTTTGCATTCTGGCGTCAGGGGCTTGGAAGCTCGGATGGCGTGCTTTGCGCACCTTATCCTCTGTGGTTTGTGTCCTATTGCAATCAGTGGAGTCTGGAGTGGCATACTTGATGTCGTCCGACAAGCTTGCTACTGAGTCGAGGGTACTGGGAATGCTGAGCGTTCTGCGCGTCGGGCTGCAGTTGAGTGCTCTTTGGCGGGCTCTGAAGTTGCTCTTGCAAACTGCTAGTGGTGCGGGGTACACAAACTTTGGGTGCTCTAGCGGGCTTGGTCTGTTGATACTGAGGATACTAGGTGGTCCCAGCGGGGCGCGCGGAGGCGTGCTTAGACGATGTTGATGATGGAGCGCACATAGGCATGCTTGGACGATCTTGATGGCAAAGCGCGGAGGCACGCTTGGACGATCTTGACGACAGAGCGCGGGGGCGCACTTGGTGGAGGAAAGCGCACGGAGCGCTTGCTGGCAGAGAGCGTGTGAAGCGTTTGTTGGAGGAGAGCACACGGGGTGCTTGTTGGAGGAGAGCGCGCGGGGGGCGCTTGCTGGAGGAGAGCGCGCGGGCCGCTTGCTGGCGAAGAGCGCACGAGGCGCTTGCTGGAGGAGAGCGCCCTGACTGGAGGAGAGCGCGCGGGGTGCTTGCTGAAGAAGAATGCCCCGACCGGAGGAGAGAGTGCGGGGCGCTTGCTGGAGGAGAGCGCGCAGGGAGCTTGTTGTAGGAGAGCGCGCGGGGGAGCTTGCTGGACGAGAGCGCGAGAGGGCGCTTGTTGGAGGAGAGCGCGCGGGGGCGCTTGCTGGAGGAGAGCGCGCGGGCCGCTTGCCGGCGAAGAGCGCGCGAGCCGCTTGCTGGCGAAGAGCGTGCGGGGCGCTTGCTGGAGGAGAGCGTCCCGACTGGAGGAGAGCGACCGACTAGAGGAGAGCGCCCGACTAGAGGAGAGCTCGCGGGGCGCTTGCTGGAGGAGAACGAGCGGGGAGCTTGCTGGAGGAGAGCGCGCAGGGCGCTTGCTGAAGGAGAGCGCACGGGGCGCTTGTTGGAGGAGAGCGTGCCCTTGCACGCTTGCTGGAGGAGACCGTGCGCGGGAGCGCATATGGAAGCATGCATGGGAGTGCGCACAGAAGAGGCGCAGTGGAGAGAGAAAATCCATAGGAGGAGAAAGAAGAGAGAAAACCCGTAAGAAGATTTTCTAGCCGAGGAAGAGAAAAAAAATAAGAGGGAGATGGGTCTATTTATAGATTTCGAGAGGGGAAAGCCGGTAATTTCCCCCCGTAATCACCGGCCGGTTGAATAAGATCGATCTGTTTAGAGCACACAGATCGACATATTTACGCAAAAGACGAAGATGCCCCTGCTGGAAAAATAACCACCCTCGCCAGAAAAACAACCGCCCCTCCTGTGAGTGGAGGGGCGTCCCGGCAAGGCCGACGACTGACGAGACATGGTCGCCCGGACGGGGACAAGCGGCGACAACGCTGCCTGATTAGGGCGGCAAGGATGCAAAATGGGTGGCTGAAATTGCCATTCGTCCTGGATGGAAAAGGATCCGCCCCAAAAGGGGGCGACGCTAGGATGGGCATTTGCCGCCCCCGTCCCGGTGGCAACAAAGCAGGACAGGCGGCAAAAATTTCCGCTCATCTTGGCGGAAAAAGAGCCGCCGCATGGGGCCAGGCTGACGCAAATGAAACAAGACGGGCGGCCCTGACCGCCGCCTGTCCTAGGGGGGCGGGGAGGGATTGAGCGGCTGGAGTACACAGAGGCCGGGGTCCGCCTTGGGCTGTTATGCGGCGAGCAAGGAAGACGAAGGTGGTTGCAAACAACATTTCATAACCACCGCATTCATGACTCCCACATTCATGACTCTCTGCCATACCAGACAGCCGTTATCTTGATCAACTATTTCATCAATAAAATTTTATTGCATATTTCCTCACTTAAAAGTATATTTAATACCATCTGATCTTGGATGGATAAAATCTCGCTGTTCCTATTAATATAACTAGTTATTTTTTACAATCACATTTACATCATATTCAAATTAAATAGCAATTCACCACCAACCTGGATGACTTGGACACACTCCATCAACGTATGGTAAGTAGATTGCAATACCTGTGACCTCCAAAACGCACACAACCTCTAATTTGTCAACCTGTGACCTCCAAAAGCCCAGCGTGTATGTGCAGTCGTCAGTTCTCTTGAAGACAGACAGATTTTTAAGAAAAGGAAAGGTCAAGATTGGTCCGAGAGGCCATATTCAATTGACTACAATATTTTCTCATACAAGTACTGCAGTGTTTAAAGACAACTCTTGTAAAACACAAATTTATAAGACTTCCCTTCTTCCGTCACAAACACCACATAAACATAAAACAAACACATTTAAAGGGGTATGTGATTCATTCCCAATAAGAACAGACACATATCACTTAATTGGCAGCGAGAGAGAGAGAGAGAGAGAGAGAGAGAGAGAGAGAAACAAAAATTCAATCACAAACGTTTGTCAATAATAACCTTTCCACCCCCGAGTAGCCTCGAACAGCTTAACCATTTCGAGGAGAAGAGGCCTCCCATTTGTCTTCCACCTTATTAGTAGGGTGGATTAATCCTAATTCGGCAGAAACAAAAACCAAAAAAAAATTGTAAAAAGAAGAAAAAAAGAAAGGGAAAAAAATAAACCCCCAGAATATCCTCTCCTCCTGCTCCTCGAGTGTCATTGTCTCTATTCACAGTCTAAAATAATCATCCCAGCTGTCATAATCGGAAACTGCTAGCAATCAGTAGAATGAGAACCTGGCCGGGCTTCAAATGTCATGCGGGCATCATCATTTATCAACTTCTTCCAGGAAGACCACGGTTCATCACCAAAATTGAGTTTGTGGTTAAAAGAACGCAGAAGAATTAAAACCCCCCGATATAAAAGAACCCGGAATTTCATGCGGCGAATTTCGCGGCAGCCCGCAATTCAGCTGAGAAGGAAGACTCGGGCACGGCGTCGGACGAAGGCGAGGATGGCTCCGAGGCATCCGCCAGGGCTCCGAGCATGCTCGTGACCCCGGCAGTGTCGTCGAGATAGTACCTCGCCTTGCTCGGCTTCTGGCCGACCGTGCAGGCGAACACGGATGTGTTTGCGGCAACCAGATCCTTGGCCAGAGAATTGCTGATGCATTCAAACATGTCCTCGTCCGACCTATCATCCCCGATGCAGAGCACAAAATCCGCCTTCCTATTGTTTCCGGCCATGGAAGAGAGGATCTTCTCAACAACAATACCTTTGCTCACACCCTGTGTTGCCATTACAAACAGAAACAAATTGCAGTTTAAATATATATGGAAAGATAGAAAATCAAGAAGCTGAGATCACATCAAAAAGCGCAAACCTGCGGTTTGACTTCAATGATGAACTGGCCGCTCTTAACCAAAACCGGTTCGTTGGCAAGCACACTCTCTAGATGATCAAGCATCTCCTTCGCCTGAGCTGAGCCAAAGTCAGGGTCCGCATCCTGATGGTGCCACACCATAGCACTCTCTTTCTTCTCAATCGATGACCCATCAGTCGACTCCGTGTACAATTTCATTACTGGCTCAGCCATCTGCATCCATTCAAAATCAGTACTCTGCCCACATGTTTCCCATTTTTCTGCTCGACTCCACCTGCAAATTATAAATTCATGGCAAAGAAGAAGGAAAGAAGAAGAAATGATATTCAGAGAGAGAGAGAGAGAGAGAGCTGTCAAGTGTTAAATACATAATGCTTGGTTAATTGCAATGTAAACAAAATATAGCAATGCCCAGCTATAAACATTTTATAGGTTTAGGGTATGATATAGCAAATATTACCTCAAGAAGTAGCCATGCTCAGCTGCAATTCCAAGTTTTTTGCAAGGAGAAAACCACTTCCCTAGGCTCTCCTTACTCCTGCCACTGACTACAAAGACCACATTTTTTTTATCCCCGCAGAGGGTTTTAAGAATAGAAAGAACTTCTGCACTTGGTGCCTTGTTGATTGCCGTCTGCGGAATCATCGTCCCATCATAATCCAGAAGAATGGCTCGGCACTTCGACCTCTGATAAGCGGAAACAATTCCATCAATGTTAAGCTTCCTGAAATTAGGATCGAGCGCGACCACCCTGAAACCGAATCCCAAACCAATTCCCCAGCATCTCTTCCTGAAATGGTCCTTGCAAGCCCTCTCCAAGTCGACCATGAAGGACCTGGACCAGTAAGCAACATCGTGCGTGCTTACGTAACTATAATGCTTCTCGTGCCGAACTTGCTTCTCCGTATCATGCATCGAGATCGCTTCGTTCATGGCCTCCGCCGTCGACTCGGTGTTCCACGGGTTTATACGAATAGCACCGCTCAACGAAGGAGAGCATCCGATGAACTCAGACACCACGAGCATGCTGCTCTTCTTAGGACCGTCTGAGGCAGACTTAGAATCCGAGCCGGAAGAAATTCCTTGCCGGCTGACAATGTATTCGTACGGCGTGAGGTTCATCCCGTCCCTGACTGCCGTCACCACAACACAATCGGCGACTGTGTAGTAGGCGATTCTCTCCTCGACTGATACCTGGCGATCAATGAAGACGATGGGGGTGTAATCGGCATTGCCAAACTGCTGATTGATCCTCTTGCAGCTCTGCTGAATCTCCGCCTGGATCTCTTCGAGATCCCTACCCTTCCCCCTGGGAGGATTGACAATCTGCACAAGCACGGCATTGCCCTGCCACTTGGCGTGTATCTTCATCATCTGCTCGAAAGCTATAAGCTTGAGATTGATACCTTTGAAAATGTCCATGTCATCGACACCGAGAAGAACAGTCTTTCCGGCGAACTGCTGCCGGAGTTGTGAGATGCGCCAGTCCTTGTCGGGCAGGGTGAGTGTCGACTGGAGTTGCCCCATGTGAATGCCCACCGGCATGATCTTGATTCCCACGGTCCGCCCGAAGTAATCGAGGCCTATGTAGCCGCGCTTCGACTGGTAGGCGATGCCGAGCATCCGGCTGCAGCACGAGAGGAAGTGGCGGGCGTAGTCGAAGGTGTGGAAGCCGATGAGGTCGCAATTGAGGAGAGCCTTCAGTATCTCCTCGCGAACAGGGAGGGTCCGGTAGATTTCGGATGAAGGGAACGGGCTGTGGAGGAAGAACCCCATCCGCAGGCGATTGAAGCGGCGACGGAGGAAGGTGGGGAGGGCCATGAGATGATAATCATGGATCCACACAAAGTCCTCGTCAGGGTTGATGACCTCGATCACCTTCTGAGAGAAAACCCTATTGGCGAGGACATAGGCCTCCCAAGAAGATCGATCGAAACGTCTGCCGTGATCAGCGGTGAAGGGAAGCATGTAATGGAACAGAGGCCAGAGCTGCTGCTTGCAGAATCCATGGTAGAATCGCTCTAACAGATCGGGCTCGAGAAAAGCAGGGACGCATTTGAAACGCTCGAGTAGGGTTTGGGATAACTCGTCCTGCTCGTGGCCTTCGACTTCGATGCGGAGGGAGCCGACGTAGATGACCTCCATGTCTTCCGGCAGGCCGTCCTTCAGTTGAAGGAGAAGGGAGCTCTCGTCCCACGAGAAGCTCCAACCGCGTCCGTCGGGCCGGCGTTTGCACCGCAGAGGAAGCTGGTTGGCGACAATGATGATTCGATCCTGCGGGAGAGAGGAAGGCACGTCGGATGTCACGCTGTTCGCCCGCTCGTCTTCCTCTAGATCCGTAAGATTTCCAGGCATCGTCATCACCCGCGGTAGCCGCCTCCCCATGCCCATACCGCCACCGGCGAATGCCGGAAAGTTTCCCGACGCCAGATCTAAAAGATTCGTGTACGATCTCGATATCATCTTACCCAATCAAACAGGATCTGCGTCGCCAAAGAAGACAATTAATCAAAACCCTAAACCAGAAACAAATACCCCTTCCTTCCTTCCATCTTCTCCAACCTTCCAAGAACGAGAAAACCACATCCGATCTTCCTCCCAAACAAAAATCTCATCGATCTCCCAACGCCCATTTAAAAATCACATCCGATCTCTTTCCATTTTTACCAAATCAGAAACAAATTTCAACCCAATCACAAGTATATATAACAAAAATTTCCTTCCCATTCCTACCAAAACAGAATCAAATTTCTGAAAATCATAACAAAAATCAAAAGATAAGAAAACTTGCCTCGATTGAAATCGATCAATAAATTTCCTTCCTCCTCCGTATACGCAGCCGGAAACTGCGGCGCCTCTCTTCTTCTTCTTCCTCCTCTATTCTCCAATTCCTATTCGGAGAGGGGCGGTTTCGCTTCACTTCTCCGCTCCCTGGGCAAATTAATAATAATAATGATAATAGTAAAGTGTTATAATACAAGTTGGCAAAATTCAAGAAGAATTCTGGTTGGTTCTTCTTTCTCTCTCCTCCCCGCGTCTTCCACCGCAACGAAGAAAACCGAAGCAATAAATGAGGAGGGAGAGAAGAGGATAAGATTATGTATTATCTTTTTTTAATAAAATAATTTATTTATTATTAAAAATAAGGAGGGGAAAAAAA
Organism: Platanthera zijinensis; assembly: GCA_039513925.1. NCBI lineage: Eukaryota > Viridiplantae > Streptophyta > Magnoliopsida > Asparagales > Orchidaceae > Platanthera > Platanthera zijinensis. The sequence goes on from CM077081.1 coordinate 49,423,724, forward strand.
GTGGAGAGCATTTGCAGAGGTGTAATTGCAGTCGGAGCGGAGTGCGACGAAACAGGATAAGGTCGGCCAGCCGACTTGCCCCCATTATGCCAGTTGGCATCAGGGCGGCCACCGATCACGTGCTCCGCACGTCCTTGACTTCTCACGCCGTTGCGGCCGCGTGGAATGGTTAGATCTTATTGGACGGTCCTGATTCGGTCACGTTTTGTTGGCGCTGGCTACAGAGCACGCCAACTGGAAAGGGAATCCGCACGGGATACTCGTGCGAAGCCGCGCATGGATGATCGCTTTATGCGGTGAGCGGGACGCTTTATGCGGTGAGCGGACGCTTTATGCGGTGAGCGGGACGCTTTATGCGGTCGAAGGGTGGACAGGCTAGACCGGGTGGAGGTTTGCCTGGGAACAGGGCCCATTAGGTCGCACCCGACGTGGAGAAGTTTAGTGATGACATCATCATCTTTGAGGCAATGCTGGCGTGGAATTGACTGCTATTTCTCCGTTTTTGTGACCACTCTGGCAGTCTGGCTCTAATTCGGAAAAATCTGGGCCGTTCAAATATATCGGGGAAAATTCAAGCCTTTTAAATGATATTCATGTTGAACATTATTACATGTGGCGTGATATTATAGGCTTCTTTAGGAAGGAGAATTTTTTTGGTGGGCCTGACTAGTCGTGTTCAAAAGCTAGGGCCCAGAAAATCCACCCAGGCCCTGCTTGGAAAAAGCCTGGCTATGCTTGGCTCGGGCTTGGGGGACTTACCGGGCCCCCATATTAGCCGGTTGCCCGGCCCAGTACCCGGCCTGGGCCGGGCCGGGCAAAACCCGGACACCGGGCCTAGCCTGGGGCCGCCACTAGGCTATTAAAATCCCGCACGGATTTTAATCCCGCCTAACACCCGCCTAATCCAGGTGAGAATAAAATCCCGCCTAAATAGGTGAGATTAAAATCTCATCTAAATAGGCAGAATTTTAATCTCGCCTGTTGGGAAATCAGGTTGACCCGGGCCTGGCCCGGCCTGAAGGGCCTTATTGGGCTCCCTCTCAAGCCCGCCCCGACCTGGCTCAAGCTGGCCTCGGGCCGAGCCCAGCAAACAAAAATCCCGGGCCCGATCGGTCCGGTCCAAACCCGGCCTGATCGGGCTTTTTGGAAACGACTGGGCCTGCCACCTTTCTTTGTGAGCCAATAAATTTTATAGTCATTAAGTCATATATTTTTTAATATATGAACGAGTGACAGTGCACGGGGCCCCCCGTGCCCCACGCGACAGTATCCAGGCCGTGGAGGTGGGCTTCGTCCGCATCCGACCGGCGAGCTCCGCTCGTCCCCGATCCGCACGGGATATTTAAATTTTTCTTATTCAATTTAAAATTATTTTATTGTATTCATTTTTAAATATTTTTCAATTTTTTAAAATTATTTAAACATTTTTTTTAATTAAAAAAACAACCCGCGCATTCTTGTTAGGGTCCACCGCCAGCGGCCGGCCGGGAACCCACCTGGGCCTCAAGGTCAGGGCCACCGTCGGTGGTGGCCCTGCCAAGGCGACGCCGGACTACCCTTGGCGGATTCGCTGGAGTATTGCTACCCCGCAGGTGGGTTCCCGGCCGGCCGTTGGCGGCTCCGCCGCCATCGGTGGAGCAAAACCGTGAGCAAGGATCACTGTGTGAACATCGATCGAGATTTCAGCTTGCCCGGATTTTGGGCGCCGGCGGTGGAGAAAAAACATGAGCTTGGCTCCACCTTTGGCGTCGACTCCGGCGACCCCGCCAGGGGTAGTCTGGCGTCGCCCCGGCAGGGCCACCACGAGACCAAGACCTGGGCCTCACGGTCAGGGCCACCGTCGGCGGTGGCCTTGCTCACGCTTTTGCTCCACCGCCGGCGGCGGAGCCGCCGACGACATGTCGGGATCCTACTCCTAACTGTGTGACCTGCTTTTCTTACCATACGACACACCTACTGTGCGACTTGCACCTATAACCACACGGTTTGCCTTTTAACTGTGCGACAAGCTTTGTGGTTATTGCGGCTAAGAAGTTCTGATCGCCAGACACCTGAAATGGTCACCTTGGAGGGGATCATCGATTTCTTGGTAAACAACAATGATTCTTTGCTTGTGTTGAGTCATGAAGTTCTTGCTCCCGCTGTCGTATCCGCCAAGAGGTCTTTCTTTTTCCTCACTCCCGACGTGTCTTCAGCTACTAGAGGAGATCTTGCTTCTTTCTCCATGATCTGCCGCCAGTAGGAGGAGGAGAAGGTCTTCTATTTTTCGCTCCCGCTATCGCAGTTCCAGTTTCAGCAAATTTCATCGCCGCTTTTGTAGATTTGCCATTGTCGGGTCTCTTTTTTGAAAAGGGGTACTGGTCAAGTGATTGGGAGCTGTTTCTCGCCGACTGAAGTCTAGGGCTGCAAATCTAGTAGTTTGGTTTGCTTTTTCTCTTCGATTGGAGGTTAGGGCATCGTTCTCGTCGACTGCTCTTGTTGGTTTCGTCGATAGTTGTTCTCGTCGACTATAGGAGAAAATTGTCAACTTCTAGGCGATTTTGTTGCTTGTCTCATCGACGGGTATAGGTCTACTCAACAATTATATTTGTTAAGTGGAAGTCTCATCAACAAGAAGAGTTGTGCCGACTGGTGGTCTCATTGACATCTACCTGTGTTCTCGCTGATTTTCCTGTGTCAACTGGAGGTCTTGCCTACTAATCTCCTTATCGAATGGAGGTCTCGTCGATATTTTGTCTGTCGACTTGAGTTCTAGTCGACACATGACAAATTTCCCCAAGGGATTTCCTAAGTCCTATTTCTTGTCGACAAGGGCCTGCTATCAGTTAGTAGCAGGTGCAGACTTAATTATAGATTGGATCTGAAGTGAATTTGCTTGATTTTATTCAGATTTGGTGACTTCTTTTAGTTTTCTATGTAAGTCCAAGATTGTGAATCTAAGGGCATATGACATTGTCAAGTTGTAGTCTTTTGACACCACCGACTTTCATAGTTGGAAACTTCATGTTCTACTATGAATGAAAGAAGGTGAGATTTCTACATCGTTCTAAAGTGACTTCGCCACGACACGTGAAGACATGGACAAATATCAGTTGAGCAAAGACGAGAATTTCTTCAAGGACTATCGAGCCACCAAGCCACACACTAGCCCTCCCACCCACTCATTGCACGCGCACATGGAATCCCTGCTCGAGTGTGCTGGGGGAGATCGCGAGCGCAGATTCCCTGCGCTCTCGGGCTTGGCCACTCGCGCGGACTCCCCGTACACGGGCGCAAGACTAGGCGTGCGCGCAAGGCCTCACACTTGCGACCCCTCCCCCGTACACATGCAAGGATGAACGCGCATGACCTCTCCCAGCATGCGTGTGCAAGGCCGCGGGTGTATAAGTGTAACACCCCAAAAATCTCAAACTTAGGTTTGAGGTGCACACTGGATGACACGGCCTGGGACACGGGCGTGTCCCAGGGCGTGTCGGGGGTACACGGCCTGGGACACGGGCGTGTCCCAGGGCGTGTCACTCAATAAATAGCCGGTTTGAGTCAGAAATGTACACGGCCCGGAACCAAGCCTTGCACACGGCCGTGTCAGATTTGACACGGGCGTGTCCAAGGGCGTGTGCCTACCCGTGTACTGCTCTGACTGGATTTAGCGCTCGTGGAGTACCGTGTAACAGGTGTGACACGGGCGTGTCACATGACCGACACGGGCGTGTCAGGTCCGACACGGGCGTGTCCAAGCCCGTGTTCTGGTATCTTTTGAGTCGGTTGCTAACCGACTGGGGGTACACGGCCTGTGACACGGGCGTGTCACAGGGCGTGTCAGGCCTGTTGAAATGTTTTTCAGAGCAGATCTCGGCCGTTCGTTTCCTTCTATTTGGATCTTGTGGTCCAAAGCCTTTCCAGCTTCTATATGGTCGTGGATTGAGATGAAATCTCATTCTCACTTAGCCATTCTCTTTCTAAAGAGAAGAGAGAGAGGAGAGCTTGGAGGAGGAGGAGGAGGAGGAGCTTTCCGGCCGCCGGTGGAGCTTCGTTGGTCCGAATCGAGAGCCGAGTTCAGCGTTGCGGAGGCAAGGCCGCTGCGGTGATTTCCATCCGGCTAGTTCTTCCATGGCGCCGAAGCGATCGTCAAGGGTAACGGTCTTTCTTCCTTGGGTAGGTGAAGCCCTTTGTTTATGCATGTGCATGGGATCCTCCATCAAGAGATGGAAAAGCGTAAGCGATTCCAGTAGTTGAGTCTGCATCTAGAGCCGGAAGTATGTAGTACGGCATAGGCATGCTGTGTGAAGCCCATCCAGACGTATGTCGGGATTGGTGATATTTATATTGCAAACCGGAGAAGACTCCGTGTATTCCTCGTTTAGCCTGCGGAGATGGTGAGTACGATGTGCTTGGTGTGAAGGATGCTTTGCATAGCTCCTTTGGTTGCATGCTTGTTAAGAGCTGGTTGTTGGAGTGCGGACACCTCTGAGTGGGTGGGCGTGTGAGGTCTTCAACAGGGTTTTGGAGGCTTATGCCCATTCCACCAAGTGGCGATGTTAAGATCGGGTGAGCGGTCGATTGGTAGCAAAGCAGCAGGGCGAATTCCCTAGGCTTGTTACACTACGTGGGTAGGTCGACTGGTAGTGCTCACGGGTTTTGGTGAGGTGCGTACCTCTGAGTGAGATGGGTGCGTGAGGTCTTCAACAGGGGTTTGGAGGCTTATGCCCGCCTACCAAGTACAAACCATAAATGTGCCCTGAGTGCACGGAGCGCCTGGCATTGAGGTCGGCGTTTGTGATGCTGTGTGTGTGATATATATATATATATGTTGTGGTTGCTTTACATGCAGGGAAGGAACCACTGCCCCGGGTAAGGGGTAGGGTCGTTATAATTGGTCAGCAAGCTCAATTGGTGATGAAGGTTGAAAGAACTCCATAGTTAAGCGTGCTTGGGCGAGAGTAGTACTGGGATGGGTGACCTCCTGGGAAGTCCCCGTATGGCCCAACTTAACTGTCGAGTTCGCTCATCAAAGGGAGGCTGTGGCCACCAACAACCCGCCTGTGGAGGGAGAGGGGTTGGGGTGCTTGGGCTGCAGCCCGGTAGCGACGCCTAGAGCGGAGCCGTGGCACTGCCACGTTGGAGGGAGAGGGGTTGGGGTGCTTGGGCTGCACTTTTTATTGTAATGACCCTAGCCGATCCAACGTGGCAGTGCCACGGCTCCGCTCTAGGCGTCGCTACCGGGCTGCAGCCCAAGCACCCCAACCCCTCTCCCTCCACAGGCGGGTTGTTGGTGGCCACAGCCTTCCTTTGATGAGCGAACTCGACAGTTAAGTTGGGTCGTACGGGGACTTCCCAGGAGGTCACCCATCCCAGTACTACTCTCGCCCAAGCACGCTTAACTATGGAGTTCTTTCAACCTTCATCACCAATTGAGCTGCAGCCCAAGTAGCGACGCCTAGAGCGGAGCCATGGCACTGCCACGTTGGATCGGCTAGGGTCGTTACAATAAGGTCGTCCGTGCACGACCTCACTTCGCGTGCGCGGCGCGGCCTCTTCCCGAGCGCGCTCACGTCTCTAACACCCTGCCGCTCCCTGTCGTCTCCACCTCCCCCAACTGTCTCACCGTCTCTGGCCACTACTGCCGTCGAGAAACTTTCCCGAGCTTCCCGAACTGGAGGATGTTCACCATTTTGGGAGATTGGTGGTCAAGGTGACTGAAACCGAGCAACACCATTCGTGAATTTCAAATTCATCTAGGCACAATTATCAGCATGCTGTAGACGAATACAATGCTGAAGTTTGATTTTTAAAAATAAATAAAGTCACACAGCTCCTTTTTTGTGTGTGAGGGAACTAATTAAAAAATCCAGCCAAGAGAATTTTTATATATTTCGTGTACATATCTATATAAAAATATTAATTAGGGGATCATATAAAAATACATTAATTAGAAATTTTGCTTCTAATTCGGTAATTTCTAAATCCCGCTTCTATGAAAATCAACACGCCACAAAGCTCGCTCACTTAACGCCACATCCGGGTTCCAAGAAAATATCAACCCCTTATTATAACAACTTCCCCAACACCCCCAACACCCAGCTTGAAAAGGTCGGTCAGTCTCAACTGGTCTGTAGACCGTACACCCCAACCGATCCCCGATCCCATCATAGGGCACAATGGGTTGTTGGAGGCTGTAAACTCCCTTTGATGAGGGAAATTTTATAGTTAAGTATATAACATATAGACTTCCTAGGTGGTGACCCATCCACGTCGGTTGCTGCTTTGTCCTCGCATCCAGCTATGTATGTCATTGATCTCTAATATATTTTTTGATTCAAAATTTGTGTGTGTGTGTATATTTAAAGATTAAAATATGAAAAAAGAATAAACATTTAAAAATTATTAAATCATAATGCTTAACATATTGTTTTCTTTAAAAATTTATTCATCGGCTTTGATCTCGTGTACTCTTATAGTGTAATAAAGATGACATTATCAAAATAAACAAAATTACAATTGTCGAGTAAAAAAAATGTTGTGCTATGCCTTCTCGACGATGGGAACTTGAGGATGTCAAAATTAGTTGCAACTATCTTAACTAAATTTATACATGTCATCTTCACAAAAATTAATTAAATCAATTAACTATCATGTCATCTTCCCTCACTTATAACTGAGAAGAAATTTGAACGTCTTGAACTTTCCGGGTCCGGCCTTTACTCCATCATCTGGACAACATTTTTGACGTATAAGTAGCCAAAATTCATTGCATCGACGAGAGCAATCCAAATTCAGCATCTAGTTTACAAATTCTTGGGGCAGGTGGCGGGTGGGGGGGGGGGGGGTGGGGGTTGGGCCCCCACCGACCCCTAGATACGCCCCTGGTGTCATTGCTTCTTGGTTTTTATTTGAGTGTTTGCGAGCTCGGCTCACTCTTGAGCTAAAGTGGTTTGATTCTTTGGATCGGGGAGAACCGAGTGACTCGCAACATAAGTCTAGGGTCATCTCAACTATCATCCACAAAAAGGGAGGTACATGGTCATCTCACCTCTTAGCGGGAGGTCTAGGTGCATCGTCTCACCACCGAATAATGAGCAAGAAGATATGTGCATATTTATCATCATAAGTACTGTGTAAAGGTAGACATCAATCGTGCAATATGTTGAGGCCGGGAAAATCTCTACTCCAAAATTCAAATCAATGCAGCCTAAGGTTACTAGTTCGACGATCGGGCTCGATTGCTAAACAGGTTAGAACATGGAAATAGGGGGACAACAAAAAGGACCCCAGGCACTGTGACAGGGAGGTCCCACCACGTACCCTGATGCTTAGAAGAAGCTTCCCCTCCATAATAAAAGATGGTCGAACAGGGTACAAGGGGACATTAGCTGAGACTTAACTCTTCGGAGAAAGGATCTGAATGCTCAGCTAAAAATCTAAGGAAAGAGGTGGTCAAGATCTCTTTCAAGATTTCGAATTCCATATTCTTGTACTAGCAAGTATAAGCTGGCGATTATCTGTGGTGTTGGTCAAAAGTCGCATACTAAGCGAGTATTGTTGTTGCTCTCCACTGGTACTATCTGGAGCTCGCCTGTACTAAAAGGGCTTTGAATCTAACCTGCGCCGCTAGGTGGTCGCGCGACCTGGCGATTACAATCCTCGCTTGTGTTTAAAGGTCCCCTTGCGCTCCCTACTGGCCATTAAATGATGATCAGGTCTTCATGTACTGATGTTACTTGTTCACTTGTTGACTGTTGATCGTTGACCGCTAACCCTTAACGAATAGGAGTTGTACACAATCCCCGCTCTTTGCGAACAACGTTGAAGCTCAGAAAGAAACAACAAACACATATTCAACAAGACTTTTGGCAAGTTCTTATCCCTACGATGCCCTACGGACACCCCCCTCCGACCTCTATAAATAGAGGGGGAGGGGACGACTCTCGTGCGCCGCTTTCTGACTACTACAAGATGGTCTACACTACTGAAGAGGTCGCCAAGAGGTTTGACGCCCCGAGGGGCCTTTCTCGGTACTCGGCCTAAGGTTACTAATAAGTGCGAATGGGAAGGTCATGATGAGGAAGGGGATTGTCGGAGGATGAAGAAGAAGAATCAGAAGAAGGATCCTCCTATTGAAGAGGAATCTATCGTACTAAACGAAGAACTCGCAAACCCCGCAGAGTCTTCTCCCATCCCGACTACTACAAAGAACCTGCTGAACAATATGGCTTTGGATGATAATATTGACGCTCTGAGGGATGACTCAGCTCGTCAAGAATACCGGTTGATTACTCCCTTTGTTACGCCTCTGGTGGCTACCCCGCCTCGTGTTCCTGACGTCCCCCCTGCTGCCGAGTTTCCCACCCCTTCTTCTACGCTCTTCGAGGTTGATCGTACCTCCAGAGCGACAATTTCCCAACCCGATATAGTAACTACTCACAAAATATGGTTCTCATGATCTTGCCTCCTGATTCTTTTTCCTGACAAACATCAATGCCTTTGTATATAGTGCGTCATTGGTGGATCCTGCCTGTCCGAGCAGCAACCTAACGAGTCAAGGACCTCCTTCTAGCACCTCAATCCATCGTACCATGCGAATTTACCTCGGATCTGGTCAGCTGACCCACAACATGCACACTTGCCACACGGTCAAGAATATTCTAGCTCCTACACCTCCTCGCTTTGACGCTCTACCATCCCAGGGGGCTGTTGAAAACGTATCACCTCCCCCCCCCACCGCCCCAATCTGTTAGGAACGGGTGCGGTCAGCCCTCCAAGAAGCCTGCCTCTACTGATCGTAGACATCTGGACTCTCGGGAGAAGAGTCTGGTTGAAACACAGGTTGATGCTTTCTCCCTACTTTGCGGCTCTCGAAGCTCTAGGGGACAGCGCAGTGGCCTCTTTATCAAGCACTGGGATGTGTATCATCGAAGTCCATCACCTCTATAGGAGCGGGTCTCTCCCCGACGGACGCCTCCTTCCCGGTAACGCCTTTCCCCTCGATGCGAGTCTCCTGGTCGCGAGCAATCTCCACCTCGTAGCAAGTTTCAGACACCGATTTTCCGCCTTGGTAATTGATCATCGCCTTCTTCTACATTGACTTTTGTCACCATTTGTACTTACAATGGACTGCACCTTTCGCATGCCATCCACCTTCTCATAGGGGAGAATTGATTTGCATCATTTGAATCCCTCTGCATGAGTATCAAGAGAAAGTGGCATCGACCTATCTTGATCTGGAGATAAAATTTGAACAGCTAGCGATCTGTGAACCTCGTCGGCGCCTGGGATCCCTGGAAACTTACGTAGCCAAGCTGGAGAAAGCCGAGTAGCGCATGAACCTCACGGAATCTCGCTACTGCGCGATGAACTTTATAGAATAGTGTCTTGCAATGGTGGAACACCGGCATGAGTTATATCACAATTAGCTCCTCACAATTCAAACGAGTATCAGGTCGGTGGGACGACTAGTAAAATGGACGATGACGTCCTGCGATATGAGCAACTGTTGAATCAAGCGAATGAACACATGCGACGACTATGAGATTGAGCTTGGGCTGGGCGACATGCTCAACAACCTGATCGTCCAGGGAACCTGCACGACCCTTAGCTTTTTCTTGCTCTCCATCTTACGAGTTTTCTATTGGCATTATAAAAAAATTGCTTTGTTTATTCTTGCAACCTGTATGTACACTTATCTGACAAGCTCGCTCCATCGAGTAATCAATTTGATATTTTCTCTTTCTTGTGGCTTGTGTATGGGCGACCATCTTCCTTTTGTGCTGGCGAGTATCGATAAGTATGTAACTTGGTTCGTTGCTGATATAAATGTTTTCTGACCTTTTTGCGAGTATGCAGGTCTCTCATGATGTTTGTTCTTTGAAACTTACTCGAATTTATCGGGATACTCAACGTCGAACTCTATTGCGGAAGCGCGCTACCCTCCCTTCTTTTGCTTTTTTCTATAAATATGAGGGCAGGGTGTAACATCCCTCAAACAACTAGACCTCTAGGAGTGATTTTGTCATGACTAGGTCATGACAAAATCTTAGGAAAATCAAGAAGACCCGGTGAACTAGGGCATAAAGGTAGGAATCACCTTGGTCTGCCTATAACACAAGCTCATCACCAAACTTAGGGTTTGACTTTAGGGCTTTAACTTGACCTCATGACCCCACCATAGCACTCCTAATCCTTTGGGAGGTCTATTAAGTACCTAAGGACCCACCTAGCACAACCCCAAGTGGCCAAGTTGATCAAAGTCAACCCCAATTCTAAAGTGGTCAAAGTGCCCTATTATAGGTCAAGTGACCACCAAGGTACCAAATCAGCCATACTCAAGTCTCCCTAGACCTTAGAGGAGGCCAAGGTCAACCCAAAAAGTCAAATTGACCAAAGTCAACTCAACCCTAAAATGGATCAAATTAACCTAAGTTGACCTAACCAAGCCCAATTCACTTGGGCTAAGCCCAATTGGAGTGGTCCACAAGCTTTAGGAGGCTGATATTTACCTAAAATGCCACTCAAATTTTGGAGGGGGTGACGAGGAGAGAGAAACTTTTTTCCTTTAATGGAGGAGAGAGAAAGAGAGAGAAAGAGGTCATTCATGGCCAAGGGCCTCCTCTCTTCAATTCCAATAGCTTGTCCATCTCCCCAGATCAGTTATGAGGAGATCAATAGCCATGGTCGACCGCTTGGTGGCAGAATTCAAGGATTTTCAGTTGGCCGAAAAAGCTCCTTCATGGCCATTAAAGGCCATTGAGCATAGACCCTTCTTCTCCCCCATTTGAGTATTTTAAAAGCTTCCCCAGACCCAGAGCAGCCGTTTCCACCATTTCCTTGAAAGAGCTGAGCACTCTGGTAGTGTGGTTGCAGAGCACCCAAAATCTTCACCACTGGCAATGGCGACACGACGATCGGCTCGACTTCAGCCACCCCAGAAGGTCCTGTCTTCCTCCTCTCTCTCTGTGGATAGATCCCCATCTATTGGCCCCAAGGTTTGGGTCCAATTGGCCCCAGATCAAGGGAGCCGAGAGCTTGGTTTTTCAAGCTTTTCTTATATACACCATTCACTGTTCCGGCCACCTCCGGCCGGCCTACCACCGCGAATCACCGGCCACCACTTCAACGAAGGTGGTGGTGGCAGTGGTTGGCCAGGAAAGGGCGTGGGTGGCCAGAAAATCACGGGCAAAGTCAGCCCAGGATGGAGCAATCTGAGTCGTTGGCGTGCTGGGGACAATGACAGGATGCCATCGATTTTGCGCCAAGATTTGTGTCGCCGTATCTTATAATTAGGATTAATAGTAATTAAGTTTATTTAATTTTTGTCACAATTATTGTAGTGCTTTAAGTTAATTATTAAAAATACTTAGAGCCCCCCTACTAGAAAAATAATCAATATGAAAGTTGTAACCCTTGAGGTCTACTTTATCTCAAAAAAATTTTCAACCCATTTGGGTCAGTGGTCTGACCACAACACTCAAAATGGTGCAGTCTATACATAGGGTTAACCAGAGGCAAAATTGTGTGCCCCCATCAATCCATCCATCCAAATGCCTTGAAATTTGGGTTGGGGGTCACTCTTACCTATACTTATGACATATCCAAAAATGAGAATTTTTGGAAAACCTTAAACCGTAAGACTAAAATGATTAAAGAGAAACTAGTAAATATTAGGCTTCACTTTCACTCACCCCGATGACTCGGAAGGTTAGCTTGGTTTGGTCACCCGAGCGGTAGGCTCGGTGGTTGTGGAAATAGGAAAGTTAGCCCGTCGAGCCGAAGACTCGGAAGGTAGTTGTAACAGACAGGTTAGTTAGGGGAGTCGATGGCTCGGGAATTCAAGGCTGCATGTGCATAAGGTAGTGGGTCTTCGGCATTCAACGGTCGTTCACATTGACGTCGATACGATGACTCGGCGGGTATGGTTCACACTTAGCCAAGGAAAAGACTGGTGGATTTGCCAACAGAGTACGCAGAGGCTCCGCGGTGTGTTCTTCGTGTTGAGGCGTACGAAGGTCTAGGTTAGGTGGTGTGAATGTCGACCTAGAGGTGGGGTGGCCCAACCCACTGCCTCCGTTTTCTACAATGGCAGGTACCTGAGAGTTTAGCTAACTCCAAATGGGGGAACTAAAGGTCTGTGCATAGAGTTGTGTGTGTGTGTGTGTGTTGCACTTGTATGAACCATTACCATCAAACCCACATAATGTAAGACTCCTTCCGCCAACTTTTACCCTGGTCGGGCCGGAGGGGATCTTACTGCCCAAGACGTCCACCAAGTGATCTTTAAGGGTAACGACTCACCTTATCTAAGCACTAGTTGGCCGCCTTGCTCGGGTAGAATCACAACATTCACAATACATCAGAGATTTGCGGAAGCATTAACAAGGAACCAGTTTCAAATATATATAACATCATATATATTTACATGAGTACTAGGTCGAAGCCTAAGTATTTATATAAGCCCGTAGATTGTACAAGTACTGCATATTACTCTTCACTCTCTCACCCTATTCAGCTCGTCGGTACTCACATCTTGAAACTCTAAAGACGTCGGGGGTACATCTGCTCGAGTAGTCCTAAATGCTGACACAATCTCCTGCGGCAGTGAGTCACTATTGTGCTCCATTTCCTGTGAATGGTTATTTAAATAATAGTTAGTCACAGAGCTAAGTATAAACAAATATCCTCCCCGGATCTATATCCTGGGGACGAGCACACACTCACACAACAAAAGTAGATAGCTGAAGCAAGGGAGAGTTAGTACAACATTTCATATGTATAGGCTAGGAGCAACTATAAAGAAGCGCAACATAGTATAATTGGAATAGCAACAACAATGTTTATCAATTATAATTAAGGCTCCACTAGCACATCAGGTATCCACAACCTGTACCCTATCGCAGGCGTTCACATCCGCACATATACCGTGGGCATTCACAGCCGCGCACATACCGCAGGCATTCACAACCGCACACAAACTCTATGTCGACATAGTATGGACCACTTCTGTTCCAGGCGGGTAGCGAACCCCGCGGTCCTCACCGATGTGGTTCTCGGTGACAGTGGCCAATCCTGCCACTTCTGGGGGTGGTCGTTCCGCACAGCCCTAGGCCCCAGCGTACAACTCCGTGTACTCCTGGATGTGAGCGATATCCGGTGATTCAATATTTTGGCCGACCAGCGGAGGAAAACCTGACGAGGAAAATATAACGGTCGGTCACCCATGGTACCATCTCCCTATCGCCTTGAGTCGCCGACCTTCCCGCACCGGTACAAACGATCTGCGGAAGGGACTGACCCGCAACTATTTTACTGCAATCAAATTACAAGCAATCAATCAATCAGTATTGCTAACACCTACCGGGTCTATGACGGCCTGCCCTACTATGCTTCAAACTTTGGGCGGTGGTACTCAACTCATTTTTTGACAAGGAGCGTGGGAGCACTTTATTTGAGGGTAAACCAGAAGAAGCATCTCAACTCCGGTTATTCCCAACTAAGGCTCAACCTTAACAAACAACTGCTAGTCAGAGTAGGACCCGTGCTTATAATAGTAAATTACAGTAATGAAAATGCGGTAATTAAAGTTGCTGATAATAAATGCTGCATAATTTAAGTGTTGAATGAAATGTGACCAGTACGAAATTGGAGTAGTACTGAAATGAAAGTACTGAACTGAAATGAACTTAACCAGTACGAGATTGGAGTACTACTGAATTGAAATGAACTTGACCAGTATGAGACTGGAGTAGTACTAGATTGAAAGTACTGAACTGAAATGAACTTGACCAGTACGAGACTAGAGTAGTACTGAATTGAAATGAACTTGAACAATACAAAACTAGAGTAGTACTGAATTGAAAGTACTGAACTGAAATGAACTTGACCAGTACGAGATTGGAGTAGTACTGAATTGAAAGTGTTGAACTGAAATGAAATAAGAAACATGACCGGTGTAATACTGAAATAATTATAAAGAAAATAGTTAGTTGTCCAATCGCTCCACCCAGGAAGCTTCAGTTCCATCTCCTATCTTAGGAGGCACATTCAGTTTCATCTCCATTATCAGGAAGCACATTCTGTTCTATTTCAGTTTTTAATAAAGCTTGCTTGGGTTACACCAATTATTAAGATCTGATAGTAATTTTGTTGTGACTTTTTAATTACGGCTTAATCGAATTAGGGGCTTATTAGGAGTTACGCCCTTATTATTCGTCGAGGATAATTTTGCAACCCACTACTCGTACTCTCTTCTTCCGAGCGTGCCAAAATTACCCGAGAGTCGAGGTGCTCGATGGTTTCTCGAAATTTCGGAACACCCGGAGCTTGGTCACTTGCCTCGGCCACTCTCGTTGATAAGACAAAATGAATTTTTTATTAAAATTAGAAAGGACAGTCGCACACTCTAATTTTCATTTTCGAGGAAAATGAGCGTAATAAATTCCAAGCGCGACCCTAGGTTCCAAGAAATTGAGTAAAGTTCAATTTTGATCCCCAAGTCCCCAAATTTTGATACAACATTTAAGGGGGTCTAAAATGAGCCTGAAAAATTTTCATAATTTTTCGAAGAGTTTTGGGCATTTAGTTCGACCAAACAAATTTTATTTGGGCTTTTAAAAATATCAAAACAACTCCAAAAATTCTCAAATTTTTTGTGGAGGAAGCCCTTAGTATGGGGAACATTTTTCATGTTAAACACTTTGCCCCCAGAGGCCTAGAAATGGCCCAGGAAATTCCTCAAAAACAAGCTATTAGTCTGGTCTGCTAATAGCAGATCAAAAGACATCCTGTGGCTGAGATCGAGCCGGACATCAAATATCCTCTTTCTAACCCCACAGCGGATTAGCCGCAGATCCGCTGTAGGGGGTGCTGATGCTGAGGCGGGAGCGAGATTTAATGAATCCCGACCGTCCGATCTTTATCACCAAATCGGACGGCAGCTGCTCCTTGCCGACGGTGCAGTCAAGGATAGTTTCTGCCACTACCGGCCAGTCGTCGCTGGACACCGACACTGCCCTTGGTCGGTTCGCCGGGGGTCGGTGAGTCCCTGGGTGGTGGCCCGACGGCCTGGCGCTGCCGGCCACCGCCTGATTTGGCCAACCCGAGAGCGGGGTGGGGTGATCCCATTCCCAGTGCCACCGCACCACCCCGCCTCTCCTACATTGAGCACAGCCATGGAACCACCCCCGGTCGGTGCGCCGGGGGCAGGGCTCTTCTCTGGTGATAGTCCGGCGACCAAACGCCGTCGGCCGCCGCCAGAGGCAAAACAGAGCAAAAGCTCTGCTTCTCGGGTGCCGCCGGCACCCTGGCTTTCCCCCATCGGGAAAAGTCATCCCGGTGGGTCATCCCTTCTCCAGCGCCACCCCCGGCATGGGGAGTGGCTAGCTTTCCTGCGACCACCACCCGATCTGAAGCATGGGTCAGGTGGTGTTGGCGGCGCTCCGGCCGCCGGGAGGCCCATGCAGATCGTCTAGAAGGGGGGAAGGGGGAGAGGAGAGGTTTTACCTATGTAGTAGGGGCTTGGGAGGGGCCGGCTTAGTTGGCCATGCAAGGTGGCGGTGGTGGAGCTCGGGCTTGCCTTTTCTGGCAACATGAGCTCCGACAGAGCTTGGGGAGGGGTGGGGGAGTTGCTCTCTGAGCTGGTGAGGATATCAGGAGGGGGGCCTTTAAATAGGCTGGAGGGGAGGGGATCTTTTACCCTACCCAATGTGGGATTAATCCTTCCTTAGGGAGGTATTAATCTCCACCCTCCAGCTGTCCAAGGACAGCTGGAGGCTCAAGGGATTTCCCACATGTGGGAAAATGGGGTTAGGCCCTTATGTGCTTGGGCTTTTATAAGTGGGAAAGGGGAAAAAGAGAAGGGGAGTGGAGGGGAGTGTTGGTGGGCCACCACTTGGGCCCACTCCCTTCCATCTTACTACTTTGTGGCCCCATGGGTAAGGGGGGGATTGTGCACTATTTACCCATGGAGAGGAGGTGGCCTCCTCCTAAGGAAAAACCTCCAAAAATGGGAAAAAGGGAGGGTTTGACCAAAGTCAACCCTGGGGTGGGTCAACCAAGTGGGGTCAAAGTCAAAATAGGTACAAGTCATCGGGGTTGGGTCAAAGTTGGGTGTTTTGTCACAATTGGTGTGCACATGCTTTTCGGTGCATGACTGAGCTTGATTTGACCACGGTTTGACCATCCATCATCGAAACTATCTGGGACCAATTATGTTGACTTTGTATTGACCATATGAATCCAACGCCACTGATCGGGGTCGAATCAGAGTTCGTTTGGTAAAAGTCCAAAATCTGCGCGTTGTGACGCGCTAGAACGGTCAAAATGTCTATATCCGTCGTTAGATCTCGGATTGTGACGCGGCGAGTTCTGATGCGCTCGTATGGGTCATACGAGACCTCATGAACTGGCGGAACTTAAATCGGAGTTCTGTAGACGATATCCAAAGTCTTGCTCTCGTGGCATTTTATGAGGAATGGTCACATCCACTATATGACATCGGGGTCCAACGGAACGAGTTCCAATGCGCTCGTATCGACTATGCGAGGCCACAGGAACTCAAATCGGAGTTCTCTAGCTCTACTTCCTGCCTATAGTTACCTTCTACCAGGTTACAGGTAGGGGTTCGAGTCACTTTTATTGGGCTCACTAGGGTTCTAGTGGCACAATAAAAGTGTGGATGTTACAATCCAATAAAAATAAAAGGATTTTTATCCCCAAAAATTTGCTCGAAGTAGGGGGAAAGAGTAACATACCTAGGGAAAGTGCTCTGGGTGATTTTCACGGACGAGCGCCTCTGGTTCCCAAGTGTACTCATCTTGTCCATGATTTGACCATAATATCTTGACCATTAGGATGGTCTTGTTACGTAGATTATTCACTTTATGATTTACGATCATGATTGGTTCGAGTCGGATGGATCTGCCCGACCGCAGTTGTACTGGTGGTGTAGGTAGATGTTGCTCTGGTTGCCGGAGAACTCGTCTCAAGGAGAAGACATGAAATACATCATGAAGATTTCCCAGTTCTAGATGCAGGGCTAATCGATAAGCAACAGGGCCAACGCCTTCTATCTCCTGATAGGGGCCCAGGTAGTGGGGATCAAGCTTTTTCTACTTCCTCAACCGGGAGACATCATGCATGAGCTTGATTTTCAGAAACATCATTTCTCCCACGCTTAACTCCACCGGTCGGTGTTGTGCATCATAATACTTGGCCTGCCGGCTCTGTGCCTCCCGCATCCGTTCCTAGATCAGTCGTATCACGGTCGTAGTGTCATCAATGTAAGCCACTCCCAAGGCTTCTGGGTTCTCTTCCTGAGCCCAAGTCAATGGGGTTCGGCAATGCCTCCCATACAATGCCTCGTACGGGGCCATCTTGATGCTAGCCTGGTAGCTGTTATTGTAAGAAAACTCGACCAGAGGTAACAACTACTCCTATGGCTCATTATATTCTATTATGCATAGTCGAAGTAGATCCTCCATCGTCCGGTTTGTCTTTTCTGTCTGTCCATCTGTCTGCGGGTGGAAGGCGGTGCTAAAGGCCAACTTGGTCCCTAAGTATGCCTGCACCCGCCTCCACTCTTTAGATGTGAAACGCCCGTCACGATCTGACACGATAGACTTTGGCACTCCGTGGAACTGAACTACCTGCTCTAGGAACATTCAGGCCAAAATGTGACCACTGTATCCCTGTTGGTTTGGAATGAACCGGGCTACTTTGGTGAGTCGATCTACAACAACCCATATGGAGTCGTTTCCAGTACGGGATCGAGGTAGGCCGTGGATAAAGTCCATGGAAATGTCCTCAAACTTCCATTCAGGTATAGGCAGGGGCTTCATCAGACCTCCTGGGCTGCGACATTCAGCTTTAACCCTTTGACAGGTCTGGCATTGGGCCACGAAGTTGGTAACATCTCTTTTCATCCCAGACCAATAAATGGTCATGCGCAGGTCCACGTACATTTTGACCACACCAGGATGAATAAAGTATCTCGACTGGTGGGCTTCTCGTAGAATTTCTTCGCGAATTCCTCCGATAGAGGGAACAAATATGCGATGCTTTAATTGTAGAATCCCGTCGTGCAGATTATAATCCTTCTGTGCTCCACCTTGCAGAGATCGAATGATCGGAACCACCTCTGGTTCGATCTTCTTGGCTTCTCGTATCTGATCTCAGATGTCACATTGGATCTCCATCCAATACAGCTGTGCATGGTATTCCTCCGGATCTCTTCGGGCAACCAGTGTAAATTTCCAAGTCTATTAAAGACTAGAACAACTCCATAGGGATTTGCTCCATCCAACTCCCAGGTATCGAAGGCTGGCGACTCAAAGCGTCAGCGACTCTATTAGTTTTTTGGGGTGATATTGGAGTTTGAAATCATAATCTCACAGGAATTCTAACCATCGACACTGCCGAAGATTCAACTCTTTCTGAGTGAAGATGTATTTGAGGCTCTTGTGGTTGGAGAAGATCTCACATCTTACTCCATACAAGTAATGCCTCCAGATTTTAAGGGCGAAGACGACAACGCCCAACTCTAGATCATGAGCTGCGTAATTTAATTCATGCGGCTTCAATTGGCGAGATGTGTAGGCCACCACCTTGTCATGATGCATCAGGACAACTCCTAATCCCTTCAGGGAGGCATCAATGTAGATTTGTAATCCCTCGGTCCCTGCGGGGATCGTAAGGACTGGTGCAGAAGTCAGCTGCTTTTTCAATTCGACAAACGCGTTCTCGCATTCCGGTGTCCATCAGAACGTAACATCCTTTCTGGTGAGGGCAGTTAGGGGTAAAGCAATCTTGGAGAAGACTTCTACGAACTTCCTATAATATCCGGCAAGACCAAAAAAACTTCGGATATCAGCCGCTGTTTTGAGCGGTGGCCAATTTTGCACTGCCTGGATCTTGGCCTGATCTACTGCTACCCCTTTGTTGTTTATAGTGTGGCCCAAGAATCCAACTTCTTCCAACCAAAACTCACACTTACTGAATTTGGCGAAGAGGGAGTGCTCTCGAAGTTTTAGTAGCACCATCTGCAGGTGCCTAGTATGGTCTACCTTGGTCTTTGAGTAGATCAAAATATCATTAATGAAGACGATCACGAAGTGGTATAGGAAGGGCTCGAAGACTTTATTCATTAGGGCCATCAAGGCGGAGGGTGCATTGGTGAGCCCAAAAGGCATCACCAGAAACTCATAGAGACCATAACGAGAGCTGAAGGCAGTCTGGGGGATATCTTCCTCCCGTATTCGAAGCTGATAGTAGCCTGATCTCAAGTCCATCTTGGAAAACACGGATGCACCTTCCAACTGATCGAACAGTTCGTCGATCCTAGGGAGGGGGTATGTGTTTCGTATAGTAAGCTTATTTAGCTCCATATAGTCTATGCACAGACATAATGTTTTGTCCTTCTTCTTTACGAATAGCACCGGGACTCCCTAGGGCGAGGAACTGGGACAGACGAATCCAACATCTATTAGCTTTTATAGTTGAATCTTTAATTCAGTCAGTTCTCTTGGGGCCATCCGGTAAGGTGCTTGTGACATTGGTCGTGCTCCGGTCATGAGCTCGATCTGAAAGTCAACCTCTCGCTGGGGTGGCAATCCTGGGAGGGACTCAGGAAAAATGTCCGGGAAATCGTGTACCACCGGGACTTTGGCGAGTACTTGAGTTTTGTCTTCCATTTCGAAGTAGATAAGGTACACCTCATCCTTCTGTCGGACTGACCTTACAATCTGCGCAAAAGTTAAAATAATACGCGAGACCGAAGGTACACCTATCAATGTAACATCTTGGTCGTTTGTGTTCTGCAGGCGGACCTCTTGCGTTGAACAATTTATTTGCGCCTTGTGCTCGGCTAGCCAGTCCATTCCCAGTATATTATCGAATCCAGTTATTGTCAGGATGGTTGCGTAGATCTCAAATTCTACTTCTCATAGCACAGTCTGGAATGAGCACTTTTTTGTAGACGTCATATCTTATCCATCAGGTAAACGGATTCGTATAGCTAGTCTGGTTGAGCGGATAACATTTTTTTTTTGATGCGATAAATTCGTGCGATACAAAGGAGTGTTTCGCTCCTGTATTGAAGAGGGTCTTGGCGGAATGTCCTCCTACCAACAGAATTCCTGATGATATAGGAAGTATATATATCATATAACTAATATACAAGATATAGGCATGCATACATAACCTGTATATAGCATAAGTAACAACATCTTATATACCCTATCACCTAATATATATACCTATCACTACAACAGGGGCTGGTCCGTGCAACAAGTACAGTGCGTAGGCCTCCAAGGGCACTGCTCGGCCCTGCTGGCCTCTCCTGCCAGCTCTACCTTTGCGGCCTCTCTGTCCCTATCCCCGTGCTGGCTGCCCACCCTGTACTGCTCCTAGTCCTGGACTTCCTATTTCTTGTGGGCAGAAAGCCCTCATATGCCTTGGATGTTGACACAAGAAGCAGTTCCCTGCGAAGGGAACATCACGTCGAGCCACTGGTATGGGTTGTGGTGTCAGAGCTGGTTTGATGTCCTGTTGTGGGGCTGGGGGTGCTGGTGGGCGCCTATAAGGCTGTCTGCGGCGTCTCTGCCTGTGCTCTCTATCCTGTCGGTGGGGAGCAGCTCCTCCATCTCATCTCTGATCTCGAGGGAACTCAACCTGTCCTCTGCGCTGCTGGGATACTGCCCGCTGGTCCAACTCTAACGTCTCTGCGTGAGTAGCTATGGTGTGGAAGGTAGACTGAGAGATAATGATCAGGGCATGCCTAAGGTCGTCTCATAGTCCCCGGTAGAAGCGGGAAGCTCTATCCCTGTCGGAGGCAGCCATGTTCCCGGCGAAGCGTGCCAGGTGTATGAACTCTCTCTCGTACTCTGCCACTATGTGGTTGCCCTGTCGAATGTGCAGGAATTTCTCCTGCAAAGAAGCTCGGTCCACATCTGAAATGAAGAATTCCAGAAGAGCCTCGGAGAAATCCCCCCAAAGGATCACGCTCAATGGCCGTCCTTTAAAAGTAGAGTGACTAGCCGCTCTCCACCAATCCCTAGCGTATCCCTCCAACAAGGTCACCACTAGAGAAACTACAGCCACTGCTGGGCACATCATTCCCACTAGCAGCTCTTCCAAACGCTCCACCCACTCCTCTACCTGGATGGCAGTCTATGTACCTTAAAAACCGGGCGGCCTCAGTTCTCGAAAATTCGTTAGTAAATCGGTAGGTGCCATCATCTCTTATGGTGGTTGTGCCAAGGCTGTCCGGAAAGTGTCCAGAATGGCTGTCAATGTCTGCCCCAAGTCAGTCTTGGCAAACAGTACAACCGCGGGGGCGACCGAGTCTGGAGGTGGGGTGGTGGGAACATATCCTCTAGAAGTGGACACCCCATTACTATACTCTGGTATCTGGAGAAGTAATAGGAAAAGTGTCAGTACTTTGCAAAAGTAGGGAAAATTTGCAAAAATGACTGATGAAGCGGAAACATAGGTGTATGGGCATATTAACGTACAGTCTAGAATCCCTAAGACTCTACACTAGGGTCCACCAGGCTATCACTGCAAGGTTCATCCCGAACCGAGGAACGAAGCGAGGGACGGGGGAATCCTGAGACTGCTCCACAAGGACGAATCGTGATCGCTCTGATCCATTTGTAAGACCCCTTCCACCCAACTTTTACCCTGGTTAGGCCGGAGGGGATCTTACAGCCCAAGACGTCCACCCAGTGCTCTTTAAGGGTAATGACCCACCTTATCTAAGCATTAGCTGGCCTCCTTGCTCGGCTAGAATCACAACATTCACAATACATCAAAGATTTACGGAACCATTAACAGGGAACCAGTTACAAATATATATAACATCATATATATTTACATGAGTACTAGGTCGAAGCCTAAGTATTTATATAAGCTTATAGGTTGTACAAGTACTACATATAACTCTTCACACTCTCTCCCTATTCAGCTCGTCGGTACTCACGTCTCGAAACTCTGAATACGTCGGGGGTGCATCTGCTCGAGTAGTAAAAGTCTTGATTTCAAGAATAACTAGTCACCTAGAGGGGGTGAATAGGTTCAATTTAAAATCTTAGGCAACTTATCAATTAAAATCACAGCACAGTAATCTTATCACAATCAATACCAGCACAAAACATAGCACAGTACACAGTGATTTATAGTGGTTCCCCAATTGATGGGTACATCCACTTTCCCCCTTCGCCTATCTAGCAGTATACTAGATTCAGCCAAACTTCCTTCTATCTTTCTTAGATCCTCAGATCTTACAGCTCAGAGCCCAACTGGCTCCTACAACTCAGGCGCAAGCCTAACACTCAGATCACCAAGATCCTACAACTCAAGTTCTTCCCAAGAACTCTACCTCAGAGTGACTCCACACTCATACAGCTCAGGTAATCCTGCCCTACCTCAGTGTGAATCCACACACCTACTACTCAGGCAACTCCTGCCCTACCTTAGCCTTTATAACACAGGCTTACAACTCAGGCCTTAGCCTTACCACTCAGATTCAAAATGAATCTTATACAGAAATATTCAAGATAATGAATTACAGATACAAGAGAAAATTCTCTGTGCCTGTCTACCTGGACCGAGCAGATGTCAGCCCTAACATCGTCTTCGTAGCAACAAGATGATACATCGATCTTGAAATGATGTTCGGATTATTCTGGAATCAACTTAGCAGATGAATCCGCTTCTTCTTCTTCTTCAGGAATATCTCCTGATCTGGACTGAGCAAATTTCAGCTCTTCCTTCTTCTTTGATCCAGCGAATTGATCTTCAGATTCTGACTCAGCTTGGATCGAGAAGATAACTTATGTTAGGGCACACCTAGGCTGATTCGTCTCTCTCAGAGGATTACTCTAAACCTGCTAGAGAGGATGTTGATTGCACTAGTAAATTCAGAATCCCTTCAGATTTGAACTTGAGTTTTTTGGCTTCTACAATAATGGCGGATGAAGACAACAAACTTTGCTTCTCGTTTTTTCAGAAAGTTAATCATAAATTAATCCAATCATCCTTAATAGATCTATTCTCCTATTTATAATCCCGTCACATTACCGAGATGATCGACACGTGTCTCACTTTTAACGGTGGTTAAAACCTCAGCTTTATTAACTTGAGATCCACTATAAACTGAAGGCGACGTTAATGTCGATTTGCATCGAATCTAAACTTTGTTGAATTGTTGACTTTGTTGAGTCAGCATCATTCTGGACTTAGCCAAAATCAACTAACTTTTCTGAAATCCTGTGTTTGACGAACTTCAAGCTCAGCTCGACAAACTCTGAGCTCAGCTTGACAAAATAGTGAAGCTGAGATCGACGAATTCTCTCAGCACAGTTCTTTCTTCAGGTGAAGGCTGAGGCCGACGAACTTCGAGCTTAGTTCGACGAAACCTGAACTCAACTTGACGAAACAGTGAAGCTGAGATCGACGAATTCTCTCATCCCAGTTCTTTCTTCAGGTGAAGGCTGAGATCGACAAACTTCGAGCTCAGTTCGACGAAACCTGGACTCAGCTTGACGAAATAGTGAAGCTGAGATCGACGAATTCTCTCTGCCCAGTTCTTTCTTCAGGTGAAAACTGAGATCGACGAAATCTGACTCTGGTCGACGAACTCTGAACTCCGGTCGAGGAAAGTTAATAGCTGAGTCCTTCTTATAGGTAAAAGCTGTGATCGACAAACTCTGAACTCCGGTCGACGAAAGCTAATAGTTGAGTCCTTCTTATAGGTAAAAGCTGAGATCGACAAACTCTGAACTCCAGTCGACGAAAGCTAAGCTCAGCTCGACGAATGGTAGACTCAGCGATTCTGGACTTAGAAACTTGCTGGATTCTTCAGCTTTGCTTGATGGCATTGAGAGCGTTGAGAGCGCTGAGAGCATTCAGAGCGCTGAGAGTGTTGAGAGCATTGAGTTCATTCAACGCATCTGGACTTAGCCGATTTTATAGATTCTTCACAGTAAGGCTATGACAGGATAACCTTGAATCAACATTTAATTTCTAGCTGTATGGCGTTGAATGAGTTGAGCTCACTCAACACTTCTAGCTGTATGGCGTTGAGTGAGTTGAGCTCACCCAATGCTCTGGACTTAGCCGATTTTCTGGATTTGCAATACTGTCAGCTTTGACTGTCTGCCTTCTCTCAGTACTATTAGCTGAATGGTGTTGAGTGAGCTTGCCTCACTCAACGCTTTTGGACTTAGGTAGTTTTCTGAGTTTCCAGCTCCACCTTGAGTCCACCTGTCATTGTCTCTTGAACTAGCTGTTCAATCATTGTGACAAAGACTAACCTGTATGCATGAACTTAATCATACACCAAATACAACTATGTCTATCTCATTGACATGGTTGACATCATCAAATCAGGGCTATTGGGATCAATGGACCCAACAAGTAGTCCTAACTGCTGGCGCAATCTCCTTCATCGTTAAATCTCGGATTGTGACCCGGTGAGTTCCGATGCGCTCGTATGGATCATATGAGACCACAAGAACTGACGGAACTCAAATCAGAGTTCTTTAGACCGATATCCAAAGTCTGGCTCTCGTGGTGTTTTACGAGGAATGGTTATATCCACTATATGACCTCGGGGTCCAACGGAACGAGTTTCAATGCGCTCGTCTCGACTATAAGAGGCCATAGGAACTCAAATCAGAGTTCTTTAGCTCTATTTCCTGCCTATGGTTACCTTCTACCGGGTCACGTGTAGGGGTTCGGGTCACTTTTTTTGGGCCCACTAGGGTTCTGGTGGCCCAATAAATGTTGGGATGTTACACATAACGTAGCATAGCATATCATCGTCACATTTCAACTCTTACCCCTAATGTATAAATCGGTATGGAACTTTTTATACGTTAGGCCTTGTAAAATGACCCCTTAGTTTATAATCTTGTGTGGGCATGCTTATAAACTAAGGTTACTTTCTCTGTGGTTAACTGTTACATTTCTTTTATAATTTGTACTTTACCTTCTACTTTCATTACTGTTTCATTTCTATGTGGACTGTGCTATGATTCCGCTTTCTTTAGACTACATGTGATTATGGACTTAGTCTTAATTATACTTCTACTTCTTTGGTGATCGTTACTGCCGGCAGAATCAGCGTTTTGTAGTAGCGACCTTTCTGAGTGTTGTTGTCACCGTAAAACGGCGATTCTGGGCATAAGACCCGGAGGCGAAGCAAAAAAAAAGGTCTTACAAACTGGTATCATAGGAAACCTTGATCCGAAAAAAAGAAGTCCACAAAAACCCTAGGACACCCCACACGAGCTTAGTTTGAGGACAAACTAGCAGCGGAAGCAATGGTGTGCCCATAAGGAAAATCACATGTAGTAGTCCACTTTTCAGCTAATTTATGGGTAAACCACCTGACAATTGGCTTTTCCTTGTGTAGCCTGCGATGGAACCTACCCCTCAGTATGGTGTACCTCAGGCTCAGAATGTTGCTCCACCTCCGACGGCTCCTACTCCGTTTCAACAAACGGAGATGGTACAGACATTGACGGCCATCTTGGAGGCATTTAAGACTCAACAGGCTCTGGCTCCTCAACCAAACCTCGGGGAAAACTGACCGAAATTCGATGCCTGGCGTAGGAGGTAGTGGTATTAGCAGTCTCTTTCTTGGAGTCCCATGCGAAGAGATGGTGGAAGTCACTATTGGACACTACCTTCGCGGGGATGGAGTATGCAGACATTTCTTGGGAGGAGTTCAAGACAGCGCTGCTGGATCCTTTTATACCACAGTTGGCAAGGGATGAGTTGGAAGACAGATTCCTGCAGTTGAGGCAGGGCAGCAGGACAGTATTGGAGTATTATCGGGAGTTCCCACATTTAGCCCGCTTTACGGACTCATACCAGATGGACGATGCGGGCAACGCGAAGAGGTTCTACAAGGGCCTTAACGATGATATGAGGCAGACCCTCCTCTTTGTTTCTGATTGGAGCTTGGCCAAGATCTTGGAGATGGCCAAGAAGCTGGACGCAGACCATTTCACAGTTCTAGGCAGGAAAAGATCGGCGAATGATGTCGTGATCGGTGGCAGGAGAGACTAGCAGAGAGGTCGGGTTATTAGAGAAAGGAGGAACGGGGACCAGCCCCTCCAGCAGGACCGATAGGAGCAGAGAAACCCGATGGTGCTGGCTCCCTAGCCCTTATAGATACGGGAGATGCCGAGGCCAGTGGAGGAGGCACCGACGCGCTATCGGTGTAACCAGCCGGGACATATTCGAAGGAACTGTCCTATGAGGGAAGCTCCACCTCTAGCATTACAGGATGCCCCACATGCTCGACAGCTTGGAGGTCGAGGAAGTGGTCGAGGACGTGGATTTCAAGGCAGTGACTGCAGACAGGACATAGGGCAGGTGTATGCCCTGTACTTGGCTCAGCCCCGAAACCCAAAAAGGGTGATAGTAGGTAGAATAGTAATTTTAAATTCTTTCCTAGAAGCTATATGAATGTAGAATCGCTAGAAATAGGAAAGAAATAATAACTAGGCATCTAAGATATTCAATAAACTCATGGGTAGTGATGGTGTACGACAAGCCTGCCCATACCCTATTCGACACGGGGGCATCACAAAACTTCGTATTAGAGGACTTTATCAGGGATATGGAGGGCATCAGATATTACGAGGGAGTCTCCAGGAGGGTGCATCTCCCCAATGGGATGGAGGTCCGGTCTACGGCAAAATGCCTTCTAAGGGTGACCATTGATGGGTTAACCCTCGAAGCTCTGGAGACGATCTTAAGCTTGACCGATTTCGATCTTGTTCTGGGAATGTGATGGCTCGCCTGGAACCACGCTCAGATCGATTGCCCGATAAGGAAGGTCGTACTCAGATATGACAACACTTATGCGACTTTCGAAGATACTATTCCGATCTCCCGCCACCTACTCTCTTATATTCAGGTCGTTAAGGCCCACTTACAGGGGGACAAGGTTTATCAGGTGTTGTTCAAGATGACCGAGACCCAGGATTCTAAGGTTAGCATTCTGGTGGTACGATATTTTGTAGATGTGTTTCTGGAGAAGTTGTCCGGGCTACCACCGCATCGGGAGAAAGACTTTCAGATACAGCTCATGTCGGGGGCTGAGCCAATATCCAGAGCTCCTTATCATATGGCCCCAAAGGAGTTGGTAGAGTTTAGGAGCCAGTTACAGGAGTTAGTGGAAGCTAGGTTTGTTAGGTCGAGCTCCTCTCCATGGGGAGCTCCAATATTATTTGTGAAGAAGGACGGGACGCTCAGATTGTGCATTGATTACAGAGCACTGAATAGGCTGACGGTCCGGAATACGTACCCTCTGCCGAGGACCGATGAGTTATTTGACCAATTAGAGGGAGCTTACTGGTTTTCAAAGCTAGATCTAAGGTCAGGTTATTACCAACTGTGGATTTAGGAGGAGGACATCCCGAAGACTGCCTTCAACAGCAGATATGGACTACATGAGTTCACCGTGATGCCCTTCGGGTTCACAAATGCACCGTCCGTGTTCATGAGTTTGATGAACCGGGTGTTTGAGGCCTATCTCAACATATTCGTTATCATTTTATTGATGATATCCACATTTACTCAAGGACGGAGGAGAAGCATGCTCGTCATCTGGCACTGACTCTGGAGAGGCTCCGAGAGCACCGTTCTTATGCCAAGTTCAGTAAGTGCCAGTTCTGGCTGAAGGAGGTGGCTTTCTTTGGCCACATTATCTATGAAGCTGGACTAGTAGTGGACCCAGCAAAGATCCAAGTGGTATGATATTGGCCATTGCTGAAGACGGCCACCGATGTACGGAGTTTCCTAGGACTTGCCAGTTACTACCGGAAGTTTGTTGAGGGATTCTCCCAGATTTCCCTTCCTCTTACATCCCTGACAAAGAAGGAGACTCCTTTTGATTGGACTCCGTAGTGCGAGGCTGCTTTCCAGGAGCTGAAGGGGTCGGCTTACCTCGGCCCCTATCCTTGCCCTTCCATATGAGAAGGAAGGATTTCAAGTTTATACGGATGCGTTGTATCAGGGGATGAGTGTCATTCTGATGCAAAACGAGCACGTGATAGCTTATGCCTCCCTACAGTTGAAGAAACACGAGCAGAACTACCCGGTACACGACTTGGAGATGGGAGCAGTTATCTTCGCTCTGAAGATCTGGCAGCACTGCCTCTACAGTGTCCACTGCGACATTTTCTCGGACCACAAAAATTTGAAGTATGTAGATACGCAGAAGGAGCTGAACAACCAACAGAGATGATGGGTGGAGTTCCTGTCAGATTATCAGTACACCATGCATTACCACCCCGGGAAGGCGAATGTAGTGGCGGATGCACTGAGTCGGAGAGCCACCACATCGGGAGAGGAGCCCTAGCTGATGGCCATGGAGATGATATGGATGCTGGAGGACATGAAGATATCTCTGGTATATGAGGATGATCCAGAGCTTTTTGAGGAGTACCTGACATCGATGAGTGCCACTGACGACATACGAGATCACATCAGAGATGGACAGAAGCTGGATGCGAGAATGGAGCTGATATTCAGGGCCTTGGAAGATGGCACAACTGGCGACTACTCACTGAGGGATGGGCTTCTGTGCTTTAGAGGCAGAGTTTATATACTGGCATGAGGCCATATATGGGAGGATATCATGGCAGAGGCACACAACAGCCTGTACTCAGTACAATCTGGGATTACGAAGATGACAGCTGACCTGAAGAGGATTATGTATTGACTGGGCATGAAGACGGATATCACTTATTTTGTGAAGCAATACGAGCCTTGTCAGCTCGTAAAGGCAGAGTGTAAGAGTCTGGCCGAATTATTGCAGCCACTACCGGTGCCAGAGTGGACGTTCGATGACATAGCCATTGATTTCATTCATGGTTTCCCTCGATCACATACGGGAAACGATTCGATATGGGTGATTGTCGATAGGTTAATGAAGGTGGCCAGATTTATACCGATCAGGAAGGACGCTCCGGTTGGTGATTTAGTGCGGAAGTTTGTGGAGTAGTTTGTCCGTTATCATGGAGTACTGAGGTCGATTGTGTCGGATAGAGACAGACTGTTTACGTCTAAAGAGTGGAGGTCATTCCAGGCTTATCTAGGGTAACGGTTGACATTCAGTACGACCTTCCACCCTCATACGGGCGAACAGATGGAGTGTACTAACCGGACACTGGAGGATCTCTTGCGCTTATGCATCCTGGACCGCGGGGAGCCATGGGAGAGACTATTGCCATTGATCGAGTTATCGTATAAAAACATTAATCAGTCTAGTATAGGCAGGGCCCCTTACGAGGCATTGTACGGACGAGGTGCAGGAGACCACTATCTTGGATTCAGGATGAGGATCCAAAGGCGCTCGACTCAGAGTTTGTAGAGGATACCGATGCTCAAGTGAAACTGATCTGGGACAGGATGCTTGAGGTCTAGAGCAGACAGACCAAATATTATGATGTATGACATCGTTAGGCGGAGTTCCAGGTTGGAGACCGGATTTTCTTATAGATACGTCTGATGCATGGAATTTCGCGGGTGCGTGGGCGAAAGAAGCTCAATCCGAGGTATATGGGGACCTACAAGATCCTAGAGTGGATCGGTCTCCTGGCTTACAGACTGGAGCTACCGCCGGAGTTGGCGGGATTGCACGACGTCTTCCACGTATCCTATCTTCGGAGGGCTCTACTATGGCCGGAGCATCAGATTTCTATCATAGATGGCCCAGTAGCATCTAATCGATTGGTCATCCTAGAGCCGCTAAAGATCGACGACAAGGTAGTGAGTGTCTTGCGGCGCAAGAAGGTTCCGCTGGTCAATATCCCATGGAGGAATCATGGGCAAGAAAAACATACCTAGGAGCCACGAGATCTGATGCAGAAGAAATACCCTGACCACTTCGAGTCAGGTATACCTTTAACTTTTTAAGGGATGTTACATGTTTTAATTTCAGTAGAACCCCGTAGGCCTAACCTTAATTTTGGGGACGAAATTTTTATTTTTATGTATTGGGATTTGTAAAATCTCTCAAACAACTACACCCCTAGGAGTGGTTTTTTCATGACTAGGTCTTGCAAAACCCTAGGAAGCTCAAGAAGACCAGGTGAACGAGGGCATAAAGGTGTGAATCACCTTGGTGTGCCTATAACACAATCCCATCACCAAACCTAGGGTTTGACTTTAGGGCTTTAACTTGATCCCATGACCCCACTATATCACTCCTAACTCTTTGGGAGGTCCATTGGGCAACTGAGGACCCATTGAGGTCAACCCAAGTGGTCAAGTTGACCAAAGTCAACCCCAATTCTAAAGTGGTCAAACTGCCTTATTATTCAAGTGACCACCAAGGTGCCAAACCAACCATATCCAAGTCTCCCTAGACCTTAGGGGAGGCCAATGAGTCACTAAGGACACATTGGGGTTAATCCAAAAGGTCAAATTGACCAAAGTCAACTCAACCCTAAAATGGGTCAAATTAACCCAAGTTGACTTAACTAAGCCCAATTCACTTGGGCTAGGCCCAATTGGAGTGGTACATAAGCTTTAGGAGGTTGATATTCACCTAAAATGTCACTCAAATTCTGGAGGGGGTGACTAGGAGAGAGAAACCTCTTTTTTCCTTTAATGGAGGAGAGAGAAAGAGAGAGAGAAAGATACTATTCATGGCCAAGGAAGGCCAATGGCCTCCTCTCTTCAATTCCAATAGCTTGGTCCATCTCCCCCGATCAGTTATGAGGAGATCAACAACCATGGCCTACCCCTTGGTGGCTGAATTCAAGGATTTTCAGTTGGCCGAAAAAGCTCCTTCATGGCTATTAATGGCCATTGAGCTTAAACCCCTCTCCTCCCCCCATTTGAGTATTTTAAAAGCTTCCCCAGACCCGGAGCAGCCGTTTACACCATTTCTTTGAAGGAGCTGAGCCCTCTGGTAGTGTAGTTGCAGAGCACCCGAAACCGCCACGACAGGCAATGATGACACGGCGATCGGCTCGACTTCAGCCACCCTAGAAGGTCCTGTCTTCCTCCTCTCTCTGTGTGTGGATAGATCCCCATCTATTGGCCCCAAGGTTTGTGTCCAATTGACCCTAGATCAAGGGAGTCGAGAGCTTGGTTTTTCAAGCTTTTCTTCCATACACCATTCACTGTTCCGGCCACCTCCGGCCGGCCTACCACCGCGAATCGCCAGCCACCATTTCAACGAAGGTGGTGGTGGCAGTGGACGACCGGGAAAGGGTGTGGGTGGTCGGGAAATCGTGGGCAAAGTCGGCCCAGGACGGAGCAATCTGAGCCGTCGGCGCGCTGGGGACGATGACAGGATGCCATCGATTTTGTGCCAAGATTCGTGTCGCCGTATCTTATAAATAGGATTAATAGTAATTCAGTTTATTTAATTTTTGTCACAATTATTGCAGTGTTATAAGTTAATTATTAAAAATACTTAGAGCTCCCTACTGGAAAATGATCAATATAAAAGTTGTAACATTGAGGTCTACTTTATTTTAAAATTTGTTTCAACTCATTTGGGTCAATGGTCTTCCCACAATACTCAAAATGGTGATGTCTATACATAGGGTTAACCAGATGCAAAATTGAGTGCGCCCATCAATCCAGCCATTCAAATGCCTTGAAATTTGAGTTGGGGGTCACTGTTACCTATACCTATGACATATCCAAAAATGAGAATTTTTGGAAAACCTTAAACTGTAAGACTAAAATGATTAAAAAGCAACTAGTAAATACTAGGGCTTCACTTTCACTCACCCCGATGACTGGGGAGGTTAGCTTGGTTTGGTCACCCGAGCGGCAGGCTCGGTAGTTGTGGAAATGGGCAAGTTAGCCCGGTGAGCCAAAGGCTCGGAAGGTAGTTGTAACAGACAGGTTAATCCGAGGGGGGCGATGGCTTGGGAATTCATGGCTGCATGTGCATAAGGTGGTGGGTCTTCGACATTCGGCGGTCATTCACACCGACGTCGATACGATGACTCAGTGGGTGTGGTTCACACTTAGCCAAGGAAAAGACTGGTGGATTTGCCAGCAGAGTACGCAGAGGCTCCACGGTGTGTTCTTTGCGTTGAGGCGTATGAAGGTCTAGGTTAGGTGATGCGAATGCCGTCATAGAGGTGGGGTGGCCCAACCCACTGCCTCCGTTTGCCACGACGGCAGGTACCTGAGAGTTTAGCTAACTCCAAATGGGGGAACTAAAGGTCTGTGTCCATAGAGTTGTGTGTGTGTTGCACTTGTATGAACCATTACCATCAAACCCACATAACATAGCATATCATATCATCATCATATTTCAACCCTTATCCCTAACGTATAAATTGGTATGAGACTTTTTATATGCTAGGCCTTATAAAATAACCCTTTGGTTTATAAGCTTGTGTGGGCATGCTTATATGCTAAGGTTACCTTCTCTGTGGTTAACTGTTACTTTTTTATATATAATTTGTACTTTACCTTCTACTTTTGTTACTGTTTCATTTCTATGTGGACTGTGCTGTGATTCAGTTTTCTTAATACTACATGTGATTATGGACTTAGTCTTAATTGTACTTCTACTTCTATGGTGATCATTATTGCCGGTAGAATCAATGTTTTGTAATGACAACCTTTTTGAGTGTTGTTGTTACCACAAAACGGTGATTCTGTGCATAAGACTCGGAGGCAAAGCAAAAAAAATAGGGTCTTACACAGGGGGTGAAATGGCGCTTGCTTTTTCTGAACCCCCTTCCTAGCTTACTTGCTACTACTCGCTTCTACAAACTCGTTGCTCACCTCTCGCCATCAGGATGGTGTCTGTCGAGGATGCTCATGCTCGCAAAGTCAACCATCCTGCAACCTTCATGAACGTGATCTTCAAGAAATCCATTACTGACTCCACCGACCTTAAAGACTTTAAAATTGATTCTTCACACCTGCCGAGGAGGGCTTCTGCATGAGGATTTCTCATAGCAACGAGCGAATCAACTCCCTATTCACTGACTGGGTGGTGGTACCCATCTGATACATTGAGGTAAGCCTCCGCTTGCCACTATGGTCAGAGTGTTGCAAGATCCTTCGTTACTTTGGACTTATGCCGGCGCAGATCAACCCCAACGGGGTGGCGATCATCATGGGATACCTCTTCTATCTAAGAACTGATGAGATTTTCTTCGAGCTAGCGACCTTCAAAAAAATCTTCACATTGGGGAAACCAAGGAAGGAATCATCTTCTTCTCTAACCACACATGTACAGTGGCGGGGACAGTGAATAAGGTACATTGCTGGACAAAGCAATTTGTGATCCTCGGCAGCCCAGTCGGCGACATCCTGTTTGCCCCGAAATAGCCTCCGGACGAGGTCTTCAACGCCCCGATCTTGGAGAGGCTTGCCCAGAACATGTGATCTGCCTTTGTCGGGAGGAAGTTTGATGTCGCATACTGGCGATAGGACGCCACTGATCTTCCTTACATCTGGTCGGGCATAGGTATAATCTTGGCTTACTCTGGACATGTATACTCATAACTTCTCAAAAAAATTATCTAACACCGATCTCGTACTGCCAAGTGTTTGCACAGTCCCGCAGGAGGCACTTCCGCCCGCCAAGGAAACATCCTCATCGGCGCCCGCGCCAGAATCTCAGGCGAGCACCTCTAAATTGTCGAGGAGACAACTGTCAATATCTCCCATTCCTGAAGAGCCCAAGGTCGTCGATCCCCCAGTGCGCTCTCCCATCGTCGCACCTCCCAGGCGGCAGTAGCCTAGTGAGCCATTGAGGAAAAGATTTCACACTAAAGAATTTTCCTCGAAGAAAAAAGTAGATTCCGCGGAGGACGAGGCCGAGGAACTAATATCGTACCCAAACCACAGCCAGGGGAGCGAGGGGATGGTCCGCTTTAGTCTTCCCTTGGTCACTTGGGAGGATGGAGCTAACGAGATACGCCTCAGCACGAACCTCCCTCCCTGGTCAAAGGATTGGGATGACGACGACGAGGCCTACAATGTCACCTTCGCCCTGTACGGGCAAGAAGATGTAGCGGTGCTGTCAGAGTCAAGCACCTCCTTCCTTTTTAATCAGACTTTGAGGTAGCTACTTTGGTCTATAGGGCTTGCCCATCAATTGGTGAGAAACATGAAGGCATCAAATGCCAGGTTCGAGATTCAAGGCGATCAGATCGATTATCTCATCCACTCTCAGGCAGCGTCCTGGGCGAGGATCAAGGAGCTGGAAAACAAGCTGCAAGCATCCGAGGCCAAGGTCACTGAAAGCAAGGTGTACGAGGTGGTTTTGGTCAGAAAAAGTACTAACTTAATATGCATTATCTGCACAGGTCGACGGTGTGATCTGACATATGAGTTTTTTCTTTTTGCAGGAAGCTAAGTTGGTCGCGG
This sequence comes from Platanthera zijinensis, assembly GCA_039513925.1. NCBI lineage: Eukaryota > Viridiplantae > Streptophyta > Magnoliopsida > Asparagales > Orchidaceae > Platanthera > Platanthera zijinensis. Next base: position 49,458,089 of record CM077081.1, read on the forward strand.
CCCAACATATTTCAGAGCTAGAGCAGAAGCTCGCTGAGAGCCTGACGGTGCTGGAGGTGTATCAAGTCCATGTCACCGAGTTCGAAACATGGGAGGCTGCTAAGAACCCACCGTCGGAGGCGAGTACCTCGGGCATTGGGAAAAGATCCAAATCATTTAGGATGATCCCCATCGCCTGAGATGCGAGATAGCCAAGATGGTAGGTGATGCACTCCTCTCACAGCTGCATTTCGAGAATTGGTTGATGTCGGGATTCGAGGACATTATTGTGGACGACATCATCAAGGATCTTCTTGTCGAGCCGTCCGATTATCCAATGCCTTAAATGTTGTCGAGTAATGATGAGGATGGTTCAGACAAAGAGGAAGATGATGAGGATGATGAAATCGATGGAGATGCTCCCTGATGGACTTGGGTTGTCCGGCTTCCTTCTCACATTTTTGTGTGTATAGTAGGGCAGTGTAAAGGGCGGGGAACTCGCCAATTTTTTGGGAGACATCTGTAAACAAAAATAAAAAAACCACATATTTTTAATGGAGTTTTTTGTGTTTCACTTGTTCTTTTATTAATGTATTCTAGATGATCGCCCACGTATCGTATGCATAGGCTCTTTGGCACATCTTGTGATGAATACTCGCTAGAATCTTAGGCATGATTCGTGATTGATGCTCGCAGGGATCATAGGCGGGGGAAGATGGATGCTCACTGGAATCATAGATGCAGGAAGATTGATGCTCGCTAGATACTTCCCCTACTTGCACGCCTGATACTCCCCCTACTTGCACGCCTATACTTGCACATCATTGCTCGCACCTGTATACTCCTGTATGTATGCTCGTACCTGTATGCTCACAACTCACTGCTCGCACTTGTATGCTTACAAAAAGGAGACGTCAAATTTTTTGTTTGTTTTTGTAGGTTTGGTGTTGCTACATAAGGATATTTGCTAAGAAGAAAAACAAGGAAATATTACTCTACTTGCCGACTACGATCCTTTGGACAAGGGAGTTTCACTCGGGGGGTCTCGTAAGACGTGTGCTCTCAAGCCCAACACTCCACTTCAACCGACAAAGAATTGAAGGGATCCAGAGATAGGGAACAGTAGTCGGGAAGAGGGGGTCCAACGGGACGCACACACTCGAGGCCTCCATCCTATGGCAGATTCTCACCTCCCGTAAGTTATTTGTTTAGCTGTTTCCAAAAGCATGGTGGGTTATCCCACCTTGGCACAAACATAGACTCATCCAACTCCCCGGGACAAAGGATTGCTAAGAGCGAGTCTTTAGCCTTCTTGAAGACCTATGATGTCTTTACACCAGGTATCACTTTGTGAGGTTGACCCTGCGTCGAGTTCGGGAGGTTGCCATCCAAACCTGTTCCTGATAGTTTCTCTAGTCAGATGAGAAGTGCAATCGGATAGGTAGCTAAGACAAAATACAAGGGGGAGTTGATCTTGACTGTCAATGTAGGGGCTTGGACTTATAAGAAAGCTTTTAAGACCAGACACGCCATTCCATCACCCCGTTCTAAGTTTTTTAGAAGAAACAGGTCGGAGGCAAGTTTCTCAAACCGATCGTGAGGATCAACTTCGCTACTCTTGGCTTAACTTAAGGCGATTCGAACAAAGAAGACAACTCGTACCAACCAATATTTCAGGGGGAGAGGACTTTTATTAAATACAGAAGTAACTATACATGCAAGCAGTCATTGCCTTTTACCACTAGCGATAGAACCCTTCCAGGCCATCCCTGCTCTGAGTGCTTCCTAGCAGCTCTCCTTCTTGATTTTGCAAGTGGTAGCCTCCAATAGCTAGAGCCTCTTAGACGGTGAAGGGTCCAAATTGAAGCCAAAATTGACCCCAACGAGAGTTCACAAACCAAAGTGCAGCCGATGCCTACTTCTCTCTTATCTCGACCCTTGACTGGCTGCTAAGGTCAAAAGACTGACCCAAAGCCTCAGTTGGGAGGTCCCACCACACACCCGGAAGATCTCTGAGAGCTTCCCCTCCAAAGCCAAATGCTGGGCTGGGAGCTCCTCAGAAGGCCCTAGAGTTGGAGAGTAATGAAAGTCCTGCCTTCCAAAGAGCCCCTATGGGTCTTTTTATAGTCTTCCTTTGACCTGAAAATACTGAAATACCCCTGAGGGGTCTGCCAATAGCCAAATCCCGCTGTCATCCCAAGGGCATTTGGGTAATTTTACCTCGGGATAAAAAATGATAATAATAAAATAATCTCCTCTGGACTCCGGGTCCCACCCCGTGGGCCCACTTGGCGAGAACTCCTGCCAGAAAGGTTCTCGCGCCAGGTAGTCGTGCTGCCCTTGCGAATGAAGGTTCTCCTAAGGCGTTCTCGCCTGCCCCGGGCGGGAGCTCTTTCAGGGCGGAAGCTTCCGTAGTCAAGCCATCAGCTTTGGTCGGTCGACGATCTCTCCTGCCGGGAGCTCGACTATCTGCCCTGGTCGGTCGACGATCTCTCCTGCCGGGAGCTCGACTATTTTCCCTGGTCGGTCGACGATCTCTCCTGCCGGGAGCTCGACTATCTGCCCTGGTCGGTCGACGATCTCTCCTGCCGGGAGCTCGACTATCTGCCCTGGTCGGTCGACGATCTCTCCTGCCGGGAGCTCTACTATCTGCCCCGGTTTCCCCAGCTTTCGCCTGCCCTTGGCGGGAGCTCTTTCAGGGCGGAAGCTCCTCTGGCTTTGGAGCCGAAGATTGTCGTGGCGCGAATGATATCGCCCACCGCCGGGCGGGAGCCTTTAAGGACGAGAAGTCCACCAATATGCCTTAGGGTTAACCCAAGGCTAACCTGAGGCTAGCCCAATTCCTCAGTGGTGTCTCCGGGTCCCACCCAGCGAATATGGGGTTGTACACAATCCCCGCTCTTTTCGAGCTAGCCCTGCGCTCGACAAGACAAGTCCAACCCCCAAAATATTCGCTGGACACGTGCCCGCCTACCGAGGGAATCTTTCGGTGGGTCCTACTGCGGCTATAAATATGCACTGATAGGCGTCCATACGCCTTGCCCTTGAAGTACGGTTTCCCAACTGAGCTCTCGCCTTAGGGATTTTTGCGCGAGCTTACCATGCATCCCAAACGTGCTGCCAAACCACTTCCGCAAGACCTCCAAGACCGGTTAGCCGCTGCCCAAGCGCGGGCCTTGGCTAACTGTGCGGCGGTGGCTCCATGGTTAGCGAGAAAGACTTCCACCGCCGGGCCGTCCGAGCCGAAGAAGAAGGAAAAGAAAAGGGCGAAGGTGGTCCGGCGGGACCTTTCTCGCGAGAACAGGGATCCTCCTTCCCCCACTCCCAATCCTGCGGGGGATCCTTCTCCGCAGAAGGTAAGCCTTTCAACCGTTCCTATCGAGCTGATTGTGCACTGGATCCGACAGTTAACGTAAGCTTTCGCAGGAAGCCGCTCCTAACGATGGCGCCGAGATCCCGCCAAGTTCTTCGAACCTGCCCGCTCATTCACCCAAGGACCAAACGCGGGTCTCGGAGAGGATTCCTCCGGCCGAAACCGGAATGATAGGTACATTTTCCCTTGTCAGTATTTCGACCCGACCTTTTCTTTTCTGAACCGTCTTCTCGCAGTGCCAACTCCCGCCGACCCGGGTCTAACCACCCGGGAAGATGAAGCGAGAACCGTTGAAGTGCCTCCTGCGGTGGCCAATCCTATCCTGCAGGCGGTAGGGGCGGCTTCCGAACCTTCCGCTACCCTCAAGGATGCTGATCGTCCCTTGAGAGAAGACAACTCCCCTCCTGCTTCCGGCCAGGCCGGGATTATCATGCACGAGCCCTTCCGCCCGGGGCTGGGCAAGCCTCTTCACCTCCTTTATGGGACCAACGGAGGGGCCGGGCCTTCTCGTCCAACTTTGGTTGACGGTTCTCGCCCAACCGCAGGTATGCGAGACCTTTTAAAACCGTTGATCGCCATGCTTTAACCAAAATTCTCGCACGTTTCTTTCGCAGGTGATCCTGGCTTGCGGTCGGGAGTCAACGAGGAAGGAGAAGAAGAGGAAGAAGAAGAAGAGGAAGAAGAGGATGAAGAGTCCCCTCTCCCTTCGTCTGGCGAGATAGAGGAAACATTGAACAGCTCTGGGAGCGCGAAGGGGAGAAGGAGGAAGATCTCGGTCATTTTGGCCAAGCTTATCCGGCGAGACCGTGCCCATACTGCCGCGGCGAAAGCATTCCGCGAATCCGTGGAGCAAAGGCTGGAGGCTCTGGAGCGGGATTTCTTCTTGGGAGAGACTGATTGTCCGGGAGGGCCTTCTGCCGAGTCTTCGCCAGGGAGGTGCATCTCGCAGATCCGGGATCACGCCAGGCGGATCAACCTTGGGTGTACCACCCTATCGTCTTACTTCAACCCGTTGGCGCCCCCAAGAACTAGGCGGCGAGAACGAGGACGATGGAGCTGGAAACCCTATTAGCCCTCCTGCTTTGAATCTCAATGTATCTCTTTTATCAATGTCTATAACAAACATTATTACTAATTAAGTTTTACACGGCTTGCGCTAGCGAGGATCTCGCTTCTACCCATGTCTCTCTTTTCCTTTTCTTTTTATTGCTCTGCGAGGCTTTTTAATTAAGACGCTTACACCAATCTAGGATGCTTGCGCCAATCTAGGAGGTTTGCGCCAATCCAGGTAGTCGCGTCGAAACCCGAAACGACCGTTGACCGCTGCCATCCCGAGGGGGAGAACCGAGGCGCCGTTAGCCCGGATTCTGACAGCTGTACTCCGCTGTACTTTCTCTCTCTGTCGGATGAATTCATGATGATTACGTTTTCTTATAAATAGAGAAGTCTACCAACCGCATTTACTTCTTCGATCCGGAACCTCAGCCTTCCCTCCTTGCTTTCGCATTCTTGTTCTCGCTTCGACCCCTCTTCAGCTCTCGCTCTTAGGGTCTGTTTGGGGCAGCTCTGGCGGTTGGAAAATCTCTATTCCAACCGCTAGAGCTGCTTTCAGTCTGTTTGGGACAGCTCCCTGTAAAGAGCTTTTCAAAAATCTGGAGCTGTTTTGCAGCTTTTCAGAAATCTCTCCCTCCCCAGCTTCTGCTCCCGCAAAATAGCTTTCTCTCTCACATGTTTTGGAAATCTAATGGTTTCTTCAGTTGGAACATGCTCAGAGGCCGGACGGCCTTCCTCCGGCGATTTCGAGCCCCTGACGGCTTTCCTCCGGCAATTCCAAGCCCCCGACGTCCTTCCTCCGGCGATTCCGAGCGCACTTCTGCACAGAACACCCAAACAGTCTGTAGCTTTTCAAAACTGCTCCTCAGAGATCTATTTTAAAACATCTCTATCCGGACAGCAGTTTTTCAATCCGCCAGAGCTGTCCCAAACAGACCCTTACTCACAAACCAACCATGCCTGGCGAGAGCAAGGGTCGCGCCCACTGCGCGGAAGCTTTTCAAAAACACCTCTTCCCTTCCTGCAAGCTCACCCTCGACGAATACAACATGATCGTTGACCGCTACATCCCCGCCGGCTTCTCGGCGCGAAACCCGGGGAATCACGATAGGGTGAATACTCCGGGGGCGGGAGAGCTTGCCATCCCCCTCGAGCACTTCGAGGTGGGCTTCCGCCTCCCCCTTTGGCCGGAGGTTTGGCTAGCTCTTCGCTATTATGGGGTGGTTCCCGCCCAGCTAAACCCGAACTCAGTCGCGATACTTATAGCATTCATATGCTATATGCGGTCCGAGAGGATCGAGTTTAGTCTGCCCATCTTCCGGAAGCTATTCAACTTCCGCGCCAAGGGGGGGGGGGGTAGTTTTCTTCTCCGGGCAACTGCTTGAGGTTACCGGTCTCGCCAATAAGCACCATCATTGGGGCGAGAAATTTGTCTACGTCAGCGGAGACTTCGACAACATCCCGCTTCAGCCCGTTCAGTACGAGGACGCGGCCTACAAACCGCCTGCTCTGGGATCGCGCGAGAGCGCAATCCTGGAATTCTTTGGAACCAAGGAGTTCGACGTTCCCTACCTCCGGCGGGACGTCGACTCCCTCCCACTCGTTCACTCGGGCGAAGGTACGGTCTCGCCTCAGATCCCCTCTTTTATCAAAGATTTTCTTGCGCTGAAGTGCTTTAACCTTGCAGGAGAGCGGGAGGTCCCTCTGCGCCAGCCCTTTGCTGAAGGCCGGGGTGTCGAGGGTCTGGCCGCAAGAGGCTCCCTTGCGCTCGCGGAAGCTAGCGCCAGCGCCTGCCGAGAAGATCCAGCCCCTCCCATGCCGCCACCGGCCAAGAAGCGGAAGGTCACCCTTCCTCCTCTCCGAACGCTGAAGAGGCCCAAACCTTCTGCTCTTGAGAAGGGGAAAGCCCCGACCGTCTTGCCTGTCCAACCTCCTCCCGAGGGCAGGTCCTTTGAAGCGATCCTTCAGATGGCCAACGAGATGGATGCCGCCGCCAAGAGCCGCGCCGAGGCTTCTACCGGGAACCCATCGGCCGCGAGCGGGGCTGGTGGAGGAGTGGTCGCCGCCGAAACCTCTGCCAGTGCCCCGCCCCAGGAGGTGCCGAGAGGGCACAGGAACTTCGGCTTCGGCGTGAAGTACGTCGACGCGGAGGGGAAGCCTCAGATGGAGTGGGACCCTGAGTTGAACTTGATCAAAGTTACGACGCTCCTTCCCAGCTGGGCGGAGAGGGAAGATGTAACTGGCGAGGCCTTCTCGCTTGGATATGGCCTTTATAGCCGGGAGGATGCCAGCGTATTTGACCAGATGTCCACCCGCCTTATAGCCTTCGATGCCATCCGGGCTCTACTGCGCGGGTTCGAGCTTGCGCATATGTGTGCGCGCCGAAGCATCACCCTTGACAAGAATTTCACCGATATACGCAAGGCGAGGGAGGATGTGATGGCTCGAGCGCACACCGCGGGAGAAGAACTCGCGAAAGCTCAACAAGAGCTTGTGGATGCTCGACTGGCGCTGTCTCTACGCCCTGCGACTGAGGTAAGCGAGACCCTCCCGAAACCTTGCTTTCGTTTTTCAAAGTTATGATGGTGCGATGTTTCCAGACTGAACTCCTCTTCTTTTACAGGATTCTGCCCAAGTCAGGGAGCTTCGCGCAGAGCTGGCCAACGCGCGCTGCGAGAGCGTCCTCTTGAGGGAACAACTTCGCGCAGAGCTGGCGAAGGTCCCGCCTCCGGAGCTAGATGCGAGGCTGCGGAGTCGTTACCTCTCGGAGTACGACGTTGACAAGCTGCTCCAAGCCAACGCTCAGGCAACCGTCAAGCTGACGCTCGAGACGCTGCGAGACGTCAAGCTGCTTCGGGAGGACGGCGCGACCATCAACGCTCGCCAACTTCTTCCTTGGCTCTACGATCCAGTTCCCAAACCTCCGGGCGCGCCGGACTCGCCTCCCTCAGACATCCCGAGGACTTCTACCGCCGCTGGCGAGACGTCTGAAGAGAGCTCTGGCGATGGTTCAAGCGAGAGCACCAGCGGGAGCTACAGCGCGTCCCCCTAAACTTCTTCTTTCTTTTTGTTTCTTTTGTAATGAGCGAGAGGCTCCAACTTTTGTAACTAATTTTATGTAAAGTAATGTTTCATCTTTCATTTTTAGTGTGTGCTTGAAAGTATATTATCTTGCCGAATGGCTTCCGCGCGAGCTTCCGCCGAGACTCTTAGTCTCTTTAGGATAACCTTTCTTAGAGATCCGTTAGGCGGGAACCTCGCGTCGTCGATTAAGTCGTCCTGCTCAGGTCCGCCGGGAGCCTCCTTTTGCGAGAACCCCCCTTTGACCGAGACCTTTGCTGGCCGAGACCTTTGAGCCGGGACCCTTGCTGGCCGAGACCTCCAAACCGAGGCCTTTTACTGGCTGAGACCTCTGAGCCGAGACCTTTAGGGCCTTGCCTCCGGTCTAGGCCAGGGCCCTGCTCACATATTTTTCCGACCAATTAAACCCCTACCCCACCGGCGAGCCGTCGGTCCTGCTAGCTTATAAGGGAGCCTGCGCAGCGGGTCTACCGGGGTTCGAGCCGGGCTCGTTGTAACGTAGTAACTACCAACCAGGGACCAAGGATCAAAGAGTCAAGGACTCCACCTATCCCCCGCAGGCGAGCCTTCGGACCTGCCAGCTTGATGAGAGCCTGCGCAGCGGGTCTACCTGGGGCCGAGCCGAGCTCGGGGTGTCGTAGAAGCGGCTAAGAACAAAGTATCACAGGAGCCAACCTTTCCCCCACAGGCGAGCCTTCGGACCTGCCAGCTTGATGAGAGCCTGCGCAGCGGGTCTACCTGGGGCCGAGCCGAGCTCGGGGTGTCGTAGAAGTGGCTAAGAACAAAGTATCTTAGGAGCCAACCTTTCCCCCACAGGCGAGCCTTCGGACCTGCCAGCTTGATGAGAGCCTGCGCAGCGGGTCTACCTGGGGCCGAGCCGAGCTCGGGGTGTCGTAGAAGCGGCTAAGAACAAAGTATCACAGGAGCCAACCTTTCCCCCACAGGCGAGCCTTCGGACCTGCCAGCTTGATGAGAGCCTGCGCAGCGGGTCTACCTGGGGCCGAGCCGAGCTCGGGGTGTCGTAGAAGTGGCTAAGAACAAAGTATCTTAGGAGCCAACCTTTCCCCCACAGGCGAACCTTCGGACCTGCCAGCTTGATGAGAGCCTGCGCAGCGGGTCTACCTGGGGCCGAGCCGAGCTCGGGGTGTCGTAGAAGTGGCTAAGAACAAAGTATCTTATGAGCCAACCTTTCCCCCACAGGCGAGCCTTCGGACCTGCCAGCTTGATGAGAGCCTGCGCATCGGGTCTACCTGGGGCCGAGCCGAGCTCGGGGTGTCGTAGAAGTGGCTAAGAACAAAGTATCTTAGGAGCCAACCTTTCCCCCACAGGCGAGCCTTCGGACCTGCCAGCTTGATGAGAGCCTGCGCAGCGGGTCTACCTGGGGCCGAGCCGAGCTCGGGGTGTCGTAGAAGTGGCTAAGAACAAAATATCATAGGAGCCAACCTTTCCCCCACAGGCGAGCCTTCGGACCTGCCAGCTTGATGAGAGCCTGCGCAGCGGGTCTACCTGGGGCCGAGCCGAGCTCGGGGTGTCGTAGAAGTGGCTAAGAACAAAGTATCATAGGAGCCAACCTTTCCCCCACAGGCGAGCCTTCGGACCTGCCAGCTTGATGAGAGCCTGCGCAGCGGGTCTACCTGGGGCCGAGCCGAGCTCGGGGTGTCGTAGAAGTGGCTAAGAACAAAGTATCATAGGAGCCAACCTTTCCCCCACAGGCGAGCCTTCGGACCTGCCAGCTTGATGAGAGCCTGCGCAGCGGGTCTACCTGGGGCCAAGCCGAGCTCGGGGTGTCGTAGAAGTGGCTAAGAACAAAGTATCTTAGGAGCCAACCTTTCCCCCACAGGCAAACCTTCGGACCTGCCAGCTTGATGAGAGCCTGCGCAGCGGGTCTACCTGGGGCCGAGCCGAGCTCGGAGTGTCGTAGATGATTCCTTTGACCAGGCCTATTCCATCACGGAGATGAGTAGTCATAGCCAATTAGAACAGAAAACATAAAGATTGCATACTCAGAGATAGTCAACATTCTGAAATAAACTTATTGAAAATGCAATGGTTGTTTACAACATTACAATCCTTCTTCCCCTCTTACGGGTAGAAGCGCTTCAGATCGTCACCACTCCAGGTGTGACTCAAGGTCCTTCCCTCCGCATCCTGGAGATAGTAGCCTCCGTTAACCAGAGCCTTCTCTACTATATAAGGCCCTTCCCAGCTAGGGTTGAGCTTACCAACCGCGGCCGACCTACCTGCAGCGTCGACCTTTTTCAGTACTAGATCCCCCTCGGCGAATTGCTTGACTCTGATGTGCTTATCGAAGTACCGAGCCATTCGCCGTTTTATTTCTTCTTGCCTGATGGCGGCAACATCCCGCAGCTCTTCCACCAGATCTAATGAGAGGCGCAACCCTTCCTCATTCTCCAACCTCCAAGCTTCGCTTCCCTCAGCTGCGGCCGCGACCCTTGGGGACCGAACCTCGAACTCCACCGGGAGGACAGCCTCACACCCGTGAGAGAGCTTGAAGGGGGTCTCTCCCGTGGCCGTGTTCGGAGTTGTTCGCAAGGCCCACAGGACGGAAGGGAGCTGTTCCACCCAGCTGCCCTTCAGGTTCTCCACCTTCTTTTTGAGCAAGCTGACAATGATCTTGTTTGCCACCTCCACTTGGCCGTTGCTCCGAGGATGATGGACAGAGGCGAACCTGAGGTCAATTCCCAATTGGGTGCAGAAACTGATAAATTCTTCACTGGCAAACTGAGGACCGTTGTCTGTCACTATCGCTTGGGGCAATCCGTGCCTGCAAACGATTTCCCCCCAAACGAAGTTTCTGATGACCTGGGAGGTTACCTTGGCTAGCGGCTTGATCTCCAGCCATTTGGAGAAGTAGTCAATCATAACTAGGAGGAACCTCCTCTGCCCGCTAGCTGGAGGAAAGGGTCCAACCAGATCCATTCCCCAAATGGCGAAGGGCCACGGCGCCGTGATGCTTCGAAGCCTTTGCGTGGGCAAGAGCTGGAGAGGAGCATGTACTTGGCACTTCCGACACCTCCTTGCGAATTCAGCTGTATCCTTCCTTAAGGTCCGCCAGAAATATCCTTGCCTTATCACCCTTGCTTCCAATGTCCTTCCCCCTGAATGACTGCCGCATTCTCCAGAATGCACCTCTTCCAGGATCCTCGGGACTTCCTCCTCGGTTACGCATCTCGCGAGGAGCCCTGACAACATCTTCCGATGCAAGCTCCCCTCCCGCATCAGGTAATGAGCCGCCTTGTGCCTGAAGCTCTTTGCATCCTTGACTTCTTTTGACAGTTCTCCTGTGGTCAAGAAGGTCACCAACGGATCTACCCATGAGGACCGCTGATTCACCTCCATCACCTCTCCCTCTTCAATGGCTGGCCGAAATAGCTCGGTCAGGGTACCTCCACCCCGAGGCCCGAACTTTGTTAATCGGTCAGCTGCCATGCTTTCCTCCCTGGGAACATGTTGAATAGAAAAAGAACGGAAACCTCCAATAATAGTTCTTACCTTTGATAGATATCTTGCAAGGGTAGGCTCCCGGGCCTCAAACTCGCCTCGGATCTGCGATGCTACCACCATTGAGTCGGTGAAGGCCTCCACATCCTGGATTTCCAGCTCCTTTGCCAAGCGAAGGCCAGCGATCACAGCCTCATACTCCGCTTGGTTATTGGTTACAGGGAAATGGAAAGTCACTGCTTGCTCTATGGTAACTCCCTGAGGGCTTACCAACACCACACCTCCTCCCAGGGAGTGCCTTCCTGAGGCCCCGTCGACCACCATCTTCCACGCTTCTTGCGGCCTTGGTTCCTCAACCTCGGCCTCGGTAACATAATCCGCCAGAAAATCCGCTACGGCCTGGGCTTTGATGGAGAGCCTCGGGACGAAAGAAATGTCAAACTCGCTTAGCTCGATGGACCACTTTGCCAACCTTCCTGAATGTTCCACCCCCTCCAAGACCTTGCGAAGGGGATGGTCGGTTACCACCCTAATCGAGTGTGCTTGAAAGTAAGGGCGAAGCTTCCTAGCTGAGATGATCAAAGCATACGCTAGCTTCTCCAGGATGGGGTACCGGAGCTCCGCCTTTTTTAAGATTCGACTTACATAATAGACGGGCAACTGCTTCTTCCCCTCTTCCCTAACCAAGACGGAGCTCACTGCCTCTCCCCCCACTCCGAGATACAAGGCTAGGTCCTCCCCTTCCTTCGGGCTTTGAAGTAACGGAGCTTGGGAGAGTTGCCTCTTCAGCCCCTGAAATGCCTCTTCACACTCGTCCGTCCATTCGAATACTTGGTTACCACGGAGTACTTTAAAGAAAGAGGAACACCTATCCCCTGACCGAGAGAGGAACCTGCTTAGCCCGGCCAACTTCCCGGTCAAGCGTTGGACTTCTTTGGCACTGCGAGGTGATTCCAGGTCTAGAATAGCCTTAACCTTATCGGGGTTAGGTTCTACCCCCGCGGGAGTCAAGAGGTGTCCGAGGAATTTCCCGCGACTAGCCCCGAAGACGCACTTCAAGGGATTCAACCTAATCTTGAACCTTCGCAGGGTGGCAAACATTTCCTCCAAGTCCCGCAAGTGGGAATCAACACACTTGCTCTTGACCATGAGGTCGTCCACGTAGACCTCCAGGTTCCTTCCCCTTTGATCTCGAAAGATTCGATCCATCATGCGCTGGTACGTTGCCCCTGCATTCTTCAACCCGAAGGGCATCATCTTATAGCTGAAGCATCACTCTCTTGTGATGAAGGAAACATCCTTGACATCAGGAGGGTGCATCCGGATCTGATGGTAACCTGAAAATGCATCTAAAAAACTCATAAGAGAAAAACCGACGGCTGAGTCAACCAGCGCGTCGATTCGAGGCAAGGGGTAGCAATCCTTGGGACATGATTTATTTAATAAAGAAAAATCAATACACATGCGCCATTTTCCTCCTCCCTTCTTTACCATTACCACGTTGGAGATCCAGCCTGGATACTGGATCTCTGAGATGAAGCCTGCGTCCAGGAGCTTTTTGACCTCCTCTCGGATGGGGGCTTCTAGCTTGGTGGCGATGGCCCTCATCTTTTGGCGTATGGGGCGGGCTCTGGGATCCAGGTTCAAGCGATGACAGGCCACGTCCGCGTCAATGCCCGACATGTCTGCCGCGTTCCAAGCGAAGATGTCGACGTTGCTTTGGATGCAGGCTCGCATCCGCTCCTGATCCTCGAGGCTCAAGCCTCCGCTGACCCGAATCCTTTGCACCTCCCCCGCTCTTGTAAGCACCTCCATCTCCACCACTTCTTCGGCTGGTTCCAGCCCCGACCGCTCCGAACTTACCCTTGCCTCTTCCTGCTCAAACTCGAGCTCCTCTCCCCCAACCTCATCAACTTCCATCGCCTCCTCCAGGCTCTCCTCCTGCCTCTGTTCTTCTTCATCCACCACTGCTCTCGCCTCTTCTAGGCTGATCTCCTCCACCTCTGCCATTTCCTCAACAACCTCCATCGCCTCTCCCAGGCTTATCTCCCCTTTCTCAACCCCTTCCTGCTCAGCCATCTCCTTCTCCAACTCCTCTGCCTCCGCCATCCACGACACGGTGTTAACCGCCGTCACATAGCATTGCCTTGCCATCTTCGGATCCCCCCTGATCCTAATCTGCACCCCTCCATTGTTGAACTTGAGGCATTGGTAGTATGAGGAGGGTACACAGCGAAAGGCGCTGATGAGGGGGCGTCCAAAGATGGCATTGTAACTACTCGGGGCGTCCACGATCACGAACCGACAGTTCCGTGAGACGCCCCCAAGCCTCACATGCAGGCCTACTCCTCCTTCCACTTCTTTCCTTTCTCCGGAGAAGCCAAAAAGCGGTCCATCAGAAGCCAGGACCCTTTTTCCTTCCACCCTCATCTCATCGAAAGCCTTCTTGAAGATCACATTCACCGAGCTCCCATTGTCCACTAGTATCCGGGAGACGGTGTAGTTCTCCACCGCTGTCTGGATCACAAGCGCGTCGCAGAACGGATCCTCGTAGTCTGGCATATCTGCGGATGAGAAAGTGATCTTCTCCTCTGGGGGGGAGCCTGGGAGGTCGAGGCGACCCCTCGGCGGAACATGGTTTGAAGGCTCCCCTTGCGGGTTGCCTCGATCCCCACTCCCCCGTGGATCACTCCGATCCCTCCTCGGGTCCCCACGTCTACCCTGTCTTCACACCTGTCCTCAGCCTCTTCTCGCTGTACTTCGACGATCCTTACAGGCGGATCCTGCCTTCCGACCCCTCTGGCCCCTCTGATCTCCAGAAACTCTGGGCAGGTGGCCGTTGCGTGACCTTCCTCCTGATGGAAGTCACAATAGGGCAACGCCACCCTGCCCCCTCTTCCTTCTCCTCCTCCCCTTCTTCCGGCTCCCCGAATTCTTCCTCCTCTTCCTCTTCCCACCTCCATGGCCTCCTGCGGTGGTGGGAAATGACCCCTTGGTCCTTGTCGCCATCCTCCCTGCTCCAGCCTTCTTTGCTCCCGGAAGTTATCTCTTCCCTGAAATCCTCCTTGGCCCTGGGGGCGACCCTCCTGAGGCCTCCAACCCAGTCGGTTGTTCGGCTCCCTGGCCCCCCCATGCTGCTGCCCCTGCCCTCGTGGCTCTTCCCTTCTTCTATCTTCCCTCGGCTCCCTCTGCTCCCTCTGCTCTCTCTGCTTCCCCACTACCGGCTCCCTCACATCATCCTCGGCCAACCTGGCCAGCTTCCTCGCAAACGCAGGGTTTGCCCTTTCAAAGTCTATCTCCTTCGCCGCCCTCTCCATGAGCTCCTCAAAAGAGAGAGGGGGCACCCTCTTCAACTCCATGCTGAAAAACCCTGGTCTCAGCCCTAGGGTGAAGGCAAGCATCAGCGCGTACCCCGGGACCTCCTAGACCAGGAGAATCTCCTCTTGGAACCGGTCAACATAGTGACCCAACGTCTCCTCCGGCCCTTGCCTCACTGCAAACAGGCATTCTGCCTCCTTCTTCCTTTTCTTCGAAGTTGAGAACCGCAGCAGAAAACCCCTGCGCAGATCCTCAAAGCTGTAGATGGAACTCGCCGGCAACTGGTGGAACCAGTCCCTGGCCTTTTCTTTCAGAGTGATGGCAAAAAGCCTACACTTGAAGGCATCGGACATTTGTCTGATGGACACCACGTCTTCGAACCATTGCACGTGCTGAACCGGGTCATCCTTCCCGGTGTAGTAGGTCATGTCCGGCTCCCGGAACCCCTCCGGCACTGGAGCCGAGACAATGAGCTCACTAAAGGGGGTCTCGCCTCCCGTCTGGCGAGAAGGCACGTCTCGCGACCTCGGTTGGCTGGACCGATCCGCGAGACCATGCCTGGGGAAGAGTTCCCGCACTGTCGCCTCCTTCTCGCCCAACTCCGCCGGAAGCTCCTTCTCGGGGCACTGGCCTGGGAAAAGCTCCAGCGCGGCTACGTCCCTCTCGCCTGCCTCCACCGGGACTTCCTTCCCTGGGCGCTGCCCTGGAGCGTTCTCGCCTAACAGCGGAACCACCTCCACCGGGACCTGCGGCGTCTCCCACTCATTCCTTGCCGAGAAGTCCAAGTTGATCGTCTGCATGACTTCCCGCCTGAAGTCCTCAAACATCTTCTTCGTCGCCTTGTCCACCCGGGTGGGGGATCCTCCTGCGCCTGATCCTTCACCTTCGCCTCCTGCCATGGGACTTAACTCGAGATTTTCTTACACCGACTGCTTCCACGCTCACCGCACCAGAACTGTTGAAGCCAAAATTGACCCCAACGAGAGTTCACAAACCAAAGTGCAGCCGATGCCTACTTCTCTCTTATCTCGACCCTTGACTGGCTGCTAAGGTCAAAAGACTGACCCAAAGCCCAGCTGGGAGGTCCCACCACACACCCGGAAGATCTCTGAGAGCTTCCCCTCCAAAGCCAAATGCTGGGCTGGGAGCTCCTCAGAAGGCCCTAGAGTTGGAGAGTAATGAAAGTCCTGCCTTCCAAAGAGCCCCTATGGGTCTTTTTATAGTCTTCCTTTGACCTGAAAATACTGAAATACCCCTGAGGGGTCTGCCAATAGCCAAATCCCGCTGTCATCCCAAGGGCATTTGGGTAATTTTACCTCGGGATAAAAAATGATAATAATAAAATAATCTCCTCTGGACTCCGGGTCCCACCCCGTGGGCCCACTTGGCGAGAACTCCTTCCAGAAAGGTTCTCGCGCCAGGTAGTCGTGCTGCCCTTGCGAATGAAGGTTCTCCTAAGGCGTTCTCGCCTGCCCCGGGCGGGAGCTCTTTCAGGGCGGAAGCTTCCGTAGTCAAGCCATCAGCTTTGGTCGGTCGACGATCTCTCCTGCCGGGAGCTCGACTATCTGCCCTGGTCGGTCGATGATCTCTCCTGCCGGGAGCTCGACTATCTGCCCTGGTCGGTCGACGATCTCTCCTGCCGGGAGCTCGACTATCTGCCCTGGTCGGTCGACGATCTCTCCTGCCGGGAGCTCGACTATCTGCCCTGGTCGGTCGACGATCTCTCCTGCCGGGAGCTCTACTATCTGCCCCGGTTTCCCCAGCTTTCGCCTGCCCTTGGCGGGAGCTTTTTCAGGGCGGAAGCTCCTCTGGCTTTGGAGCCGAAGATTGTCGTGGCGCGAACGATATCGCCCACCACCGGGCGGGAGCCTTTAAGGACGAGAAGTCCACCAATATGCCTTAGGGTTAACCCAAGGCTAACCTGAGGCTAGCCCAATTCCTCAGTGGTGTCTCCGGGTCCCACCCAGCGAATATGGGGTTGTACACGTACCAACCAATATTTCAGGGGGAGAGGACTTTTATTAAATACAGAAGTAACTATACATGCAAGCAGTCATTGCCTTTTACCACTAGCGATAGAACCCTTCCAGGCCATCCCTGCTCTGAGTGCTTCCTAGCAGCTCTCCTTCTTGATTTTGCAAGTGGTAGCCTCCAATAGCTAGAGCCTCTTAGACGGTGAAGGGTCCCTCCCAATTAGGATTCAGCTTGCCAACGATAGCTGCCCTTCCTGTTGCGTCCACCTTCTTTATGATGAGATCTCCTGCAAGGAACTGCATAAGGTGAATATTTTTGTCGAAGTGTTTTGTCATTCGCCCTTGACCTCCTCTTGGCGAATAGCAACTGGGTCTTGAAGCTCCTCGATGTAGTCCAGAGAGATCCACTGAGCATCTTCATTCTCCAGGCGTCATTCTTCATTGCCTTCTCCTGCTGTGATGACTCTCGGGCTCTGGACTTCGAACTCCATTGGGATGAGAGACTAAGACCCGTAGGACAACTTGAAGGTGTTTCTCTCATGTCCAAGTTAGGAGTTATTCTTATATCCCATAGGACCAATGGGAGTTGCTCTGCCCAATTTCCCTTTAGGTTTGTGAACTTCTTATTCAGGAGGTTGATGATAAGCTTGTTGGCAGGTCTTCACCTGTCTGTTGCTCCGAGGATGGTGTACAGAAGCAAATTGAAGATTCGTTCCCAACTGCTTGCAGAAGTCTTCTAGTTCTAAGCTAGCGAATTGTGGGAGATTTTCGGTGATGATGGTGAGAGGGATCCCGAACCTGCGGGCGATCTCTCCCCAAATCAAGTTCTTCACAATCTGAGACGTGGTTTTGGCATGAGCTTTTGCCTCGATCCACTTGGAGAAGTATTCGATCATGATGAGAACAAACTTTCTCGGACCGCTAGTCTAGGGGAAAAGACCTATCAAATCTATCTCCCGGATGGCCAAAGGTCAAGGGGCGGTGATTGAGCGAAGTTGTCAAGCTAGCTGCAACAAAAGTGGAGCAAGGAGTTGACACTCTGGACAATTCTTCGAGAAGGTTTTGCATCTTTTCAAATGGTCGGCCAGAAGTAGCCATGCCTCAGGATCCTTTGTTTTAGAGTGTGAGTCCCAAAGTGGCCGATGCACTCCCCTGAATGAATCTCTCTGAGTACTCAAGGGATATCTGCTTTCGACAGGCATCTGGCCAGGGGGACAAAGATGGTCTTGTGATATAGCTCTCCTTCTTGCAGCAGATGGTAGTCTGCCTTGTACCGAAACTTCCTATGGTCTCCCTCGCTGGCGGGAAGCTGGCATGTCATTAAGAAAGTAACGAATGGGTCCTTACAAGAAGCTCTCTGCTCGATCTACATCATCTCCCCTTTCTCAATGGATGGTCAAAATAGCTCTATCACAGTTCCCTCGGCCTTTAGGCCATACATGGCTAGTTAGTCTATCTCTGAGTTTTCTCTCTTGGCACATGCTCGACGAAGAATGTTTGAAAATTCTCAATCAAGGCTCTAACTTTTATCAGATATCTTTACAGGATGGGGCCGCATACTTTGAACTCTTCCCTAATTTGAGATGCGACTACCATCAAATCAGTGAAGGCCTTGAGATCTTGTATTCCCAATTCCTTGGCAAGACGCAAGCCTGCCACCATGGCCTCATACTCTGCCTGATTATTCGTGATAGGGAAGAAGATCTTGACTGCTTGTTCGATCCTAGTTCTCTGCGACTCACCAGTACGATGCTTGCTCCCACTGAGTTCTTGTCTGAAACTCCGTCTACGAATATCTTCCATGAGACTGGACTGGAAGAGCCCTCGTCTCTTCCTGCCTTGACTGAGAAATCGGCCAGGAAGTCTGTCTCTGCCTAGGCCTTGATTGCCACCCTTGATGAGAAAGAGATGTCAAACTCACTGATCTCTACTGCCCACTCTGCCAACCTTCCCAATGCTTCACTACATCCAAGATACTTCGTAGCGGATGATCGGAGACAACCTTGATGGAGCGAGTTTGAAATTATGGTCGGAGCCTCGGTGTCGAAATCACCAAGACAAAAGCTAATTTCTCCAGGATGGGGTACCTTGTCTTCGCCTTCCTAATCACCCCACTCACATAGTAGATGAGGAGCTTCTTCTTCCCCTCTTCCCTGATATGTACAGAGCTAACTGCCTCCGCTCCCACTCCTAGGTAAAGGAGGAGATCTTCGCCTTCTTGTGGGCTTTGGAGTAGAGGAGCTTGAGTTAACTACTGCTTGAGCTTTCAAAAAGCCTCCTCACACTATGCGGTCCACTTGAACTTCTAATTTCCTCAGAGAGTCTTTAAAAATGGAGAGCACTTCACTCATCTCTTGGATAGGAATTGGCTAAGTCCTGCCAGCCTTCTAATCAGCCTTTGGACTTCCTTAGAATTCTTCAGGGATGTCATATCCAGAATGACCTTCACTTTGTCGGGATTAAGATCCACCCCCTTGGACAGAAAAAGTGACCTAAAAAATTTCCCCTTCCTACTCTAAAGACGTACTTTACCAGGTTAAGCCGTATGTTATACTTTTATAAAGCCGCAAAGGTTTCCACCAGATCCTTAGTGTGTTCTGTGATGCTCTTGCTCTTGACCAGGAGGTCATTCACGTCCACTTCTAGATTTTGCCCATTTTGTTCCTTGAAAACTTGGTCCATCAATCTTTGGTAGGTCACGCCAACATTCTTAATCCCAAAGGGCATTATCTTGTAGCTATAACAGTTATCGTTGGTGAGGAAGGATATGTCACGATAGTCAAGGGGATGCATCTAGATCTGGTAATACAGTAAAAAAGCATCAAAGAAACTCATCATAGGAAAATAAATGACTGAATCAGCCATCACATCGATTCGAGACAAGGGATATCAATCCTTTGGGCAAGCTTTATTCAACATAGAAAGATCAATACAAAGTCTTCAGCCCCCTCCTGCTTTCTTAACCGTTACAATATCGGAGTCCCAGCCTGGATACTGGATCTCTGAAATAAAACCTCATCTAGCAGCTTTTTAACCTCCTCATGAATTAGTTCAGCCAGCATGACAATGCACTTTCTATGCTTTTGACGGATGGGGATAACCTTTGGATCCAGGTTGAGACAATGGAAGGAAACCTCTGCATTTATTCCTGGAATCTCTGTGGGGCTTCAGGCACATATGTCTACATTTTCTTGCAGACAGACCACCATCTCTACCTTATCTTCCAGAGTCAGGGATCATCCAATATTTAGCAGCTCGGACTCTACTCCCTCGAAGATAACCTCTACTTCCTCCAGCTCCACCACATCTCTCATCCCATCCTCCCTTTCCAGGATCTTCTCCAGCCTCTCAGCGTCCTCCATTCAGCTAATGGTAGTGACAACACTAAGATAACACTCTCGGGCAGCTTTAGGATCTCATCAGAGCCTTACCTAGACATCATCTCTATAGTACTTCAGGCATTGATGATGTGATGATGGAATCACCTTGAAGTAGTTGATGATGGGTCTTTCGAAGATCGTATTGTAGCAGCTTGGTGCATCCATGATGATGAACCTGCATCAGATCGAGGTGCTGCCAAGGGTCATCAGAAGATCTGCTCCTCCCTCCACCTCCTTCTTCTCTCCGGAGAAGACAAAGAGGGGTTCATCAGCAGCTAGGACCTTGGACGCCTCCACGTGCAGCCCAACGAAGGTTCTCTTGAAGATTACATTCACTGAGCTCCCATTATCCACTAGGATTCGGTCAATGGTGAAGTACTCTATGGCGGCTTGGATGATGAGGGCATCATGAAAGGGATTCTCATTCTCTAACATATCCTCCTCAGAAAAAGTGAACTCCTCCAGAGGAGGTGGTGCTAGAGAGGTTGAGGCGACTCTTTTGCGGTAGATCTGATGAAGACTTCCCTTGCGGGAAGCTTCAAGCTCGGCTCCTCCGTAGATCACTCCTACTTGCCTTCCTCCCGAGCCTTGGACCACCTCCCCGCGACCGCCTTGGTCGACCCGATCCTCCTTCCTCCTCCTCTTTGGATCTTGGAATGCTACAGTCCTATGGGGGGCCTCTTGTCTGGTTGCTCACTCTCTACCGCTCCTGCTTCTATCCTCCTCCTTGCTTTCCAAAACACGGGACAGGCTAAGGTTCTGCACCCCTCTACTCGATGCAGATCATAGTAGAGGGGAATCTATTCTGCTTGGTTTCTCACTGGTTGGATCCTCCTACAATGCATATTACATTACAGGGCAGTGGTAATCGCCTCTTCTTGAGCTCTTCCATGCCTCCTCCCCAGCTGGTTTTAATTCCTCCTCTCCTGATTCTGAGGTCTTCCTGGTGGCCTCCACTGGATCTGATTCACGGGATACTGGAATCGTCGTACCTTCTCCCTTCTTTCCAGAGCCGTCACGATCCTCCTCTCCTCTTATATATGAGGCCTATCCTATCTCCTCTACTCCTCTACCCTCTTGGTCTCTTCCCTTCTCCTCAGCTCCTCTCTCCTCTTCTCTTCCCGCCTTGTTGGGTACATTGGAAAATGTGTACCTGATTTGAAGAAACCTAACTTAGCATAATGATATACATCAAGGTGTATTTGATGTTGTTTAAGTTGAATGTGTGCAGGTTAAAAGTATGGAAAAATTTCTAAGTCCATGTGTCGACACCAGAAGAAGATGTGTCGACACTTCAGGAAGATTGTGTCGACACTTGAAGAAGGCTGTGTCGACATAGAGATAATGAGTCGACATCAACTGTGTCGACACCAGGAGGCTGTGTCAACACACAGAGGCAGAGTCGACAATATTTGTGTCGACACCAGAAGACTGAGTCGACACATATAGGCAGAGTTGACAAAAGCTGTGTCGACACCTGAAGGCAGTGTCGACACATACTATGTTCTGAATCTACATCAACTGTGTCGACACACAGGACTTGTGTCGACACATTGCCAAGTCTAGACCAAGTCATTTGCTGAAGAATGATGAAGTGTTTGAGTCAACACAAATACTCAGTGTCGACTCATTCTCAAGTTGTAGTATGCAGAAGCTGAGTCGACTTAAAGGCAAACTTGTCGACTTCACCAGAGGCTGTGTCGACACCGAAGTTACTTGTGTCGACACATATAGACAGATGGTCTCGACACTTTCTGACAGACAGTCTCGACACTTTGCTGTCCAAGACAAAGGCACAAGATCTGTTTGAAGACTTGACAGCTGTGGGTTATAACAGGTTAACTGAAGCTGTCAGACTTGTCAGAAGACAGTTAGAAACCTGATCAGCCGGTCACCAAAAAGAAGGTCTATAAATAGACAGATTCAGAAGTAGAATAAGGAGTTTTTTTATTGAGAAGCAACACACATAAAAACTGATTAAGGAATCAAATCAAGAAAGTGCAAGGCACTGAAGAAGATCTTCATCAAAAGATCTAAGAAGACATTCTGAAGGGTTCAACCTCTCAGGATCAGTCTAAGGAGAATTCATCCTAGAATTCTGAAGAATTTTCAAAGGGATTGGATAGAGAGGGATCCAGCCGTTTGAAGATCAAGAAGGAAGCTGTTACAGGTTTCTCAAGAAGCTGTTTGGAAATCAACTCAGCTAGTTCAGATTCAAGAAGCTTTGAAGAAAGCTAAGTTTCAGTTGATTTCATCCATCAGCTGATCAGGTGCTGTCTTGTCCTTTCTCTCTCAATAAGGGCAAGATTCTATAAAACTCTTTTCTAAATTCTGTAGGATCTATTAATATAGATCTGAGTTGTAAGCCTATGTTATAAAGGCTGAGTGTAGGAGAGATAATCTCTGAGTTGTAGGTCTTGAATAAATTGAGGTAGGGCTGAATTGCCTGAGCTATAGGAGTGTGGTATCACTCTGAGTTGTAGGAATTCATTTTGGATTCTGAGCTGTAGGATCTGAGGATCTGAGTTAAGGAAGGGAGTTTGGCTAAATCTAGCACACTGCTAGATAGGCGAAGGGGGAAAGTGGATGTACCCAGATCTTAGGGAACCACTATAAATACTTGTTGCAATCTATGATGTGTAGTTCTAGATTGTGTGATTGTGATTGCTAAAGTAACTGCAGAACTCATAGACAATAGTCTTTAATTATTTAATCATTCTGCCTTAAGTTTGAAAAGAAAATAAGAACCTATTCACCCCCCCCTCTAGGTGTCTAGGTAATCTTGAAAGTAAAACTATCAAGTGGTATCAGAGGGAGGTTGCTCAAAGTAAGACTTAACAGTCTTAGTTAGATCTAAAGGCAGAATCAAGAATCAAGAAAATCAGTTCAGGTGAGAATCACAAGGAGTTGGGATCTATGAAGCTTCCCATCTGCAGAAAAGAAATCTTTCGAATTTGGAAGGAAAGGGTTAGGCTGTTTATGAAGGCCTCAGACCCAAGAATTTATATCACAGTGAAAGAAGGTCCATACATTCCAATGAAGACTTCTGTGTTAGATGCAAATGAGGAAACTCCTAAGGATTTTTCAGAAATGACAAAGGAGGAAATCATCTTAGCCACTATGGACAAGAGAGCACAAAACATCATAGTAAGTGCAATAGATGATTCCACCTTCCAAAATCTGATACATTGCAAGACTTCCAAAGAGATGTGGGACACCTTGATTGTCTATATGGAAGGATCTGAATAAGTAAGACAAGACAGAAAATCAATGCTCAACCAATAATATGAGAGCTTTAGACAAGGAAAGTCTGATAGCATAACTGAGTGTTATAAGAAATTCTATAGGATTGTGAATGAACTGATGTCCAATGGAAGAGTCTTCAGTACATATGAGCTGAATGACAAGTTTCTCAGATCTTTAACAAAGGATTGGGATACCAAAATATGTGCCATTAGAGAAGTGGCCAAGTTAGCTGATATTTCTTCTCCAACCTTGTTTGGAAAATTGCTTTCATATGAAATGCAATTGATGGCTAGGAAGGAGGAAGAAAGAAGTACAAAAGGTGAGCATAGATCTGTGGCTTTCAAAGTTGAAGCCACTAGAAAGAAAGGGAGGATGTCTTCATCTCCTCTCAAGGAAACTACAGAAGAGATAACAGAAAATTCAGATAGTCAGAAATCAGGGATCAGTGAATCAGATACTGACTTTGCTGCCTTTACAAGACAGTTTCAAAAGTTCTTGAAAAAAAAGCAGTGGAAGTCCAGGCCCTCCACATCACAGCCAGTAGATGAGTACTAGCAGAAGAGAAAATCCTCAAGAAATGAGAGAAACAGAACTAAGCCCAACAAAGCCATAACTTCTAAGATTGTTTGTTATTGCTGCAATAAGACTGGACATATGGTAGCTGAATGTCCAGAAAAGAAAAAGGAGTCAGTAGACAGAAAAAGGACTGAACACAAGGGCAAGAAGGAGAAATCTTTTGTTGCAAAGAAGGATAAAAGTCTTTCAGATCAGTCCTCATCATAGTCAGAATCTGAAGCAGAAGCATACATAGGATTGTATACAACCAATGAAGAAGAGGAATTTCTACAACTAATGGATTCCATTCATGATCAAGAAGACAAGGAATGCATGGGTCTGATGGCTGAGTTAGAAGATACCTAATGCCAGGATCAGCCTGGTCCTAGTAAGATACAAAAGGTTTCTAGTTCTTCTGATTTTAGTACTGGTTCAGAGTCAGATTCATCTACATCAAGTGATGTGAATGGATCTGAATCTGAAGGTGATATTCATCAGTTGATGGATGAATATAGGGTCTTGTTACAGGCTCTTAAGAAAAGCAAGAATCTAGTCAAAGTTCAGGCTCATGAAATTGCTAATCTTAAGGTGGCTGCAACTGAGTTTGAAAAAGTAATGGATCAAAAGTTAAATGAGATTGCCAAACTGAAAAATATAACCTATATTCAGATGGGCACAATCAAATATAACAATGATCAAATTAAGAGTCTGGAGGCCAGACTAAGAATAGAGAAAGATTTAGTGGCTAGTTACTCTAAGCCAAAATCTGTCTTACCTTTAATAGATGAGTTTGTGGCTCAAAAAGGTAAGGTAGGATTAGGCTTCAAAGGTAACCCCAGGGCTGCCCAATTCAAAAGAAAAGGCAAAGCTCCTGTCCAGCCTCTAAACCTTTCAGTCCCAGTTAAGTTTAGAAAGGTGCAAGTGCCTTCTAACAAATATGATCTTGAGAATATTCATGGTCATATTAAGACTAATGTTTTGATAAACAAGGGTGTAAATGCCAATAATTCTACCCATGTTCATAAACCCCATGGTTATAAGAAATCTGTGGGTGAAGCTGTAGCAGCACCAGCACTGGACAAAAATTCTTCTGTCAAGGGTGTATCAAGACCTAGATACAACAAGTTTGAATGTTGGTGTTGTGGTAAGAGAGGCCATTTTGCCGTAGACTGCTGGCATAACACAAATGTAAGGAAGAACAATAGTCTACTAGTTAGAAGAGCTGCTGGTAGTCTTAATATGAATGGTGCTAACCTGAACTAAGGACCCAAGACTTACTTGGGTTCTAAGGGAAAGTAATTCTGTATTGCAGGAAAGTCCAAGTTGTCATGCCCCTATATGGTACTTGGACAGTGGATGTTCCAGGCACATGACTGGAACAAAGGGGCTGCTGAAGGAGTACACATCTGTCAAAGATGGACCTAAAGTAATCTTTGGTGGATCTGAAAGAGGAATCATCAAAGGGTTTGGTAACATTTCTTCAAACCAAATTACCATCACCCAAGTGGCTTATGTAAAAGGTTTGAAACATAATCTGATTAGCATAAGTCAGCTGAGTGATCTTGGATATGACATTTCATTTGTTAAGGATGGATGTCATATCAAAAGGTCAAGTGATCAAAAGATCATATTGACTGGGTATAGAAAGAGAAATGTTTATTGTCTTAATTTTGTATGTGAGAACAAGGCTTCTCTCATCTGTCTTGTAGTTGATGATAATGCATCTCATTGTGTCAAGTGGCACAAGAGGTTGGCTCATCTTAACTACAAGACAATTGGTCAACTCTTCAGCAAAGAGTTAGTGAGGAATGGTCCTCAAGTTAAGTGTATAAAGGAAGGGATATGTTCAGCTTGTCAAAAGGGCAAGCAGACAAAATCCTCCTTTCATAGTCTTGAAAACAAGGATTTTGTGAGGTGCTTATACCTCTTACATATGGATCTTTTTGGTCCTATGCCAGTTCATAGTCTAGGTAGGAAGGTCTACACTTTTGTGGTTGTAGATGACTATTCTAGATATGCATGGGTGTTCTTTCTGCGACAAAAATCAGAAACCCCAAGTGTCTTACTTAGTTTTGTGAAACAAATTCAGAATGAACTAAATAGTACAGTGGTCAAAATCAGAAGTGACCATGGCACTGAATTTCAATCTGAAAGTATGACAAAATTATGTGAAGACTTTGGGATTTTCCAAGAGTTCTCCTCACCTAGAACACCTCAGCAAAATGGTATTGCTGAAAGAAAGAATAGGACATTGATTGAAGCAGGTAGAACTCTATTGAGTGACACCTCTCTTCCAGAATATTTCTGGGCTGAGGCAGTAAACACTGCATGTCATGTGATCAATAGGGCTTCTATCACCAAGTGCCACAAAAAGACTCCCTATGAAATTATGAAAGGTAGAAAACCAAATCTATCCTACTTTAGGATCTTTGGTTGCAAGTGTTATATACTTAACAATGGCAAGTCATATCTAACTAAGTTTGCTGCCAAATCCCAAGAAGGGATATTTGTTGGGTACAACATAAATAGTAAGGCCTATAGAGTCTTCAACTTGACTACTCAAGTTGTAGAAGAATCAGTACATGTTGTGTTTGATGAATCAAGATTAATCAACTGTGAGTTGCCTTGTAGTTCATACAGTCCAACAGGTATAAGCAAAAGGATGGACAAGCTTTCCATTGCAGAAGGTACAACAGCAAATGAACAGATGGAAAATGTTGACTACAGTCCAGGGGGAGTACATGATTCTATAGAAGCTGATGACTCCCAGGAAGTGCAGCATAATGAAGGGACTGGAAATAATCAACCAGAAGGAAATCTACGTCATGCTATCAGACATCTTAAAGACCATCCAGCAAATCAAATTATAGGTGATCCAAGTCAAGGAGTGCTGACTAGAAGTAGAAATCTGAGCACAGTCCTGCACTCAAGTATCCTATCTCAATTGAAGCCTAAGAAATTTGAAGAAGCCATCCAAGACCAACATTGGATTAATGCTATGCAAGAGGAGCTTAATCAATTCAGAAGGTGCAAAGTCTGGGAGATTGTCCCTAAACCAAAAGACCACAACATCATTGGAACAAAGTGGATATTTAGGAACAAGTTGGATGAGAGTGGAGTAATAGTAAAGAACAAAGCAAGACTGGTTGCTAAAGGATATAAGCAGGAAGAGGGAATAGATTTTGATCAGACATTTTCCCTAGTACCAAGACTGGAGGCAATCAGGATGTTTCTTGCCTATGCTGCATACCAAGGATTCAAGGTATACCAAATGGATGTGAAATCAACATTTCTGAATGGAGATCTAAAAGAAGAAGTCTATGTGGAACAGCCATCAGGCTGTAGAGAGGATAGAAAGAGTACTACAGGTACTTGCCAATTTTTGGGAGGAAGACTGATATCATAGAGCAGTAAGAAGCAGACCAGTGTGGCAATATCCACAGCTGAGTCTGAATATATTGCTGCTGGAAGTTGTTGTGCACAGCTATTGTGGATTCAACATCAGTTAAAGGACTATGATATTCAAGTAAGTAGAACACCTTTATTGTGTGATTCTAAGAGTGCTATTTCTATTGCTAACAATCCTGTTTCTCATAGTAGAACTAAGCATATAGAAATAAAATACCATTTTCTTAGAGAGCATGTAGAAAGAGAAGATATCTCATTGGAATTTGTTAAAACAGATTATCAAATTGCAGATGTATTTACTAAGCCACTGGATGAAACAAAATTCAATAAATTTAAAATTGAATTAGGAATGCTGACCATTGATTAGTATATCAACAAACAGAAATTGGCTTAGTAAAATGGTGTCGACACTTTCAGTGATAAAGTGTCGACTCAGTATAGTTATGTCGACTTGTCAGAGAATTAGTGTCGACACAGAGAATTTGTGTCAACACTTAAGGGTCAAATAGTCGACTAATCCAGAAATGTAGTGTCGACTTCACCAGAATAATGGTGTCGACACTTACAGATTTTGTGTCGACACTTGTACTAAGAGTCGACACAGAATTTCTGATGCTCTACTATGTCTCTCTTGTGTCGACATATCCTCAATTGGTGTCGACGCACAGTAGTCAACATTGATGTCGAGACAGTAGAAGTTTGTGTCGACACATTTCATCTGTGTCGACACATTTAGTCTGTTTTTGCCCGACTTTTGACCTTCTTTCATTAGACGGTATAAATAGGTCAAGAACGTATTATGTCGACACGCTCACAAGGTTTTCAAGACTAAAACCCTGTGTCAACATTCTCTCTCTTCTCTTCTCTCCAGTTTTCTCATCTTTCCAATGGCGCCAAAGGTTGAGGATAACGTCAATGAGGGATATGAGCTGGTTAGGGCTGCGTTCGACAATGCCACGCCTGAAATAAAACAAGTGATATCCTATCTTGCTGATAATGGATTGGAATATCTGGTTTCTGAACCCACCAAAATCTGGAAGAAGGAGGTACTAGAATTTTACACTTCAGCATCAGTGGATTCTTCTGGACTCAAGATCAAATCCACAGTTCATGGAACTAAGGTGAAACTTACTCTACGGAGTTTAAGAAAGATTCTTCAATTACCAAGCATTGAGAATGTAGAAGAGGTCCCTGCCTCTAAGACAAGGGAGGCTCTATAATGGTGTGGATTGGATCCAACCGTCAAAATTGGAGCAGCCATCAACAGAAAAGGAATGAATCCACAAGGCAAATTTTTATCTGAAGTGGTTGGGAAGGTGATTTTGTGTAAACCTGGTGGCCATGATAGGATTTTGGCCTTAATGTTTAACCTCATGACAAGGATAATCTTCAGGGTTAACACAGACTGGTCAGCAGTTGGGTTTGATAAAATCAAGGAAGGACTTAAGAAGCCAAATCTGGCTAGGATTTTGAGTCTATATCTGGCTGGACTCATCCCAGAGGTCATGCAACAAATTCCTGGGACTAAGATCAATCACATGAGAAAAATGGACATGAGATTATTCTCAAGATGGGATAGAGTTCTGTCCAAAGAGGTGCCTGATGTGGACAGGCAGGACACACCAGAGAAATCCCCAGGTCATGATCAAAGTACTGAACAACTTCCAGGAGATCAAGTGAGAGAGCAGGCTGAAGACCAGCCTGAGTCTACTCAAGTCTAAGATGAATCTTTACCTGCACAGGTGCAGGGGGAGCAAGTTTATTCTCCTGCCCAGGACATTCCTAATACTGAACAGGTGCAGGGGGAGCAGATTTCTGAACAAGTGCAAGAGGAAGAACAAATAGATTTATCAAAAGATTTGCACACTGCTGGCCTAGATGACTCATCTTCTGCTCAGGCACAAAAGGAATTCACTCTATATGAGTTGTTTCCTGATGTTGAAATTGCTACTGATAGAGTTAAGGAGGAGCAAGAAATTGAGAAGGAGCTCGAAATTGAGGGGGAGCAAGTGATTGTTGACAAAGATCAACATGTCATTGAGACAGATATTCCTCCTTCACCTCCTGAAAGAGTTCAGATTGAAAGCTCTTCAGAATCTGAGTCTGCAGAAGCCAGAGTGGCAAAGAAAAGGAAGCTCATGGTCTTCAAAAGAAGAAGCCATAGCTACAAGCAGGCTCTACAGACTTCAACTCACCAATCTCCATCTGATTTTAATTACAACAAGTTCATGGTAGATTTGCAGGTGAAGCTAGATAATCAGAGATTAGCCTTAGAGAAATATGTTGACGAAAGTCATAAAAATCTTCAGTTTGATCTGGCTCAAGATATAAAGTCTATAAGATTTGAAGTCAATCAACATAAAAGAGAAATGACTGATTGTTTTACAAAAAGGGCACATGTTATTGTATATCTGGCCCAACAACAAGGGGAAATGAAGAAAGAAATAGATGCTCAATCTATTAATCAAGGATATATTCTTGAAAATCAGAAACGGCTAAATGACAATCTGACAACTACCAACACAGATATTCTTGCTCAATTTCAAACAACCATGTCTAAATTGACTGAAGCTAGGGCAGCTGAAATGCTAGCATATGACACTAAGTTCCAAACTACTTTAGACTCAGTTCAGTCAGCTATAACCACTTCCCAGATGGAAATTACTGCAAAACTTAACAAGTTGAAACCCTTCTTCAAAGATGGCATTAATTATCTAGATGGTCAGATCAGGTTTCAGAAGGAAGATCTCAGAGATCATGTAGCAAGAGAAGTCCTAAAGGGGGAGAGGGTACTTATTTGTGCTGGCTCAGAACATGCCAAGTGGGTCACTAACAGTGTTAGAGCCACATTGGGATATCCACCCCTTTGTGATGATGATAATATGGCAGAGTCAGGAGTTCAGCCACAAGGTCTACTTGAAGGCAACCAACCAGAGGTTGCTCAAGTCATATACCCCCCCTGCAGATTTTGACTTGATTCATCAGATGGTGCAAACTATGTATAGTCCTTCAGAGGAGGTTTCAAATATTATAATTGGAAAAGTAGACATGCCTGAAGCTGCAATCAAGGCTCAGCAAGAGGCTCAACTGTCAAAGAAGAGATTTAGGGAGCAAGCTGAACTAAAACCTGATTTTGAACAGTGGATCCCTACCTCTAGAAACATCATACTAACTGCCTGGAAAGGTGCAAAAGATCAAGTCCATGAAAGGGGCAAGTGGTACAATGAATAAGAATGGCAGAAGCATGAAGCCAGACAGGAGGCTATTGTTCAGTATAGAAGGAAAGCTAAGATGAGAAAGCTACCTCCTGATGCTGTGGAGCCTAGCAAATACTTTCCCAAGCCGTATCACTATTTTGAGAGACAAAGACTTAAGACTGAGGCTCAGGTGAAGGCTGATCTTAAAGGCAAAAAGCCTATGGAAGAAACTGAACCTTCTGTGCAGGCTCAAGTACAACCAGGAAGAGGGATTGTTATTAAGGAGCCTGATCAGTCTTACTCTAAGATGTCTTAGTTTTAGTTTTAGTTTAAAAAATTGTGTAATGTGAAACATTCAGTGTTAAACATTTTGTAAACAATCTTTTTGACATAATACACAAAACCATGCTCTTTAATTAATTTTTGTGTATATCCTTTTATCTCTGTGATGAATCTGTGCAAGTGTTTTGATTGTTAATATTTTCTACAATATTAAGCTTATATACATCATCATCTTTTTTATTATTATTATTATCATAAGTGGTGCATATCATTAGCTAATATGGGTTATTACTTCTCCAAATAAGGGGAGATTATTGAGTACATTGGAAAATGTGAACCTGATTTGAAGAAGCCTAACTTAGCATAATGATATACATCAAGGTGTATTTGATGTTGTTTAAGTTGAATGTGTGCAGGTTAAAAGTATGGAAAAATTTCTAAGTCCATGTGTCGACACCAGAAGAAGATGTGTCGACACTTCAGGAAGATTGTGTCGACACTTGAAGAAGGCTGTGTCGACACAGAGATAATGAGTCGACATCAACTGTGTCGACACCAGGAGGCTGTGTCGACACACAGAGGCAGAGTCGACAATATTTGTGTCGACACCAGAAGACTGAGTCGACACATATAGACAGAGTTGACAAAAGCTGTGTCGACACCTGAAGGCAGTGTCGACACATACTATGTTCTGAATCTACATCAACTGTGTCGACACACAGGACTTGTGTCGACACATTGCCAAGTCTAGACCAAGTCATTTGCTGAAGAATGATGAAGTGTTTGAGTCAACACAAATACTCAGTGTCGACTCATTCTCAAGTTGTAGTATGCAGAAGCTGAGTCGACTTAAAGGCAAACTTGTCGACTTCACCAGAGGCTGTGTCAACACCGAAGTTACTTGTGTCGACACATATAGACAGATGGTCTCGACACTTTCTGACAGACAGTCTCGACACTTTGCTGTCCAAGACAAAGGCACAAGATCTGTTTGAAGACTTGACAGCTGTGGGTTACAACAGGTTAACTGAAGCTGTCAGACTTGTCAGAAGACAGTTAGAAATCTGATCAGCCGGTCACCAAAAAGAAGGTCTATAAATAGACAGATTCAGAAGTAGAATAAGGAGTTTTTTTTATTGAGAAACAACACATATAAAAGCTGATTAAGAAATCAAATCAAGAAAGTGTAAGGCACTGAAGAAGATCTTCATCAAAAGATCTAAGAAGACATTCTGAAGGGTTCAACCTCTCAGGATCAGTGTAAGGAGAATTCGTCCTAGAATTCTGAAGAATTTTCAAAGGGATTGGATAGAGAGCGATCCAGCCGTTTGAAGATCAAGAAGGAAGCTGTTACAGGTTGCTCAAGAAGCTGTTTGGAAATCAACTCAGCTAGTTCAGATTCAAGAAGCTTTGAAGAAAGCTAAGTTTCAGTTGATTTCATCCATCAGTTGATCAGGTGCTATCTTGTCCTTTCTCTCTCAACAAGGGTAAGATTTTATAAAACTCTTTTCTAAATTCTGTAGGATCTATTAATATAGATCTGAGTTGTAAGCCTATGTTATAAAGACTGAGTGTAGGAGAGATAATCTCTGAGTTGTAGGTCTTGAATAAAGACTGAGGTAGGGCTGAATTGCCTGAGCTGTAGGAGTGTGGTATCACTCTGAGTTGTAGGAATCCATTTTGGATTCTGAGCTGTAGGATCTGAGGATCTGAGTTAAGGAAGGGAGTTTGGCTGAATCTAGCACACTGCTAGATAGGCAAAGGGGGAAAGTGGATGTACCCAGATCTTGGGGAACCACTATAAATACTTGTTGCAATCTGTGATGTGTAGTTCTAGATTGTGTGATTGTGATTGCTAAAGTAACTGCAGAACTCATAGACAATAGTCTTTAATTATTTAATCATTCTGCCTTAAGTTTGAAAAGAAAATAAGAACCTATTCACCCCCCCTCTAGGTGTCTAGGTAATCTTGAAAGTAAAACTATCACGCCTCTCTGGCACTACAATGGCTCTCACTCCTGAGGGTCCTCCTCTCTCCTAGTCTCCTAGGTTCTCCCCATCCAGTCGCCAAGAAATCGGGTCTCTTCTCCTCTCCTTGCACAAACTTGTTTGCCCTTTCGATCAACTCCTCAAAGGATCTTAGGGGATTGGATCCGATCATCAGGCTGAAGAGACCCTGCTTTAGGCTAAACATCAGGCAAACTGCAAGGTGAAGCCATCCACTTCCTCGACTTCAAGAACTTCATCTTGGAAACAGTCGAGGTAGTAGCCAAGACTCTCATGCTGCCCTTGCATGATCTTGAAGAAAAGGATTGCTTCATTCTTCCTCTTCTTAAACACCGCGAACCTCGCCATAAGGCCCCCAATGTAGGTCCTCGATATGGTATATGGAACCTTCGGGCAGCTGGTGGAACCAGTCTCTCGCCTTACCTGCGAAGGTGACTAAGAAGAACCTACATTTAAATACATCAGTCATGTTGCGGATAGACATCACATCCTCGAACCATTAAAGATGCATGATCGGGTCATCTCTGCCATAGTAATAGTTCAGGATGGTCTCTCTGAAGCCTTCGGGAACTGGGGCGGCTAGGAATTTGTCATAGAAGGAGCTCCTCCCTCCTTAACGATGATGTGCTTCATACTCG
This sequence comes from Platanthera zijinensis, assembly GCA_039513925.1. Classification (NCBI taxonomy): domain Eukaryota; kingdom Viridiplantae; phylum Streptophyta; class Magnoliopsida; order Asparagales; family Orchidaceae; genus Platanthera; species Platanthera zijinensis. The sequence goes on from CM077081.1 coordinate 49,491,041, forward strand.
TGAGTATCCTCCTCATACTCGTCACTCGTCCCTGTATCGTGGAACCTTGTGTAGCATCCATATTCCTTCTAGACCTTTTGGTAGTGTTAGAGCATGAGTGGTGAGTTAGGGCAAGGAGGTAACCATACGTTACCTTGAACCAAGATAAATCACTAAGTACACACCAAGGAGCACAAGTTAATCTAGGTCAATTCACCTCAAATTGGGTTCGCCAACTCAAATTGATCTCAGCAATACATCTCTAACCCTAAGGAGGAGAATATTGACCAGTCAATTCATGAATTGGTAGACCAATTGCATGGATTTGACCAAAGTCAACTTTAGGCCAACATAAGTCAATTAAATCCTAATTGGCTCAATTAGGCTTCACATAGTTAAAATTACCTCACCCCTAGCCTTATAATATCATTAAGGGCCCAATGGACCAAAAATCCCCATCAAGCGGACACCAATTTCTCCAATTTGATCAAAGTCAAACCTAAGCCAATTTTGGTCAAATCTACACCTTTTGGATAAATTGGCCCAATTGATGTCCCACCATGGCACAACCCACATGGGGTGGTATCATAAGACTCAAGACCAACTCATGAGACCAGTCAACCCATCAGTTGACCAAATCAACATCCCAAGTCAACCATGGTCAAAATTGAGTCTAAAAGAGAGAAATAAAGGCTCAACCAATTTCAATGGGCTAAGGCCTTGAACCAAGGCTCATCCTACAACCCACTAACATTATTTCATCTAAAATATTCTTGAGAAAGGGAGTATTTAGGCTCGAAGACCGACGAAAGATCGACACTCCCATATAGGAAGCATAAATCACCTTAGAATAGATAAGAGTAACAATGAGAGAGGTTTTGATAAATGGTAGTCACCAACAAAAGTAAATATCTTGAGAAGGGGAGATTTGAGATTCATCCCATCATATTTCCTAATACTGATGTGAGCCCTTCACCTGGTAGATCTCGTGAAGTCTAAAATTCACCTTAAGTCCTAGGTATATTTAATAATGGACAAGAGCAGTCTAAGTAGGAGAGTAAAGATACAATGAACCTCATCCTTTATTATGGGATGAAGTGGGCCAGGACTCGTTAGTCTTGCGAGCTAGAGTCTTAGTATGGTTGTGATATTAAGACTTGTTAGCCATGTGAGCTAAAGGCTCGGATGGATGTGAGTGACACTTTGCTTGTGTATTTGAGATGGTAGGTACTTGGTACTAGCCTAGCCGTCACACAGACGGAAGTTACGTGGACTTGGCAAGTCGATAAGGTCTAGAGAGTCAACTTAGTCTAGAGTGTGACACTTTTCTAAAGACTTATCACTTGGCCGTGAAGATTGTTATATTCCAGCAATGGGTACGCAGAGACTCTAGAGTACACCAGAGATAAGTACAGAGGAGTATAGAGGGCTTAGACCTGGTAGTGTGTATACCCGCCTAGGAGTGGGGAGGTGCCCGATCACCAACCACCGTTTGACCATGACAGAGGTGCCCGAGAGGTTAGCTACCTCCAAAGAGTGAGAACAAAAGGTCTGTGTGCACAAAGTCGACTTGTGTGGGGGGAGTTGCACTTGCATGATGCATAACATAAGCATTGCATTGCATATCAAAACATTCATTCATAGTAGATTCTCATTATATAAATTAGTATAGGCTATTTTATATGATGAGTTATTTTAATTGGAAATCTTACCTTATAAGTTTGTATGTGCATTCATATAAGTTAAGATATCCTTTTGTGATGGTAGTGTAGTTGTTCTTGTTTAATTTACTTATTACTTACTATTTACTTATTTACTGCTTCCATTGTTACTACTTATGATGTTTACTACATAATATATAAACGGTTATATAGCATTACGTCATCTGCTTTGTTGTCCTCCACTTTCTTCCTCCTGCGAGGTGCCTAGGAGTCACGGGTGAGGGGGGGGGGGGTGAGGCGAGGACGATAACGACTTAGTCTTTTGACTAACGATCGGTGGACCATATCACTTTAGGAACGCATGGTGATACATCAGCAGTATAACCCAGAGGACCAGCAACATGAGGAGGCAGGACTGGTGGAGCTGTTGGCACGCACTACTACTACTAGACGTCAAGTCGAGAGAGCTTTGATTAACTTTCACATGATTATTATTGTAGAGTGAGAGAGTGTGCTTTTACTTTTGGACATGTACTGAATTTAAGCTCTATTACTCTTTCATCTATTTTCTCTTTGTGGACTATCTTTTGATATATATGATTTGCTGTGATTTGTGGACTTAGAAATCTTATACTTCTTTTCTTGTTGACAATGTGATATGATCATATCGTACTAGCTAGCAGAATCAGCATCTTGTGGTGGCGACTAACTCGTTTGTTGGTGTCACCGCAAAGCGGCAGTTCTGGGCATAAAATCCTCCCTCGGTCGTGCTCAATTACCGGGAAGGGGGATTTTACACCTCGTCGGCTACTCCGCATCTCAGAACTTGATCCCCTGGCAGCTCGACGGACGGTACTGCGTCTGTATTGGTCGCTCTCGCTCATCTTTTGCTTGCTCCCTACCTACTCGCCTAGACGGCTCCTCCTCCTCCGATGGAGTCACACGATGGGACGAGATCGCCGTGACCTTGGGGCGAGGAAGGAACCTCACTAGGATGGACCTCTCGATCCTCCTCACGAACTCCTCGAAAACCGCCACGGTCACAAATTCGCCTCCTCTCGTCGAATTGCTGACTCCTGCCGAGTTGTCGGCAATCTCCTCATTCTCGCCTCCATTCACCATCTCGGCTGCTCGCAAAACTTTCCACCTCAGGTATGATCCACATTCATCGTACCAAAGTGTTGAAGCAAGGAAAATCCCTACTCCAAAATTCGAATCAATGCAGCCTAAAGTTACTGGTCCAGCAGTCGGGCTCGACGGCTATACGGGCTAGAATACAAAAATAGGAGGACAATAAAAAGGACCCCAGACACTGCGGCAGGAGGTCTCACCACATACCCGGATGCTTAGAAGAAGCTTCCCCTCCAAACAAAAGATGGTCGAGCAGGGAACATGAGGGACACAAGTTGGGACTTAACACTTTGGAGAAAGGATCCAAAGACTCTGCTAAAAGTCCAATGAAAGAGGTGGTCATATCTTTTTTAAAATTTTGAAGTCCATATTCGTGTACTCATGTGGTCCTATTTATAGGCAAATCCAAGGGGAGGGGGGTCTCTAGGCTTGGAGACCCAGCCCTGCGATCATCGGTTGCTGTCTTCTGGCGACCTGGCTTGGTTACTGGCGAGTATTGATTGGCAATTATCTACAATGTTGTTCGGAAGTCGCCTACAAGACGAGTATTGTTGTTGTTCGCGATTGGTATTGTTCGGAGCTCGCCTGTACTAAAAGGTCTTTGAAGCTCTCCCGCGAAGCTGGGTGGTAGCGCGACCTAGTGAGTATGATCCTCGCTTGCGTCTAAAGGTCGTCTTGCGCCCCCTGCTGGCCATTAAATGTTGATCGGGTCTTCATGTACTGATGTTGCGTGTTAACTTGATGACTGCTGACCCTTGACGAATAAGTGTTGTAAACAATCAATGTAATTATCATTAACCATACATTAGTCAATTTCCTAAAAATCAATACCGCATAATAGGGTTGAACTTAACGTATTATTCGAAACTCGAAAGACGTTCAAAAACCGCTCAAAAATTGAGCCGAATTGGAATCGATTAAAATTGAATCGACTCAATTTGAGTCGATTCTATTTGACTCGAATCTGATTTCGAATCGATTTCGAATCGATTTCGAGCTAGCCCTGAATCGCTCGAAATATGATTCGAAACAACCCGAATTAATTAAAAATATTATCTATTTATTAATATATTCTTATTTTAAAATTAATAAATAATAAAATTTAAATCTAAATAAAAAGACTAAATGTTTTAAGTTTTTCATTTGCTAAATCTATAGGTTGCTCAATTTAATTTTGAGCAACGTAGGAATAAAGAGGAAAATTGCTCAATTTTGAGCCGACTTGATTCAATTTCGAGCTGACTCGGAATCGAGCCATTTCGAGTCGAGCCGGCTCAACTCGAAATCGATTTCAAGTCAAGTTCGAGTCAAAAATTTTAATTTCAAGCCGAGCCAAAATTGCTCGAACTCGGCTCGATATCGGCCATATCGCAAAGATGCGGGTCACCAATTTGTCTCAAAAAAATAAATTAAAGAAATATTATAAAATATGCTGATCTGCTTCATATCTTGTAGATATCCATTCACACACTTACAAAACACGTGTGTTGTCATTATCACCTCTTTAAGAAACATCGAGAATGAATTGACCTAATTAAGATGATCCTTAATTGGGTGGCATTGTCCTCCTCCAATTATCCTTATCCTCTATGATAATAATATTAATAAGGCTCAATTATCAGAAGTTTTTTTAACATATTTATACTATATTTCACGAGAGCAACACTCATTTGTTAAACCTTTCCTTTCCTATTTTAATAAAAAAAAAAATTCTTTTTTTTAATATTTTTTGTGCTCAAAGATAAACAAAGTGCTTTAACTAGAGAAAAAATGTGTTCTATCAGCCGCTTGCAAACCCTCGCACACATCGTAAAAATGAGTGACGATCGGAATATAACACACAGAGTTTTGCGAGCGGCAGGAGCGGCGTCGCGTCAAGACAATGTCATGGGAGGCACGGGGACCCCTTCATGCACTATCACAATACATGAACTATTGCAATTGGCCGTATGGGCAAGGGCGGACTCACCTTGGAGCAAGTGTGGGCGGCCGTCCACACTCTTTTTTTAAAAAAAGAATTAATAGTATTAACCACGGTTTAAAACCGTGGCTAATACTCCTGTTGCGGACTAACTCGAGGCCCCGGTCGGACCGGATAATCTTTGACCGTCTCAGCTCACGGAGCAGTCGAGCGCGCACACAGTCGATGAAAATGAAACAGTGAAGACAAATCTTGATGACGTGGAAAAACCCCTTAAATGGGTAAAAAACCACGTGACCGGATCTGTGCCGGTCAAATTCCACTAGCTTCCGGGGGTTACAGTATGTTCGGTGAATCGGGGCGACAGACCGCTCCCGTTACAACTTGAGGGGGAGAAATAGAGAGAGCGTAGCTTCCTGCGGGCAACAGGCTGCACTGCAGGAGCGACTTAGACGAGAGAATGCGTGGAATGCTTCTGGTGCGCGTGCCTGGGGCGGCGCGCGCTTGCTGTCTTCGGATGTCTTCTTCCTTCCACTTCCTTCGGATCTTGAGTGTCCCCTCGCTGTCAGCGCGTTAGTGGGGTGCCAATAGCCGCTGGTGGCCGCTGGTGGTCGCTGGAGGTTGTTGGTGGCTGGCGGTGGTTTACGACGAGCGGAGGCCGACTTGGTGGAGGAGGTTGGAGAGCTCTCACCTGAGGAAGAAGGAGAAGAGACGGAGAAGAGAAAGGTGAGAAATGAGGAGCCCCTAGGGGTCCTTTTATAGCCTCCAGGAGAGGATCATGGCGGGCCCCACCACTAAAGTGGTGGGATAGTGGGTGGTTACCCCCTTAATCGAACGGCGACCAGGCGGTTAGGCCGGCTAGGCGGTGGCGGATAGGCGGGGGCGGCTAGGTCGGCTAGGTGGCGGCCTGACGAGGCGGCCAGGCGGCGATCTGGCCGGGCGGCCAGGCGGTTAGGCCGGCTAGGCAGTGGAGGCTAGGCGGCGGCGGCTAGGCCGGCTAGGCGGCGGCCTGGCGAGGCGGCCAGGCGGCGATCTGGCCGGGCGGCCAGGCGGTTAGGCCGGCTAGGCGGTGGCAGCTAGGCAGTGGTTAGGCGGCGGCTAGGAGGCGGCCTGGCAAGGCGGCCAGGCGGCGGTCTGGCCGGGCGGCCAGGCGGTTAGGCCGGCTAAGCGGCTAGGCGGCGGCGGCTAGGCCGGCTAGGCGGCAGCCTAGCGAGGTGGCCAGGCGGCGGTCTGGTCAGGCGGCTAGGTGGTTAGGCCGGCTAGGTGGCGGCGGCTAGGCGGTTTCCTACCATGGGGAGAAGGAGTGGGTCCCGCTCCCCCATGATTCTCTCATCCTGAGAGTTCATGGGGATGGCACACTCATGCTCCACTTTTGGAGGAGATCATGGGGGGTCTTTTTCTCCTATAAATGATGGTGAAACCCATCAATTGCCCCCCAAATCTTTGCTGTCCGAGAGCGAAGTGAACGCGAGAGGAGAGATTTTTGCAGTTCCTTGTTGTCATGGTGGGTGCCGGCGAGAAATCTGAGGCGGCGGCGATGGATCGTGGTTTCAAGGTATGATAGAACGCGGAGGTTTGGCGAGCGGGCTCCGGATACCGGCGGACGGGGGCCGACGCGGTACACGAGCGTCAACGCGGCGCACACGAAGAAGGGCCGCGGGGGCGGGCGCTGGCCGCGCGTGCTGGCGGCGCGCGGGCTGACCGCGCGCACGGGCCTTACGCGCGCGCCGGCCGCGTGTGCGCTGGCCGGGCACGCGCAGGCAGGCCGCGCGCACAGGCCGGCCGCGCGCGCGCAGGTCGTGTGCGCAGACAGGCCGCGCTTGCGCAGGCCGTGCGCGCAGGCAGGCCGTGCGCGCAGGCAGGCCGTGCGCGCAAGCAGGCCGCACGCGCGCAGCGCGCGCGCGCGCAGGCTGTGCGCGCAGGCCGCGCGCAGGCAGGCCGCGCGCGCAGGCAGGCCGCGCGCGCAGGCAGGCCGCGCGCGGCCAGCACGCAGGCAGGCCACGCGCGCGCAGGTCTTGCGCGGCTTGTGTGCGCGGGTCTTGTGCGCGCGGACGGGCTTTGCATGCATTTTGCGCGCTCAAGCGAGGGTTGTGTGGTTTTGTACTATGCGGCCTTACAACTGTGACCTGATTTTTTATTCTTTATCATGTACAGGTAACGAAACGCTCCTCTGGTCCGATGCGTTTGCGCTCCTCCTTGACTGAAGACGGTGTGGAAATTTGGAGGGCGAAGTATGGTCTTCCTGCTGACTTAGAAGTGAGGATCACGCGGCCCGAGGAGCGGGTTCAGAATCCTCCCCGTGGGTGGCTGACGATTTGTGAAGTGTCCCTTATATCCGGCTTCCGGTTTCCGCCATGCGATGAAGTGATAGAGATTTTGAAGTTCTATGGAGTGCCTTTCTCCAAGTTTGCTCCGACTGGGGTTGTCCGAATCATAGGCTTAGTTGCTTTCTTTCGTGAGCATGGGGGCTCACTTTCCTTGGACCAGTTTCGGGATTGGTGCGACGTGCGCTTTGACGGTGGTGAGCGGATTGAGGTGCGCAGCAACAAGTCTTGGCTGGGGTTTGAGGCCCGTAAAGATCGACGCCACGGTAATACTTTGTTTGAATATGCGAAGAATTCCTGGGGTCTCCCTGAGGTGTGGAATGCGCTTCCCGATCGCTGCCGTCGTGTGAAAGGGAGGGAACGAGACTTTTCCCCAGTGCTGGGATTTTCTGAGCCTCGTGAGCTGGCCAATCGTCTCTTCAACATATATGTTTACGTGGAGGAAAAGCGATTGCTGGGATGTGGCATCTCGGTGGGCATGGTTCAGGTGGCGACGGCTTCTCAGGGAGGGGGCCGAAAGAGGAAAGTGGCGATGCCTCCTGTTGATGACCGTGATGTTGTGGTGGTAGCTTCTGAAGATTCAATTGCAGAGGTGCAATTACCTGTTTCCCCGATTCCCCAGGCACTCGCTAGTACAGCGGCTCCACGGATGTCTTCTTCCTTGAGGGCGATAAGTGATGCGGTAAGGGGGTGACTATCTTTTTTCCTTCCTTTTTTGTTTTGAAAGTGACTTATTGTGTGTCTTTCTTTTGCAGATTGAGACTCAGGCGCAGATTGCAGTGACCTGGAACGATCATTACGTGAGTCTGAAAGACGGATACCTCGCTTTGCAGGAGAAGATTCGGTTGTCGATGAGGTCGCTTGCTTCTTTGAAGGAGGAACATGATTGGGATGTTGTGCGGCTTCGTTGAATTGGCTCAGAGCTGAAGTTCGAGCTGGAAGATACGTGCGCGGCCTTGGACGTTGAGAAGGCTTCGGTGGAGAGGACTACTCAGATGTTGAAGCATGCAAAGGAGAAGACATCTGGATTGGGGGGCCAGCTGCAGGCGGCGCAAGAGGAGGTTTCATGCCTTGAGACTCAGCTTCGGGCGGCGAAGGCGCAGGTGGAGATGTTGTCCTCTGACGACCATGCATCAGAGCTGAAGGCAGCAGAGCTTGCAGAGTACTTGGAGTCGCTGGACTATCTTCGAGATCGCAACTTGATTGCGGAAGAGATTCGTGATGATATTTGGTCCAAGGAGGTGGAGCCCCAGATGGATGATATACGCGAGCTGGCGCTTCGTCGCGGCGTCTCGAAGGCTTTTCGCTTTGTAGGCAAGCACCTTGGGTGTGACACCTCCAGTTTAAGCTTTACGGACGTATCCAGGGACGAGCCATCGGACTCAGATGCCGATGGAGAGTAGCTGTGCTGTTTATCTGCTGTTGTATGTTTTGTCATTGCTTTTGAGATTGTCTCCCTTAGGGCTCAGATTTGTTGTCTCTTTATGACATCTTTATCTTTATGTCATTGCCATATGTTCTGCACAGATGTGTTTTACCACAAAGTGGCAGTGTAGGAAGGCGTTGGTGGCGTCCTCCCCAAATCCTTGAGAGCTTGTTTGAATCGTCTTTAATTTTTTGGCCTAGCTATAAAGATAGAGAGGGAGTAGGCCCTTACGAGGGTATATGAGTCAGGCTCATGACTTAGTCGCGTGGAGCTGGTCCATGGCGTTTGCGCGAGGCTGGCCTGCGGCTTGGTCGCGTGGAGCTGTTCCACGGCTTTGTGCATGAGGCTGGCTCGCGAATTGGTTGCGTGGAGCTGGTCCACGGCTTTGTGCGCAAGGCTGGCTCGCGGCTTGGTTGCGTGGAGCTGGTCCGTGGCGTTTGCGCGAGGCTGGCCTGCGGCTTGGTCGCGTGGAGCTAGTCCATGGCTTTGTGCGTGAGGCTGGCTTGCGGCTTGGTTGCGTGGAGCTGGTCCACGGCTTTGTGCGCAAGGCTGGCTCGCGGCATGGTTGCGTGGAGCTGGTCCACGGCTTTGTGCGCAAGGCTGGCTCGCGGCTTGGTTGCGTGGAGCTGGTCCATGGCTTTGTGCACAAGGCTGGCTCGCGGCTTGGTTGCGTGGAGCTGGTCCATGGCGTTTGCGCGAGGCTGGCCTGCGGCTTGGTCGCGTGGAGCTGGTCCACGACTTTGTGCGTGAGGCTGGCTCGCGGCTTGGTTGCGTGGGGGATGCTCGCGGCTTGGTTGCGTGGGGGATGCTCGCGGCTTCTTCGTGAGGGGTGCAGGCCCCAACGATGGTGCGCGAGGGCTGCTCGCGGCTTAAGTTGCGCGAGGGATGCTCGCGCCTTCTTCGTGTGGGGGGGGGGGGGGCAGGCCCCCACGGTGTTGCGCGAGGACTGCTCGCGGCTTGAGTTGCGCGAGGGATGCTCGCGGCTTCTTCGTGAGGGGGGTAGGCCCCCACGGTGGTGCGCGAGGGCTGCTCGCGGCTTAAGTTGCGCGAGGGATGCTCGCAGCTTCTTCGTGAGGGGGGCAGACCCCCACGGTGTTGCGCGAGGGCTGCTCGCGGCTTGAGTTGCGCGAGGGATGCTCGCGGCTTCTTCGTGAGGGGGGCAGGCCCCCACGGTGGTGCGGGAGGGATGCTCGCGGCTTGAGTTGCGCGAGAGATGCTCGCGGCTTCTTCGTGAGGGGGTCAGGCCCCCACGGTGGTGCGCGAGGGCTGCTCGCGGCTTAAGTTGCGCGAGGGATGCTCACGGCTTCTTCGTGAGGGGGGAAGCCACCCACGGTGGTGCGCGAGGGCTGCTCGCGGCTTAAGTTGCGCGAGGGATGCTCGCGGCTTTTTCGTGAGGGGGGAAGCCCCCCACGGTGGTGTGCGAGGGCTGCTCGCGGCTTAAGTTGCGCGAGGGATGCTCGCGGCTTTTTCGTGAGGGGGGCAGGCCACCACAGTGGTGCGCGAGGGATGCTCGCAGCTTAAGTTGCGCGAGGGATGCTCGCGGCTTCTTCGTGATGGGGGCAGGCCCCCACGGTGTTGCCTCGATTAGCGCCATGCGTTTGATCCGATTATGTGACTTAGCGTGAAGAAGCTATTTCTTGATTCCCATACTGCCAAGGTAAATGATAAAAAAATAGTCCTCACAAGCCTGGGCTTGTGGTTTGTACAATATTTAATAAACAAAACAAACTAACGAATGAAACAACTTAAAGATGGAGTTGGCGAGAGTGGGATTGGAAGACATCCAGGAGCGATTGTTGGATTATTGTTGTGTAGTCGGAATCAGCTTGGATGACGGCGAACTATACGTCATAGGATGCCTGTCGGTGCGCGTCCTTGAGAGTGACTGGGAGAGTGATGGTGCCGATGATTGGTACCGGGTTGTTTTCCGAGACGCGCGCGCTTGCTGACATTAGCTTGAGGTGGTCGGTGGTTAGTTTGAGCTGAAGCAGTGTTGATAAAAACAACACATTAACGGTGATTTCAGCGTCCACCAAAACTTGGTTCAACTCGGTAGATGGCTCGCTGATTCTGATTGTTGTAGGTGTCATCCTCTGACCGGGAGGTGATGTTTTTCTTAATAGGGATTGATCAACTGCCCCTAGGCTGGCCAGTCATTGGATTTCCTCCTTTAGCCCATTGCATTCGTTGGTATTGTTTCTGTGGCCCCGATGATACTCGCAGTACCTTGTTTGGTCAGCCTTGGGATTTGGCCGCGGTGCTCTTGGTCGTTAGAATACTGGATTATTTTGAATTGCATGCATCACATTGGTGCTGGTAGTATTCAGGGGGGTGTATTCTTGAAGTAGATGTTGCCCCCCACTCCCTGGAGGGCCACGTTGACGACTACCGTGACAATGCCTGTTCCGAGGTCGTTCTTCTTGTTTTGGTCCCTCCTCTTTCTTCCTTTTCTGTCTTCCACTTGGTCCTGGATTTTCTGGTGAGGGATTTATGAATCTTCTGTTGAAGAGGGCGGCGAGTTCGAGGTAGCTGTCAGTCTTTTCTCCTCGTAGGGAGTAAGACCAGGCTCGAGCTCTGCCTTTCAGTGTCGCAAGAAACGTTTGGATCATGAGTTTATCTGAAGCGTTGCGGGTGTGCATGATAGTTTCAAAGTACTTGCGCATGATAGTTTCAAAGTACTTTATGTGTGCCAGTGGGTCGCCTGTCCTGCTGAAACTATGGATTTCAGGGCCATCCTCCGAGCCTGGTGCTGCCTGGGAGTCTAATGAGTTATAGCTGGGCTGATACTCGTTGAGTCTTTGTTCTGTGGCCGAGGCGTCAAGGTCTGTTACGCTCCCAACCCTCTGTTTATAATGCGAGCAGGCAAGGTGATGATCGTACATCTCTTGGAGTGATGCGGCGGGTGCGGGGGAGCTGCTTGTGCTTGAGAATTCCTTCTCTGTGTCATATTCTCTGTGTAGGCAATGTGTCGTTGGAAGAGGGGGCTCTTCTGGTGGTGTCAAACTAGCTTGCTCGGAGGATTGGGGATTCCATGGCCGACGGGATTTTGAATTTCCTTGCACTGTATGCCTTGAGCTAGCACATACAATGCCTTGGGGGAAGTATTCTTGGGGCTGGTGCTGCCCCCCGTTCGTTGAGGGGTTACGCTGGCGGAGCTTATCTTGTCGCGACTCTTCCTATCTACTAAAGTTTTGTTCTTCTTTCTGTTGGAATCCTTGTGTTGGGACGTGAATTGACGGAGGTTGCGGTTTGACTTATGCTCCCAGGTCTCGAAGCAGGGCGAGCAATTTGACCTGTTGTTCTTCCATTTGGCGGATGCGTTCTTTTAGGGTGGCCTCGGGAGTTAAGGCGGCTTCAGCGTTCAGTGGCACGTCCACCAGAGAATGGTTACGTGCAGGCTCAGTGTGTCTGCCAAGTGCAGATCCTTTGGCAGTGCGGGCATTTCTCTTTGCCATCGTGGTGGCAGGGATGATGAACTCGTTCTGCGAAGGATGTTGGGAATGTTTCCCACAGACGGCGCCAAACTGTTGCGGACTAACTCGAGGCCCCGGTCGGACCGGATAATCTTGGACCGTCTCAGCTCACGGAGCAGTCGAGCGCGCACACAGTCGATGAAAATGAAACAGTGAAGACAAGTCTTGATGACGTGGAAAAACCCCTTAAATGGGTAAAAAACCACGTGACCGGATCTGTGCCGGTCAAATTCCACTAGCTTCCGGGGGTTACAGTATGTTCAGTGAATCGGGGCGACATGCCGCTCCCGTTACAACTTGAGGGGGAGAAATAGAGAGAGCGTAGCTTCCTGCGGGCAACCGGCTGCACTGCAGGAGCGACTTAGATGAGAGAATGCGTGGAATGCTTTTGATGCGCGTGCCTGGGGCGGCGCGCGCTTGCTGGCTTCGGATGTCTTCTACCTTTCTCTTCTCCAGCTCTTCTCCTTCTTCCTCAGGTGAGAGCTCTCCAACCTCCTCCACCAAGTCGGCCTCCGCTCACCGTAAACCACCGCCAGCCACCAGCAGCCTCCAGTAACCACCAGCGACTATTGGCACCCCCACTAACGCGCTGACAGCGAGGGGACACTCAAGATCCGAAGGAAGTGGAAGGAAGAAGTCATCCGAAGCCAGCAAGCGCGCGCCGCCCCAGACACGCGCACCAGAAGCATTCCACGCATTCTCTCGTCTAAGTCGCTCCTGCAGTGCAGCCCGTTGTCCGCAGGAAGCTACGCTCTCTCTATTTCTCCCCCTCAAGTTGTAATGGGAGCGGTCTGTCGCCCCGATTCACCGAACATACTGTAACCCCCGGAAGCTAGTGGAATTTGACCGGCACAGATCCGGTCACGTGGTTTTTTACCCATTTAAGGGGTTTTTCCACGTCATCAAGACTTGTCTTCACTGTTTCATTTTCATCGACTGTGTGCGCGCTCGACTGCTCCGTGAGCTGAGACGGTCCAAGATTATCCGGTCCGACCGGGGCCTCGAGTTAGTCCGCAACAACTCCGTTTCTTTTAAAAAATAGTAGTATTACTCATGATTTAAACCGTGACTAATACCCCATTTATTTTAAAAAAATAATAGTATTAGCCACCGTTTAAGCTAGGCATGTGCAAAAATATCTGAAGAACCGAGAACCAGACCGAAACCAAATCGAACCTGACGGTTCAGATCGATTCTCGTTTTACATGGTTCGGGTGTGGATCTAGAAAATACGAGAACCGTCATTCGCCGCAAGACCCTCGATCTGTACTGGAGGAAAAACTGCATGGTTCTTTCTACCTTCTACTGAATCGACCCTCGATCTGTACTGGAGGTAAAGAACTTGGCAACGTCTTAGAATTAATATCAAGTTTGATCTTTAATTTTTTGAGAACATGTTTTCTATTTATTGTTTGAAATTTCAATTATCAATTTGAGAGCATGATTTAATATCAAGTTTGTTCTTTAATTTTTGAGAACATGCTTTCTATTTTTTGTTTGAAATTTGAATTATCAATTTGAGAGCATGAATTAATATCAAGTTTGATGTTTAAGTGTTAATGTTTTGTTTCCTGTATTGTTTATAAGGCCACTCATTATCACTCAGGTTATTCATCTTCTAGTAGTTTACCTTTGAGCAAGCAAGCAATTGAATGACTTACCTTCTACTGTAGTTTTTTCTTTGTTCTTCAAGCTTTGATTAAGAATTAACTCGTCTTTAAAGTAAGCAATTAAGAATTAACTCGTCTTTATTTTTTTACATATAAACATCATAGTTCAATATTTTGTTGAAGGTGAGTAGAACCGAACCAGAACCGAACCGAACAATTCGGTTCGGATTCGATTCTAAATTTTAGAACCGTGGATCGGATACATGGGTCAGTTACTGGTTTTGAGGGGAACCGAACCGAGTTGCACCCCTAGCTTAAGCCATAACAAATATTCTATTTATTAAAAAAATAATAGTATTGGTCACGGTTTAAACCGTGTCAATACCTTATTCCTTAAAAAAAGGACTATATGCTACGCTTTAAGCCGTGGAAACTGTTCTCTTCATTCTCAAAACATGATAGATAGACAACGGGACTACTGACTCTGATTAGATCTTCCTCCTCAACGGAGGTAATTTTTTTGCGATTTGCGATTATGATTTCGGGTTACTTTTTCTTCCCCCCATCCGACCAGTGCTAAGGTACGTGCTCTCTCTCTCTCTCTCTCTCTCTCTATATATATATATATATATATATATATATATATATATATACTAGCATCTTCGAACGGGCTCCGCCCGTTCTCGATGCGTCTTCGCCCGCAACCAAGCGGGCGAAGCGGGCGAATTGGCATTCCAGCGGGCTTCGCCCGCCACCCAGCGGGCTTCGCCCGCCACCCAGGGGTTTCGCCGGCCCCCGCCAAAATTCAAGAGCATTTAATAATTTTATAAATAAGCCCGTTCTCGATGCGTCGTTGCGGGCTTCGCCCGCAATCAAGCGGGCTTCGCCCACCCCCGACAAAATTTAAAAGCATCAATTACCACTGTTATAAAATTCAAATTAGGCATTCAATATAGGGCAATGAAAGGTCAATAAATATAGGCCATCTACTATCTGATCAAAGCTGGTTGGGGGGAGCACTGAAGCCTGTTGGTTGGTTACTCTCACATTCATGCTCTTGGTCATCAAGATTTCATGCCAAGCCTCTGAATTTTCATGCAAAATCAATTCCAAAAAAGGTGTGAGAACACTCATGAATGATGAATTGAGTTATACATTTAGGTCGCATTTCAAATAGATTCTTACTATATTTGGTAAGTGTCGCCAAGCAAAATACCAAGTGCAAAAAGTGCATAATAGCTCAGGTAACCCAAATATCTAGTTCTCCTGTAATCATTTACTCTCAATAGTAAGATAAATTATTTGGGTCATAAACCTCAATTAAGAAATGGTATATAGCCCCCAGAGTCAAAATTCTGAAACTCAATTCTAATATGAACTCCAAATGTGATTCAAAAAACTATACAAATAATTTACACCTAAGCCTTAAAGAAGTCATCCATCAGAAACCAATGGAGCATCATTTTTATTAGTTAACCAAGTGATGACTTATGTTGAGCATGTCTGAAAGCCTAACATGCCAAGGAATGAGAGAGATGAGAGACGATATGATTTTTCCATTTGCAATAAATTCATATCCTAGGACTTAACATGGGTAAAAAAATGCAAAATAATCATTCGGTGTACCTTCAAGTCACAGGACTTCACAGCAATTACCATACCAAGCCTGCTTTTCTTCTGCTTGCTTGATTCTTAAAAAACTTGAATTAATTTAAATAATTAATTAACTGATTTAATAAAATATTTTCTAATAAAGTCTGCTAAACAAAAAACTTGCTACATGTGCATTGAGAAATCTTGGAATCTATGAGATCATGTATAAATTCAATGAAATAAAATAACTACGAACAGATAGATGTCTGAACAAAATGACTGTGAAAATAGAAGGAGAACTAAAGAGATGACAGACGTTCATTACAGTTAGACAGATGGAAATAAGCCGCGGGCACATATATACCTCGCAAGTCGCAAGTGTCAAGGGTGCCATGAGAGGAAGAAGAGACGTAGAGGCAAGGTTGCTTGTGAGGAGCCATCTTGGTTGAAGACTGCGATTGATCGTCAATGCTCTAGCAGAGAAGATGGGACGGAGGTTGCAGACTGCGAATGATTGTAATTGATGCTGCTTTTATACTCCCTCGGCGTACAGGAACCTACGTTTTTTGGCTTACGGCCGATGGGAAACATCCCCTTGTAGAGATTCACCACTTCATCAGGCGAATGCCAGGAATCTACGAACAAATTGACCCGCATGTTCAATAAGAAACCCCTAAACCTCATTGAGACCTTGTCAAGACCTCTTCCAGAATGCTATATTCAAGATTGGAGATACTTACAATGTTTTCCAAGTTCTAACTGACAACCCGGAGACATACGGTTTGTTGATTCTTTCTAAATGTTTTAGTTCATATTATGATAGTTAATGTTTTATATTTCATTAATATTTTTATTGTTTGTTGCAGGCTTCTCAAACTCCAATGATTCATGCAGTAGGATAGCAAAAATTTGCTTTACTCTAGCATGCACTCCATTATAATAAAGTAAGTGAGTTGATAGCGAATGCAGTTCTGCCAAAGCTGGGGCTTGGGAAGCCAAACAATATAACAAATAAGTCAGCTCAAAGTTTGTATCGTTGTGTAAACATGAAAATAGGAACTGAAGCACAAAGCAGAAATAAATGAAATTACCGGAGCAGATGAAGTGGATAAGAAGGAGCATAGGTTGTGCGCAGATTTGCCAAGCAGCGGCGAGTGAATACCATGCGGCCTGAATCATTGGAGTTTGAGAAGCCTGCAACAAACAATAAAAATATTATTTGGAAAGATGGAAATATGAGGAGATTTGCGGAGTATATAAGATGGAAATAGAAGCTGCAACAAGCAATAAAAATATTATTTGGAAAGATGGAAATAGGAGCAGATTCACGGCAGAAATAAATGACATTACCGGAGCATATGGAGTGAATAAGAAGGAGCATAGGTTGTGCGCAGATTTGCGGAGTAGGAGGGAGAGAGCAACAATTTCGGATGGCGGCAGCAGCGGCGAGTGCATACCCTAGCCATGAAAAACTAAGCATCGAAGCAGTCCAAGAGAGGCAACTCCCTTCAAATTTGTAGTCCAAGAGTGGAGAGGGCATCGAAGCAGTGAAAACCTCCTGCTAAAGTTAAAAAGAGCGGCGAGGAAGATGAAGTGAGCAGCGCATACCCTAGACGTGAAAACCTAACCATCAGACGATGAAGAACGACAAAGAGGCACAGGCATCGAAGCAGTCCAAGAGAGGAAATCATTGTCGAAGAGGAGCAGTCCAGGCGGGTTCGGAGGAGAGATGGCGGAGAGGAGAAGCAGTCCAGGCGGAATCGGAGAGATGGCGGAGAGGAGAAGCACGAGATTTTATTTGGAAAGACAGGGCTTTGCTCGCCCCCGACGGTTGAGTTTTGGAGCTTTTATGAATTATATTCCAATCCAACAGTGAGAATTGAGAGATTTTGAGATCTGACGGCTAAAAATAGAAGTTTGGTGTGACTTTTAAGATATGACTATTCTTTTATATAATAAAGATATATTGGCCACGGGCTTTGCTCGCCCCCGACGGGCCACCCGGCGGGCTTTGCCCCCTTCCCAGACGGCCTTCGCCCGTCCCAAGCAGGAGCTAATATTTTTATATTTTTAATTATTTATAATAAAAAAATTATATTTATATATTTTATTATACATTTTTTTCTTATTATATAAATTTTAAAACAAATATTATTGCAAATACTTCTTAAATAAAAATTTATTAAGAAAAAAGAGAAAAAAAACGTCCGATCCCACTCCGCCCCGCCTCGCCGAGTTTTTTATTCTCGCTGCCGCCGTCGGCTACACCTGCAGCCTGCTCGGCGCCCACCGGCAGTTTTGTCGGGCTCCAGTGAACTTGTTGGGGGTGTTTCGACGGGGAGCCGTCAGGGCTAGCGCCGGCGGTGGCCCTGCCCATGACACCCTAAACTAGGTCTCACGTGCAGGACCACCGCCGTCGGTGGCCCTGCTGGCGCGACGTCGGACAACCACCGGAGGATTTGCCGGGGTCCGGCGAATCTCCGGGTGGTCGCCGATCAAGCCACCTGTGGTGGCAGTGAGAGGAAAAATCAAGCCAGGGCTGTTTGCATTGGTGAAACAGGGCCTTAGGTTGTTCGCGGGTTGGGGAAAGTGAATTTTGGAAGAAAAAAATGTTATTTCCAGTCAGGAAATCTTAAATCGGACGATTTAGATTCCTTTTATGGAAGAAACTTGTACTCATAATGTGAGTGAATATATTTCTTTTTATAATTTAGATAGATAGATATATATTATACGCACAAAAGCCCGTCAGCACATAAGGCTCCTCACGTTAAAAAAGCAAGCCCAAAAGTGCGTTAGATTGTCACTGTACTCTACATATCTACAAGAAGAAGACATGGGACTATCCAGTTCAAAAGCGGCCAGGACAGGTTTTATTAAAAACAATTAATAATTACTTGAAATTCTCATAATTAGCCATCAGCAGTCAGAAAAACCAGGCCCATAATAAGAGAAATAGAACACAGTTTAAAAGAACAGGCCCGCTGGCCCATATCAACAGCCTTTCAAGGAATGCGTTTCTTATAAACTACAAGGCCAATACAATTTTGTGATGTGGGATTAATTTGTTGAATAGGCTGTCGTATAAACAGTTGGTGGTGAATCTTATACGCATTCCTGCCTTTTTATCTTTATGATCAATATTTATTATATCTTTCTAGGGTGCAAACGAGTTGTCGAGCTCATTTTGTCCTGTCTCAAGCTCGAACTCAATGCTTACTTATCGAGCTCGAGATTCAAGTTTGCGAGTTCGAGTCGAGCTTGAGCTGCTCGCGAGCTTTTTAGCTCATGAGTCTGATTTTCTTTATATTTTAATTTATTTAAAAATTTATATACAGGAATAAAAAGCTCGTGAGCTCATGAACAATAATATCCGAGCTCGAGCCCGGCTCGTAATCAAGCTCGAGCTTTTTTCGAGCTGGCTCATCGAGCTTTTTACGAACCGGCTCATCGAGCTTTTTATGAACCGGCTCATCAAGCTTTTTACGAACCGGCTCATCGAGCTTTCGAGCCGACGGGGCAAATCTGTCGGTGGGCGCCGGGAAGGACACCGACGACTCCGCCGACGGCGTAGTCGCAAAAGAGGGAGGAGGGGGCATATCTGACTTTTTTCGGGAGGGTGAAGGCACGAGATTTTTTTAATTGTATTATTATTTTTCTATTTTTTCTATATTAAAAAAATTCTTATAAGCAAAAAACAATTACAATTTTCTTATAGTAAAAAATATTTGATGACAAAAAAATATATTAAATTATTTTTATATGTTTTTTTATTTAATTCTAGAAAATGTGTTCTCATGTAAATAAATTAAATCTCTTACCTACAATAAAAAAAATGCACTCTCCGCTCCCCACAAATTCACTGTGCACACAAAAAAATGAGCGACAGCCGACAGGAGCACCGTCTCGATGGGATAATGTTGTGGCCGAAGTACTGTCACGCGAGACATATCGAGGTATGTCGTAGGGGTGAAGTCCCATGCACGTATGTGTGTGTGTGTGTGACATATCGAGGTACAGACACGAGCATTTTGGCACGGTCTACGCTCATGCTCGATGCTCTCGGGCGGCCTACGCCCACATACAGGTGGACTTCGCCTACCTCTGCATGGGCTTCGCCTGTGCTTGATTCTTCGGGCGGCCTTCGGCCGCTTTCACCCGCTTACACGCGATCCCGCCAGCTCGGCGTCACCCCGCCACTCGCGCCCCCCGGAGCATTATGTTGGGATATACCGCGGAAAATATCCCCTAGGCGCAACCAAATTAATGCAGGCTAGACAAGAACTGAAATCTGAACAAAGAACTCTGCATATAAAATTAATATAACTGTAATAATAAACCATGAACAAATGTGGCGACGCCCGTTACAGAAAGCACCGCGGAGGAGCCGGACTCGCTCGATCCACGGGAGAGAGAATAATTTGGACTGCAATCCGCTAGCACAGCGGACACACAAGGTTCACCGAGAACCTTCATCGTCCGATGACGACCAAAACCACCCGCCACAACTGGAGAAGCACCGTCACGGCCAACTGCACTAACGCACGACATCAACGCCAAGCAACACCACCGGAGAAAAACACCATCAAGGCAACTGCACTCCAGCATGCCTTCGCCGCCATGTCCGCACCGCCGAAGAGAAACTCCGTCAAGGCCACTGCACCACCGCAGGCCTTAGCCGCCACGCCCGCACCACACATCTCTTCCAAGACTGGCAAACACCCTCTCCTCCAAGACCGGTGGCTATCATCTCCAAAGCCGGGGGATGCGTTGAGGGTTCCACGTAGGAGGAAGAAACAAGGCGAGATCTGCACCAACGCCGTCGATGCTGCCGCACAGGGTCGCACCACCGGCAACCACCGACGGCGGCGACGGCCTTCCTTCAACGCGAGCACGGGGCGGCACTAACTCCTCACGGTTCCTTTTTTCCGTGAAATGAGGCGGCTCCTTCTTTACTCCAGGCGGCTGCTGTGTTCTCCACACCTTTACCTATCCTCTCTATTTAAATAGCAATCTATAGATAAATATATATATCTATATAACAGTGGCGGGGCCCGTTTTAATTTCTCCCGGCAGAGCTGACCATTCCTTTTAAAACTCCAAGAGAATATATATAAAAGGCAATGGTTTTTCATTCATTGCGTTTCTAATCTGGATCCAATTTTCTCTCTCTATCTAGAGAGATAATCTTTCTTGTGTTTTCAAAAGTGAGGATCTGAACCAAAATAACAATCATCACCTTGATTCGGGATCCGGAGACACCACCTGCACGATGTTGGGGTTGTGGAACACTTCCGGTCCTCTTGTTTCTCACACCGGGTTAGCCCACGTGAGCTTAGAGGAATCGAAGTGTGATCCCCCTCCGACATATCTGGCGCCAACGACAGCGGGGGTCCGGGGGTAATGCCCCCGGCCCAAAATTTTTGGAGGGTTGTTTTTCCAATGGTCGAACTGGGTTCGACGTTCGTCGAACTCAGCACGACGTTCGACGTTCGTCGAACCCAGCTCGACGTTCGACGTTCGTCGAACCCGCTCGACGTTCGTCGAACATCGAGCTGAGTTCGACGTTCGACGTCGAACGTCGAGCTGAGTTCGACGTCGAACGTCGAGCTGAGTTCGACGTTCGACGTCGAACGTCGAGCTGAGTTCGACGTTCGACGTCGAACGTCGAGCTGAGTTCGACGTTCGACGTCGAACGTCGAGCTGAGTTCGACGTTCGACGTCGAACGTCGAGCTGAGTTCGACGTTCGACGTCGAACGTCGAGCTGAGTTCGACGTTCGACGTCGAACGTCGAGCTGAGTTCGACGTTCGACGTTGTGCTGATGCCTTTTTAAGGCGTATTCCGGTGTTTTTTAGGGATACGGTCTATACGGCTGATGGCTGGTTTTTTCCTTTGGAGGCGCATACGAGGTATCTTCGTTGGAGGCGATCCAGAAGGGGTTCTTCATTTGTTTCTTGTCCAGAAGGAGGAGTTAAGGTAGGATTGGTTTTAGATTCTTGTAACCTTTGTAATCTGTATTTTCTTTTGGTGATAACAAGAAGGGAGAAGGTGAAGGGATAGGGGACGTAGCCCGGTATTGGGTGAACCTCTGAAATCTGTGTGTTTGTGTGCTTGCTCTGTTTACTTTTGTCCAGTACTTTTATTAGGATTTCTGCTTCTCGGCGCTCCGGTTTTCCTACACACGAAGCACTTACTATACACGACAACAACTGTACCTAGCAGCTCTGCACGTAGCATCGCCTCAATCCGAGGCATCAGCCGACCTGCTCTAGTCAACCCATTTCTGCTCTGGCTCAACCCGTGATCGTCGTCGCAACCTGATCGTAGAAACCGACTCGCTTAATTCGAGTCCCAGAAGGACGATCCTCTGTACCACCATGACAATCCACTATATCGGCCACAGAAATCATGGGCACACCACCTCGAATCGTGGTCTCCATTAGCCGGTACTAACTACCGCGCTACACAGCTCTCCTGAGCATGATACGTCCTCACTCCACCATCAGGACTCCTCCTCGGGCCATCCAACTGTAGCCACCTGAATCCAATCCGCTCAGTGATGACAAACATCCTGCTGTCAGAGTCGCTCAGACTCTCAGTGATGGTGGGGATGGCATCACTCTGCACCCTAACCCATCTGTCACCTTGTCTGCACCCTGGTCTCGAGACCCTTTTGCACGCTGCGAACTCGATCTCCTGTGTGACTGCACTGTCTGCACTGGTAAAATACCAAACCCCCCTTTGGCCCAGATCGAGATCGTGCTCCACTCAATCCCTTGCCAAACTGACTCACCTTAGCCATCCGCTGCTGCCAAGATGTGATCACCCCCAGGAGTAAGGCCCACTAACATCTGTCTGGATAGCACTGCGGTCGTGACCTCCACTAGCTCCACCGTATCCTTCTCATACAAGAGCATCGTCACTAAGGCCAGATAAAAAAAGT
This sequence comes from Platanthera zijinensis, assembly GCA_039513925.1. NCBI lineage: Eukaryota > Viridiplantae > Streptophyta > Magnoliopsida > Asparagales > Orchidaceae > Platanthera > Platanthera zijinensis. The sequence continues at coordinate 49,513,104 of CM077081.1, forward strand.
GAGCGAGGTAAGATGTGAAACGGGTCTTCACGTCTCTCTCCGTCTCTGTACCAGTTGCCTCTAACTGACATAGAAACCGTCTGAACACACATCGTGTTCCCACGGATAATCTTCTCCCTATAACATATATGCGGTTATCATGACCTTCTCATGCAGTAACACTTGTCATAGGTCAAATCCGTCACTGCCGCACTTCTTCAAAAAACACTGTCCAAATTCACGTTCTTCCCTATCATGGTTGTCCTACAACACGACCAGGAGATCTGATTAATTCAGAGGTCAGATTTGAAAAGATGGGGAGCAGACCTAGTCGTCACCCACCGCAGTCAAACCATTCCTCGAATGTCCAATCAGTCGCCTACAGAACCTGGCTCTGATACCACTTGTTGGGATATACCGCAAAAAATATCCCCTAGGCGCAACCAAATTAATACATGGTAGACAAGAACTGAAATATGAACAAAGAACTCTGCATATAAAATTAATATAACTGCAATAATAAACCATGAAGAAATGTGCCGACGTCCGTTACAGAAAACACCGCGGAGGAGCCGGACTCACTCGATCCACGGGAGAGAGAATAACCTGAACTGCAAACCGCTAGCACAGCGGACACACAAGGTTCACCAAGAACCTTCATCGTCCAATGACGACCAAAACCACCCGCCACCACTGGAGAAGCACCGTCGCGGCCAACTGCACTAACACACGTCATCGACGCAAAGCCGCACCACTGGAGAAAAACACAATCAAGGCCACTGCACTCTCGCATGTCTTCGCCGCCATGTCCGCACCGCCGAAGAGAAACTCCGCCAAGGCCACTGCACCACCGCAGGCCTTTGCCGCCACGCCCGCACCACATCACCTCTTCCAAGACTGGCAAACACCCTCTCCTCCAAGACCGGTTGCTATCATCTCCAAAGCCGGGGGATGCGTCGAGGGTTCCACGTAGGAGGAAGAAACAAGGCGAGATCGGCACCAACGCCGTCGATGCCGCCACACGGGGTCGCACCACCGGCAACCACCGGCGGCGGCGACGGCCTTTCTTCAACGCGAGCACGGGGCGGCACTAACTCCTCACGGTTCCTCTTTTCCGTGAAAGGAGGCGGCTCCTTTTTACTCCAGGCGGCTGCTGTGTTCTCCACACCTTTACCTATCCTCTCTATTTAAACATCATCTCAGGGGTGCACATAAAGCCCGCCGGGCCCGGGCTTGGCCCGGGCCTGCCGGGCCCGGGCTTTTCCCAACCGGGCCCGGGCCCGGGCCTAAGAAGCAACCGGGCCGGGCCGGGCCGGGCAATGCCCCCTGGGGGGGCCTGGTAAGGCCCCCCAGGCCGGCCCGGGCCGGGCCCGGGCTTAGCCCGGGCCCGGTTATTATTTTATATATTTTTTTTATAAAAAATTATATACTAAATTTTATATAAAAATTTTAAAAAAATTATATACAATTACAAATTAATAAATTACCCTAAAAAAATAAAAAACACAACAACTGAACAACATAATATTGAAAAAAATTTTTATTAATAATTAATGTAATGAAATTATACAAATTTAGGAATGTGTAAAATTTACACTGTAAATATACAAAAATTATGAAATTCTAATTTTTTAAAAATTACAAATGTGACAAATATTCTAAATTATTAAAAATTAGAAAATTACAAATCAAAAAAATACAAAAAGTTGCCTAGTGGCCCTAGTTTAAATTGATCGCGTCCATCTCGTCTTCCATGTCCGACGAGCTATCCTCGATCGCTGAAATATGCTGCTTTCTCTTCATCGCGTCCAGGTGGTCCTTGTAGCATATGCAGATCTCGAGCGATTCTTCGCTTAGTCGACTTCTCCGCTCGTTTAAAACCCTGCCACTAAGAGAAAAAGCAGACTCCGAAGCTACCGTGCTAGCTTGGATCGTTAGTAAATCTCGGGCCATATAGGCCATAATAGGATAGGTATTTACTTTACCTTTCCACCATTTTAAAATATCGAAATTTTCTAATTCGTCCGTGGACATAAAATCGCGAAATTGTGTTTTTGTGTACAATCCTAATTCATTTAAACTACTAGATGTTGTGCGCGCTTTTTTCCTAGAAGCTAACTCTAACATTTTATTTTTAAAACTACTAGATGTTTTGGGTTGCGACACATCCTCTCGGGGCCGCGACCCATATAAATTATCGTAATAATTATAACATTGAGTAAAAATAGTGTTAAAATTTAAAATACTCAGATTATCTAAATCTGAATTATTTAGATCTACGCCTATATTGTTATTTATTTCTTCAATAAAATTTTCTACGCCGTCTACGCCGAAAAGAGGATTCAAAGCGGCGGCGCATGAAAACATAACTGAGATTTCTCTATAATATTTTAAAAATTTTATTTCCATTATTTTTATTAATTCGATCCATCCGGCGTGTTGTTTAAAATAATTTAATTTTTGTGAAATATTAACAATATTTTCAATAACTAGCGGGCTAGTAGGATAATATACGCCCGATAAACTATTTGTCGCAGTATAAAAAACTTCTAATAAATCCATGTAATTTTCTAAAATTGCCCAATCGGACTCGGTTAATTCGTGTTGACCTAACAAAGTATAAAATTCCATTAATAGTGTTTTTTGGCGAATCGCTCGTTTTAACATTATATATGTAGAGTTCCATCTAATTGACATGTCAAATAGAGGTTTTAAAAATTTGTGACCTTGACCGGTTACGAATTTTTTAAAATCTTGACGCCGTTGTTTAGAACTATAAATAAATTGTAACATTAAACGTATTTTATTAATGTATGGTTCCATATAGGACAAACTATCCTGCACTACTAAATTTAAAACGTGACACGCGCAACGAGTATGAAAAAAGGCGCCGTTTAACATAGGTTTCAAATCACGTTTTAACCACTCAATTGAGGTGGTATTATTTGTGGCGTTATCGAAAGAAATACTCATAATTTTATCTTTTATTTTAAATTCGCGCACATATTTTGAAATTATTTGATAAATTGCCTCACCGGTGTGCGGGACTTCGAAACTTTCAAAACAAATTATTCGTTTATTTAGATCCCAGGAAACGGGATCGACCCAGTGACACGTTATAGACATATATGATAATCCTAATTTTATACTACTTGTCCAAACGTCGCTCGTTAAACTCACTCGACCCTCAAATTTTTCAAAAAAATTTATTAAAATTTGCTTTGCATCTAAGTAATATTTAAGCGCGTCGCGTCTAATAGAAGATCGACTTACTTGGTGATATTTGGGTTGTAGCCCTTGGTGAATGTACTCGGTCTCTTCTTCATTGTCGTAGTGGTTGAACGCCAACCCGCGTCTGATGATATTCTTCACCTGCAGCTCTCGCTGCCGACCTTGATCGTATGTCCAGATTTGTCCGGATGCCGATAATTGCGCCTGGGTCGACTCGGGAGGAGCTTGTTTGGCTGCGCAAGACTTAACGTGTCTTGCGAGTGTCGAGTTGCCAGCGGTCGAAAGTAATTTCGAGCACTGTTTGCACCTCGCCTTTTGCTCCGCGCCGACTTGTACTAAGTCGAAATATTCCCAAACTGCCGCCGTACGCTTGTGCTCCACCACTTCGTGAGCGACGGATGAGGAAGACGACGCCTGCGTTGACGACATGCTCGCGAGAAAAAATAAATAGAGTTGAGAGAGAGAGAGAGGGGGTGGGAGGGTGAAAGGAAGAAAGGAGGGGGGAGGGGGGGGGGAATTTATAGGTTTTTTTTTTAAAAAATTTTTAATTAAAAAAATTTAAAAAAAGCAGCCACTTGGGCTGCAAATAGCAGCCCAAGTGGCTGCTTGGCAGCAGGCCAACGGCTCTTAGAGCCGTTGGTTGCTGGCTGGCAACCAACGGCTCTAAGAGCCGTTGGTTGGAACCAACGGCTCTTAGAGCCGTTGGTTCCAGCAGCCCGGGCTTTGCCCGGGCTTTTCCAGGCCCGGGCTAAGCCCGGTGACCGGGCTTTGCCCGGCCCGGCCCGGGCTAAGCCCGGTGACCCGGCTTTGCCCGGCCCGGCCCGGGCCGGGCACCGGGCCGGGCAGTGGCTTTGGACTGGGGCCCGCAAGGGCCCCATGGCCCGGCCTGGGCCCGAACCGGGCTTGGCCCGGGACCGGGCCTACCGGGCTTTTCACCGGGCCGGGCCGGGCCGGCCCGGTGAGCCCGGTTTTTTTGGACACCCCTACATCATCTATAGATAAATATATATCTCTATATAACAGTGGCGGGACCCGTTTTAATTTCTCCCGACAGAGCTGGCCATTCCTTTTAAAACTCCAAGAGAATTTATATATAAGACAATGGTTTTTCAATCATGGCGTTTCCAATCTGGATCCAATTTTCTCTCTCTATCTCGAGAGATAATCTTCCTTGCGTTTGCAAAAGTGAGGATCCGAACCAAAATAACACATTATGGTTGTTTCTTGATTTTGCATACGCGTTTCGGGGGCTGCGAGTGGTGGGTGCGATGCCGAGCTATGAGATTGCATGAAGGTGGGAAAAGCTCGCTTCTATGTGACTGAAGCCCGCCCAAGTGTATCGAGCAAGGGCATAGCCCGTGCGAAGATGCTTGTATATTATTTTATAATTATTACTTTTTATTATAAAATTTATTCATATATTATAATTTTTTATTCATATATATATAGAGAGAGAGAGAGAGAGGGAGAGAGAGATCTAGTGCGGACAACCTTCTATGCGGGCGTGTGCGCAGAATATCTTGGCCATCCAATCAAGGGTGGACTGCGGGCGGGAGAAAACGTCCAGGCAAACTGGATTCAGTGGCGCTGGATAAAATAATTTGCCCACCGCCGCTGGGTAAAGCTGTCCTGCAGGCATAGTCGCCGGTGTGCATAGTATGATTAATCATACTGTGCACGCAATTAATTAGAACAATCGTCCGGCAGTTGTTGCCTGCCCGCACACTTGATTGCCCGCATATGATACATATTCATATATATAGGGGTGTGATCATATGCGAATGCTTATTTCGTGCGAAGATGCGAATAATAAATCTCAGCCCGTCATTTTTTTAATCACGTCCTCGTGATCAGCGGCTTATAAAAATATCTGGTCTTTTCACAGATCGGCGGCCGGTGGCTTCAGGCTCGCCGCCCACCGGCCGCCCGTGGTTCGTCGGCAAACGCTGACGAACCACGGGCGGCCGGTGGCCGGCGAGCCCGAAGCCACCGGCCGCAGATCTGTGAAGTCACTGCTGTGAATTTCTTTCCCAGTTTCCATGAGAGTCTGAAGGAGTGAGGAGCAATATTACAGAAAAGCATTCGCCTTCCGTTGTAATTTTGAAGCCTTCCTCCCATGTTTTGGGGTCAGTGACCTTCCACGCAGGAGAATGGAGCTGCAATGGAGAACTATGATTATGGTACTGCTTTTTGGTCGGGCTCTGCTCCGTCATCTCGGTACAGGGGAGGAGCGATGGTGAAATTGTGCAACCTTTCTCCAGCGTTAACCCGTCACCGGCGGCGCCTGCAATGGAGCGACGAGAACGAATAACGAGCGAGATTTATTTTTTTGGCCGGGCTCTGCTCCGTCGCCTGCAGTGGTGCTCATTGAAGAAATTTCATTGATCGGCTTCACCGAGCGGCGGTCGGTGGCTGCGGGCTCGGCGGCCGGCAAGCCCGCAACCACCGACCGCCGCTCTGTGAAGTGATGGGATGTTTTTTTTTAAGTCGCTGATCGCCGGGATTTGATGATTAAAAATGACGGGCGAGATTTATTATTCGCATCTTCGCACGAAATAAGCATTCACATATGATCACACCCCCATATATATATATATATATAATATATATATATATATATATATATATATATATATATATATATATATATATATACACACGAGTGACAGACACGGGCCGGACTCCGGCCCGATGGTCACGCGCCACAGTACCCGGTCAACGACGGCAGGCTTCGCCCGCCCGACTCGCCCCCTATTGCCCGCCCTCTACCTGAACAGGCGTTGAGTGCACACTCAACGCCTGAAGGCGTTGAGTGGCACCGGCGGCCTGCCCACCCGCGCAAAGCCCGCGCCTATTCCCGACGTCGCCGGCGGCAAAGCCACCGACGGCCTGTCCGGCACCCACCGGGGTGTTCGCCGGCCTCCGGCGAACCCGCCAGGGGGTTGTCCGGCGGCGAGCGGGCAGGGACACCGCCGGCGGTGGCCCTGCCCGTGAGACCCAGATCTGGGGCTCACGGTCAGGGCCACCGTCGGCGGTGGACCCGCCGGAGCGCCTCCGGAATATCGTCGGAGGGTTCGCCGGATCCCGGCGAACCCGCCGGAGGTCTTCGGTCAGGCTGTCGCCGGCTCCACCGCCGACGGCGGAGAAGACCGAACGATGGGGGGAGCGGAATGCTGTTGTCGGGTTTGAGGAGAGAGAAGAAGAGAGGTTTTGGGATTTTTTTTTATTTGCAGGACAAGATCCAAGGGTTCATGATCAAAGCACTCAAATCCGACGGCCCTTATTTTTTCCCCTATTTTCGAACTCACGTTATTGGCAGACCACCATATATCTTTTTAGAATAGTATATATATATATATATATATATATATATACATATATATACTATATTAAAAAGATTTTTAAAAGCCATGATTTTAAAATCCATTCACCAAATCTAAGCCGTTGATCACCACTAATTCATTTCCCCGCACCTTCTTAACATTATAATGGGACGAAAGTGTCAGTGGGAAGATTTCAAAATCGCAACACTCCCGATCTTGCCCTAAATTTCCCTTTTTTCGGCATCCGCGCAACCCTCGCTTCCCTTTTCTGATCGACACGGGCTCCTCATCACTCCACAACGACGCTCCACAACACGCCCGCTCCTCATTGCTCTCAACTCTTGAACTAGTCTCGCCAAGGTATGCACCATGTACTTGGGGTTTCCTCCTCAACTTCCTCTGATCGACAACCTCCCGCTGAACCCCTCTTCCTCAAACTACTCCTCACAGTTCTTTTGTTATAACATATTTTTTTTTTAAAAAAACTTCATCGTAAAAACCGCTGTAGTGCACAGGAACATCTCGCTCCAACAACAACCATATAGATCTCGATCTCCCTCTCAGTGTGGCTGCTCTACCTTCTGCGAACAATACCAACGCAACCATCCTTCGATTTTTTTTAAAAAATCAGGTATAAAATCTACACCACAACTTCTCCACCATTTTGGTTTTCATTTTTGTACAATAGCAAGGTTTCCTACTTTTGTGCATTCTCAGTGTTTGTGCAAATGACTCATTGAGTTTTTTCCATACAAGCCCAAGTTTTGTTATATTGTCAAAATGTTTCTCTCAGCGCTGAATTGTTTGGAAAATTATTACGGCTCTGCATAATTTTCCTGATATATGGTTGTCTTCTATTAATTATTCCTTCCTCCAATACATTTCTATATCCACAAAAAAGTTCTACAAGTATCAAAATCCAACACACATTTGATTCATGAATAACACTGGATATTACAACATCATTATAATTTCATATTATCTATAAGAAGAGTACTATATCTACTCATTCTTAAGATTTGTTTACCCGGTTCATGCACAACTGTTAAATATCATTCTATGAGGAATTGAATGTTTCTAAAATATCAATTCATCACTTCATGCCCAGGTGATCATTAACATTGATCATATATATATATATATATATATATATATATATATATATATATATATATATATATATATATACATATATATATATATATATATATACACACACATATATATATATATATATATATACATACATATATATATATACATATATATATATATACATACATATATATATATACATACATATATATATATACATATATATATATATATACATACATATATATATATACATACATATATATATATATACATATATATATATACATATATATATATATATACATACATATATATATATACATACATATATATATATATACATACATATATATATATATATATATATATATATATATATATATATATATATATATACATATATATATATATATCTATATATATTAAAAAGATTTATGATATGATTTTTAAAAGCCATGATTTTAAAATCCATTCGCCCAATCTAAGCCGTTGATCACCACTAATTCATTTTCCCGCGCCTTCTTAACATTATAATGGGACGAAAGTGTCAGTGGAAAGATTTCAAAATCACAACACTCCCGATCTTGCCCTAAATTTTCCTTTTTCCGACATCCGCGCAACCCTCACTTCCCTCTTCTGATCGGCACAGGCACCTCATCACTCCACAACGACGCTCCACAACACACTCACTCCTCATTGCTCTCAACTCCTGAACGACTCTCGCCAAGGTATGCACCATGTACTTGGGGTTTCCTCCTCAACTTCCTCTGATCGACAACATCCCGCTGAACCCCTCTTCCTCAAACTACTCCTCACAGTTCCTTTGTTCTAACATTTTTTTTTTAAAAACTTCACCATAAAAAATTGTTGCGATGCACATGAACATCTCGCGCCAGCAACAACCACATAGATCTCGATCTCCCTCTCGGTGTGGCTGCTCTACCTTCTGCGAACAATACCAACGCAACCATCCTTCGATTTTTGAAAAAAAAAATCAGGTATAAAATCTACACCGCAACTTCTCCACCATTTTGGTTTTCATTTTTGTACAATAGCAAGGTTTCCTACTTTTGTGCATTCTCAGTGTTTGTGCAAATGACTCATTGAGTTTTTTCCATACAAGCCCAAGTTTTGTTATATTGTCAAAATGTTTGTCTCAGCGCTGAATTGTTTGGAAAATTATTACTGCTCTGCATAATTTTCCTGATATATGATTGTCTTCTAATAATTATTCCTTCCTCCAATACATTTCTATATCCACAAAAAAGTTCTACAAGTATCAAAATCCCACACACATTTGATTCATGAATAACACTGGATATTATAACATCATTATAATTTCTTATTATCTATAAGAAGAGTACTCTATCTACTCATTCTTAAGATTTGTTTACCCGGTTCATGCACAACTGTTAAATATCATTCTATGAGGAATTGAATGTTTCTAAAATATCAATTCATCACTTCATGCCCAGGTGATCATTAACACTGATCATATAAGTAACTCCAATTTGCAGAGCTTTAGGCTAGACATCTCCATTCTTGACGGCATTTTTTGTAGGCCAGTCAATGACATACATGATGTTTCAAACGATAAATTAAGGGCTGAAGATTGCTGCATATAACTCATCAGGTAAAATATTGTATGATCATATTATTTCTTCCACACAATTTAAGCGTCCTATAACTCACCCAGTATTTTAGTTGTTTGTGTAACCAACGTCTTCGCGATGTCGGATGAACAAGAATCAAAATCAAGTTCTTGAAATTAATCTATTGGTTTCAACTGTTACATAATAAGATTTTGTATTTTAATTTCAACTTCTGATTTCAGTTCTTATTCTACCTCGTTTTTTGTTTCAAATACAGGGTTCTCCGATTTATTGCTTGAATGTTATTTTGTTCTTCAAAAACATTTTAGTTTTTCGTTTCCGATTGTGGTTTACATTTCCCATTTCTAAATCTTTTGTAGTGACTTTTTTCTTTCCTAAATCTCCATATTTTCTTCATTGCTTAATTTGATTACATTTCCTTCAAAAAAGCCTTCAACAAGAATGCAGTTAATACTGCTCTTGCAATTAGGGATAGGGCCGGAGTTAGATGTCGACGATATACCAATTTGACTTTGTTTAATCAAATTTACTCATTCTTTCAAATTTTATTTTATAATGCACTATACCTTAATTAAGTATACAAATAACCAGCATGTCGAGCACAAACCAAAAGAATGAGGTCAGTGTCATCGGCAGTTGACTTTCTCAATAATATTCTCTTAACCAGCCTGAACCCCCTACGGAACATCGGACATCCGTAACAAACTCCAATAACTTGGTCATCAGAACAAATCGTCGGCGAGGAAGACCACCTACGTATACAACCGCTCAACAGAGAAGCGAGGCTACAAAAGCCCGAAGAAGGGAACTTCGTAAAAATCAACAGAGAAATGATGCATCTACGTCAGGTGAAGCTAAATATATCTAACAATTATAGTTATCCATCAATTATACATTTACTCACTGTCAAAATATCATTTAAGCGCAAAACAACAATTTTAGTACTACAACAAATATACATACGAACGATAATGACGTACCAAGGCCAACACAACGACGTCGACTACAACATACAAAAATTGTAGTCCCCCATTAATGTGAAACCACATGACTAACAATTTTACTTCTCCATTTTTACAAAAAATGGACATCTACGACACGAGACTAATATGTCGTAGGTTTGAAAGAAATATTATCAAAGCAACAATATTGGTAGGTCATTTCAAGGGTCTTAGAGTTTTTATTCCACGCATACCGCTTTAAAGCGTGAAAGATTACAAGATGCCGTTCGAATTGATGAGGAAACAATTTCCAGTTAGATTGAGTTTTGCGTTGACAATTAACAAATCCCAAGACCAGACAATTGGAAATGTCGGAATCTATCTTCCAAATCATGTCTTCAGTCATGGACAACTATACGTTGCTTTGATTATAGTAATATATTTGATTATTAAAAAGAAGTACGGATGACATTTTTTCACATTTTACAAGTCTCATACTAGAAACAGGTATAAGTTCTACCATTGTCAATTAATAAGAATGTCATATTTGTGAAAAACAAGTCATTTTTTCAATTTTTTTTAAAAAGAGTGTGGATGGCTTTTAAATTCCATGAATTTAAAAGAATGCAACCGAAAATATCAGAAATTTAAAGAAATAGCATAAAAAACATTTGTTGTCATACCTGATCCAATGATTTGTAGTTGTTGCTTATCTCTGAATACCTCTTATCCAACGTGCTGGTTTACTTCTTCGTTTTAGAGAACGATGACTCTCAATAGTTATGAGTTAGTTATCAAACAGAATGTCGCCACCATAAGCAGATAACAGTAATGAACTGATAGTCCAGGAGAGAGGAGAAGGATGAATGTTTGATTGGATTAGGGAGTTCCATGTGGATGGGAGCGAGAGTAAGGGCGAAGTGGATGTGCACGGGGTAGATCGCGTGAGAGTGTAGTTTGGCGATTTCGCGAGGGATCGGGTAGGCGAAGTCTTTAGCGTGATTTTTTGCACAATGTGGATCATTCGAGGATGCCATATATTGAGTGTTTGTGTGAAAGGGGGATTACAGGTGGGAGAACAAAGCTGTGAGGAGGAGGGAGAGTGCGTGCTGCTGTCTAGGGCGTGTAGAGTAGATCATGAATGTGGGGAGAAGTAATACCGATTACTGTGACGGCTTGAAAATATAAAGTGGTAATTATCTAGGATGTAGGGCTAAGATTAAGTTGATGGCTTTTAAATTCATGGAATTTAAAAGCCATCCGTACTTCTTTTTAAAATTTTTGAAAAAAAGACTTGTTCTTCACAAATATGACATTCTCATTAATTGACAATGCTAAAACTTATACCAGTTTCTAATATGAGACTTGTAAAATATGAAAAAATGTCATCCGTATTCTTTTTAATAATCAAATATGTTACTATAATCAAAGTAATGTATAGTTGTGCATGACTAAAGACATGATTTAGAAGATAGATTCTTACATTTTCAATTGTCTGGCCCTGAGATTTGGTAATTGTCAATGCAAAACTCAATCTAACTGGAAATTGTTTCCTCGTCAATTCGAACGACATCTTGTAATCTTTCACGCTTTTAAGCGGTATGCGTGGAATAAAAACTCTGAGACCCTTGAAATGACCTACCAATATTGTTGCTTCGATAATATTTCTTCCAAACCTACGACATATTAGTCTCGTGCCGTAGATATCCATTTTTTGTAAAAATGGAGAAGTAAAATTGTTAGTCATGTGAAAAAATGCCATCCATACTCTATAATCAAATTATGGGAATATTTTTATAAGTTCTAGCATTGTCAAATATGACATTTTCTTTATACTATAAGTGTTAGAAACGAACTAAAACAAACCGGAAGCGGTTTAACTGAAACTTTATTATCCGACAAAGGTATCTATTACAAAGGTATGACCTCCCTTATATAGAATGGAGGAGAGAAGAGAGAATACAAATAAGAGATGTGAGACTAAATAATTACATGACACAAGAGGACTGTACAGACACAAACCGCACAAGCCGCGCGGTTAGACAAAGGGGCTAACCGCTCGGCAACTGCCAGAGTGAGAGAGAGAGAGAGACCGCCATGTGAGACCGCCAGACCGCCCGGTCTCCAAGTCGCCAGTGACAAGCCGCTAGACCGCTTGGACCACAGACAACAACACATAACAACCAAACCGCTGAAGGGAAACCGCCAGACCGCTCGGTCATCAACTCGCCAAGCCAGACCGCCAGACCGCCCGGTCACCACTTCAACACTCCCCCTTAAGCTGGAGCATATATATCGATCATGCCCAGCTTGTCACAAATATGAAAAAACGAGGCGGATACTGGCTTGGTGAAGATGTCATCCAGCTCTTTATCAGAAGTGATGAAGGGAGTGCAAATTTGTTCCTTCAAAATCTCTTCACGAATGAAATGACAGTCGACCTCAATGTGCTTGGTTCTTTCATGGAAGACTGGATTTTTGGAGATATATATCGCAGCCTTGTTGTCACAGAACATAGGTAGAGGATGGTTGTAGACCTCTCCCAAATACAGCATGAGAGCCCGTAGCCATTTTAACTCACAAGTGGTCGATGCCATACTTCGATACTCTGCTTCAGCACTGGACCTGGAAACAACAGACTGCTTCTTGCTCTTCTAGCTTACCAGATTTCCCCCAACAAAGGTGCAGAAATAGGAGGTAGACTTGCGATCCCCTTTGTCATCAGCGTAACTCGCATCTGAGTATGCTTCAACCTTCAGATGACCATTCTTTTGAAATAGTAATTCTTTCCCAGGGGCTGCTTTGACATACTCCAAGATCCGCAAGGCGAACTGTAGATGTCACTCCCTGGTTGCTTGCATGAATTGACTTACCTTGCCCACAACATAGGAAATGTCGGGCCTGGTCACTGTGAGATATATGAGCTTACCAACTAGACGCCTGTACCGCATAGTATCTGAAAGAAGAGGCGAATCATTTGTCCAGGTTTTGTCTTCTCCAATAGCAATAGGGCATCGGGCAGGTTTGGCTCCAGTCAATCCTGCTTCTTTTAGAAGATCAAGGGCATACTTACGCTGGGAGATGACTAAGGAGTTGGGCTTCCGAGAGATTTCGATCCCCAAAAAGTACTTCGGAGAGCCCATATCTTTCGTGACCAGATGTTGACGAAGATGTCGCTTTGTCAGGGCTACCCCTTCCTGGTCATCGCTAGTGAGAAGAATATCATCAACATATACAGCAAGAACCACCAGTCCCGAGGGGGTTTTGCGAGTAAATAAAGAGTGATCGGCAGAGCTGCGCGCAAAACCAACGGCCGCCACGATGCCGTTGAACTTGTCAAACCAAGCTCGAGGGCTCTGCTTGAAGCCATAGATTGCCTTCTTCAGTCGGCATACTCGTGTCTCCCCATGAGCAACATACCTAGGAGGTTGCTCCATGTAGACAGCCTCCTGAAGATCACCATAAATGAAGGCATTCTTTACATTCAGCTGAGAAATTGACCAATCTTTATTGACCGCCACAGAGAGAAGGACCCGTATAGTACTGAGACGAGCCACATGAGAGAAGGTGTCAAAGTAATCAACCCCATAGGTCTGAGTAAAGTCCTTATCAATAAGACGAGCCTTATAACGGTCCACAGTGCCATCCGGGCCAAATTTGACCACAAAGACCCAGCAACAGCCAACAACATCAGTACCGAAGGGAGGAGGAACAAGAGTCCAGGTACCCCGCTCTGTTAGGGTCGCCATTTACTCATCCATGGCCATCTTCAAGTGAGGAATAACAAGGGCCTCCTGGTAGGAACGAGGTGTGGCAGTGGGAGAGATAGCCAGCGCAAAGGACCTGCGAGAAGAGGTAAGAAGATCATATGAAACAACAGCAGCAAGGGGGTGTAGGGTACACGTCCGCACCCCTTTGCGAAGAGCTACAGGAAGATCCAGGTCGGCGGGTTCCTCGATATCCAGAGCATCCGTGGCAGAGAAAGTTGTCCTGGGAGGAGAGAGCGACGACAGCGGAGATGAGGGAGATGGAGGCGGAGAGAGAGGAGTGGACGGAGACGGAGTAGGGGTGGATATCACAGTAGGAGGCGAGGGAACGAAGGGAATAACAGGAGAATCAGAGGCTAGGGGAAGAGAAGAGGAAGCTTGGGGAAGAGAAGAGGAGTCATCCGAGAAGTAGAAGGCATTCTCGAAGAAGGTAACGTCAGCGGAGACGAACTGCTTACGAAGAATAGGGTCAAAGCAACAGTAGCCTTTCTGAGTGGTGGAGTACCCCAGAAAGACACATTTGGTGGAGCGAGGAGATATCTTATCACAGGTGGCAGATGGGGCATGCACAAATGCCGTGCAACCAAAGATTCGGAGAGGGAGAGGAAAAGGGTCCTTGCCCGGATAGAGAATGGAGAATGAGGTTTGACCATGGAGAACGGTGGATGGAATGCGATTGATGAGGAAACAGGAGATGAGAACGGCATAGCCCCAATATGCACGAGGAACTTGCATCTGTGTCATCAGAGTGCGAGCGATATCAAGGAGGAGACGATTTTTGCGCTCCGCCACACCATTTTGCTGTGAAGTATAGATACAGCTAGTATGATGAATAATCCCATGTTGTATACAGAAAGACGAAAAAGCATGACTGAGATATTCTTGGGCGTTATCAGATCAAAAAACTTTAATAGAAACATCAAACTGAGTTTTGATCATGAGATAGAAAGACGTCCATACAGAGAATAATTCGGAGCGATCTTTTAAAAGATTTACCCACGTACAACGAGAGAAATAATCAATAAACGTGACAAAATATGAACTTCCCCGACCAACGGTAAGGGTAGGAGAAGGACCCCAAACATCAGAGTGGATGAGATCAAACGGTCGGGAAGATTCACGAACTTGCTTTGGTGGGAAGGAGGAGCGGTGATGCTTGCCAAGCTGACAGGCCTCACAATTGAGGGGAGGACTTTGTGGAGGAAGGTGGGGCAGAAACTGACGAAGAAGGCGTTGAGGAGCATGACCAAGGAGAAGATGCCATTGGAGAAGATCTGTGGAGGTGGAGGAGAAGGCGGATAGAGCGGAAACGTTGTCGAGGAAGAATAGGCCGCCACTCTCAGTCCCAGTAGCAATCATCCGCTGGGAGTCCAGATCCTGAAAAGAACAAGAAGTAGAGGTAAATGTGACGGAATACCGTAATTGCTTGCATAGAGAGGTAACAGATATTAAGTTGCACGGGAATTTGGGCACATAGAGAGTATTCGCCAATTGAAGAGACGGAGTGACTTGAACCACTCCCGTCCCATGGACCGGGGATGGAGAGCCATCAGCGAGAATAACCAGGGCAACCGATCATGTGTTTCCAGGAGAGAAAAACACTGGGGAGAGCCGGTCATATGATTGGTAGCACCTGAGTCGATCAGTCATTTTCCTTGAGTAACGAAGTGAGCACTACCAGAAGACGTAACCACCGAGGCAGAAGGCTTCGAAGAAGAGGAGAAAGTAGAGATATCGAAGAGAGCCATAGGAGCAGAAATAGGTCGCGCGAACAGAGAGACAGGTCGCGCGAACTAAAAAAGGAAGAGCGAGAGAACCAAGAAACATACCGCGCAAACAGAGAAACAGGTCGCGCGAACAGACAATCAGCGAACACAGAACGAACACAAGGAAGTTCGTGAGAACCAGAAGACCACATCGGACAAAAAAGGAAACCGCAAAGGACACAATCAAGAAGCAGACCAAAGCAGGGAGAAAGCCGTGCGGTTAGAGAGAAGGCCGCACGAACAGAGGAGGAGCCGCGCGAATCAAAGGAGATCGCGGGAAAAACAGAGGTAGAGAAACCGCGAAAACAGGTCGCGGATAGAACTAGAGAGAGAAGAGAGGCCGCGCGGTTAGGAAACAAGCCGCGCGGATAGGAAGAAGAAGATCTGCAGCGGTCACGATGTCAGACACCAGCGGCCAGAGAAGCCACGACCAAGCCGCAGAATCAAGCAGAGAGATAGAAGTCGAGCGGCTAGAAGACAGTCCGCTCGAACAGAAGCAACAGGCAAAACAAGGCACATGGCAACAGGTCGCGGCGAACAGGGAAATAGGTCGCGACGAACAGAACGCAAGCAAAAGAAACATGTCGCGCGAACAGGGCACAAGCAAACAAACAGGCCGCGCGAACAAAGCGCAAGCAAACAGGCGGAAGAAACAAGCCGCGAAAACAGGTCGCGAGAATAAGAAGCAAGCCGCGCGGACAGGTCGTGCGGTCAGAGAGGGCGCACAGAATCAGGAGGAGAAAATCGAGTCCTCTGATACCATGTTAGAAACGAACTAAAACAAACCAGAAGCGGTTTAACTGAAATTTTATTATCCGACAAAGGTATCTATTACAAAGGTATGACCTCCCTTATATAGAATGGAGGAGAGGAGAGAATACAAATAAGAGATGTGAGACTAAAAAATTACATGACACAAGCTGACTGTACAGACACAAACCGCACAAGCCGCGCGGTTAGACAGAGGGGCTAACCGCTCGGCAACTGCCAGAGTGAGAGAGAGAGACCGCCAGACCGCCCGATCTCCAAGTCGCCAGTGAAAAGCCGCTAGACCGCTTGGACCACAGACAACAACACATAGCAACCAAACCGCTGAAGGGAAACCGCCAGACCGCCCGGTCATCAACTCGCCAAGCCAGACCGCCCGGTCACCACTTCAACAATAAGGAATGAACATTTTAATCCCAAAATACCCCTGTCATCTTAAAAAATACCATTTCTTTCTGTTGATTTCAAAAGTTCAATACATTTTGGATTTTTGGCACTTAACACCCTTCAATTGAGGGTGTTTGACACATTGCACCCTCAAATTGAATCTTTGGCACTTTGCACCCTCTAAAACCCTAAATGCACCCTCCTGTCATGTATTATAATAATAATAAATATGCAAGGAGGGTGCATTTAGGGTTTTAGAGGGTGCAAAGTGCGAAAGATTCAATTTAAGGGTATAATGTGCCAAACACCCTCAATTGAAGGGTGTTAAGTGCCAAAAATCCATACATTTTTGGTATTTTGCCCCTTTGTTCGCCATAATCCCAATGCCATCTCCCGTGCCCTACATTTTCGACACTCTCTTCCTCCCCTCTCTCCCGTGCCCTATCATCTTCTTCCCATTTATCGCTAGAGCGGTCGCAACGACTCTACGGTCGATCTCTCTTCCTTCCTCCTTTCTCCTCCTGGACAGTGGCGACAGGCAGCGGCGATACATCGATCACTACTTCTCCTTCTCCCGTGCTCTAGTTTTTCAATCCTTTTCTCCATTGCAACCCTGCTGCTGTAACACCTAAAATAGAGATGTATGCATAAAATAGTAATAAAGAAGGGGGAATAGCCAGGGAGAGGTGGCTGGGGCTGAGATAGAGGAAGATTGGCCAGAGTAGGTGGCCAAAGTTGAGAGAGACAAAGGGGAAAATCGGGACAAAGCAGAAAATAGAGCACTTTAATTATTAATTCATTTCTCCTTCATCCATATTACAAGTCATTAGCCTATTTATAGAGGAGAGATCTTCTAATTACAATGATAAAGGAAACTAAATCACGGGACACGTGGCTCTCAAGTTGTTACATTGCATTCACCATTTAAAACGACGTCCTCGTCATTTGATCATCACTAAAAAGCCCATAAGGTGTGGTGTAGAATTTGATGTATTGGTTAAAATCCATGTTCTTTGTATTCATTTATTAATTTCATCATTTTTAGGTGAGATTACTTCTCCAGAATGGATAGAATGCTGTATAGAATGTAGGATCTTTGCATAACTTTCCATGTGAAAGAACTGGATATGCATGCTTTATAGTTTTATGATATGCATGCTTCATACTTAAATTTGCTTGAATACTTTCAAGCAGATGTTTGTGCACTGAGTGTTTCAGTTAGTTTTTTTCTTGGTTATTCTCTTAGACTTCCTTGATGATTCTGTGCCTTTTGTTCTTTACTTGCTGCCCCTGTTGTTTCATAAATGAATTTTGATGGGCTCCACCTTAATTTATAAGGAAAAGGAGACCCCCATGATCCTCATCAATGGAGATCATGGGTGGGCCCCCCTAACCCCCATGATCTCTCATGAAGATCATGGGAGTGGGCCCACTCTCTCCCCACCTTTAGGGGAAGGAACCGCCCCCGGCGGTTCCCCTCCGGCCATGGTCGGCCGGCCGCGGCCATGGCCGGCCGGCCGCGGCCATGGCCGGCCGCGGCCATGGCCGGCCGCGGCCATGGCCGGCCGCGGCCATGGCCGGCCTCGGCCATGGCCGTGGCCCGACCATGGCCGGCCTCGGGCATGGCCGGCCTCGGCCATGGCCGTGGCCCGGCCATGGCCGGCGGCGGCCATGGCCGGCCGCCATCATGGCCGGCCGCAGCCGTGGCCGGCCTCGGTCATGGCCGGCCGCCGCCGTGTCCGCCCGCCTCCTCGCCGTCAGCATCGTCCGGACGGCCCCACCTCGGGATGACCTCCCCACCGTCCGATCGAGGGGGGGCCCCGCCGGCCGTCCGATCGGGGCAAAACCACCCACTAACCCACTATGTTAGTGGTGGGACCCGCCATAACTTCCCCCTGGAGCCTATAAAAGGACCCCAGGGGCTCCTCATTTGATAACTTTCTCCTCCTACGTTTCCCCCTTCTTCTTCTTCCTCAGGTGGGAGCTCTCCCGTTTTCTCTGCCGGCGACCACCCCTCGTCGTCAACCACCAGCGGCCGCCTCTCTCCGCCAACCACCGACAGCCACCCGCGACCTCCAGCGGCCACCAACGGATACTAGCACCCGCCAACAGCTACCAGAACCTGTCATCGGCTATTGGCACCCCACCAGAGCTCAGTTACAAAGGAAACGCTCCGAGGACTGAGAAAGACGCACAAAGGAAGCAGTGACAACCATTGGACACGCGTCGCCTCTGAGCGCACGCGACTGAAGTATCTCGTGCATTCCACCGTCCAAGTCCCGTTGGCGTGGCAGACTGTTGCCCACCAACGAGTGCATGCACTCTCTCTCTCCTCTAGATTGTAACGGGAGCGGCCTGTCGCCCCGATTCCCCCCATCAAATTGTAACCTCCAACAAGCTAGTGGATTTTGATCGGCACCGACCCGGTCACGTGGTTTTTCACCCGGTTGAAGGGTTTTCCACGTTAAAACTTCCCGTGTCCATCCCCCATTTTTCAACTGACTGTGTGCGCGCTCGACCACTCCGCGAGCTAAGGCGGTCCAAGAATATCCGGCCCGACCGGAGCATCGAGTTAGTCCGCAACAGTTTGGCGCCGTTTGTGGGAAACATTCCCAATATCCTTCGCAAAGCAAGTTCATCGTCCCTACTACTGCCATGACAAAGAGGAGTGCCCGCACCGCAGAAGGATCCGCACTTGGCGGACACACTGAGCCTGCACGATCTCACTCTCTGGTAGACGTGCCACTGACCGCTGAAGCAGCTCTCGCCCCTGTCACCGCTCTGGAAGGGCGTGTACGCCAAATGGAGGAACAGCAGACAGAGATGCTCACACTGCTTCGGAACATGGGAGCACCTCCAGCTCCGCCCAGGTCACCTCCGCCAGCTAACCATCCTCCACTATTTAATCCACCAAGGAACCAGGAAGACCCTGTGGAGCAGGAAGGACCCGAAGATCATTCAGATGCCGCCAGTTCGGCTCATCCCCATCTAGGAAGAGCAAGGGCAGATCGCCCCTACGATCCAGTTAACGATGCTCCCATCCACCCTCTACTAACTCGTCAAGAAATCAGGGAGGATGTTGCTCAAGAGTGCCGCCAAGCTGCACGGAGAGATTTCCACCTTCATCGACCGCTTTACCAAGGCTCCCCCTTTACCCAGCAGATCCTAGATCATCCGATTCCACAAGGGTTCAAACTTCCAAACATCGAAACATTTGATGGAACTGACGATCCACTCGAGCATGTCAATCATTTCACCACCATCATGAGGATCTTCCATGCCACCGACCAATTGTTATGTCAAGTATTCCCAACTACTCTTAAAGGACAAGCTCGAACATGGTTCCACTCTTTAAGGCCCGGTACCATTGCTAGTTTTGCCGAGCTAACCAGACAATTCTCCGACCAATTCATCGCTAATCGAAAGATTGTCCGTGATCCATCTCATCTCTCTGGAATCCGCCAGAACGAAGGGGAAACCCTCAAAGAATTCTTTCGACGTTTCACTGCAGAAGCTCGCCAGATCCCGGGCGTCGACCCCGAACTCCTACATGGAGTATTCCTAGGAGGTCTTCGCCCCAACGGCTTCTATTCAGCACTCATGAGAGAGACCGTACCCAACTATCCGGATCTGGTGCACAGAATTGAGGCACAGATAGCCGCAGACGAAGCTATTGAAGCTCATCGACGACAGTTCGATGGAATACAGAAAAGGCAAAGAGATAAAGAGCCGACTCCTCAATGGCAGGAAGGAAGATTCCATGAGGAACGTCGAGCCGGACAACGCAGGCGTGACTCACAGAGAGATCCCCCTAGGGACTATACCCCTCTCAACACTTCTCGCACCAACGTTTTGTATGCCATTCAGAATAAACCAGCATTACAGTGACCAAGGCAACCACCTCCTAATCCTAAGAACGATCAATCAAAGTATTGTGAATATCATCGGACAACCGGACACACCACCGAAGAATGTGCTCGCCTAAAGGAGGAAATCGAGCGTTTAGTCCGTTTAGGACTGCTCGGTAGATTTCTACAAGGAAGGGTCCAAGAGCAGCAAGACCCGCCTAGGCGTCCTAGGGACCATCAGAATGCCCCGCCAGCGCCCGAAGGAGGAAGGCAAGCAGTAGGAAACATTGAGACTATTGCCGGATCACCTATTCTGACCACACAGATACTGTCAGTCCACTCTGTAAAGGAAGCCCATGAAGATAAAAGAAGAAAGCAGGACACCACCATATCATTTGGGGATGAAGACCTTATCAACATCCGAATCCCGCATCAAGACCCGCTTGTAATTAGCGCCGGAATCGGAAATCCCTGCTATAATGTTATGCGAATCCTCGTCGATAATGGCAGTTCAGTCGACGTCCTTTTTTCCACCACTCTGCAGAATATGAATATATCTCGGCAGCAGCTAACTCCAGCCGCGGGCCCGATATATGATTTCGACAACCATCAGGTCCAAGTCATCGGAACAGTCACTCTACCAGTCACGTTGGGAGAATTCCCAAGACAGATTACGCATGAAGCTCAATTCGTGGTAGTAGATTCAAACTCAGCATACAACGCTATATTCGGAAGGCCTGTTCAGACTATCTTCAAGGCCATCCCATCTATCCCCCATCTAGCAATAAAGTTCCCTACTCCTGGAGGAATTGGAGTAGTACGCGGAAACCAGGAAGCCGCAAGGAGTTGTTATTCCAAACAAGCACAGCCCACCAAGCCTACCACGATGAACATCGATGACTTCGACCTCAGAGATGAAGCAGTTCTGCAGCGGGGGGCACCCACCGAAGGTCTAATTGAGGTCCCCCTCTCTTCGACAAAACCGGATCGCACCGTCCAGCTTGGATCCCTCTTATAGGAGCATGAGAGGGAAGAATTAGCAGCCTACCTCCGCAAGAATAAGGATATCTTCGCCTGGTCCCCAGAAGATATGCCTGGGATCGACCCTCAGGTCATCCACCACTCCCTCAACATCAACCCTGCATGTAAGCCCGTCATTCAAAAGAAGAGGAATTTCGCCCCTGAGAGGCTCCAAGCAATAGAAGAAGAGGTTGAAAAACTCCTGCGCGCACAATTCATTCGAGAAGTTGGCTACCCTTCTTGGGTAGCTAATGTTGTCCTAGTAAAGAAATCCTCAGGAAAGTGGAGAATGTGTGTGGATTATACAAATCTCAACCAGGCTTACCCTAAGGACAGCTTTCCACTTCCCAAGATCGATCAACTAGTTGACTCAACCGCCGGACATCAACTGCTTAGCTTCATGGATGCCTACTCCGGATACAACCAGATTCGAATGGATCCGACCGACGAGGAACACACGGCTTTCTGTACCGACAAAGGAATTTATTGCTACAGGGTAATGCCGTTCGGACTTAAAAATGCAGGAGCTACCTACCAGCGACTCATGAACAAGATCTTTAAAGAACTCATCGGCAGATCCATGGAAGTGTATGTAGACGATATGCTAGTTAAGAGCATTCGCCGAGAAGACCATTTAGAAGACCTAGAAAAATGTTTCAAGATCCTCAGACAATATGGAATGAAGCTCAACCCAAGCAAGTGCGCCTTCGGTGTCACTTCCGGAAAATTTTTGGGGTTCATGGTTACCCAGCGAGGAATAGAGGCTAATCCTGAGAAAATTAAGGCTCTCGAAGAAATGTCTCCACCCAGATCACTCAAAGATGTACAACGGTTGAACGGAAGAATCACAGCACTATCCCGATTCCTAGCTCGGACAGGGGACAAGTACCTCCCTTTCTTCAAAATTCTCCGAGGAGCACGAAGCTCAGGGTTTCAATGGACCGATGAGTGTCAATCAGCCTTTGAATCCTTAAAACAATACCTGGCCTCTCCTCCACTTTTATCCAAGCCGGCTCCCGGAGAAATTCTCTTTTTATATCTTGCCATCACACCAGCAGCCCTAAGTTCAGTCCTAGTTAAAGACGAAGGAGGAATTCAACGCCCCATCTACTACCTAAGCAAAATTCTTTCTGATACCGAAGCCCGCTACCCAGCTGCAGACAAAACAGCCTTAGCACTTGTCTTCTCCGCAAGAAAACTCCGTCCCTACTTCCAGGCGCACACTATTAAGGTCCTAATCGAGCTACCACTCCGTGCCATTCTTCAAAAACCCGAAGCATCCGGTCGATTGGTTAAGTGGGCTGTCGAATTGGGTGAGTTCGATATCCACTTCCTCCCGCGCCCCGTCATCAAATCTCAGGTTTTGGCCGACTTCATTGTAGAGAACACTCTACCAATGGAAACAGAATTTGCACCCATGGAAGCCGGACAAACATGGACGTTATACGTAGACGGGGCCTCAGGGGCTGAAGGTGCTGGGGCAGGCCTGCTCCTCATTAATCCAGAACTCGTTACTCTAGAGTATGGACTCCGACTAAAATTCCCTGCTACAAACAATGCAGCAGAATACGAAGCCCTCATCGCGGGACTCAGGCTCGCCATCAGCTGCCAGGTCAAGCAGCTGACCATTTACTCTGACTCACAACTTGTTGTCTCGCAGGTAGAAGGAGAATTTGAAGCCAAGAATGAGCAGCTATCCCAATACTTGAAGCTCGTCAAGTCCCTTCTCATCCAAATCCCACAAATCCAAATTATGCATATCCCTCGAGAACAAAATAACAAGGCAGATGCCCTGTCAAAGCTTGCCACTTCTTCAACGCAATACCAAACAAGAAGGCGCCGAGTTGAAGAAATAGTCTTACCCAGTATTCACGGCCCGTGGGAAGTAGCAGAAGTCAATAAAGCAGAGGAATCATGGACAGCCCCGCTAATCGCCCACTTGAAGGGCCAACTATCACCGGAAGATCAAAAGGAGGCTCGTCGCCTGAGAATGAGAGCGGCAGCATTCACTTTGATAGACGGGGAACTATACAAACGGTCCTTTGCAGGACCCTACCTGAAGTGCCTATCAGAAGAAGATGCCGAGTACACGCTCCGCGAAGTCCACCAAGGAGTATGCGGCGAACATCTCGGGGGAAAAGCCCTGGCCAGGAAAATCCTACGGCAAGGATTTTACTGGCCAACCATGAAGAAGGAAGCGACAGAATTCGTTCAAAAGTGCAAGAGCTGTCAAGTGCACGCTAACGTTCCCCGACAGCCCCCGGTAGCCCTCACGTCGTTACAAGGAGCCTGGCCGTTCGCACAATGGGGGATAGACCTCCTTGGGCCTTTGCCATTAGCTTCCGGTCAAAGAAAATTCATCATTATGGCAATCGATTATTTTACCAAGTGGATCGAAGCGGAACCACTGGCCAAGATAACCGAAGAGAACGCCAAACAGTTCGTCTGGAAGAACATCGTATGTCGCTTCAGCATACCGGCAATCATCATCACCGATAACGACACTCAATTCACTGGAAAGTCCTTTACCAAGATGTGTGAAGACTTAAAGATAGTGTTGCGACACACAGCAGTGTCACATCCCCAATCCAATGGGCAAATTGAAGTAACCAACCGTACTATCCTAAATGGACTAAAAACACGACTAGAAGATGCTGGGGGGCAATGGGTGGACGCTCTTCCTAATGTGCTATGGGCATATCGCACCACAGAGAGAACGCCTACCGGAGAAACTCTGTATAATCTCTGTTATGGAACGGAGGCTATTATACCCGTCGACATTGGCGTCCCTAGTCCTCGGACATCCAACTTCGATCCCCAGATAAACAACGAGGCACTCCGAGACAACCTTGACCTGATCTTCGAAGTACGAGAAGAAGCCGCTCTTCGCGCCGCCGCCTACCAACAACGCACATCCCGCTACTACAACCGCCGAGTAAAGACCCGCTCAATCAACATCGGAGACCTAGTCCTTCGCACCTTGGAAGCTGCCGGGAAGGGAACACAAGGCGACAAGCTATCTCCAACATGGGAAGAACCATTCGTTGTCACCGCTATGGTGAAGCCAGGCACATACAAGTTACGAAACGCCGAAGGAAAGATTCTCCCACGCACCTGGAACGCGCAGAATCTACGCCGCTTTTACCAGTGACACATTATGACTCTTTTATGCCGTCATTTTCAATTCAAGACTATGTGATCTATATAAGTCACAAACCTGATCTCATGCAAATACTTTGAATCACGCTTATTACTCAAAGAATTACCTTTTATTTTCTCCAAACACTACATGTTCTAACGAAATTCAAAGCCGTGGACCTGTTCCACGCAACACCGTGGGGGCCTGCCCCCCTCACGAAGAAGCCGCGAGCCTGTCTCGCGTGAAAAGCCGTGGACCTGTTCCACGCAACACCGTGGGGGCCTGCCCCCCTCACGAAGAAGCCGCAAGCCTGTCTCGCGCGAAAAGCCGTGGACCTGTTCCACGCAACACCGTGGGGGCCTGCCCCCCACACGAAGAAGCCGCGAGCCTGTCTCGCGCGAAAAGCCGTGGACCTGTTCCACGCAACACCGTGGGGGCCTGCCCCCCTCACGAAGAAGCCGCGAGCCTGTCTCGCGCGAAAAGCCGTGGACCTGTTCCACGCAACACCGTGGGGGCCTGCCCCCCTCATGAAGAAGCCGCGAGCCTGTCTCGCCCGAAAAGTCGTGGACCTGTTCCACGCAACACCGTGGGGGCCTGCCCCCCTCACGAAGAAGCCGCGAGCCTGTCTCGCGCGAAAAGCCGTGGACCTGTTCCACGCAACACCGTGAGGACTTGACCCCCTCACAAAGAAGCCCTCATACAAACTAGGCTGCGAGCCAGGCCCACACACTAAGCCATGGGTCACCCCCATACTAATACACCATGACAAAGATCAACTCCCACCAACAACTATCTCGTGTCAAAATACATCTGTGCAAAACACAGGGCAACGACATACAAGTAATGCTATCATAGAAAACAATGAATGGAAGCCCTAACGACGACAACCTCAAAAGCTATAATAGAAGCAAATGACTACAAATAAATGACGAGGAATACAATAGCAGATAAGCACTACAGCTACTCCTCATCAGCATCCGAGCTAGAACGCTCATCATCTGAAACATCCGCAAAGCTGAAACTGGAAGTATCACACCCAAGATACTTCCCTATGAAGCGAAAGGCCTTCGAGACACCACGGCGAAGCGCTAACTGGCGTATGTCATCCATTTGAGGCTCCACTTCCTTGGACCAATGTCATCACGAACCTCCTCCGCGATCAGGCTACGATCCCGCATATAGTCCAAGGACTCCAGGTACTCCGCAAGACCTGCGGCCTTCAGTTCTGATGTATGGTCATCCGAAGATAACATCTCTACCTGCGCCCTCGCCGCACAAAGCTGGGTCTCAAGGCCTGAAACCTCATCTCGCGCCGCATGCAACTGAGTCTCCAAGCCAGATATCTCCTCCCTCGCATACTTCAACATCTGGGCAGTCCTCTCCACCACGGCTTTCTCCACGTCCAAGGAAGCACGCACGTCTTCTAGCTCAGACTTCAGCTCTGACCCAACTCGATGATACTGCGCGATGTCCCGGTCATGTTCTTCCTTGAGAGAAGAGAGTGAGCCCATCGACAGTCGAAGCTTCTCCTGTAAAGCGAGATAGCCATCCTTTAGGCTCACGTAATGATCGTTCCAGGTGACCGCTATCTGTGCCTGAGTCTCGATCTGCAAAAGGAAAACACGCAATTAGCCGCCTTCAAACAAAAAATAAAAGAAGAAGGAAGAAACAGTAAGGCACCAACTTACCGCGTCACTCATCGCCTTCAAAGAGGAAGACATCCGAGGAACCGCTGCGCTAGCAAGCACCCGTGGAGTCGGGGAAACAGGTAACTGCGTCTCTGGGACTGAATCATCAGAGGCTACCACCACAACGTCAACATCACTATCAGGGGCCATAACCGCTTTTCTCTTGCGGCCTCCTCCCTGAGAAGACGACACCACCCGTCCCGTGCCAACAGAAATACCACATCCCAACAATCGCTTCTCTTCGACAAACGCATATATGTTGAAGAGACGATTAGCCAATTCACGAGGCTCGGAAAACCCCAGCACAGGAGAGAAGTCTCGCTCGCTCCCTTTCACACGGCGACAACGATCGGGAAGCGCATTCCACACCTCAGGAAGACCCCAGGAGTTCTTCACATATCCGAACAAAGTGTTACCATGACGGCGATCTTTGCGAGACTCAAACTCCAGCCAAACGTTCTTGCTGCGCACCTCGATCCGCTCACCACCATCAAAGCGCACGTCGCACCAATCCCGGAACTGATCTAGAGAAAGAGAGCCCCCGTGCTCACGAAGAAAAGCAATCAAACCCATGATACGAGTAACCCCGGTTGGAGCAAACTGGGAAATAGGAACTCCGCAAAACTTCAGAATCTCCACCACCTCGTCGCAGGGAGGAAGACGGAAACCAAATCTGAGCGACACTTCACAGATAGTCAGCCAACCACGGGGAGGATTTTGAATCCGCTCCTCGGGACACGGGATCCTCACCTCCAAGTCTGAAGGAAGCCCGAACTTTGTTCTCCAAATAGCGACGCCATCTTCAGTCAAAGAGGAGCGTAGACGCATTGGTCCAGCAGAGCGCTTCGGTACCTGCACACCGCAAAAAATTAGTCAGTTCAAAGTGGTAAAATCACGCACACAACCCTCTCCATGACTGCACACGGCCTGCACGCGCGCGCACACGCAGCCTCACCAAGCCCGGCCAGCAAGCACGCGGCCAGCGCACGCACAGCCAGCTCGCGCAGCCAGCGCACGCGCAGCCTGCGCGCGCGCATGCGGGCAGCCTGCGCGGGCACCGCCAACGCGCGCGGCCGGCGCACACGCGGCCAGCACGCACGGCATACGCGCGCAAGGCCTGCGCGCGCGGCCTGCGCGCGCGCGGCCTGCGTGCGCGGCATGACCGCGCGCGGGACGACCTCCGCACGCACTCAGCCTGCACGCGCAGCTCGCGCACGCAAGTTGGGTGCATACCCCACTCACGTGCGCAGCCCTTACGCGCGCGACACACTTGCACGCGCTCGGTCCTTCTCCCGCAACGGGGGCACACCACCGATTCCTACGCCTTGCCGGCCCCCGCACAAGCTCGTCTGACGTCCGCTTTCCAAACTAACACGAACCAGCATACCTTGGAGCCACACACCATCGCCGCCATCCCGGATTCCACGCTGGCAATCACCACCGCAACCAGAGTTAAAAATCTCTCCCCGTGCTCGCTTCCCTCCCAACTGAAAGAGATTTGGGGGGCAATTGATGGGCTCCACCTTAATTTATAAGGAAAAGGAGACCCCCATGATCCCCATCAATGGAGATCATGGGTGGGCCCCCCTAACCCCCATGATCTCTCATGGAGATCATGGGAGTGGGCCCACTCTCTCCCCACCTTTAGGGGAAGGAACCGCCCCCGGCGGTTCCCCTCCGGCCATGGCCGGCCGGCCGCGGCCATGGCCGGCCGCGGCCATGGCCGGCCGCGGCCATGGCCGGCCTCGGCCATGGCCGGCCGCCATCATGGCCGGCCGCAGCCGTGGCCGGCCTCGGTCATGGCCGGCCGCCGCCGTGTCCGGCCGCCTCCTCGCCGTCGGCATCGTCCGGACGGCCCCACCTCGGGATGACCTCCCCACCGTCCGATCGAGGGGGAGGCCCCGCCGGCCGTCCGATCGGGGCAAAACCACCCACTAACCCACTATATTAGTGGTGGGACCCGCCATAACTTCCCCCTGGAGCCTATAAAAGGACCCCAGGGGCTCCTCATTTGATAACTTTCTCCTCCTACGTTTCCCCCTTCTTCTTCTTTCTCAGGTGGGAGCTCTCCCGTTTTCTCTGCCGGCGACCACCCCTCGTCGTCAACCACCAGCGGCCGCCTCTCGCCGCCAACCACCGACAGCCACCCGCGACCTCCAGCGGCCACCAACGGATACTAGCACCCGCCAACAGCTACCAGAACCTGTCATCGGCTATTGGCACCCCACCAGAGCTCAGTTACAAAGGAAACGCTCCGAGGACTGAGAAAGACGCACAAAGGAAGCAGTGACAACCATTGGACACGCGTCGCCTCTGAGCGCACGCGACTGAAGTATCTCGCGCATTCCACCGTCCAAGTCCCGTTGGCGTGGCAGACTGTTGCCCACCAACGAGTGCATGCACTCTCTCTCTCCTCTAGATTGTAACGGGAGCGGCCTATCGCCCCGATTCCCCCCATCAAATTGTAACCTTCAACAAGCTAGTGGATTTTGATCGGCACCGACCCGGTCACGTGGTTTTTCACCCGGTTGAAGGGTTTTCCACGTTAAAACTTCCCGTGTCCATCCCCCATTTTTCAACTGACTGTGTGCGCGCTCGACCGCTCCGCGAGCTAAGGCGGTCCAAGAATATCCGGCCCGACCGGAGCATCGAGTTAGTCCGCAACAAATTTTATTGGCAAATAATCATCTTTCATAACTGAATTTTAAAGCTTTGATTTGATCACTTTATTGATATTATCCAGTTTTTACCATTAGTTAGATTAAATTAGAGCAACTAGAAATTTTATAAAGGATGTTTATTTGAAGCCTGGAGCTCACTAAAAATATTTATGTACAATACTGCATAAATTTATATACAATACTGCATAATTTTATCAGCTAGATTATCAACGTAGAGATAAATTATATGTAATTTATCACATTTGTCTTCACATTTAAGTAGAGAGATAATTTATCACATTTGCATTTACATTTAAGTAGATCAGGGGCGGATCCAAAAAATTTGACTAGGGGGGCCCAATCAAAAGATGAATTTTTTTTTATGATCAACGTCTATACCAAAATTTGCACATACAGAGATATCACAATTGGGTCATAAAAAAAATTATTTCTTATTGTAACTTATCTATTTAGAGACATCTGAGCTCGGTCTTTTATCAGTTTTTAAAATAAATGGAATGTTGTGTGATGTTGGTCTGATCTTTATTGCAGTATACATAAGAATAACTTTTCAATAATTTGAGATGTGGTAATTTAAAAAGTATTAATAATTCCAATTTGAATTATTTGTTCAGGTGTTCAGATTAAATATTTGTGTGATGAAGTAAATAAATCCAAGAAAAAAAAATATGTTGATTGGAATGAAAATGTTTAAGATGACTTCATTGTTACAAAGTATGAGTTACAATAAAAGT